>CM021100.1:971707704-972131306 GCA_007115665.2 Sequoiadendron giganteum
AGAGGAAATAATTTTTCCATTAATGCATTGTGATGGAAGAAGTTTGTACACATGATGTTATAGGTGGAAACATGCATTTGTGGGTCCCCTTAATCGCCATAATTTTCAAATTTGGGAATTTCCATTCCTTGTGGGAAGGGACTACTTAGGATTGTTATCAACAATGGGATATGTTAGAAGAAGGGCTGAAAGATAGGCTAGGAAGAGGTCTAGGAGAGACTTGCCAGCTAGTTCTACATATGACCATGTTCTGAAGCAGGGTGTTCAAAGCAAGGTTAGTAGATGACATAGGACCAATGGAACCTCCAGAACCACCTCTGGAGCCACTACTATGACCTCCACCGAAGCTACCACCATTGGTAAGGCCTCCACCAAAGCCACCTCCACTATCAAATCCACCTCCATGGCCTCCACTGGAGCCACTCCTGCTAGTGCCATCTCTGCTACCAAAGCCACCTCCACCTATTCCAACAGGGCCTCCACCGCTAGGGGCAATAGGTGGGGTGAAACTAAACCCAAGGGATGTTTTACTCACCTTGAGAGTGCGAGGCTCCTGAGGAGCAGAAGAGACACAAACAGAGAGACCTGTTTGGGTGATACTCGATATAGGCCTATACGAAGGGACATAGGCTTTAGTTAGATCGACGAGGCAACATAGAAATTATATGCCTGTTCAATCCTTCCCTAGAAACTATCTCACATCGCTTGCAAACCTAGCGGCTCTCACCATGTTTGGCGCTTTCTCTAAGTGATGCACAAGGTCTAGAAATCTATTATCTAATGCCATAAGGTTTTCTACAAGAATACATAATGCATAATCCTCATTTACGGATGAATCTGTAGGGGATGTAGGAGGAGTAGGGACACAAGTGGTTTCTTCCATGAAACCCATCTCATCAACATATTGTTTAGAAAATCTAGTGGTAAATTCATTAGTTAAACCAATGGGAAAACTGGAGGTGAAACTAGAAGTGACCTTTGTCTTCTCCATTGGTAGGTGTCACACACTTCTCTTGAAAACATACCCAAAAGTCATGGAATAGGTTGTGATGCTCATAAACCTTCACAACACTCAGGGTTGCAACAATTACAAGGTACGAGGGAAAATTATCAACATAGACAAATAGGTAGATGCTCTTCACGTCGGGTCCACGAAAAAAGTAAGAGAGGGGGACCAACCACATCAAGGCTCCAGGTCACAAAGAGCCAAGAGAAGAGGGTTTCTCTAACTTACCTCACTCTAAAGGGATGAGGATCGAGAATGAAGAACACTATGAAATACTTTTATCACTTTATAGGCCCAAAGTTCAGGTTTGGGCTAGGCGTGTTGGTTTTTGGATTCAATACTACACCTTAGATAGATCTTTGTCCGAGGACAACAAAGCGGTTCTGGGATGACAACATGGCGCGTCAACATCTCTTTGGCACGCTAGTGTCAATACGGACAAAAAATATGAAGTACGGAAAAAATTGCCTAAAAAATTATTAACAACCTATCTAGTTGATTTTGATGGGAAAAAAAGAATGAGAAAGTACATATAATAGATACGAAGATGATAAAGCAAGTAGATAAAGGCTAGGGTGATGAAGATTATCTCACAAGAGTGCCAATTTTCCAGCTAGCTCCATGCACTCATTCACCTATACATAAACAAGAAGAGGAAAATCGTTGGGGCTATATAGGGCTTTGTCTTAGTCAGATCCGCATTTTGGTGTTTCCACCTCCATGAACAACCAAAAAGCAATGGAGTATAATATGAAATAAATAAAGTAGAAAGTATAGATTGTTGAACACTACAAAACAATATTATGCTACTCTATCAAATCACAAAGGAGAGGAGTGAAGCATTGCCACCTCTGCCCAAAATCTCACTACCCAATGGAGGGAGAATACAAGGTTTAGACTTGGAAAAGTCACCACAACTGCAATGATGATGAAGGGAGGTCTCACAAGACTCCAAGCCTACACTTCTATGGCTACCTCACACTTGCGATGTGGAGTTGATGGAGTGTCAATGTTGCTACAAGGCTCATAATGAAATGCTAGAATGCTACTTGAGAATGTGAAAAGAGAGATTGAATGTGTAGAGAATGTGAAAAGAGATTGCTAGCAGATGAAGTGATTGAATGAAGAATGAATTAGAAGGTGGGATGAGAAAGAATAAGCCATTTTTGGGTCGGTTGGTCGAAGAGGGACATTACAATTCGACCCAAATTAAGAATGTAATGCCTCTGCTAACTTTTGATGCAAGAATATGTTAGGACGGTAGCACGCCATGAAGACATCCATGCACCACGCTTGCATCCTCGATAAATATTCTCTCACTGACACACAAGACAAATGCCAAGCGGATGGAAGGTAGGAAGGTAGGTGGGTGATGTGGAATTTTTCCTTCGGATTTGATTTTCTAAGGCGAGGGTATGTGAAAGGGGAACTTTCTTAAGGGGTTAAAATTCACTCCTATACAAGTGAAAATTATTCTTTTGAACAACAAACCTGATAACACTACCACAACCACTTATAGACTTACATAAAAGTACTAGACATAAAATTTTGCAAATTCTGCTTTTGAATCCTATTTTTTTATCAACCAAGATACAAGACTATCTCCAAGAAAGAATGCACCACCATTAGTGCTTTTCCTGTCATCAACACTCTTGACCCAATTTCCTTCTGTATATTCTCTCAATTTAAATTTTTTTCTTCTTAGATACCAAAAACCATAATTCATAGTACCTTTCAAATATCTGAAGATCTTTTTCACTACCTTCACATGTGTCTCTTTAGGTGTAGCTTGAAATATTGTAGCCATACACATAACTTGCATAATGTTTGGTCTAAACACAATTACATATAATAGACTTCCAATCATTGATCTATACAAAGTTTGATCTGCTACAAAGGACTCACCATCCTTACTAAGATTACATCTAGTAACCATAGGTGTACTAACCAGTTTGCAATCTACCATGTTGAACTTTTTTAACATCTCCTTGACATCCTTTGTTTGTGATATGAATATACCTTTGTTTGACTAAAAGATTTGTATACCAAGAAAAATGACAACTCACCAAGCATGGATATTTCAAATTATTTTTACATTTCATCAGTAAACACCTTGCACATTTTGTCTTTATTGCCACCAAAAATAATATCATCAACATAAATAATAACAATCAACTAATGACTGTTTTGATATATAGATTACTATCAACAATACCTTTCTTGAATCCCTGGTACCATAAATACTTGTCTAGGCTTGAATACCATGCCTTGGGGGCTTGTTTGAGTCCATATAGTTCTTTCTTCAAATTGTAGACAAAATATTGATCCTTAGAGAAACAAAAATATTTGTGTTGCTCAATGTATACTTCTTCTTCCAACTCTCCATTCAGAAATGCTAACTTGACATCCATCTAATATACTTTGATATTCTTGAATGTAGATAATGCCAAAAATATCCTAATTGCTTCTAGTATAGCTATTAGAGCAAAGGTTTCTTCAAATTCAATACCTTCCACTTGAGCATAACCTTTACAAACTAATCTTTCCTTATTTATGATCACCTTTCCATCTTCATTCAATTTATTTCTGAATACCCATTTCATACCAATAACATTTTTGTCTCTAGACCTTGGAACAAGTTCCCAAGTCTCATTATTTTCAATTTTGTTTAGTTCTTCTTCCATTGCTTCTACCCAATTCTCATCCTTGTTAGCTTTCGTAAAATATTTTGGCTCAATTTTGGATAGTAGAGAAAAATGTACTTGTTAATCCATCCTTGCTAACCTTATTTTGAATATAACTTCATTGTCTTTATCTCTAATAATTTGTGTCTTAGAATGATCTCTCTACACATACCTTGCCAAAGTTTTGTTATTTGATCTCCCAGGCTCACTTTCTATATCTTCTTCACTAATGTCAAATGATCCACTAAAATCATTGTCATCATCATCTGATGCAAACTTACAGAGAAATGTTTCATCAAATTTTACATTAACACTTTCTAAAATATTCTTCAATATTTTATTGTAGCACATATATGTCTTAATTCTAGTTGAATTACCAAGAAATATGCCCTCTTCAGATCTTGAGTCAAACTTACCCAAATTATCTTCATCCCCTTTGATGTAGCATCTTCTTCCAAATATTTTGAAATTCTTGATTGATGTCAATCTTCCTTTCCATAGTTCATAAGGTGTCTTAGTGTTATTCACTCTTATTTTTCCTATGTTGAGAATTTAGACTGTGGTATGAATAGATTCTCTCCAACACACATCAGGAAACTTAGCTTGATTCAACATTGTCCTTGCCATTTCCTAAATTATTATATTCTTTCTTTCTTTCAACAACTCCATTTTCTCGAGTCCTTGCGAAAAAGTATTATCTCCTCATTCCATGTTTTTCCACAAAATTCTTCAAACTCATCAAAAGTAAATTCACTTCCTCTATCAGATCTTAAATACTTGATTGTATGACTAATCTCATTTTATACTAAAGCTTTAGATAATTTGAACTTCTAAAAGACTTCTAATTTCTCTTTTAATAAAGTAACCCATGAAATCCTAAAAAAATCATCAATTAGCATCATGAAGTAATTATCACCCTGTAAGCTCTTTGTCCTCATTGGTCCACGCAAATCTATATATGAACTAGCTCCAATAGCTTTGTAGTGGAATACTCCTTTATTGAAAATCTTGCTCTTGTCAATTTTCCTTCTTGACATTCCTTGTAGAGAGTGCATGGGGGCTTTATAATTTTAGGCATATCTATTACTGCTTGTTTAGAATTGATCTTCACAAGATGATCAAAAATTATGTGACCCATTATTTTATGCCAAAGTCATATTTCATCTTTCTGTCCTGTAGACACTCAAAATATCTTGATTGTTATCATGCACTCGATTCAGATTAACTAACTTCAATTCTTCCTTGATCATTTCTTTAATAACCAATTAATTAAATAATCTTTATTTAATTAATTAATCAAAAATCCCTCTCTAATTAAATAAATCAACTGTAGTTAATTAAATCCTAATGTTCCTCCTTTAATTAAATAAATCAACTTTATTTAATGAAATCTTAAATTCCTCCCTTAATTAAATAAATCAAATTTATTTAATTAAATCTTAATGTTCTCTCTTTGATTAAATAAATCAACTTTATTTAATTAAATCCTAATGTTCTTCATTTAATTGAATAAATCAAATTTATTTAATTAAATTACTAATCTACCGATATCCTCTCATTTAAATAAATTCAAGTATTTAAATCAAATGTCACAATCAAACTAATCTCCTCTAAGTTAATTAGATTAATTAGCTCCTAACACTAATCCTCCGTTCCTCTAGCTTTTGCAAGTTGCACATGTAAATCAATTTATTTGATTTATTAATTACCCTATTTTCATTCAAAATATGGCATATTATTGGAATATTCCGCTTATTTGAATTCTCCCTCCCAAAGGATTTTTGTCCTCCAACTTGGCATTAATGGCTCTTACATGTCCTCTGCTTGAGCCAACTTGGCATTAATTCATCTTACATCCCCTCTTACACAAGTCAAATCTTCAAATTCAAATTTCACCTACATGCATTTAACATGCACATTGTTCAAAATGTGCTCCACTCTCCTTCATTAGCATGTTGACAAGTGAAACAATGCCATTCGTTCCTTCTTTAGTCCCACATTCATCAATCTCCTTCATTCTTCCATCCTTGGCTTCTATAAATAGAGGCATCATGTGCACATATGTATCCAACAACTAAGAGCATAATCACTATAGCCATTTGAGTTCATAATGTTTCACATTTTCATCCATTTTAGTAAGATTATAGGCAATTTCATAATTGTTCATCACATTCATCATCAAGCTTATCAAGGGGTTAGGAAAGGGCTTCTTTCTACATCAAAGGAGCACTAATCCCCCTATGGGATGTTGGTTTGAGTATTAGAATAGCATTTCATTAGTAGTTTATGTGATATTCTACTTTGTTTTCATGTTCTTATACTTAGATGGATTTCATAGGGAATGATTTGTCTCTACTTGTTTCTTGACTAATGATCATTTGTTTGTTCATGTTTGAGCAGGTATAGGAGGAGCATTCACATTTTGGCACTAGAAGGGTAAATTTCTTAAAATTAACACATTTTTTTGTTCATTTTCGATGGTTTTTTTCATCTTTTGTGTTTCCAGGATATAGTTACGTTGAAGAGGTCAAACAACGACGCAATTGTTGCACCGTCGCTATATAGCGACGCTACCCTTATTTCCAAAACACGACACTGTTTGGGTTCCTCTAACGTTGACGAATAAAACTCCAAAGAGCGACATTGGTGAATATAGTGACGCTTTCATCATCTCTATTTTCTTCATAGAGTGACATTGATTTACCAGAGTGACGTTGGAAACTCCAAACAACAACGCTTTCATGAGAAGCAACGTTGGGTCTGGGTAAAAATCAATTTTTAGTTTTATTTCAACATGTGATTTTAAGTTTTTGATTTCTTTTGACCCCTGACCTGTTTTGTAGTTCTGCTTTCTGTAGGATGATCAAATTTTGCAAGTTTTTTGGTGACAAAGAAGGAGGAGACAAGGAGAAAGAATCCTATGGAATTATCCGTTTCATGATTGTAAAAAGTGTTCTTTAACACTTTGGGGACATTTATAATCCCATCTTTGGATATTGTTTCCTCCAAGCTTTAGGACTCAACTATATTTTTGTTTTGGGTTTAAAAAGAACACACAAAAGCTTTCATTTTTCTCAAAGTTGATTAAAAAGAACCTTAGGAATTTACTAGCACTTTGATTTGGGTTAAAATTGAACAAACAAATTTCGCACTGAAATTTTGTGCTCTAAAAAGAACTCACTATTGTCTTTGAGGATTTAAAAAGAACTTGTCTTTGTATTGTCTTCCAGTCTTCTTTACAAAATCTTGTCATTTTCAAATGTGTATGCACTTCTCTCGTGCTTCACGACGATCTTGAGAATCAGAAGCATTTTAAAGTGACATTAGGTTGTCTAAAATATTGCCTCCACATTTCAAATTTGGGTTTTTAAAAATTGAACAAAACACGTGAGTGTAAAGAAAGGCATTGTGTGTGCTCCCGCCTAAATGAGTTAGGCGGTCAATCTAGAAATACACTTCTTCACTATTTTTTACCTTTAGAGGGCCTGCCTTGGTGGGAAAAATTACTTACCCCAAGGGAACAACCCAAGCGGTAACGAGCATAAGCCAAGCTCTTCCAAACCGCTATATAAATTTGTGGTCGGAAGGAAAGTTTGCAATCAATGAGAAGCGGTACATGATAGCTCTCCCCCAGTGTATTTATGATATGTAAAGCCCTTGTTCTAAGGGTTGGGGGAACTCTTTCCATAGTTTATCATTGTATCCCTTGAACATGATGCCCTTACTATAAACCTTTGTTTAAAGGCCAAAAATTCCTAATTATTTGTTGACGTCAAGAGGTCGGACCTCTGAAGCCATCCCACATATTTGTGGTTCTTTGTAGAGATGAAAAGTTCATCATGGAAGATTCATGAGAGCTAAAGCTTGGCTGAACCATAGAAGTGAGTGGTGTGGAGGGGAGCCAATGTGGTCAAGATTCTAATCATTTTCTCTGAATAAGAATAGCTGGAGAAATCCAAGTGGGAATTCAACAAATATTATCTTTTCCATCCTAAGGTTGTGCATTGTTTGGAATCAAACACTTTGCTTGGATCTAAAACATTGGAAAACAAACATTAAACAAATCATCAAAATTTCAAACCCTTTGGAAGAACAAATACCTTTGAGGTGTCCATGTGTTACTGCTTGTCCCTAGGGGTTCTTATCCCTAGAAGGCTTCTAAACATTTGGATATCTCAATTTTTTTCTCCCCAAAGCCAACATAGGAAACTATTGCCTCGATTCTCTTGATTTCCACATAATGGACCTTGTGGGATGAAAAGAAATTAGGACATAGAAATTTATTTTGAAAATATAAACAAGAAAGTGTGGATGTGGTAAAAAGAACCAAATTTAAGCAAGATAAAAGACATTTTAACCTCACATGTGTTTCATCCCATGATTTCCTGTAAAGTCATTTGAAGTTCCCAAATCAAATCGTCATAAGCACCTTAGTCCAAAAGCTTGCTAGGAGCATCTTTCAAGACTTTACAAAGTTAGAGAGAGATTGGTTTATAACTTTTATAAACGTGCTTCAAAGGACAATCCCAATTTGTATTCATTCTATTATTGTCAAAATCCAAGTCTTTTTCAACGTTTTGAGTTTCTCACATAGGAAGTATAGCATGTTATTCAATACCGAGGTCTTGTAAAAGGAATTCTATCTAAGTCCAATCTAGGGTCAAAATCAGCACTTTCCTCCATCCCCCAAGCAAAAATTCAAAATCCCATCTCAAAAACAGCTCTAAGAATCTTTGAAAAAATCAATCATGCTAGACTTTTGGTAATCCTTCAAATAAAAAAAAATCAAAATCATCTTGTTTGACTAATTGTGTGTGGATGAATCCTTCTTCTTAAACTTAGTTAAATCATCACCTTGTGGAATTTCTTTACTCCAAGATAACATCCAACATCTTGGGTTTTATGACTTCATTATCCAAAATATAAATCAAATCCAAAATCAAATAAAAAATCCAAAAGCCCTAAATTCTAGTTTCCTTCCAAGGTTCTTAAGAGTTCAATCCTTCATACCATCCATATTTCATTTATCCCATTACCATCATTTGATCCTTAAACAAACTTAGATTTTCTTCTTTGTACCTAAAGTTTAGACTAACCTAAGGAATTAAATGATTTTTTTTTTAATTCCTGAAAGTTGATCCTTATTTTATGGTCCAAACTAGATCTCAACATAAGAGA
Organism: Sequoiadendron giganteum; assembly: GCA_007115665.2. Lineage (NCBI taxonomy): Eukaryota > Viridiplantae > Streptophyta > Pinopsida > Cupressales > Cupressaceae > Sequoiadendron > Sequoiadendron giganteum. The sequence goes on from CM021100.1 coordinate 971,716,573, forward strand.
AACATGGAGCAAAACAAAGAGACATCTACTTCAAGTGACTTGAGTCAAACCTCACCTGAATTGAACCCCATCGGATCTAACAACCCACTCAACCTTCCTCGACAACCACAAGATCCTCAAGAGGGAGGTTGCCAAGTGGAGGATATCACCTACAATCCCCTAGGAATGACTCAAGATAAAATCATGGAGATAGTCCAAAATGCCGAGAACCACAAGATTGTCAACACAAATACGAGACTCAATCCTTCAGAATGCATGCTAGCATTAGCAAAGGAAGGGGCTAAACTCCCTTTTTATTATGATTTAAGAACCATTATGGAACAACCTCTTGGGAGTATGCCATCAGTATCATTCATGCCACCCTTCTAAAAAATCATTCAAACCATCCCACAACCAATATCATCTCATACTCCAAGACAACCCATAAATACCAAGGGAAGTTCATTGCTTCATGATCTTCAAACATATCCCCTTGTAAATAACCAAAAATTAGACACAAATATCATCCCTCAAGACCCGAAGCATCCATTTGTTCCACTCATTTTCCATGATACCAACGATGCATCTACCTTCTCTGCAACAGCCGCATACCGTCTTGGGGAACAAGTCTCTCTCCCCCCGGTATCATAAGGACAAGGGGGAATCTTTGATGCTTCATCATTACTTTCTCAAGGAAATATACCATCTATCCCCCCACTGCTTCCTCCACAAAAATCAACATCCACATCAATCCAAGGTTTAGGGAAACCCCCTTTACCCAACCTACTGATCCCAAATCAAACAAATCAAATCAATCTACCAATAAAAAATAAAACCAACACATAAAGCATACCAAATCCTTTGAGCATGTCATTGATATCACAACACCAGGTGGCACCAATCTAGACCTCTCAATCAACCATTACACCATCTACAAACGTGGTCTCCCAAGGACCTAGTGCATCTACCATACCCTCCACTACACAACCAATGGTCACCACTCAAACACCTCAAAAACCACCTCAACAAAACCTCATCACACCATCTCACACCATTCCAAATCCTCCACCTCCGCCACCAAATCCAAACACATCCAATCAATACAACATTTCCTTGCAAGCAGCTCAACAGGCATACCAAAAGGCATTTCAGCAATTTAAAGCCCAACAAGATGCACAACAAGCCCAACAAGCCACACAATTTGTACAAGCCACACAAGTTGCTCAAATGACATAAGTGACCCAAGCACAAGGACAAGCACTCCTACAACAACAACAAGCCGCACAAGCTACGCAAGCCACACAGGCTGCTCAATCTACACAAGCACAAGCACTCCTACACGAACAACAATACACACAAGATGCTCAAGCCACACAAATGCAAGCACAAGCCCAAGCGTAGGCCCAAGCCCAATATCAAGCACAACAATCTCAAGCACAAGCCCTGTTACAACAACATGCTTACCAGAAATATTTGTAGCAATAACAATCCTAACAAGCAACCCAATAAGTAGCCCAACAAACAATCCAACAAGTAGCCCAACAAGCGGCCTAACAACAAGCCCAACATCAAGCATTGTTGGCACAACAATAGAAACAAGACCAAAAACAAGCATTGTTGGTGCAACAACAACTACAAGCATATCAACAAGCATTACTTGCATGACAAAGCTTACAACAAGCTCCCACAAATGCACCATTAAGTTTTCAAGTCACCCCACCCATCATACAAGCCACAACATCCACCCAAAACACATTCATTCCACCACCTGATCCACAAAATGATTTTTCTGCTCAAATCAAAAGGCTCTCACAATAGGTGTTGGATATAAAATCTAGGAAAACCATAAAATTGTAAGGGAGTTTATGCCCTTACCCCTTCAACAAAAGCATTGTGATGAAGCCGTTCCCACTAGGCTTTGAGATACTAAAATTTGACAAGTACCATGGAACCAAAAATCTTGAATATCACTTCAAGGAATTCCACATACTCTACATGGAAGTAGCCTATGATGAATCTTATCTAATGACGCTCTTCCCCATAAGTCTAGCTGGCCCAACCATGGAATGATTCTCTTGTCTTCCTCCAAGAATCAATAAGTTCCAAGAACTTGTGGATGAATTCATACAAAATTATTCATTCAACATGGGAATAGACGTAAGCTTGGAAGAATTTTCCAACCTTAAGCCAAAAAAGGGAGAATCATTCACATCCTTCTTGCATCGATGGAAATCCAAGGCCAATAGGATCAAGAGGGCTATGCCAAAAGAACAAGAAGTCATAACCATCATGTCGAATCTTGAAGGGATCTAAGCCTTCCATCTCAAAATGAAATGCATCACCACCTATGATCAACTCATCCCCAAAGCTCTTGACATTGAAAGAGCTCTCATTTCACAAGGGGGGACAACCACTTATCTAGAAAATCATCCAACAACAAGCTACAATGATAAATCTCGAACATGGGTAAAAAAAAAATGTTACCTACAATTGTGTTTTTGACGCCAAGGTTGTAATCAATGCTCCAAGGTCGAGCACATAACAAAAAATATACCAACAACCTTAAAATAATACCCAAAACACCCCGCGAGCCAACACATCTTAGTGAAAAAAAAACACACCAATAATCAACAATGTTAATGATCAAGGCAGATCATCCACAAGAAACTGATATCCTCCAAAGCGAAAGTACACACCGCTTGGAAAATCAGTCAAATCTATCATGAAGTGACTCATTGAAGCCAATATCATCCCGCTCCCATTCATTGGAAATTACTAGGAGCCTCAAGTTAAACCGCTATGGTATAATGAGAAGCACCTTTACGATTTTCATAAGATAAAGGGAATACGATAGCTGGTTGCATGAGACTCAAGAACTTGATCCAAGATCTTATTGATGACAAGACTATCACCATTGAGAAACTAGCTAGAAATTGGGACCTCAAAATATACACGAATCCGATGTTTGATCATAATAAAGCAAACAATGGCAAAGGGAAAAATTACGACAACACCAACCACATTTATGACCATGTTGTCACATCTTTAGAAGAATGGGTAGGTGTTGTCCATATCATAGGGTCCAAATACGAGTGTGGAGTCACCACACGAGGTGGAAAAATCATTATCATCAAACCATCCATGCAAGCTAGAGCACCCCCTGTAAACTCAAAGTCAGTTGTGAATGGTTATAATGTCTTAAAACAGCTAAAGAAGACCCCCGCCCAGATCTCCATCATGGAATTGCTAAAAATTTCACCCACACATGGGTAAATTCTAGAAAAGGCACAAGATACATCTTTCGTAACCACAGATCTTGATGCATATTAGCTCCAATCTATGGTCAGGCACATCACCACATCACATATCCATACGTTCTCTAAACAAGATCTTCCAACCCAACCATCTCAAAACTGAGTGCTTCATCTTGAAGTCTTTGTCCATAAAAATAAATTCGAACGGGTGTTGGTGGATGGAGGTGTAGGACTGGATATTTGTTCTCTCAAGCTAACAAAGAATATGGGATTTTTTGAAGATATGATTGAAAAGGGAAAATGCATCACAATATGGGCTTATGGTGATCAAGAAAGAGTGTCTCAAGGCACCATTCAACTTCCTATCCATGTAGGACCAACCATCATGGAGACTACTTGCCAAGTCCTCGATCTTGACCTCCCTTATAACATTCTCCTAGGGAATAAATGGATACATGGGATGCAAGCTGTTGCATCCACATACCACCAATGTGTTAAATTCCCTTATGAGAACCAAGAGGTCACGATTCATGGTGACCCATAGCCCTTTTCTTATTGTAGGAACTTGGAAGGCAAATATTAAAAAATCCCTCAAGTTACTAAAAATGATGAAGGCCCTATGACTCCATATGTAGACCCATCTACCCAAGCCTCCACCTTTGAGACAAAGACACCCGCCATTCCTGAAATTTTGATATCAAATTCATTATCCAAGATAACATATGTGGAGACAACAAGATGAAGAAATGTGCCTTTGTAATAAGAGAGTTACCTCAATCTCCTAGGTTTGAGGGACAACCACAACCAATCAATACAATATCTCAAACATTCATAGAAAACCCTTCCAAATTTAAAAGTTGGGGGGACCTAAGTCAAGAAGTGGTAAATGAAAAAGATAGATCAAGCTTGCTATATCAAGACAAAAGACCAGTACCGACTCTTCCAATGGATGATCATAACAAAGGACTACAATTAATGCTTGGCATGGGCTACAACAAGAACAAGAAACTCAGGAAAAATGACAATGGCTTGTTAGAACCCATCGTTGCTGAGAAGTGCATAAAGAATCTTGGCCTTGGATGTACTCCTCCAAAGATAACCGTACATGGTAGAAGTCCCCCTATTAAAACAATCAAAGCTCCTCCCCGATTACTAGTATCCATAGGTTTACCCTTAGACAACTATACCTTTGATATAACTGATGTATGTAGTGAAAGTGACGAGGATCACCTCACTGACCTACCCATGTTGTTTTAGGACTCTTCCTTGTTCATGATTTCCATTGTGTATTTTGAGTCGAATAACCAAACCCATGAATTAAAGCTAGTATATACCCAACTAATAGACTATGACCAACGAGGACCACCAATTTTAGACACATTTGAAAATGATGAGGCCCTCTTAGAATTCATGGAACTGAAAGATACTATACCATACAAAGACCATAAAGTAGGATTTGACATTGAGCTAGATACACACACATACTATGGGGAAACAATTGAATCCCTTAGTGTCAAAAGTGAAAATTTAAGAATAATCTCTAGGCCTTTAAGTGAAAACCACACTGTGGCAGTTTCTTTCCCAAAAATAGTAAAAAAAAAGGATGTATCCGAGGGTGAAAACCTCTCTGAGGTGCCCAAGGATGAGGGATTCAATCTTCCCCTTAGTTCTATTCATCGGGAGAAGTCAATGATGTTGGTAGAGAAGTGTGACCCCATCAACTTAGGGACTGAGGAAATACCACACATAACCTTCTATGTGAATCCCTTTTGAATGAAGAACAAGAAATCCTAGTGGAATTTATAAGAGAAATAAAGGTAAACTTTGCATGGACCTACGCTGACATGTTGGGTCTCGATCTAGAATTTGTGGTTCACCATCTTGCAGTATATCTAGAGGTGAAGCCAATGAAGAAGAAACTAAGGAAAATGCATCCAAAAATCACACTATTAGTCAAACTTGAGTTGTAGAAACTCCTGGATGTTGGCTTCATAAGGCCCATTGATTATTTTGAATGAGTCTCAAACTTGGTACTAGTCACTAAGCCCATTGGGGGCATATAGATCTGCACTGACTTTAGAGACCTAAACAAAGCATGCCTGAAGGACCATTTTTCTCTTCCAAACGTTGACATAATTGTAGATCAAACAACAGGGCATGAAATGTTGTCACTAATGGATGGGTTCTTAGGGTATAATAAGGTAATGATAGTAAAATAGGATCAACATAAGATGACCTTTACCTATCCATGGGGAACATACTACTGGAACATGATGTCATTTGGGTTGAAGAATGCTAGAGCCACCTATCAAAGGGCCATGACTCTAATTTTTCATGACACGATCCACAAGTTTGTAGAAGACTATGTGGATGACATACTGGTCAAATCAAGGAAGTGACAAGATCACATAGCAACACTAAGCTCCATCTTTGACACATTGGAGGAATACAAGGTGAGGCTCAACCCCAAAAATTATGTCTTCGGTGTACAATCAGGAAAGCTTCTAGGGTATATAGTGGCAATAAGAGGGATCGAGATAGACCCTACCAAAGTTAAAGCAATTCTCAAAATGGAGGCGCCAAAGAAATTGAAACAATTAATAGGTTTACAAGGAAGACTCCAATCCATCCGTAGGTTCATCACGCAGTTGGCAGAAAAAGTTGTCCCCTATTCTCATCTACTCCACAAGGGCGTAGCATACAAGTGGGATGGAAAGTGTGACCAAGATTTCAACAAAATAAAAGAATACCTGATGACACCACCAATACTGATGCCACCAATCTGGAATAAGCCGTTAATCTTGTACATATCAACAACAACAGTAGCACTTGGGGATTTATTAGCACAACATGACGAGATGGGGAAGGATAAATCCATATATTATATCATTCGAACCATGGTAGGGCATCAATTCAATTATGCCTTCATTGTAAAATATTGCTTAGCAATAGTGTTTGCCTCACAAAAATTTAGGCACAACATGTTAGCCCATGAAATCAAACTCATCGCCAAAATAAACCCCCTCAAGTATTTACTCTCCAAGGTGACACTTACAAGGTAGATGAATAAGTTGGTCATGATCCTCTCAGAATATGACATTGAATATGTGGAAATAAAAGCTATCAAGGGACAAGTGATTGCTGATCAATTAGCAAAAGCACCCATCTATTCAAAGAACCCACTTGTATTAGAATTCCCAGACGAATTCATGTTCAACCTCAGCACTGCAAATCATTGGAAGGTTTATTTTGATGGGTTGTATACACAACATGGATCAAGAGTAGGTATCTTCTTCATCACACTACAAGGGGATTGTATTCCTAAACCCTATAGGTTATCTTTCCCGTGTACTAACAACATTTCCGAATATGAAGCTCTTGTGATTGGACTCAAGATAGCAGTGCAATGGCAGATCATGGCTCTAAAATTTTATGGAGACTCTTAGCTAATCATCAACCAAGTCAAAAAGTATCAGATAAAGGATGAAAAGTTGACCCCATACAAGAAACTGGCGGAAGAACTTAAATAATTCTTCATTGACATCATGTTTGAGAAAATGCCAAGGGAAAACAATAGAGCAACGAATGCCATGGCAATGATCGGATCACTACTGGATATCCCACACAATGTCCTTAAACATTAATTCATGGTAGAGAAACTTCTCATACCAGCTTTCGAGGCACCAGGGTCTGAATTTGTGTGTGAAATCGTTGGTCTTAGTAACCCATGGTATCATGACATATACACTTACCTAAGAATACGAGTCCTCTCTACCAATATCACTTTGAACCTTAAGAGAAACTTTGTCAAGAAGTCATCCCATTTTGTTATCTTAGGTGACACCCTATATTGTAGGAGTATAGAGGGAACCCTTTTATGATGCTTAAGCACTGAGGAAGCTTTGACTGTTTTAATTGAGGTACATGATGACATCTGTGGTTCACATTTGAGTGGTATGACTTTGGCCAAGAAGCTGTTGAGAACGGGGTACTACTGGCCGACGATGGAAAGGGAAGCTCACAAATATGTCAAGCAATTCTTGCAATGCCAACAAAATGGGGACCTCATCCATGCACTAGCTCAAGAGCTCCATGCGATTGTAACACCTTGGACCTTCTCACAATGGGGGCACGATCTCATTGGAAAAATTACCCCCACCTCATCTAATGGACACAAGTTCATTATCACTGCTACATAGTACTTCACAAAGTGGGTAGAGGCCATTCCTATGATCTATATCATAGGAAAAGAGATTGCAAAGTTCATCTTGAATTACTTCATTTTTCGTTACGTTGTCCCACAAGCCATTACCTCAGATAATAGGACACCTTTTAAGAACCAAGATGCCCAAGACCAATGCCAGAAATTTAACATCCAACATCACTTTTCTACTCCATACTATCCTCAAGGTAACGACCAAGATGAGGCTAAAAATAAAACTATCCTAAGAATCCTCAAAAAGACAATCAATGAAGTTGGTCATGACTAGCACTTGCAGTTGAATCTCGCCCTATGGATCTACTGAACAAGTATCTGCACACCAACAGGTGCCACCCAATTCTCCCTAGTCTATAGATTAGAAGCCATCATTCCTATTGAGATTGAGCTCCCATCCCTAAGGATATCATTGCAAAACCTCATTACAAATGAAGAATATCAGGTATCTCGGTTGAATGAGCTAGAGCTATTGGTGTAGACACCCAAAATTGTCCATGTCATAATATTACCTAGTCGATACATGACCTTGTAAGAAATCGTGTAATATTTTACCCTAGGTCATTACACTATCCCACTTATCCCATTTATTCCACTTAATCACCTCCCTAATTAATTAAATAAATCTGATTTATTTAATTAATTACCCCTTCACAGGTCTCAAAATAATTCAAATTAAATATTTGAATTAATCCCACTTATTATCACATTGCAACATATGTCACATGACTACAACTCTTCACATGCACACATAATTTAAATAATTTTATTATTTAAATTATGAGATTCCCACTCACATCCTATTTTTAGCCCCATTCATTGTGCATCATAGGCATCTTTTCCTCCAAAATAAATAATAGAATCCCACTATTCCCTCCCATCCTAATTTTAGCCTCATGTCATAACCCACTTTATGTGTGTCATAGGCACTAAAATAAACTTTTAATCCTAGCCATACATATCACAAATTTGAATTTTAATCTTGGCCATCAAATCAAATCATCCTTCTCCTATAAATCAAGCTTTTCATAGGCCATTCAGAGAATCTTGTTCTAGCATCCTTACTCTGCCAAAATTTCATTCAATTTTCTTATCTATCTATCTAGTTTTCTTCTACCATCTCCATCTTATCATTATGCTGCGAAAATGAGCAATCAATATATCAAAATAATCAAACATTAAAAATCTTGCATTCTCATGCAGGTGGAGAAGAGCAATGGAGATAAATCAAATCTAGCTTGGAGATCGGTTTGCATTCGCTTCCTATTTTGATTTTCATGCTTGCTTGTACTCTATTGTGCTATTTAGGGTTTGATATCTTGTTGTTCATTTTATATCTGATTTTTCCTAACTACAATTAGATGAACAACGCATGGATTCTTTGAACCACCTACAAGTCTACCATAACCGTTTGAAGAGGAGCTACAAGAAGAAGATAAGGAACTAATCCTTTCAAGTTGGCGAGTATGTGATGAAAGAATAAAAAAAATGTATCGAATCTAGATAGCAAGGGCAGGTTTGAACCCAATTGGTTGGGACCTTTCTTCGTCACCATAAGCTATAAATATGGGTTATATCAACTATCAACACTCGAAGGGGACCCTTTAAAGTAGCCCATCAATAGCTCCCATCCCAAAAAAAATTATGCCTAAGTTTCCAGGTATAAAACCAAAAAAACCAAAAAATATAAAAATCCAAAAAAAATAGAAAAAAATAGAAAATAGTAAAGATAAAAATCGTCCTTTAGTGAAAACCGCTTTGGTGACACTTTGGGCAAGTACCTTGGTGAAAACATAGAAAATAGGCACCATATGTAAATAAAGCGCTCTCCACCCACCAAGATCTCTACAACTTTTTCTGTATCACCTACCATCACCTTCCACATCATCCATCTACATTGCATTGATCCTTCTATTGCCCATCCATGTCCACATCATAGCTTGATCCTGCGTTGGTATCATGTTCCACCCTAGAACTACTTGGCACACTCCTAAGGTCAGTTTGTCCTGCCTATATCGAAGTAGTCTATCACATCACACTAGGGGCATGGTATTTTACAAGTATTGGATCAGATTCATGTATATTCTTGAAATCTTCCTAAAATCAAGAAAATCCAGAAACAATCATAAAATCCAAAAATACAAAAACATCCAAAACATGTCAAAATCCAAAAACAAGTAAAAAATCCAAAATAGAGTCATTTTGTCAAACTACGTCATCTTTGAGCTTGAACGTAGGTAAGGCCATAATTGATGAGCCCCCGAGACACATTAGGTCAGTCCTTTAGGAGTCTATCATAATAAATTTGCAATCCAACATATTCATATCTTCATCAATAAGCGAATATATGTTAGTCACACTACATGGTCTTTGCGTGTATAACATAGGAAAGGCTAATATTTGATTAGCCCTCGAGGCCCCTAGGATAGGTCTTTAGGTTAGATTCTTGGTCAAAATCTAAAAAAACCCAAAAACATTAGAAAATTTGAAAATCAAAACATTTGTAAAACATCTTGAAAATCCCAAAAATAGCCTCAAAAAATTTCAAAACATCAAAAAAATTGAAAAAATTGAAAAAAGTGCATCTGGCCCATTTCAACATTCACCCGCAATAAGAATCCGCTCATAATAAATTAATTGTCACTTTCATCCTTGGCAAAACAATCAGAAGCAAGCTTAGTAGTTAAAAGTGTGCACTCCAACGTCAAGGTCTCAAGTCTAGGTCAGTAGGTAAACAAGTTGGTCAACTCTTGGTACTAATAGCCCATCATCCAATTAGTCCCAAAATCATCTCATAATATCATTTCCTAGGATGCATCTTTCCTACAATGAACATCAACATCAAGCATCATTGTAGTTTAGTCTTGGCTAGAGGTATGAAGAACATTAGCTTGTTTGTTTACTTGATCTTTGTTTTGTTGACTTATCTTATTGCGCTCATTCCAATGACCTCTTGAATGTTCTTGTAATATAACCTTGGAAAATACTCACTTTATGGGGTATAGATGGAAGGTGTTTTGGACAACTTGTTGACTATTAAAATGTTAGGTTTTTCCTTTTCGTGTTTTGGTCTGAGATGTTTGAAAAATCTGAAGTACATCCTAGTAAGGTTTTCGTATGTCAGGTGTGAATAGGAATACTCCTATCTGATTTTCAAGTCAAAGTCCATCTCACTAGGTACAATGCCATCTTGGTTCTTTATACCTCGATGCATCGTATCTATGTGTGTTATCAAACATAAGGTAAGTAAGCTCTTTTAAAATCCCAATCTCTGATAAGAAAAACATCATCAATCTCTCATCATTATTTTTAATAAAGTTTTGGTAGATCATGGAATTCTTGGATCCTCTTTTCATCACCTCATTTCTTCTTTCTTCTCTTCGCACTAACATAGTATCATAACGGTCGACCAAAAAATCACCAATGCATCCATCCTACATCCACAAGTCGTCAACATACCACATATCATTCATATCATACATAATAGGAAACACTGATCATTTCACATGCATTTCATTTCCATCATTGCACCATAATATAGATATATTAGTCTAAGCATCTCATAAACCATACATTTGCATAAAACATCCATTGCACAATCATAAAGGCATCATCACATCATCCATACATACATACTTATTGCATCATCATATTACACATAGAAAAGATGTTGAAAAGAGAAAAAGAGCATATAATAACATCATCCATCTCATCTCACATGCATTGCATCATCATTTTAGTTGTTTAGGATAATATAGATTGGTTATTCTAAGCATCTTAAAACCATCTCATTTGCATCATCATCATAACCATCCATACATCCATCCTGAACCTCTTTTTCATGAGATTGATCCTCAAATCAAACTTTTCACCCCATCTCTCGAGGGGGCAGTGTACCAGCATACTTCTTTCCACTAGGGCAATAGTGGGTCATCTGACAAAAAATAAAAAATTGAACTTTAATCTCAAAAAGGTTATTCTTTGAACTAACACAACAGGTACATTGCTTCAAAGAGGGGCAAAATGTAGAGACTCAAAATATCTTGATTGATATCATGCACTCAATTATGATTAACTAACTTCAATTCTTCCTTGATCATTTCTTTACTAACCAATTAATTAATTAATCTTTATTTAATTAATTCATCAAGTTTCCTCCTTTAATTAAATAAATCAATTTTATTTAATTAAATCCTAATGTTCCTTCTTTAATTAAATAAATCAACTTTATCTAATTAAATCCTAATGTTTCTTCTTTAATCAAATAAATCAACTTTATTTAATTAAATCTTAAATTCCTCCCTTAATTAAATAAATCAAATTTATTTAATTAAATCTTAATGTTCTCTCTTTGATTAAATAAATCAACTTTATTTAAAATTAAATCGTAATGTTCTTCATTTAATTGAATAAATCAAATTTATTTAATTAAACTACTAATCTACCAATATCCTCTCATTTAAATACATTCAAGTATTTAAATCAAATGTCACAATCAAACTAATCTCCTCTAAGTTAATTAATCTTAGATTAATTAGCTCCTAACACTAATCCTCCATTCCTCTAGCTTTTGCAAGTTGCACACGTAAATCAATTTATTTGATTTATTAATTACCCTATTTTCATTCAAATAGGACATATTTTTGGAATATTTCATTTATTTGAATTCTCCCTCCCAAAGGACTTTTGTCCTCCAACTTGGCATTAAAGGCTCTTACATGTCCTTTGCTTGAGCCAACTTGGTATTAATTCCTCTCACATCCCCCCTTACACAAGTCAAATCTTCAAATTGAAATTTCACCTACATGCATTTAACATGCACATTGTTCAAAATGCCCCCACTCTCTTTCATTAGCATGTTGACAAGTGGCACAATGCCATTGGTCCCTTATTTAGTCCCACATTCATCAATGTCCTTCATTCTTCCATCCTTGGCTTCTATAAATAGAGGCATCATTTGCACAATATGTATCCAACAACTAAGAGCATAATTACTATAGCCATTTGAGTTCATAGCATTTCATATTTTCATCCACTTTAGTAAGATTATAGGCAATTTCATACTTGTTCATCACATTCATCATCAAGCTTATCAAGGGTTTAGGAAAGGGCTTCTTTCCACATCAAAGGAGCACTAATCCCCCTATGGGATGTAGGTTTGAGTATTAGAATAGCATTTCATTAGTAGTTTATGTGATATTCTACTTTGTTTTCATGTTCTTATACTTAGATGAATTTCATAGGGAATGCTTTGTCTTTACTTGTTTCTTGACTAATGATCATTTGTTTGTTCATGTTTGAGTAGGTATAGGAGGAGCATTCACATGTCCTAAGAAAAAATTCTTTCTTTTAATCTCACTGAGATTGTACACATTAGTTTTTGTCCTACTTCCTTCCACAACCAACTTGCCACTGCTTTCTTGTTCGATCTCACAACCTTGTGCATTGAATGATAAATTGTAACCCTTTTCACACATTTGAGTTACACTCAGTAAGTTATGCTTTAGACCTTCAACATATAAGACATAATATGTCTTAGTTTCTCCACCATCAAGGCTCAATATGCCTTTTCCATATATCTTTGTAATATAATTTTCACCAAACTTTATGTGGATATTTAATATATCCTATGCTCCCTTTGGGTTGTTTTGATGTTTTGCTCGGATTTCGACTACCCTGATGATGGCTTCTGACTTCCCTGATGATGCTAAGGTCTCCATGTTAAGTTTTCAACAGTCTTGAATCGTTGTCACCACATTTCATCCAGTCACTCATCGAAGGGGAGCTTCCCTCCCTTTCTTTTCAAGCTCCGTTCTCCTCCCACGTGTCGACTAATCGGGCTTGTTGAGGCCTACACTCCTGTGACTCCTTTCAGGCCTCGACTGAATGCCATGTTGCCCCGTTCGTACAAAATTTTGGCAACTCCCCAAGCGACGCCTATTGTAAGGACACTGCCACATGTCTTCTTATCGTAGGATATTATCAAAGAATGGGGAGGATGAACCATGAATTGCAAAATGTTGCCATGTGGCCCTTCGACATATATTCTTGAAACAAAGGGGTAATGCAAATGCCAAAATTCCATACGCTAGCGCGTGCTCTAACTGCCTTCACTGGGAGGCTACACTTGTTAACATGGGGTAAGCCAGGACAACTGATATCATTTGTAGAATGCATCTGGCTCACGAGTGACTGGGTTCATGTTCGGGAATATTCTTTGTTACAACAACTGTGATGAGTCATTGCTCATAATTTGGGAATTTTTTTTGTTACAAGCCTTCAAGCAGTGGAAGCCTTGGCTATATATACTACTCCTTTTGATCATTTAAAAAGTTTGAAATATCTACAAATGAATTAGGAAGACACCAGGCCTTTTGTTTTGTTAGATAATTGTAAAGAATCACATATTGTGCCCTTGTAATTTGGCCTTTTTGTTTCTTAACTATTGGATAACATTATACTGTGTTGTTTTTGAATAGTTTATTTGCAAATTAAATGATTTGAATAGAATGCTGATTTAGAACCATGTCTCTAAATCTTTTTGTTCAGTAAATCTCTATGCAAATTATTTTATGTCATGAAATGAATTATCCAAGTATTTCTTTTTGATGTTTTTTTTTTAAATTTTGAGACATAACAGATTGTTGAACGGGCCCTTAGATCACACCTACAAGATAGGTCTATCTTGCCTTACATCTAAATCTTGGCGCATCACCTTAGTTAGATCTTTTATTTTTATATCTATTTCATTTTCCCATTCAAAACCCCAGTTACAAAAGAATTTGACTTCTTTAAAATCTGGAGGTTACTCAGTTTAGCGCAATAGGTCCCCCCTTTAACTGAGTTTCCCACAAAGGGCTATTACCTTGCCAATTTTTGGCATCAACAATTTTTTTTTTCTTGGCACGCTTTGTGGGACCAAGAAATGTGTTTAAGCCTTAAGCAAGTATATGATTCATCAACCTATCACAAGATTCCAAACAACAAACAACCCTGGTGTGTTGGTACCACCGCTAGGAACAATACCGACTAGAACTCATCGTGTGAATGTTTTGGTTCCTCCACTAGCCATGTTACCTATCACTAACTGAAACTATGTGGCTTGGGATGCCAGGAGTCCCTTTGTTACCCTAGTAGCACCTGTCGTTTGGGCCCCCATTCTGGTCTCTGCCCTCAAATCTAATCCTAATTTACTAGAGACGGCTCAAGAACACCATCCGAACATCTACAAGATGTGGTGGATTTATGTTTCGTACATGGAGTTACAAACCAAAACATAGTGCTGAGGTTGCTCACAGCTTCTTTCAGAGGAAAAACATTAGACTGGTATTGCACTTTTCCAGCTAACTCTATCTGTACATGGGATTAGCTCAAAGACCCCTTTTATGAAAGATTCTCGAACGAAAGAGATAGGTCTTCCCAGTATCATCAACTAGAGATCATCAAGCAAGCTCCATATGAGGCCCTGACTGACTTCAACACTCATTTCCACATAACTTGGCAAAGAATTCAGGCTCCAATCCACCCACCACCTGATTTGGCATTCATGTTTTACTTGAATTCCATCAACGCCAATATATCAATGATGGTCCAGTCACTCGATGGAACCACTCTACCAGATGCATATAGTGTCACAATTAAAGCAAAAAAAAATCTGATTGACGTTGGAAAGTTTCCGCCTTGGCCCATCATGCCTATATTCCCCGAGCTACTGATTTCCACCTAGGTGACGACACCTGCCACAATTGCTCCTCCTCCTCAATCCATGTACACATATGTGAGCATATCGCATGGAAGTGCTTCCACATCTGGTGCCCTGAAGAATGAGATGAGCGACATAAAGGAAATGTTGCGGGCCATGGCTAATGAGATAATTGTCATCAAGTGCAACCAGGCCGCTCCTCCAAAGTCAACCTATCAGAACAATAAGGGCGACAGGTCTTACCAACAAAACCAGTTCCAAGGAGGCACTCACACAAATCCTCAGGCACAAACAACAAATCAAATAGTACTAGTACCCACTCTGCTGTAGAATGCCAACCTAAGCTCGAGCAGAGAGCTGACTGCAGGGCAAAACAATTTGGCCGATGATGACAACCCTTGGTACTTCCCTTGCGATGATTCACATATACCCCAAAATTGCTCGCATGACAATCTACAATAGAAGGTGGTAGAACATCACAACCAAGGCATAATGTAAGACAATGGGGGGTATGCATATACCTCTCTGCAAATGGAAAACATGGTTCTCACTGCCCAAATGCAAGGGATGTCCTTGGAACAGGAAATTGACATAGCTCCTGATCATGCCCTCTTTTCATGGATGGAAGGAGAGGAAGTGGTGTTCACAATAAAAAAAACCACTTCAAAAACCCCGCAAGTGCAGTCTGACTACAACACTTGCTCCAAATGGAGATTCATGGGCAAGAAAGTTGTCCTGCAATTAGTCAGTCTACAGCCTAAAAGCGCTCTCGACCGCAAACTTGGTGCCTCTGCAGTGGTACCACAATGTTCGTCGCAAAGGGAGATCATAACTACAAGAAATAAGGAGCGAAAGCATTTGAGTTCGCTAGCATTTGATGTAGTGGAAGAATTAAAAATATCATCTGCTAACGTATCCTTGTGGGAAATATTAGCCATTTCAGAGGAAAAGACATTGCTACAGAGGGCTCTCCAAGAAGATCTGATTACATAAAAAGTGGAGAAATCGCTTAAAAAGGAGAGTATTGATAAGTCACCTATGGAAAAAGTTCTTGTGAATATTGCAGAGGAAGCCTCTACTAAGGATCAAGAGGAAGAATTCACAGTCAAAGTCGATGAAGGGAAACCAAAATCGAAGCCATTCTTCTTAACCCTTATCGTGGGTAAGACATTGCTGCATAATTCCATGATTGAATCGAGCGCCAACACCACAATCATGCCCAAGCAAATAGCTGAGGCCCTAGGATTGAGCTATGAACCTTTGAATAAAGGTGTTATGCAATTAGATGGGAATATGGTTAATATTGTGGGGATCATTAAGGACCTTCCATTAACTCTATTTGCCTACCCGAATATCACGGTCAATTAGGATACCGTGATCATTGATATTCCTCCAATATTCAGTTTGTGCTTGTCTAGGGAATTCACTTCCAAACTAGGTGGATACCTTTCCTTAGATTGGTCACACCTAATTATAAGGACCGAACACGAAGCCAAAATTAAGCTAGTGTTTGAACCCTTACATTCAAAACATGTTACAAACGAGGCTAAGATGGGCTTTGAGCCTGCTCACACCTCCATTACCAAGGAAGAGATGTATTGCACAAAGCTTCTAAACGATGAGAAAATCACCGAAGATTAGACCGATCAAGAAGAATTTCTCCTGAGTGAGTTCATTGATAAGGATCCTTTTGGAAATTATCATGCCACTAGACTATGGACTTATGTCATTTATGATGAAGACCAAGCCATCCCAAAGGTGACACAGGAGCCCAAAGGAGTTTCAACTAGAGAGTTGTGGTCACTGCACTTCGATGGTGCTAAATGCAAGGACGATGCAGAAGCTGGGATATGCCCGACTCCCCCAAGCGACGAGAGCATAGTCAAATATTTTTGATTCTAG
The DNA here is from genome assembly GCA_007115665.2 of Sequoiadendron giganteum. Classification (NCBI taxonomy): domain Eukaryota; kingdom Viridiplantae; phylum Streptophyta; class Pinopsida; order Cupressales; family Cupressaceae; genus Sequoiadendron; species Sequoiadendron giganteum. The sequence goes on from CM021100.1 coordinate 971,733,626, forward strand.
TTTTCCCGTTTCAGCAACAAAAATGAATATAAAAACCTTGTACTAGTTTTGAGCCTATCAGAGCAAATGGACGTTCAGAGAATCCGAACCAAGCATCGAACAAGTTTGGAATATCGATATTGCAAATAATGTCCATATGAGATCCTACAAAGATAGATTTTGGGACCTAATTAAGAGACTTAAGTTTTTTAATATTCAAATTATTCCTCAAGAACAAAATGTTGATGCAAATCGCATGGCCAAAATCAGACCCCAATTCAAACTAGCGCCTAACCCAATGCATAATTGATGCTTTGTACGAATGATATTACGACTAGCAATTCTCAATGATGGTCAGAGCAGGAAAGCATTTGACAACAATGAAAACATCGCCTCGTTCGATTCACAGTCAAAATTTTTTTTCGACCAACTCCAATCAAGAGTCGCCGAAATCGATGAAAAACAAGACATTCAATAAGGATTCCATAAGCTTCTTAAAGGTTTGGTCACTTTCAAAAATCCTTTTGATTTTGACAATGTAGGAAACCAAAAGAGGAAGTTTATAGAAAATGGAGGCGAGTATTCGAATTTTTAGATCAGGGATGGGAGAAATTTCAAAATCAGAAGGGACATCCAACATCAAGGTAAAGAAAGGCTCATTCACCTTTTAAAAGAAAATAATGAGGGAACAGTGGCCTGGCCATATGATAACCTCAGAGGATATGATCCTGACATCATCCAACCTGTGATAGAACTGAAAAGGGAAGTCGAATCATCTTTCCAAAAGAGGTCGGCGAGCCACGATATGGAAGCATTGATGGTGCAAAGGTTAACAAAGCTATTTCAACCATGTTTTGTCTTCTCAGTCAAGCCTAACATGTGGGTATTCAGCTTGAACCCAGTCCGAAAGGAGAACAAAGATATCCGCTTGTGTATTGATTTCCGCGACCTAAATCAAGTGTCACTAAAAAGTCATTACCCGCTACCCTTTGTAGGATTAATCGTACACAATGTAGCAGGTTCAGGTGCGCCTTCTCTGTTAGATGGATTTTTGGACCAAGGCCTGGGTGGTAAGGGCCTAATACTAAAATTCAATAAGCAGACAACAAGACCTGGTTGACACAAGAGATCTGACAACCTAAGGGAATATTCATTCACGGTAATTCAATACAGGCGATACGAATCATTTGAATCAAAAAGCAAAAAAATGACAGGGATTCTTGTTGGGGGAATTCACCTTAGAATTTCCACATAGCTCGATTGAACAAATCTACCATGTAAATATGTAATTATTATGGCTTTTTCTCTTTGTGTTCTTTTTTTTGTTCGGTTGGTCTTCCTAAATCCATAATGTAGCAAAAATTTACAATATGATGCAGACAATAACACATATACCAGAAGGGACAAGGACTATACAACAAAACAATTTTTTATTAAAATATAGACCATATCTTCATTATATTTATATGCTTCGACAAGTATAATATCAAAATGGCCGAAAATCCACGCTTTTAAAAAAAAAGTATATACTTATATATGTTTCTATATTATAAAACCTTTTTCAGGCTATATACAAAAAGACTAACGAGTTGTAGTCTTAAAACATGAAAGGAGAGAAAAGATTCAGTTGTGAGAATAAGCAACAACAACAACAACATCTGGAACCATGTCTCCTTTAATAGTAATAAGGTAAGTGGCACCATCCAGACAAGCGACAGGTGGCAGAGGAAACACCAAGCTCCTAAAATCAATGTACCAATCGATGTCATAGAAAGGCACCACATTATATATCCAGAATAGGAAGTAGCAGGAATAGGTGACCTTTGGCGATGAACTTCTCACGACTGGAGGCGAAAACTGCTCAGAAACAACAACCATGGGATGAGTGTGTCTTCTTCAATAAAAATGCAAAGGTCGCTTGCATTCGGGATTCCACCACCAAATACAATGTTTTCCACCACCTCCCCGAGGCCGTTCAAATAATTCTGTGGAAATATTTCCTTCACCAGACGAATGACAAGTGGCTTCGGGATTTGAATGTCCAACATCGACGCCACAAAATTAGAACACACATCAGTGTTAACCCTATACTTGTCCTCATACTCAATGCATTTACGTCCCATGACCCATTTTATGGCATTAATGGCCAAATAATGTTTGTTTTTGGTCATCCTTTTTAGACGCCTAGTCAAAATTCCACCCAAAAAAACCATTTGATGTTTATGTGAGGTCAGCCTAATTGGGGTATCCATGGCGTCAGATTCTATATGATTTCCAGAGAACAACCTATGCAAGACGTCTAAGTTTGAACTGTATGCTAATACTATGTTGACTACAAATACCAAATGCTAAGCCAATCACTTAGTGCTAATTCTGCTAAAAATTGCTAAGTTAATTTCCCTACTGCCTAGGTGCCTATTTATAGATGTAGTAAGGGATAAGTGTGGTAATTTGCATACCATAAGCATGAGGTTAACCAGGTACCACCTCAAACACTGCACCAAGGCTCGCTCGAGACTCTCACCCAATTGCGACTGTAGGTACGAGTTGCTGCATACAAAATTAAGGCAAGCTAATTTATTAACACAAGTTGGCTGGCAGTATCCAGCGATAGTCCATTCAACGAAACGTTGAGGTGTCATCCTGTAGGTGTTCCTCAAAATCCAAGAAAGGATACATATCTATTTTATGTTTATTGCATACATTAGCGTAATCATTCCATTTGGGGTATTAATTACCACGACATACGATGCCTAGTCTTCTTTTAAATCACCGACTCAATTTCTAAGGAAAATCGTGCCATGGGTTGCAAGTACCTGGGGTCATTATGAATCCTTGTCATTTCAAAATGGCAAGTAGTTCGCTTTGCACAAGTCAAAAGGCTAGTAGTACATGCCTAATTTAATGCAAAAAAATCAACTGACATCTACAACTCAAGGAGGATAGAAAAGCTAAGTATTGCATGCCGTTGTTTTAAAGTAAAGAAGGATTTTTTAATACATAGTTAGTGTAGACAATTTTTGAAGTGCATTATTTCAAGAGATGCGTAGAAAATCTCAGAAGTGTGAGGAAAATGGAATCCACTGCCCTTGAAGTAGCCCAAAATCCATAGATGAATGAGCCAGGCGAAACATCTCAAAGAATGGCCGACACAATGCTCACAACACCCATGGTAAATATTTTTCAGGAGGAGGAGTCCTATGCTACACCTGAGATCCCAGATAAGCCTGAGTGGTTTCACACGCGAACAACCAAGAAGGGTACTCTCAAGGATGCAAATTTGGTAAAGGAAGAATAGGATAACATTTATGACCCTGTTCTTAAGACTAACCTTAAGGGCCTGAGGGAAGCTTGTTTCACTAGAATGAAGAAAGCCTTTGAAAAATAAACTATCATACAAGAAATGGCTCTGTGGACTCCCACAATACATGGTCCCCTATGTGCACCATTTCCCATAAATAATTCATGAAAGTATTCAACAGTTCAATTCGGTGATTGGTTCCATTGAGGGAAGAAGGTTGAGAATCATGCTAACTACAAAGGCTCTTAGGCATATGTTGTGCATTCTCGAGAATAGCACCAGATTGTTGCCAATGGAGCCCTTCAACCAAAAGAAGGGTTCAGAATTATGGAAGGGTAGAAGGAATGCCCTCGAATTTTATAATGTTGAGATCGGAAGGCACCATGATTTCCAATAGCCATTAAAAAATATGATCCACCATGTTGACTTCGTCCATGCAGACTTGCAAGATGCCTTCTCCATGATGGCTTTTGTGTTCGGCTTGGACGACGACATGATCGTATCCAAATACCAGTTGGGCCTGGGTTTTCAACTAAGAAGTCAGAAAGACCCTTTTTGGTATGATTTCACCGAAATGATTATCAAAGATATGTAGAAGCAGATTGGTGAGTTTGAAACTATTGGTAGGTTCAGATACCCTTCTCTTCTGGCCTATATGTTTCTTCATCAAAAAATTGATTTCTCTAGGGAGAAATTAGATTTATCAATATTTGATGAGAAAAAGCATCGGAAGCTAGTTTCAGTATGGACTCCCATCCTTGCTTCTACCTACGATTATTATGCATTTTTAGAGAAATTATTGATTCTAATTTTGCGTGATTTGGGTGAGGATAATGACTACTATCGCCTGTCAGGCGATCAAACTGAATGGATGCAATCCCTGTTACTCAAGTGTGACTAGTTCCTCGAGGAAAAATTTACATGTGTCTGAGTGTGTGGCTTTTGTGAAGAGCTGATTTGACTCCCCATATCCCCCACCGATCGAGTATTAGCCCTTGAAGTGTTTTGACAGATGACTATTATGGACTGGAACTTTTTCTCTAACCCAAAGAGAAAGAAAAGAGGATTTTTTGAATGCCCTATGAGCTACAAAACAATAGTCATGGTAAAGAAGAAATCGACAGAGTTGTTGGAGGTAAAGTTGGAACACCTTGGGCTAGTTTTCATTTTTGACAGGTGGGACTACAACTCAAAGGATGATTTGGGCAACACATTTATTAACATAAAAATTAGCCCTTGGCCTTATTGGGTAGCATGGCAAAATCTTATGGATGACATTAGCAGATTTTGGGTGGAATGAGCGCTCATGCCAAGGGATAATCAAAGGCCGTCATGGCTTGGGTTCTATCTCCCTAAGGGGAAGTTAGATGAAAATTGTCGCATAGGTAATACCCTCTGAAATAGCTTGATGAGGAAGTAGGGCTGGAAGCCAAAAAAGATCAATGATTTCTGGGTTTATCACCAGGAGATCAAGAACATCATCATCCCATTCCAACACCCATTATTTTTTGACACAGATGATCGATTTGATACCCTCTGGAATGAGGAACATCTAGACTCTAACACTAGTGATGTAGAAGAACCAGACCTTAAGGATGCCCTACCACGCTCTGACAAGGGGAAGCAAAAATAGGAAACAATGACGCAACCTAGCACAACTATTAGGAGTGTTCAGATGAATATTTCATGGTCATAGTTCTCACAATCTCAGACCTACACCGTAGGGAATCCTAGAGGAACATAGAAATCAACAAAAGAAATAGATGTGGAGAATCCTTTGCCAAGCAAAAGACAACACACTGATGTTGCTTCAGGAGGTGATTCACAGGAGGTTGCAGTTGATCAAAGGTCGAAGATAGAATCTGCCGCTTAGGTATCTTTCTCTCCCTCTCTTCTTGGCTCATAGTCTCTTGTTTCTCCCACAATCCCTACAACACCTATCACTCCAAATGTGATCCTATCTTTCTTTGTCCCCTCTACGATGGTTGTGGGAGGTTTTTCCTAGTTTTCTCATATCAGACAGATGGCTTTTGGTTCCCCTCAAGTTTCCCCATCTTTGGTTGGAGCCCCATCAGTTTCCTCATCTGCCTCCTCATCTTTATCTGTGGCTACCACCCCCATGATATCTGAGGCAGCTACCCCTTTTGCCTCCTCTGATTCAATTTCGACTCAACCTTTGCAGCAGTCGGAGCTCGTCGCATCTCCATTGCCACCACCATTTTGCATGAGTCCCTCCACGCCTTCGTCACCTAGGATTTGGAATATTCCTCCCTTCTCTCCGCTCACGGTTGCCCTTTCGAAGAAGAAAAAATCTAGGGTCACCTACCTCTCATTCCATAAGAAAAAGGAAAAGGATGCCAGGAAGCCAACGGAGCCCAGAGTCCAGACAATTTATAACGAGGCTCAATAATCCTTGAATTTCGCAAATATGCATGCCAATGTTACCAAATTACAGGGAGAAATACAACTCGATGACTATGAAATCCATGTTGTCGGACTTGACTTGCATATTTCCTAACCGTAGGATAAAGTTGAGCTAATGGAGGAGACACAATGGGTGGTGACCACTAATTTTCTCAAGTTTGGTCACAAGCTGAAAAAGGCAGAAGATGAGCTCAAGGTTGTTAAGGGAAGAACTGATGTTTTTTTGGAAAAATAAAAGGCACAAGAGGTAGAAAGGGCGTACTTCACAAAAATGCATAGGCAGAGCTAGCTAGCATGCAAAAGGAGCTTGAGAGGTTTTGATCCTAGGAATTAGATCAAATAGCTGAGCTGCGACAAAGGAACCAGGAATTATCTAAAAGGTTGGCCTAGTCAGAAGGAGAGGTTAAACAAAAGAATGAAGAATTGAAACAACTGTGTGCTCAGTTAGAGCAAGTAGTACAATAAAAGGAGGCAAATTAAGCGAGCGCAAAAACTCAATTTCAAAAAGACCTCTAGAAGATCAAGCTTTCCCTGGAAGAAGAGTCTGCAACCCAAAGCCAAGTTGAAGAAAGGTAGTTGGCCACACAAAGAGACTTGCAAGAGAAAATCTCCTCTACCACAAAAGAAATTACAGGGCTAATGTAGGAGATTGGGAAAAGGGATGGAAAGATTAATCTCTTGAAGAGAATCATTTGAAATCCTGCCCCACAGTCAAACCTCTATTCAATAGCCCAACAATTGCATGCTTCCTACTGAGAGAGAGTCAAGGCATTATGTTTGACTCTTCAGCCCACACTTTAGTTCATCGCGGAGGCAATAGATTTATGCAGGGAGGTTCGCGATACAATGGAACAATTCCCACAGTTCATAGGGGAAAAGGTTCTTAAAGAAGAGAAGCTGCTAGCCAAGCTGTACATCATGCTAAACAAGGATCTAGTACGAGTAGGGGTTAAAAATTGAAGGTCAGCTGCTAGGATCGCAAGGGACTTCATCCGCTACCATAAGGCCACCCTTCATGCTCAACGTTGCTTGTTCACATTGGGGTGAACTATGGATAGTGTACGGGCAATGTTTTCTCAACTGGCCTGGATGGGTTTAACCTCTCCTTTCCTTTTTGATGAATTGGTAGCCACCGTGGAGAAAATTGTAGATACAAATGAGGAGAGGAAGTAGGATTTATCCATTTTTTGGAATTTTAGCTAGCCTCCTACAGCTGAGGACGTTGAAGGTGTAACTCATCAAATCACACAACTAATTTTTCAGCTTGAGGTCAGGTTTGGAATTTCTACGACGTTTCCTTTTAAGGAAGTAATCAATCTACATGAGGCACATGAGACTCTACACACCATATCAACACCTTCCGAGGTTGACTGGCTGCCCTTGCAGATAGCCCTTTCTAAACTCCAACTTCGGTGCTCGATGGATAAGGCCATGGCCATGAAATCACATAAATTTTTGGGTTCGTCATTTCACAAGCAAAACACCCCTGATAGTCACCAAAAGATATGGATATTTAATATATCCCATGCTCCCTTCGGGTTGTTTTGATGTTTTACTCGGCTTCCAACCACCCCGATGATGCTAAGGTCTCCATGCTAACTTTTCGGTGGTCTCGACTCATTGTCGCCACATGTCATCCAATCACTCATCGAAGGGGAGCTTCTCTCCCTTTCATTTCGAGCCTCGTTCTCCCCCACATGTCGATTGATTGGGCTTCTTGAGGCCTATGCTCCTACGAATCCTTTCAGGCCTCGACTACATGCCACGTTGCCCCATTTGTACAAAATTTTGGAAATTCCCCAAGTGATGTCGATTGTAAGGACGCTGCCACATGTCTTCTTATCACAGAATTTCATCAAAGAATGGGGAGGATGAACCATGAATTGTGAAATTCTGCCACGTGGCCCTTCGACAAATCTTCTTGAAATGAAGGGGGTGCGAATTCCAAACTACCATACATTATCACATGCTCTAACTGCCTTCGTTGGGAGGCTAAAATTGTTAATATGAGGTAAGCCAAGACCACTGATATGATTTTCAGAATGCATCTAACTCACGAGTGACTGGGTTCATGTTCGAGAATATTTTTTGTTACAACGGTTGTGATGAGTCATTACTGCAATCATCATTGCTTATAATTTGGGAATATTTTTTGTTACAAGCCTTCAAGTGGTGGAAGCCTTGGCTATATATACTGCTCCTTTTGATCATTTAAAAAGTTTGAAATATCTACAGAAGAATTAGGAAGACACCAGGCCTTTTTTTTGGTCAGATAATTGTAAAGACTCATAGACCGCACCCTTGTAATTTGGCCTTTCTATTTCTTAATTATTGGATAACATCATATTCTATTTTTTTTGAATAGTTTGTTTGCAACTTCAATGATTTGAATAGAATGCTATTTTAGAACCATGTCTCTGACTCTTTCTATTTAGTTAATCTCTATGCAAATTATTTTATGTCATGAAATGAATTATCTAGGTCTTTCTTTTTGATGTTTGTTATTTCAGGACATAGCAAATTGTTGAACGAGCCCTTAGATCACATCTACAAGATAGGTCTATCATGCCTTACATATAAATCTTGGTGCATTGCCTTAGTTAGATCTTTTATTTTTATATCTGTTTCCTTTTCCCATTCAAAACCCCAATTACAGAAGAAGTCGACTTCTTTAAAATACGAAGGTTACTCAATTTAGCGCAATAGGTTCCCCCTTTAACTGAGTTTCCCACAAAGGGCTATTACCTCGCCAATTTTTGGCATCAACACTTTACTAATCTGCCGTTCTATTTTTTCAAATGTATAAACTTTCTTTTATCTCCAGTCATGTGGCTAGAACATCCATGCCAATGATCCATGATTTTTTCTCATTCTGTGCAATCATTGATTTTTCAAACCTCTAATCTTCATTCTTCTTTTTCCACACCTTCTTAGACTCTTTCTTATGATCAACAGAGGTATTTTCCTTCCTATCTTTCTTAGGATGATTCTTAAAAGTACTTCTATAGTGCCTTGCAATGTGTCCAAAATTATTGCACTTGTGGAAAATGACATTAAAATCAAATAGAGGTGCAAATGTATTTATGCTTAAAAGTTTATTCATTCTTGTATAAAACCTGCTATAGTCTATTGCTTTATTACCAAATTGATTGTAGGTATAACAATAACCAAAAAATAAATAATTGAGCCTAGTATTGTGTGCTTTACTTTATGGATTTGTCTTTTTGAATCTCCTCTTTTGTTGGACTTGAATGAAAGTATCTTCTTCCTTTTTGAGCTCTTCAGTCTCCTTAGATTAATTTGAATTTGAACATTTGGAGGAATTTTCATCAGGTTCCTTTTAGATTTCTTTATGATTTTCTCAGTAGTCTTTGTGTTCCAACTTTCATCACACCCAATACCGGTTTTGATGTGAGGTGATCTTTGACTATTGATAATTTCATCTAGAATCTCTATGCTTTCCCAAACTTCATATTTTTGTTCCTTTTAGCATTTTCTCTCTCTAGATCCTTTCTCAAGGATACCACTTCTGCTTCAAGCCTTTCACAATCTATTTACTTTTCTTTTTTTTGTCAAGACATCTTCTATTCTTTTTGCTTCTTCTATCTAAACTTTTAGATCTATAATCAATTTTTCTGATTCTTTAAACTTTAGCTTTTGTTTATGATTTTCCTTTCTTTTTTCAATTCATCTAGGGAAGCTATAAGTTCTTCTAGATCAACTTCCACATCTTCTTCATCATCTCCAAAATTTACTTGTTCTATATCACCATCTATAGTCTCCATCACCATGAATAGAGCATCCTATATTTCACTATCAGTTCCAGAGGTGTAGTGATCACATTCATCAGATGAATAACTATCTTCCTTAGATACCTAGAGGGTTTTCTTATACCTATGATAATTCTTCTTCTTCTTCTTAGACTTCTCATAGCTCTTTTGATAGGGCTTATACTCTTTTTGTTCATCACTTACTCCTCTGAAAGGACACTTAGCAACAAAGTGACCTATTTTACCATAATTGAGACCTTTGAAGGGTAACATAACTTTGGACTTGCCAAATCCTTTATTTAACTTCCTCACAAAGTTTTCTTCTTCAAGATCTGATTCATCATTGGAGTCAAAATCTTTATTTATCTTTGATGCCTTGAAATTTTCTTCTGTCTTTGAAGTTTTATCAGTTACAATCCTCATCTCATATGTAGTGAGTATCCCATGTAGTTCATCAATTGTTAGAGTGTTTAGATCATTAGCTTCTTCAACAATATAAACTTTTGAATAAAATATTGTGGGAAGAGATCTAAGTATATTTTTTACAACCATTGACTCTTTCACTTCTTCACCAGTTCATATGACGGTATTGATAACTTCATCCAATTGGAGTAGATATGCAACAATGTTCTCTTCTTCCTTCATCTTTAGATAGTCAAATTTTCCTTGGTAGGTTTGAAGCTTTGCTCTCTTAAATTTGTCATCACCTTCATAAATATTATGAAGCTTGTCCCAAATCTCCTTTGTAGTTTTACAGTGCATTATCTTGGCAAACTCATATTTTCATAACCCACATAAAATAACACTCTTTGCTTTAACATTATTCTCATAGGATTTCTTTCCTACTTGATCTCTTGGAGGATTTTTAGGAATTTCATAACCATCTGCAATAGATTTCTAAACATCAAACCCTAATGCCATTAAGTAGGCTTCCATCCTTATACTCCAGAAGGAATTATTGGATCCATAAAATAGTAGTACCTTGTTAGAAAAAATACCTTCTTGTCCCACTATGTGTTCCATCCCAAATGTTCCTCAAGCTATTAAGCTTCACCAAGGAAATTAGCTCTGATACCAATTGTTAGACACACAAATATTGAGAGGGGGGTGAATCAATATTTAATACTTTCTAATTTAAATCACCGCATATAAAAATAGTTTGAAAATGTAATCAATGAAAAAGCAAGTAATGAAAACATCCACACATAGTACACCAGATTTACGTGGAAACTTTGAAGGGAAAAACCAATGTGAGAAGAGATTCTTGCACCAACCTATATGAGATACCAATCCCCTATGATTGAGCTACAACACAATCACTAAGCAACAACTCAAATTAAGAGGATTCAACTTCATATTATGGAAGGAAACATATATCTTCTTTCACACAACCTGCTTAGTATTAACAAGTGAGTGCATCCTTTGATGATATCTTAAATTCGTTCAATGTCTTTGACTTCTCTTTTCTGCTTTCACATCATTTAACATTTACATTTTGAATGTAACCACACATCACTTGATTCACAAGTCACATGCTCACGCATATTTTCATGAAATGATTCACATATATATCCATTCCATCATGTTAACAACAACTAAATGTTAGCCTAGGACCCGTTAACACTATCCATAACAAGCCATGTTGGCCAAGGATAAACCTTAATTCAAAATGATATGAAATGTGTAGTTAGCTTGGTCCTAAATCCAAATGTGTTGTCGTCTGTGTAAGATAACATCATGCGCTTCTTATCAAGATCTTAATTGGTCCTATTTTACCTTCACACACTTCCTCCAATTGGCACACACTTCCCTTCACTAGTGCAAACACTCACACATTATAGAGAGTCAACTAACAAACACAAACTTCTCTATGTCGCTTCTATCTTACAACTTTGTAACTTAAATTTGTTTGAAAAGTTGTAGAATAGGATATTTCATGAGTATTCTTTCTTAACTTCTAAATTGCAAGCCATAATTATTAACAATGGTAGAATGCAATACCAAAAACAATGACAGTTTAGTATAGTGCAAATTCTACTTTTAAACAAAAAACCTTAGAATACTATTGCAACCACTTCTAGACTTCCACATAAGTAGTATACATGCAAGATACACCAATACAAACTGTATCCAGAATTCCCATGTTTCCCTTCTTCAATAATGATAACATTAACATTCTGCAACATTTACAAATGCCATACTACTTTCACATATATTTGATATCAATGATAGACATCAACACTTTGCATCAATGACAACACTATGTTCAACATGGTTAAGATTGAGTGTGAGAAGATCAAGTGCTAGGGATGCATGAGACATCCCAACTCATGAGATGATGCCAAGTGGCATCATGAGATGATATGTGGTTTAGGTGATCTCTCAAGCCTAGGATTGTGACAAGTGTCACCATGTGGAGGCTTGAGAGGGAGATTGTTCCTCAAAAGATATCATGGGGATATGGAGAGGATCAAGGTCATAAAGGCCTTTCTTGTCCTACATTCCCAATGTAGGAAAAGGAGGGGAATAAAGGAATTTAAAATTCATTTTGGGTACTTTTGGAAGAAAGACCCATGTGTCTAAAGTACATGGCATCTTTCCCAAAATGGGAAAATTTAATGAGTGTGTGTGAGGGGATAGGCAATAAATGGAAAGGGATTAGCCCTTTCCTAAACTTAGGATTAGGAATGTGCACATGATTAGGCGATGGGTTAGGTGAATATTAGGATTAGGATGATTAATTAGATGGCAAGTGGGAAACATTGGAGGATGTGACACATCTTAATCCATGATTAAGTGTGTGAACATAACTAGGAGATGGATTAGGATTCAGATTAGGGGATAATAGAAAATGATGGAGGATGTGACAAGAGGTGAGAGAAAAGGAGAATTAAATGATTTTATTTAATACTTGTGAGGGAGATAAAGTGACTAAATTAAATAATTAATTTAATTTAGGGAATAAAGGTAAAGTAAGCAATTAAATCAATTAATCACTTTCAAACCTTAGAAGAATTAGGGGTAAATTGGTCATACTAATTAAATAATTAAATTAATATTTAATGTAGATGGAAGGGAATTAGACAAAATGATGGGATAAAATTGACCAAATGCAAGTGGTCAATTTTAGGTGTCTACAATGAAAAATCGTAAAATTGTAATAACTATCTATATATTGTTGATAAAAACTTGATTTTTTTTGTAGCTTCCTTATACGATCCTCCAACTTTAGCAAAACAATTACAAAAAAAATAAAATTATTCATTTGCTAAATATAAGTGAACCTAAAAACTAGGGTTTTACCTCATTTTGCCCAAATCATAGCTCTAATAAGTTACCTGATAAGATCCACACATATAATAATGAAAATAATTTGATGCAAAAGATATGTCTCACATAACACAAGATATTTTCATGGGTCAAAATGATCTAATATCAAATATATGTACAAGTAGAGTAAACCCTTGAGGTAGGGTAACATTGTGCAATACTCCTTATAGAAGAAGCCACTCCACACTATATCTCGAAGAGATCCCAAATACAATATCATGCTTCACACACATGCTTACAATGATAATCTCCTTATTTATATAGACCTCCTCCTAATAATACAATGGAGGGGTAATCCTAATGAAGTCCTACTCATCACCTAATATAATCAATTATGCAAGTTATCCACATGATCCAATATAGCTAACTTGAGGGATGTGTGCATCATGTTGACATATCCATCCACCTAAATACATTATAATCATATCCCTATGTACATAACACAAATACAAAGGAAAATAACCCATTCAATGCTTTTCTCTTCCATTATTGCAAACACTTTTTGCTACTTTTGGGGAAAGTCACATTGGTCTCAATGAACATTGCAATGATAAGTTTGTTTACCAACAACTTAAAAGTTCAAAATCTAATTGTGAGGTATGTACCTAAAGAGTTTGTGAGTTTTAATAATTAACATATCAATGTAGGAGTTGCAATCTTGCATCACCAAAACAATTTTTTTTTTCTTTTATTGTGGTTTTTATGTTCTTTTGGTATATTTTTAAATTTCATGCTGGATTTTGACTTTATGGTTTGGATAGTAGTTCACAACAATCTTAATAATGCATTTTTCACATGGATATGGAGACCTAATTATTGTCTTGAGCATGTGCAATAACACCTGAGGAGGATTTCATCATCTCAAAGTTGTATACTAATAATACCATTGAGCTTAATTTGCTAATATTCCATGATTCGAGCTAGAAAAAAGTTTAAATATTTAAATTGGAACTATTTTCTTTTACTTGGAGATGACAAAAGAATACATCCCATGACTTTTGGTGAAGAAACATACCAACTAGAATCATTCTCAAGGCATAGGTGTACACATTTGGAAATTTGGGGTCATTTTGATCCTTTGTGAAGATCTATTTATTAGCATAAATTAATTAAGGCTTTGTTATGTTAGAAATTGATGAAAATATATTTTAAATGATAAATTTTCATTAGGTCATCCATAATTAGTATTGATATTATGTGAGAGAGTTTTCTTTCTTGGAGAGATGTAGCAAGTTTCCTTTGGGGAAGCATCTTTACAAAACTAAATATTCAGATTCATTAGAGTGACATGGGAGCTGAAATGATAGATCTTGGAATAAGGGCTTAGCATCCAATTGAAGATATGGGCAAGGAGGCTAGATTCAAATATGAATCCAAGTAGCTAATCTCATAATTCTAGTGGTGTATCAATGAGGATCTCACTATGCGATGTTTATGTTGTAGGTAAATGACTAAAGATTTATTGTGGTACTTGATTAAAAAATTATTTTGTAATGCATGTATGAATTAAGAGTGATTACCTAATAAAATATATTGTATCGAACTATAAGACATTTTGGCCTATGATTGTTGTAAGGATTCACAACTTGATTATAATGCTTAGGAGCTTGATGTAATTATTATGGATGATATAAAGGCATTATTTCTATATCCATTTATTGAGTATTTCATATTTTTTGTTGTTCAATCATATCTAGGTGTTGGTACTTAGATCTAGGGGTTAGGGTTGCATGGTTGAAAATTATTTTATTAGATTGAGAATATTTCATAAGCACCAACACAAAGAGGGTAAAAAGAGAAAATGATAAATTTAAAAGTTTTATAAAATGATCTACATTGTAAACTTGAGTCAAATTATCTTCCTCCACACACTTAAATAATTCCTACAAATAAATCTTAATAAAAAAATCATCCTAACTATCAAAATTATTTAGAGGTATCAAGTCTCCACAATCCATAATGATTATTTACACCAATTTTTTGGATTTGATTGCGTAATAATTTTTGCATCAATGTTTCGGATCACACTCTGTAATCCAACATCAAGATGAAAGTTGAGAGCTGAAGGAGAAATGGATAGTTGTAGACCAAGACCAACTTAAAAAGAGGAAGGGAGGAAGAGAAGGTTGCATGAGGGACAAAGAACACAAGACACATACAAATAAAAATTAAAAATTGGAGAAGAAAAAAAACTTGGGGGAGAAAGATGCCACAATTTTGAACCAATTAAGATTAAAAATAATGAAATAGAGAAAAATATGATATAAAATTAAAATTTAGACAACCAAGAATGACCTAAAAATAATAGTTTTAAAAACGCTAAAATATTGAATTAGATTAGACAAAAGAGGAAGAAAAAGTTTAACAATTAAAAAAAAACAAATGGAAAAGACTAAGTTAAACCAATAAAAAATTAATAACTACAAACTCATCAAAGAGCTACAAATAAATAAATGCATAAGCATATATATATGCAAATAAATATATGGATATATGTATATGTATACAATTACATATATAAGAGCGTATATATATAAAGACTACTAAGAGCTAGGAAGACGAAATTAGAAAAATTAAAAATAAAGGAAGAGAAAGTAAAAAAAATGAGCTAAAATTAAACTCTCTATATAAACAAACTACAATTTGGAAAAAACTGAAAGCTAATAAAAGGAATACTAGGAAATGAATATATATATATGTGTGTATGTATATGTATATGTATTCTATATGTATATATGTCTAAATACATACATACATACATATAAATATATAAAATAAAAATAATACTACAAGCTAGGAACAAGAAAATGATAAAAATAACAATAGAGAAACATATAAAATTAAAGGAAGAGAAAGACCTACGATTAAAAAGAAAAAAAAAACATAAATAAAAAAATTACAAGGACAAACTAACGACACAAAAAAGAACACCAATCGTGCTATTAAATGAATACAATAAATAGAAAAGAAAAACACTCAGAAGGAGGGAAAGATCTTAGGGGGAAGGGGCGAAGGGAAGGAAAACGGGGAAGGAGGAGCCAAGAAGTAACCAACCAACAAAACCAAAAAATATAACTTGACACAACGAGCTATAGATCCAAAAGCAACAAAATAGAGAGCAAGACCCTAGGAAGAAAGGAAGAAGGAGAGGACAAAAGGGAAAGGAGGAGCCAAGAAGCTAATGAGAGGAAGGGAGATGGTGGGATCTTAGGTTGGCTAACAAGGGATGCCAAGATTGACTTAACTTTCATCCTTCATTGCGATTAAGGTTGGAGGGGTGATTGTTGATCTCGATGGCTTCTTTGAGTTTCCTTTTGAAGAAGTTGTCTTCTTTGCACACGATTTAAATGTTTTCCAGGAAAATATGGTGCTTGGTAGAAGATGACTGGTCGACAAGAGCATATTTGATAAATCATTCATGCTTGATGTCAACACTATGCTCTTTGATTCTAGTGCTAAACGAGCAACCTGTTTCACCTATATAAGGTGTGCCAAATGAATAAACAATCTTGTAGACTCCAAAGTCAAGAAAGGTGTCCTTAGAGTCTTTAAGAGAGGAGATGTGATTTTTAAGAGTAGTAAAGGGTTTGAAAGCACAATGAAGGCCTTTTTATGAAAGATCCTTGAGATTTTATGGGATAAGCCATTGATATAAGGGAGGGTAGCCACTAGGAGATTGGAGAAGAGGTTGGGTTTAATGGAGTATTGGAGACTTGCCTTCACTTGGTTGAAGGCTCTAGAAATTTGCTTACTAGAGTACCCATTCAGATTGAAGACATGATGAAAATGGTTTAACTCATGGATTAAGTGATATTCATCACAAATTTGGTAGGCTCTAAAGGCAAGGGATTTAAGGAAACCACTTTTTTGGTTGGGTGATGATGAGAAGAAGAGTGGAGATAGAGTTCGAGATAGAGTTTAGTATAGGTAGCCTTGTGAAACACACGCCTATCAAGGGATCCATCAAGTTTTATGAGAAGTAGAATGTTAAGGAAGGGAAGTTGCTAGTTAGATTCAATTTCCTTGGTGAAGGAAATGTAAGGAAACAAGTTGTTAAGGTGGGCATGAAATTCTTCTAACTTTTCCCATCACCACGCCCATCATGCCATCACCACGCCATCAATGGAATGTTAAGTTGTTAAGGAGAGCCCATCACCACGCCATCAACTTGTTCATAGATGACTCCTTGGAAAGAGAAAAAGGTAGACCTTAAGCATAATTCGACCAGAGTAGCCACCTCATCATTAGACTTGCGCCTAATAATTTCAATGGAGTCGGGAATGGAAACCTTAGTGAAAAGAGAGACAACATCGAAACTCACTAAGATGCCATTACTCTCTAACCTTTTATCCTTGACAGACTAGACAAAATGGTTCAAATTTGTTATGAAGGAATTGGATTTTCCCTCGTGGGGGGACAACAATTTGGAAAGGAAGGAGGCAAGATTGTAAGTCAACGACCCTAGGGTGTCAACAATGGGTCTCAAGGGAATGTCAGCTTTGTGAATTTTGGGCACCCCATAAATGTGAGGGGTCACTTCTTTGTGGGGAAGAAGACGCTTTTTAGTAGCCTCATCAAAAGAGGAAGACACAACACCCTTGACTTTTCTGAAGATTTTGGAGCAAGGGTTGAGAGATAATATTTGGTAGCTATTGGGATTGGAAAGGAGATCAAACATTTTAGAAATGTAGTCTTGCTTTGTTCATGACCACCATGACATTGCCTTTGTCTTCTGAAACTTTGATACAAAAATTCTTACACAATCAAATCCAAAAATTTATTATAAATTATCGATAATATTATTAAATAGATATATTAAAAGATTACATATATCAAGTAATAAACTCAAATATAATATTTTTTATATTATTAAATATTTTAATCTATTACATACATTTAATTGTATTATATGGAAGAAAAGTAAGAAACTATTAAAAAAAAATTCTTTTCGAAAAAAATCTTATCAAACCCAACTCCTACCACAAGCTTAGCCCTTACGCCAAGCATAACAGTAAACTAAAATGCCGATACGCCAAGTACAACAGTAATCTAAAATCTGTAGATAATCAAAACTATATATATAGCTAGTTATTTGATTGGATAAATTTAAAGTTTTAAAAAGAAAAAAAGTTAAAAAGCGGCGCCGGCTTTCTTTCCTTCTTGCACGGTCTTCTCGACCAACCAAAACTCGATTAAATGTCTTTATTAGTAATTAACAAAGCAAATTTGGATGTTAGTGCTTTCTTCTTTGGCAAGTAAGTGCCGTTAAAGAGATCCTTTGAATTGTGTTCAGATAAAAAAACACCATGCAAAGAAGCTATGTATTTCTTGTTTCAGACGGTAACTTTCTGTTTGTGATAAGATGCATGCAATCAAATTCTTGCTCAAGTGTTTGTGTGGAAGGTCCTATATATATCTACTTTCCCCTGCTGTTATTCAATAATCACTTTTCTTGAAACTTTGGCATCCATAGGCACAAGCGACAAGTGATAATAGTATTTTTCTATGTTATTGAGCAAGTGGGTATTCAAGAATGACAGTTAGTATGCTGGGCAGATGACCTATCTTGTGATTTGAACTGAGTTATGAATGTGCCATTTTATTTCATAGTCTGTTATCTCGGTTGTCTGATTTTGAGGTTAGGTAGGTGAAGATTCAGAACTAGTATGTTATGGAGCATGCTTGCAGTGATTGGGTGAGAGGAAGTGTTATTGGAGTGGGAGCATTTGGTACTGTCAGCCTAGCCATGGATAAAGCCACTGGAGAGCTATTTGCTGTCAAATCTATTGAATGCCAGGAGGAGAGGAAGGGAGATCTTGTGGCTATGGAGAATGAGATAAGCATTCTGAAGAAACTGGACTGCCCATGGATTGTGAAGTATTTGGGTGAGAGTTACAGTGATGATGGCGGTGTGTATAGGAGGAATTTGTTGATGGAATACATGGCAGGAGGAAGTATAGCAGATAATTTGCCGAGATTTGGAGGGCCCTTGGAGGAGTCTGTTATTCGCATCTATGCTCGAGACATTCTTAAAGGCATTGAGTATCTCCATAGCCAGGGGATTGTGCATTCTGATATCAAGGGAAAGAATGTGCTGGTGGGGGATTCTGGTGTTAAGTTAGCAGACTTTGGGTCTGCTAAAGTGATGTCAAATGAGAGAGAAAGCAGCAAAGTTGAATTGAGTGGGACTCTTCTATGGATGGCTCCAGAGGTGGTGAATCAAGTGGAGAGGGGTCCACCTTGTGATATATGGTCTTTCGGATGCACTGTGGTGGAGATGGCCACTGGCAGGCCTCCATGGACTAACATCTCTCAACCTTTGGCTGCCATGTACAAAATTGGGTGCTCTGATGAGCTTCCTGAGTTCCCAAAGACTCTGTCTGCTGAAGGCCATGATTTTCTACAGAAATGCTTTCGTAGGGATCCCAAGCAAAGATGGACTAGTACCCAGTTGTTGACCCACCCTTTTGTCAGTGAAAGATTTAACCAAGAGCCGAAATCTCCCAAAAGCACTCTGGATTTTCACTGTGCACATTACCAGTTGGATACATCAATCTCTTGTGAAACTTTTTCTGCATCAATTCCTCTATTGTCTTTGCCTGGAGATCTGTCTAGTCATATGCAGGGGGAGGAAATAGGCCAAAATCACGGTCAAGAGAAAAGGATGTTTGAGGCAAGCCCTTCTCCTCGTCAGAGAATAGCAAGACTGGCTGAGGAAAGTAGCAGTGGAAGAAGTAAAATCAGTGGTAACAAGCCTAACTGGTGTAAGGCCCCTGCTTCTAACTGGATTGTTGTTAGGTGCCATAAGAACTCTACGCCTCCCATGGTAGACAGTCTTTTTTCAGATTTCAATAATGGGTCCCTTGCCCAGAAGGCCTCCTCTTTTCACACTTCAGAAGCAGTCCACTGTAATGCCGAATCTCAGTGCAGAGAATTGAAAGCTGAGTCGTTTTTTCTTGGCATCCATTGCCAAGACTTGGGTGCCACCCATGATGATCGGATTGGAAAGGGCCTTGATAGTGATATGTGTATCCATTGGATGAATCAGCCTTCTTCATCAAGTAGTGGTAGCAGCCATGGCTTCTGCAAGTCTCTGACAGAGACTGTTTTCTCCAAAGACTTGGTGGATCCTAAGAGCAACTTTAATGTTGTTGTTATCCAGGACAGAAAATATAGTCTATCAAGATTCAAAGACAAGGTGCTTAAATTCTGTAGCAGGACACCATGTATTATTGCCAACTCAGAGGCAATTCTACAGTTTATGTTGCAGACATGGCTTTACCAAAATGGTCCAAGAAGCAAGGGCTGGTATATGAAAACCGTAGATTATCACAGACATCATGTATGGTGGAAGTGTTGTACCTGTGAGTGTAGCATATGTGCATTGAAATTGTGCCATGTGAGAACTTTTGTTTATAAGATTTGTCATAGAAATATAAAATTGTTTTGCAGATAAATCAATAAACATTTCGTTTCTATTTACTCGGTGCATTATCTCTTGATTTGCTGTTTTTCCATGGACTGGTGTCTTGCCTTTGAAAACATTCCTGCAATTAGATTTTTGGCGGGAAAAGATAAAAAAAAAAGCAAGCAGAGAAAACCCTAAAAACAGAGCTTGAAACCCCACAAACAGTAACAAAAGTATTTTATAAAAATAATGTAATAATACTCAATTCTAATCATAGGATGTACATTTCTACAACAGAGAATTTGTTTACCAAAGAAGAGAGAGGCCCAAGTTGTTATTTGCTAAATTAAAAAAAGAATACCCAAAAAGCCATGATTGCAAAAAAGTATTTGATTTAAATGGACAAAAACATAAAAGGCAGACAATTACAAAACTCTAGGAGAATTGAGAATATATGGATTATGAAATGAGAGACCGAAAGCTATCAGTGTTCGAAAAAGGTGTAATGGGCTGTACTCAAACGACTGAGCATAATGGCTACATACTGCTTTTTCTTTGTTTTATTCATGGAAAAAATAATGTAGGACACAACAGTACATCAGTAAGTAGCAAAGAGATAGCTTCTTGATTCTGATTTATGTGGTGGCTGAAAATTCAAGATCTAAATTTGACAGATGACCCTTCTTTAAGAAGAAACTTGATTGTATTTAAGGGTAATATGTTTATACCATCATTTCTGGGTGGTTGTTTTTTGTTGTCAGGCTGTGTTTATTGTTCTGTCTTTTTTCTTGTACAAAGATCAGTGCCTTTTTGAAACCCTGCTTACCTAATCAAAAAAACATGTTTATACGACCATCAAATTTAGATTTTGGATGACATCCACCTCTCCTTATTCTTAGAAGACATTGGCATGCGAGCATGCGATTAGAGTAATTCTGATTGTGATTAGGTACAAGGCTATCATTTGTAGTCATTATCATTCAAAAGTCGAAACTTTAAGAAAAGGCTTCCAATCTGTTTTTTTATAAAAACCTTAACAAATCTTGGCTTAGTGCATTAATATCCATAGTGAGTCTTTTTTTAATAAATAAATTATTTTTGTGATGAATTTATGTATACATTGTTAAACAAACTCATTTTTTTCTAGTAAATTATAGATTGATACTAAAAATAAGATGATCTATTTGACAAATTATGGATTGGTATAAAAAGTAAGATAATTTATTTGGTGAATATCAAAATTTCCAACAAAAATGATGAATTCTTTGGTGAATTAGTGACTGATACAAAGAAATAAGATATATATAATTTAATGAGTTATCTACATTCTACATCATTTGATAAACAATAATCAACATATATTTGACACATTCATTTTGGTGTAACAAGTTCCAAAATAGGCCATCAATTGTTATATTTTTGTAGATCAACAATTATAACTCAAGATGTTAAATGTCTTTGATTTCACCAATTTCCTTCTCCATCTCAACTTCAAGATGTAAATTATTAAGTTTTAACTTTG
Organism: Sequoiadendron giganteum; assembly: GCA_007115665.2. Lineage (NCBI taxonomy): Eukaryota > Viridiplantae > Streptophyta > Pinopsida > Cupressales > Cupressaceae > Sequoiadendron > Sequoiadendron giganteum. The sequence continues at coordinate 971,755,360 of CM021100.1, forward strand.
TCGGATTACATAATTATTGCATACGAAATTATATTTAATGCTAGTTTCTTAGGCTCGTTGGCATCATGTCATTTATGGGATGTATTTGGTTTTTGGGAAGTTAACCTAGGAGAATTTGTACCCAATGCAAGAGATTTCTTGCAACTCTCAGCACACTTCAAAACATACAATGGACAATTCTAAATTTGGTTAAACCAATATAAAAAATCAGCAACACATGATAATTTTTATTATTCAATGTCTCCTTCAACTAATGTAAATCACAATCAAACCAGAAAGAAAACATTTACAACCCTCTAGATTGATGAAGACTATTAAAAATCATATTCTATGATCTATTACAGGCAACAAGATCATTCACAGGTGAGTTCTCATCAATCTTCCTTCTTGCAATTTCTTCCTTCTTTACCTGCAACCTCTTTTTGGAAATCAATGGCACAATGCACCAATGCTCTTGCAAGGTTACTTGTTGCTGATTATCACCTCGAACCTGCAATAAAAAGTCTAAAAATAACTCTCCAGGAAAAGCTATGCCCCTTTTGCAACTCCAAATTCTATAAATTGAAACACCCAAAACAACATTGTTTAAAATCAATTCTTTTACAACCACTATCTCAACTGGAAACTCTCAAAATCCACGCCCCTATCAAAGATTTCAGGCTGAAATATAGAAGCATACAAAGATTTTACACAACTAATATGGTGGTTCTCTTGTTTCTTCTTATCTTCATTCAATAACACATTGCATATATATAGGATTCACAAATCCTATTTTTTAGGAAACTTCCTAAACAACCTCCCTAATTATATTGAGTTGTTTTAACAACTCAATATAAACAAATAAATATACCATCAATATAATAACCTATTAACAAACCTACTGAATAGTTATTATATGCATCCTATAAATGAAGCAATATTCCTAACACCCCCCATATTGCATCATTCTCCTAATGAACACATTCAGTAGCTCATCCTAAGGTATGCATAGGGACATACACATCTACTTATGACAAGAAATAGTTGAACTAGCCTCACTACGCTTACTATGCTTTCGTCCAAGGATAGGGACAAACACATCTACCCATGGAACCAAGGATAGGTACTAACACATCTATCCAAGGTATTACATCAATTTGGATAGGGACAAACACATCTATCCAACATCAAAATTATGAATAAGGACACACACACATCTGCTCACAACAATTATGATTGGGGATAAACACATCTAATCATAATCACCAAATCTTGTGACTAGGGACAACCACTTCCAATCACGTATGCCATCTTGTGAATGGGCAAAAAGCACATTCATTCACTAACAACTAGGTTTTGTGATTGGGGACATACTCATCCAACCACAAGATAAAAACTTGAGACTTAAGTCCTCATCACGTATCCAACCACCATTATAGATCGTTGCCACTTTGATCACAAATGATATGAGATAGTTGTCATTGCCACATGGAAACTAATATTGGCTTTAGTCATTTTGGCACAATTTTTTTGGTCACTAATGCAATTTTATGGCCCCATCACTAGTTTCTGACAAGAGGTCGTTGAATGTCCTCTAGGCTCCTATGCCTCCGTCCTCCAGTTGGTTTGCTACTTTCTTAGTTAATTTTTCTTGGAGGCTCAATTAATGACTCATAAAATAGACCCTATTCTAAACAAGATGATACACTTTAATCTTAAATCTATCATTCAATCTCCTTAATCCTAGACTTTGCCTCTTCAAATATTTTCTTCACCTTTTCATAATAATTAATTCAAATAAATCTCGAACCCATCCATGACAAACCCTTTTTAACTTTCCCCTTTACTTTGCCCAAGGAAAAATATGGAAACACTAAATCAAAGAAAACAATTAAATTTCATAACTTACAAATGTTTGATTCTCCAATGCATGTTTGCACCACATCCAGGAAAATAGACCTCCACCAATTGGCACATTGATTCTCTCCCTTCACAAATAGGAGTCAAAATTAAAAATTTTCCCAAGATGCACATCATGGGTGTCCCATTCGTGCCTATGGAAAATAAGAAAAATTAAATAACCTACAACATTTCATAACTCCTAAGAAATCCCATGCCCAAGTTTGGTTTTTGCCATTTTGACATTTAAATTGCATTTTTCTAGCAATTTTCCCATTGCAACTTTACAACCAAAATTTGTACAATTATTAAATTCTAATTTTTGGACAAGAAAATCAACTAAATATTCCAAAGCATTATTCAAACTGTATCACACCAAAATTTAATCATTTTTTGTTGATACAAGATTGCTTGCAACCACGGATGCTCCTACATCAGACACCCATGGTAGAAATAAAATGTTTTATGAGTGAAACTCATAAAAATTTGTGAATTCCATGTTCATCCTTAATCCATCCCTCTGCCTTATCTACCTGAACATTTTTTCTCACTTTTCCTTGCAATTTGATGTCTCTTCCATCCTTCATTCTTCCTCTCTTTCTCCCTCTTTTCAGATAATCTAACTCCCACCAATATACACTATGAAATTCTAGAAAATCATAAGAATCCATTTCCTCTACCTTAGTAAAATCATAAAATTCATGCATTCCTCTTTCTCTATCACTACTGCAACAACTTGTTGCTCACCAATCTTGGTTTCAAACATTGTGTTCCTCTTTCTCTTCACCTTCTAAAAGGAAAAATTCAGCTGCAATTTATTCGTCCTCTACACTCACATCAATGTTAATCAAACAAACAAGAGATTCATCCTTCTCATCCTGCAATAAAATATCAATCACAAGATCTACATTTGAACCAATCTCTTCATCAAATAAATCAACTTCTTCTTGCTCATTTGCTTCCACACTTTCAAGTATATTACCTTCATCTACCAATGCATTCATTGTTGTAATATCCTCTTCTGCACTAATCTTATCATGCTCACATAAATCAACAACAATATTTTCACAAAAATCTGATTTTACCTCTTCTTTCTCCATTGAAACTTTCACCCTACCCATCTTGAATGCAATCAACATTGTTGCAACTTGCATTAGTAAACCATGATCTTCATCCTCATTCTCCTTCACTAACTATTTAATATCATTGATCAAATAATTTTCAGTGCTATTACATACCTTTCCTTCTTCATTACTCAATGGTTGCAGCTTATGTTTGATTACATTAAGGAGTATGTATTGGCATACCCATCATGCATTGCACACCTATCAAATTTCCAAGGTCTTCCTAAAAAAATAGGGTAAACATCCATAGACATAATATCACACATTATCTCATTATAATATTGTCATATCTTAAATTTCACCAAGCATTATTCATTGACTAAAACTTTCTTATCATTTTGTAACCAAGCAATTCTATATGGATGAGAGTGTTTTCTTCTTTTCAACTTCAATTTATTTACCATTTCTTCAAAAATAAAATTGTTAGTACTACCACCATCAATAATCACATTACATATTTTACCCTCACATGCACATCTTGTTTAGAACAATATTTTCCTTTGATCTAGTTCCTTTCCTTTATTCATCAGGGCTCTTCTTATAACAAGTGTTTCTCCACTTTCAACATCTTTTGAATGTGAAGACTTGGCATCTTCCTCATTCACATTTTTTTCCCTTGCATTATTTCTAGTCCTTCTTTTTGTTCCTTCTTGATTATGAGGTCAATCATATGCTCTATGTCCATCTTCTCCACACATTAAACAAGTTCCTTGAAAACCTCCTCTTCTAAATCCTCTACCTGATCTTCCTCTACCTCTAAATTTTTTCTCACATGACTAGTTTGAACTCTCACCTCTTTTATATTTGCTGTCCTCAGTGTCTTGAATTTGATTTTTATCCTTATTTTGCTGCATATAATCTCTAACCTTTCCTTTTTGTTTATTCTAAGATTTCCTATTCAAATTTTCCTCAACTTTCAAAGAAAATTGATAAGCTTATTCTAAATTAAAAATTATTACCAAAATTAGCTCTTCTTGAATGCTTGGCTTCATTCCATTGATGTACCTTGCTACCTTTTCCCTGTTTCCTTTTGAATTTCTCATTCTAATCAAAAGAGTGTGAAACTCCTTAGTGTATTCCTTAGCTGATTTCCCTTATTGTCTCAATCCATGTATCTTCTTTAATAATTCCAACTCATAATCCACTGGAATAAATTGTCCCTTAAACTTCTCAACCATTATATCCCACTATAGTGTTGTAAAATTTCACCCTATGGCAATTTCACCTACACTTTTGTATCCACTTTAGGGTCCACTTCCTTAGTATTTGTGTAGGCTCATTTTAGCCCATGCATTAGCCTTTTCTCCTCTCAGGATGCTTAGGATCCCTTTTCAATAGCTACCTTTACACGTCAGCTTTGTGTCAAACCTTGTCGTTTCCTCATTCTCGCCATCTTTGAGTGTAATTTGTTTGAACACTAGTGTGTCATGCAGATGGTCGTGTGTCGTTCTAGCATCTTGATGAGGTAAAAATAACCTCATCAATAAAAATGACTAAATACCCTTCCCTATCTTTTACAACCCCTCTACTCTGCCAATTATTTATCTTTAAGATTAATAAGCGCTTTCTTTTTGAGAAAATTGTATAAACCTTATTTCTTGAAATTACTTGGAATTAACTAACCCGCGCTGACTTAATAGTTTATATTTTGTAGAAATAAACAGGTTTCTTATGAATAAATCGGTCATCATGCCCAGCTAGAAAGAATTCAATACAGAAGACTCAACGCTGACTCCATAAAGTTGAAGACAGGCTCTGAAAGTTTAGGTGTCAGAATTCTAGGGCAATTGATGTATCAAGTTTTTATAGTTGTTTAGTTACCTTCTGTTAAAAAGAATTATGGCTCATTACGAGCCTCTTTAATGTTTTTATGTAGGAACTTGAATTTTTTTAGTTTGTTAGAATTAGTTGAAGACTTTATCAGTGGTGCTTTCCACCTACTAAAATTTAGGATTCTGATAAACAATTTTTGTATAAATATGTAATTTTCAGAAATAAAAGACAACTAGAGAATATCATTATGCTATCGTATTGAATCTCTAAGCTATGTTTTTGTATTACTCTCTTAATATGAATAAAGTGAATCTTGTTTACCTTATTCTTTTTTGCTAAGTGTGAGAATGGAATTGTTCTGGATGGAGTAATTATGGAGTTATCAGTTCATGTGACCTAAGTTAGATATAGAGAAACCTATGAGCTGGCCAATCGAGGGATTGTAGGAATAGATAGATAAGTATTGTTACTTTTAGAGTTTTGTTAATTCTATTATGTAAATGATTAAGTGTGAAATCGAGTCTCTTTTCAAGTCTACTAATTAAAGTTTCAGTGCACCTTTCCTCACTGTTAAGTTTTAAGTTGTTACTTTACATGTTTTTTTGCTTCAACAATTTATACACTTGTTAGTTTAATCATTTTGATGCTCACTAGTTTAGTTGTTATGCTTTTTAGACTAATAATTTTATGCTTTCTAGTTTAGTTATTTCAAAGATTTCTAGTTTAATGGCCTTTAGTTCAAGTCTTGTTTTAATTATCCCATTTATTCATAAAATTCGAGAGAGATATAGTCAAGAGGTGTCCTATTTCATATAGCCTTGAACACTTCCCAGACAATATTTGATGTACTTTTCAACTAGAGAGATAGGACCAACGACAACCTATCACTTTTTGGCGTCATTGTTGGGGACCCTCTTTTTCTAAGTGTTAGTAGGAGATATCTTGAATACCTCTTTTGGAAACAAAAATAGTCCTTTGGATTCCTTTTTAGCATGGTGAGGAAATGAGGCCCCCACAGAAGATTCAAACCAAAACCCCCCCAAATGATGTACCAACCATGAGTGGGGTATAAAAATCTCAGCTCAAGAACTTTTTGAAGAATTGATCAACTAGGATCAACCTGAGATCTTCTTGTATACTCCAGAAAGAGAAAATATCGTTGTAGAGGAGCATATTCCTCTCCAAACTCCAAAGATTCACCTATTTGAGATTTTTTTTGAAGAGGACCAAATTCCCTTCAACATGGGTGATCGTAACCATAGAGATGCCAACGCTAATCCCCCACCACCACCATAAACATTTACTTATCCTATCGCTATCGATGCAGATGACGACACGACCATGAAAAATATTTTGCCAGCTTTCTTGCCAACCTTTCGAGGTTCATCTTCTGAGGACCCTGATTAGTTTATCTTCGAGTTTAAGGTCTTGTATCAAACATATGACTACAAGAATGATAACCAAAAACTAAAGCTTTTTCCCTCTACTCTGAAGGATTCAACAATGCATTGGTTCATGGGGTTACCCTCGGGATCCATAACCTCATTGGATGACATGGAATCTATCTTTCTAGATAAGTATCAAAGTCACTGTAAAGTGAGCCATAGGAAGGAAGAGTTGTTCAAACTAAGACATAACAAAGATGAGAGCCTAGAAGATTAACTAGATAGGTTTATCTTCCTGTATAAATGATGTGGCAGAGAAGCCATAAGTATTGAGATTTTAAAGACCATATTTCTCAAAGGTCTTGATGATGATGCTCAGAGGAGCTTGGATTTAATGGGTAAAGGGGATGTGTCTCAACTGGACCTTGGAGAAATCACTGAACTATGTTAGAACTTCTCTTGTACTCGAGGAGGGATCCGAAAGTCTACCCTTTTCAAAGGTTCCAATGAGATAGGAAAATTGCGTGAGGAGATAGCTAACCTTAAGACTAACATTTTGGTACAGTTGAATACCACGTTGGAGGGGATACAAGCTCAAACATGAAATCCAGAGACCTTATCCATCTACTACTCGAGATGCCAGAATAAACATCTATTAAGGGAATGTCCCTTGGAAATTTTTGAAAAACTTGTTGTCTGTCAATTTTGTGAAAAGGATCATTCCACTGACCTGTGTGAGCTTCTGAATACTATAAGGAATTGCAAGAAAAGAAAAACCCCGGTGGAGGAAGAAGTCAACTTTGTAAATCAGAGAATTGGGAGAAATTTTTCCTATGGCCAAAATTCAAGCCCTGCCTGGAGACCATAGAATAATTGGAATAATAATTAATGGGAAACACCTTGGCCTCAAGCTCCACCTCAAGCACCACCTAATTGTGGAAATTATCCGTGGGTACCACCTGAATGGGAAAATCAGTCACGGGGAAACCCCTAATGGCCCAATCAACCTCAAACCTCAACATCAATGGTATCCTTAAAATTCTTCTCCTCAATGGAACCAACCTTAGAATCAGTATTACACTGGCTCCAGGAGAGGACGACCGAATCAACAACAAAACCTCTTGCGACCTCCCCAGAATACTCAAAACACTGAGAAAGTTAATCAACCACAACTTCTGACACAACCTGTTCCAAACCCAAAGAACAACCATTGGAATGCCCTAGTGTATTCTACCGAACAAGATAATGTTAATAGACTTAACACCATACATTGTGGAAACTTGCAATTGAGATAGGGGAAAACACTTCAGCCCCTGAACATTGTTGATATATTGGATGAAACTATTAAGGAATCTGCTGAGCCTACAAAAAAAACTCCCATAACTGCCGAACTAGCTCCAAAAATTACTCAAGACAAAAATTTTCCCCCACCTCCAGCTGGAGCTTCCGACCTACCTTAGGAAGGGGAGGGTCAGTATCCAACTAAAATTATGAACAATGCGCTTGCCAAAAACAAAATCCAAGCACCCTTTCCAGAGCATCTTAAGCTAACCATTGCAAAAGGTGCTCTGAAAATGTCCGCGTCCACCAAAACTGCATTGATACAAGAAATCAAATAGTTGAAAATTGAGGTTCCCTTATTACAAGCCATTAAGGAGATTCTAGAGCTAAACCAACTGATCAAATAGTTGTGTATCAAGACCCCAGGAAGGAAACCAAAGAAAATAAACATTGTCCACATAAATGGTTATTTGGTTGACTTCTTGGCTAGGAAGACTACTGCTCTGAAATATGATAATCAAGGTAATCCACTGATAACAATCACAATTATTGAAGTGTCAATACCTAATGCATTAATCGAGTTGGGTGCAGCCATTAATGTAATGAATGTTGATGCAATGGAAGAATTAGGGCTTACTAACTTACGCCCCACAACCACAGTCTTACAAGTGGAAAATCAAGCCATATCCATTCCTAAGGGTGTCCTTGAGAATGTTCTTGTCAAATTCGATGGATGGGAATATCCTATGGACTTTCAAGTAATTCAGTCTCTTACACCAAAAGACAGTTATCCTATAATCCTAGGGAGACCATGGTTGGCAATGGTTGAAGCCAAAATTGACTCTAGGGATGGAGGAATGACCATTTCACATGGTCCAAATAAAAAACATTTATTCTTGTATCCCCTCGCCAAGCCTATTGAATTTAATAAAGTCTGGGTTGATGAACCAAAAGGCTCCAACAGATAGAAAATTTAGCTTTGTTGGCCATGGTAGTCATCAAACAACATAGTGAAGAACTAGAAAATGAATTAGAAAACAATATGGAAAATCACGATGGATTCAAGCGATGAAGATATGTTGGACATAGAATAAATCTTAGGACAACCTATCAACATAGGAAATTCTAAATTCAACAGTACCAGTTTCATGGGACTACCTTGTCCTCTGTGGAATATCATTCATAAAATAGAACATTTCTTTGAGGATATTTCCAAACTTCATAATACCATACCTCATAGATTTCCCCTTAAAACTTTGACAAGACCTATGTATGTTGTCGCATCCAATCATCCAGGTGTTAAATCCATTATGTTGTTGCCAGGAAAAACTTTAAACATTAACAGTTGGTTGACCGAGTCGGAAGAACATAAACTCTTTGATGTCCTAGTGAGTATATCTAAATCATTTGCTTGGGACTACATAGATATGAGGGGAATACACCCTAGTGTGTGCACCCATCATATCTACACTGAAGAGGTTCGTCCTATTTGCCAACCTTAAAGAAGACTCAATCCCGCCTTGAAATATATTGTTAATACTGAGATTGAGAAGCTCCTACAAGTGGGGTTTATTTATCCCATTTCTGATAGCAAATGGGTTTCACCATTGGTTGTGGTTCCCAAAAAGAATGGAAAGTGGAGAATATGTTTATATTATAGGGAGCTTAACAAGGCAACCCACAGAGAATATTTTCCCCTACCATTTGTAGACCAGGTTTTGGATAACTTGGATGGAAGAATCATTTCTAGATGGATTTAGTGGGTACAACCAGATACAAGTTGCAGCCAAAGACCAGGATAAAATGACCTTTACATGTCCATGGTGACATTTGCATTTAGGGTCCTTCCCTTTGGGTTGTGCAATGCTCCTGCAACATTCCAGAGAGCCATCTTGGCTATATTTGTTGAGCTAGTAAATGAATGCATTGAGGTGTATATGGATGACTTCACTGTTATGATTCAAATTTTGATAAATCTCTTCAAAGCCTAGACAAAGTGTTGAAGCGATGTGAGGATCATCATTTTTCCCTAAGCCATGATAAATGTCTAATGGTAGAACAAGGAATTATGTTGGGACATCACATCTTTGTTGATGGAATAAAAGTTGATCCAAAGAAAAAATCAAAGTGATACAACAACTGGTCACCCCAAAAACCCAAACTGATGTTAGAAGTTTCTTAGGGCATGTTGGATACTATAGAAGATTGATAGAAAACTTCAATTAAATTGCAGCCCCTATGTTTCCTCTTCTCCAAAAGAATGTGGAGTTTACCTAGACACCTGACTGTCAATCATCATTTTAAATTATCAAGGAGAAGCTTATCTCGGCTCTTGTCCTTCGTGGACTGAACTAGAACTTACAATCCCATATTTATGTTGATGCATCTGATGATGCCATTGGAGAGGTCTTAGGACAGGAATATGAGAATGAAGGGAAGTATGCTATATATTTCATTAGTAAGAATCTGACTCCAACTAAAATAAATTACACAACAGAGAAGGAATTCTTAGTTGTAATTCATGCAATTAATAAATTTTGGCACTACATTACAAGATATAAAGTAACAGTATATACAGACCATTCGTCCATAAAATAACTTATGAATAAACCTATAATGAATGGGAGGATAATTAGATGGTTGTTGCTTCTTCAAGAATTCAACGTGACAATTATTAACAAAACAGGAAAATTCAATGTAGTTGCGTATTTTTTGTCCCAAATTAAACAAGATGATGGTGAATGTGCTCCAATACAGGATGAGTTCCCAGATGAGAATTTTGTTTCCATCTCTACTAAAACTCCTTAGTTTTCTGATATTGCTAATTACTTGGCCTCCTCAGAAGTAGTACCTAATTTCACATCTAAACAAAAGAAACGCCTTATAAGAGAGACCACCCCTTTTAAATGGATTAATGGGATCCTATTCAGATGTAGACTCGATATGGTTCTATGACGGTGTGTTAGGGAAGATGAAACCTATAGTATCCCGAGAGCTTGTCATGATGATCCTTCCAGAGGACATTATTCTACAAAGAGAACCTCCCATAAGATCTTAGGTGTAGGGTACTACTGGCCCTCTATGCATAAAGATTTCAAGAAATATGTCCACCATTGTGATGAATGTCTAGGAGACCAAAATTTAATGAAATTCTTTCAACCTAGGTAAACCATTTGAAGCCTCTAGATCCGACCTCACAAGGAAAGAGTATCCATTGAATTTACAACTTTCTAGAGGACTCCAAACAAGTTTGGAGCTGGACAATTGTTACATAACCAATGTCCGACCCACCATTTCCACGCTAGTCATAAGAAATCATCACCTATCACTTAAAAAAAGTCAAGTGCCAACAAAAACATCTTAACAAAATGTGTGTCATCGAAGGAAAGATCTAGGAAACTACTTGCAGCTTAAGTCAACCACTAGTTTTAGTTCATAAGGAAGAAGCCTCTCTTATCCATTGAATTTGAACTCCAAACATTGTGTACAACCATGGAGTTGGGAAAATATCTTAAACGTGCCCAAGTGGAGAGAGTCTTGCAGCTTAGCGAGTTGGATGAGCTTCACGTGGAGGTTGTCCATCAAACTGAACTGGTGCAACAACAACAAATTTTTTGGCATGATAAACATATTAAGGAGAGATAGTTTCATAATGGAGATTGGGCCCTGTTGTTTGACTCCAAATACAAATATCACTGAGGCAAACTCAGAACTCACTAGCTCAAGCCATATGAAATTTGTGAGGTATTTTTGAATGGGTCAGTTCAGCTAAAACCCATCGATGGTGACTCACGAACCCTCCTAGTCAATGGGCATCAACTATGCATGTACCATAAATCATTCAATAAAGAGTAATTCACAAAGATGGTAGAGACACAAGGAGAAATTTGATGCATCGACTCTACTCATGCAGAGTCAATATAGTTTTAGTTTTGTATTGTTAAAAAAAAGGAAGCATGTGTATAATTTCCCTTTCAAAGTATTTCTCTTGAAATTTTCCATCTCTTGGACTTGGCTAATTCTCATTTTTGCTCTCGCAAGACTTCATTTTCCTTGAGAAGAAATTTAGGTGCATATTTTTGAGGTGCTCTGGAATGTGTAGTGTGGTTGCTACGATGCTTCAGAACCTGTTGGCTTTGTTGCTCCTATGCTCTGAAACTTGCACGACTCAAATGGTGATGTCTCGCATTTTTCTCCTGTACTCTGGTCATCTCTCTTCGGTGTTCTAGAAAGCCAAGATCCAAGTTGTAAATTTTACTTTCTTCTTCCGACTGCATCTTTCAATGATGCTTCAAAAAATTTATTGTTGCATTTTGGTTGTATCCCTTACTGATGCTCTAAATTTTTTTTGATCTTCTTCGTTGGCTGCATCTTTCGACGATGCTCCGAAAACTTTTGGTTGTTGCTCTGGCTGCATCTTTCGACGATGCTCCAGAAATTTTTGTTACTTTGTTTCAATAGGCATTCCCACTCGATGCTCTGAAACCTTTTTTTTGTCATGTTTGGATAGCATCTCCATCGATGCTCCAAAATTTATTCCACTTCATTTTTTGGCCGCATCTTCCATTGATGCTCCAAAACTTTGTAAATTCCCTTTCTGTTCTAATGCTTTGATCTGCTCGAGTTTCACACGATGCTCATTCCCTAATTTTTGTCTTGTAATCCACACCATATATTTCCACTTCATCCGATAATATCAAATCCTCTCATAATAAATGAAATCATTATGATAATCTTTCGTCATAATAAATTTTGTCAACCCGTCCATCTCATAATAAAGGTTGTTGCCACCCTTTCCAATTGTACAACTAATCTGTAATGTCAGCAAAGGTGAGTGAAATTCAAGTTAATGACGGGACGTAAGGTAAGTACATTTTCACTTAAAGTTATCAATTATTTTGAATAAAGGTTGAATAATTGGCACGATCCCTTTCCTTTCCTAATTTAATAAATTGTTCCATTGAGTGATCGCTTGAAGTACGGTTACACTTGCTCATTTTACCATACATAACTGCCATAATTATACATCAAAACTCAAGCAAGATGAATTAAGTATTTCCCTCCGTCGGTTGTGTTGAAGTCATATTCTCTCATATTCTCTCTCTTCCGTAATACAGAGTTTTTTTGAAGCATTCCTACATAATTTAAGGAAAGAAACTGAGGAGAGAAAAATGGGGGGAGCCAAGAAAAATTTTGAGCCAACTTTACAAAAAAATTGCTTGCCTTGGGGAATATTGCAAGCCTATTTCAAAAAGTTGGGTGGCTTGAATTCATAAAAAAAATTGAGGGATATTTAGAGCAGTTGGTGAAAGAATTTGTCAAGAACTTTGCACATGGGCAGACAATGGTACAAGGAAAACGTTTCTAGGTAAGTACAAAGATCATCTCTCTTCTCTTTTCTTTGGAAAATAAGGGTATTCATTTGACTGAGACCACACAAATTACCTATCAAAAGATGGTAGAACTATTTCAGAGGGAGGGTGATCCCTAACCTTTAGTAACCATCAGTACTAGGGGACAAAACAAGGTATTTCAAAGAATGCCAATACCTAAACCATGGAGAATTGTTGTAGCATGGATATTTAAGTACTTCACTTGTGAAGGGAAAATATCTATTGTTCTAGGGCCTCCTTTCCGATTGCTGACCCATTTGCACCATGGAATTCAAGACCCTATTCTCAAGGTCAATGTCCTTGTGTTTTTGTGTGATTCGGTTATTGGGATGATAGAAAGGTATAAGGTTGGTACTGGGCCACTTAAGCATCATGGCCTAATTCAATTAATTTGCAAGTACCATTTTGCAAGAAACCAGAGGAGAAATGCCAGAAATTTCTTCAAAAATTTGAAAGTGAGGAGTTTGATAAACAAATTGAAGAAGGGGTGTCGTCAAAACAAGTGGGGCAGTCTATAGGGGAACCCTCATCTGAGGCTCTTGATGCTCCTAAAATTCATCGGGCCTCAATTTTTCTCGGTGACAATGCAGCAGAAGTCTTGCTTAATGTCTCAGGGACTCCAGAACAACCAAGTGTAGAAGTTATACATTTTGAAGAAGAGGAACCTCCCCACAAGAGGAAGAAGTAGACTAAAACTACCTCTCAAATAACCCCTCCTTTATAGAGAATCAAATGATTATTTGTTGAGTCAAGTGAGAGTGTGCCTTTTGAAGTATTGAATGTCCCTAAAATGAGAAAATAAAGGACTTCATACCAGACTGTGGATATTGACACCCCACCTGGTGATGAGGGAATGAAATAAAGTGAACAACCTAATCAATTTCCAAGGGTGGAAGTAGAGACTCTATCATCTCCAGAAAAGCAAGAAGATGAAGGGGAATAGTCACCCCATGTTGTAGACATTGATGATGAAACTGTAAAGTAATTTTCCTCTTTTGTTGATAAAATTGTTGAGTCCAGCTCGTTGGATATGCCCGATCAAGAGAATGTACTATATGCTGAAGAAAATGTAAATATAGAAAACCCTAATTTTCCTTTTTCTAGTAGCACTGTAGATAAAGAATTTGACCAAAGAAAAGTAGAATTATAAAAATTGAATGCAAAGATTGTTGAGTTAAAAATTCAATTGCAAAGAAATAAGGAGCAAATAAATCATCAACGAGAAGAACTTAAGGCACATGGTGCAATCATAGGGAAAAGGGATCAGGAAATTGTGAACTTGAAAATGCAAGCTGAACAAAGAGATATAATGATTGAACATTTATATTTTCAAATCCAACAATCAGATGATAAAAAAAAAATTATGTGTAATATTTTTGAAAGAGATGAAGAGATTAAGAATTTACCAAACAATTTTATGCAATTATTTTATGCTTTTGAAGAAGAGAGAAATAGACAAAAAAAGTGAATTGAATGCTTCTACAAGTAGAATTGTGGAATTAGAGCAAGACCTACAGGAAAGCAACACTAAACCTATCATGGAATCCAAGGAAATACAGACCGAGCCAATTTTAACTGAATGGTTTCAGGTGAGAATACCTCCACTATTCATGAAGTGGATGGAAATGTGTTATTTTCTAAAATAAATGTCTAAAGGTAATGCTCGATTGAACAAGGAGTTGATTTTTCTGAAAGAAACATTTGACAAGGTTTACAGGGCTAAACATGATGCTTGCCAAATTGGTGCATTATTGCTGACTTGTAGAAGACCATATAGGTTATATGAAATGTTTCTTAATGAACAAATTATGAGATGGAAACTGCTCCAAATTTACAATAATCAGCCATATAACCCTGATGACAAAGAACTTGTCAAAATCTTTGTCGAATCAACTCTTGAACAACAAGATATGTTGTGTGAATTCTTTGTCCATAATTTACTTGTAGAAGAATGTATAGATTTTTATGTTAATCTCTTTGTTGAGGAAGTACAATTAAGGTCATTTATCTCAACTATGTGAAATCAAATTCAGTGGCAAGAAAGATCAAAAGAATATTTATAGGAAGGGAAAACCTTTGGGTTGAAGATGAGACATCCACATAGGAAACCTTTTGCCTTCAAGGCACAATTTCTAAGTTTTAAGCTAAATGAGGTTATAAAAACGAAGTATAACAACAATCTTTGGGTGTGTTATGGTTATTTTCAAGAACAGGGGCCAAAGCTTATCGGGAAAGCATGGCATGGGTGTGAGGAAAGGTATACTCCTCTTCCCATGTATCTTAAAAAGAGAGGGATAATACCACCCCTTAACATCAGGTTGTCTTATAGAAGGGTTGTGGCACTAGCTGATATTCTCTCATAGTTGAAGATTGAGTGGATTGGTATGAGGTACAGGCCTCCTCTGCTGCTTTCACCACCTCCTGCCTTATATGTTAACACAAATCAGAGTGATGACAATTTTGAAAGATGGAAAGCAAGGATTACTCTGCATCAGGTTTTTCTAAGGGAACCAGACGACTTTGATAGAGAGGCAGATGATGAGTATGATCTCAGTGCTAAGTGTGAAGAGCAAAATGGGAATACAGGAAATGTAGGACAGGTCCCACAACAGAGAGCAGGAGGACCTTCTTAGGCTTAAGAAGGGGATGAAATGACGAGGTAAAAATAACCTCATCGATAAAAATGACTTTAAATACCCTACCCTATACTTTTCTAGCCCTTGTACTCTGCCAATTAGTTAAATTTAGAATTAATAAGTGCTTTCTTTTTGAGAAAATTGTATAAACTTTAGTTTTTTGAAATTACTTGGAATTAACTAACCCGCACTGACTTAATAGTTTAGATTTTATATAAATAAACAGGTTTCTTATGGATAAATCGGTCATCATGCCCAGCTAGAAAGAATTCAATAAAAAAGACTCAACACCAACTCCATAAAGTTGAAGATAGGCTTTAGAAGTTTAGGCGTCAAAATTCTAGGGCAGTTGATGTATCGAGTTTTTATAGGTGTTTAGTTACCTTATGTTAAAAATACTTATGGCTCATTGCGAGCCTATTTAATGTTTTTATGTATGGACTTGAATTTTGTTAGTTTGTTAGAATCAGTTGAAGACTTTTTCAGTGGTGCTTTCTACCTACTAAAATTTAGGATTTTGGTAAACAGTTTTTGAATAAATATGTAATTTTAAAAATGAAAGACAACTGGAGAATATTGTTATGTTGTTGTAATGTATCTTTGAGCTATGTTTTTGTATTACTCTCTTAATATGAATAAAGAAAATATTGTTTACCTTATTTTGTTTTGCTAAGTGTGAGAATGGAATTGTTCTAGATGGAGTAATTATGGAGTTATGAGTTCATGTGACCTCAGTTAGATACAAAGAAACTTGCAAGTTGGCCACTCAAGGTATTGTAGGAATAGATAGATAAGTATTGTTACTTTCAGAGTTTTGTTAATTTTTTTCTGTAAATGATAAAGTGTGAAGTTGAGTCTCTTTCCAAGTCTGTTAATTAAATTTTTGGTGCACGTTTCCTCATCGTTAATTTTTAAGCTGATAGGTTATTTGTTGTTAGTTGTTAGTCTTGTTACTTTAGTTCTAGTTAAATGTTTCACAATTTCTTTACATGTTTTTTTCTTCAGTAATTTATACACTTGTTAGTTTAATCATTTTGATGCTCACTAGTTTAGTTATTATGCTTTTTAATTTCATGCTTTCTAGTTTCGTTATTTCAAATCTTTCTAGTTTAATGGCCTTTAGTTCAAGTCTTGTTTTAATTATCCCATCTATTCAGAAAATCTGAGAGAGAGATAGTCAAGAGGTGTCCTATACATATAGCCTTGAACACTACTCGATTGATATTTGATGTACTTTTCAACTAAAGAGATAGAACCAATGACAGCCTATCACGTCCCACAACATTTTGATGTTCAAATGATTTTTTTGAGCATGTTGTCATTTGTCACCTCCTTTTGTCAGTGGTAACAACTTAGGATGCCTTGTAATGGCTCTAAAACCTTATTTTCCCTTTTATTCTCTCTTTTAAATTCATCCTTTCAATTCATTTATCTCTCTTGATCTTTCTCTCTTAGTCTCTTTCTCCCTCTCTTGGGAAGTCTTACTCTCCTTCTCTCAAACTTCTACAACTCTCTTGCTTGCTACAACGCTCTCAATTTCTGACAACACTCTTTGTAACTCTCTTGGCTCTCGCAACCTTCTCTCTCTCTTTGGATTCCTCAAGCCTGTAATTTTGTAAAATTGCACCCCTTGCAATTTCACATGCATTTTTGTATTTGATTTAGTGTCCACTCCCTTAGCAGTTGTGTAGGCTCATTTTAGCCCGTGCATCAGCCTTTTTCCCTCTCAAGATGCTCAAAGACCCCTCTTCCACAACCACCTTCATGCGTTAGCTTTATGCCGAGCCTTGTGTTTTTCCCGTTCGTGTCATTTTGTAGCGTGATGTGTCTGGAAACTAGCAGCATGCAGACATTTGCACGTCGTACTAGCATCCTATGATATTTCAATATTCAAACATCTGTTTGGGATGAGAATGTTTGCCACTTGTCAAAATGTTTTATCGGTGGTAACATCTTGGGATGCCTTGTAACGGTCTGGGAAGTTTCTTGTTGCTTCTCTTCTCCCTTTAAATTTATCGTTTCAATTCATTTGTGCTTCTAGTTTCTCTCTAGCTTTGGATCTAGCCTTCTACTCTCTAGGTCTTTCTTGCACAAATTTCTACATCAACCTCAAGCTCTTAATCTCTCACAACACCCTTTGTATCTCTCTTGGCTCTCACAGCCCTCTCTCTCATCCTTTCTCTTTTTGGATTCTTTAAGCCTTGTGACTCTATCTCCTTTCCTTATTCTTGCAAGCATCTTTGGATTTCACATATCCCCTATCCATTGCATCTCTATATTTTGTGATACGTGTTCTCCTCCTGGAGCGGGGATTCCTTTTATCACCTATACTTTGTGATATGATTTTTCCTCCTCGAGTGGGGATTACTTTAATCACTCTTGCATTTATTCCATTTCTATCTCTCTTTATCTATTTGGTTGTCTATGGAGGTGGGAACACAAAAATAGGGATTTAATCGAGGCAAGCCCCTAAACAGCCCCAACAATTTCTCAAGATCTTATGCATGCAGGTATTGAAGATATTCACGTGCTCGAGGCTTCATTACTTGGGATATTATGAGAAGTTTCTATCTCTTCTCTTCTTTATTTTTATCATCTACTTCACTTTATTTCAGTATTGTTATATTTTGTTACTTTCTCATGTTCCATATTTTCCTAGCAGTTTGAACAGTAATAGTCACTTTATCATTTTCTGTGAAAACTCTATTTTTGGTCCATACGGGACACCAGCGCGCCACATTGTCATCCTTATTCTGTGTTGCCGACCTCTAGGTGATACCTCGTCAGTTCATTCCAAAAAATCCGTGACCTACTTTTTTGGATTTTGAAAATATCGTGTTGTTCCTTGAGGTAGTTGAGGGAAGTTTGCCCTTTGGGAATCTCTTGAGAATAAAGAGACTCATAAGTAGTGAATCCCCCTTCTCTACATTTTGGTGAACTCGACATGAAACACAGTATGTTTCAAAAAACTAGGAATTTATTTACCGCGACTTGGTGGGGTCATAACTTTTGACTCAGTGCTCGAAATTCAGAATCGTTTACACCGTTGGAAAGGTCTCCAAGAGGACTAATTCAATCCCTAAAAATTGTGTTTTTTACAACCCCTTTTTTAGGGACCGACACAAGTTTCAACCCTGAATTCTGGATTTTTGGTTTTTCTTAGTTCTATCACCCTTAGATTGCTCTGGGTTGACCAATGTGTCTATATTTCTATTTCAATATGCATTTTATATCTTTCTTCCATCTATCTCTTCCTAGTTTTGTTATGAACCTTCAAGAAGTTCTCTTACAAGAATGTGAAAGTGAGTTCTTGTTTCCTTTCTTATTATTCTTTGTTGATCCCTCTCCTGAGATTCCTTCTAAGCATATTTTGGTGCAAGAGGATGAAATCATTGATACCTTTCTTAATTTTACTATACCCTCCCTTCATTCCAATGCACTCTCTTCTAGAGATGATGCATTTGTGAATGATGAATCTACCCTTCATTCCAACTCACTCTCTTCTAGAGATGCTGCATTAGTGAATAATGAATGTCCTCTTCATTCCAATGCACTCTATTCTGGAGATGTTGTATTAGGGAATGATGAATCTCATATTTGTTCTGATGCGCTCTCTTTTAGAGATGATGTGTTAGCCAATGATGGACCTCCTTCCACATCTGATCTTCCCCAAATCGATGTTGAGAATGTTTCTTCGAATAATTATTCCACAAGTTGTGATGATTATGTAAATGTAATCTATGTCTCTGCTACCCCTCAAAGGCGTAATAGACTAATCATTTACCTCACTCTAGCTAGTCCTCCTAAAAGGATTTGTTCTATTGACAGTGTCCCATTTGATAGTAATTCTCTTGATATTTCCAAGGCTCCCTCTTATAGAGCAATAGCCCATACTTATAATACTAGAAATAATAATAATAATATTGATCAACCTACTTCTTTACCACCTAAACAACCAAGCCTTCCTTTAGCACCTAAACCTACAACTTAATCACCTAGTGATTACAATCTTGTTGAGAAAATTCGTGTTACTCCAGCTAAGATCTCACTATGGGACTTGATTCAAATTGTTCTAGTTTATCAAGGTATGCTCCAAGAAGCCTTACAAAAGATCCTCTTACCTGCCTCTGCTAGGTCAATGGATGTTAATGCATTGATGGATCATATTCATAAGGATTCATTGAATATCACGTTCCATCCGCAAGAACTTCCACCCCCGTATGTGCAAAAACAAGTGTATCCTTTAATGATTATAGTTAATATTAATAATATCGACATTAGACGTACTCTCATTGACTCTGGTTTGACACTCAGCACATGTAGCATTGATCTATTGCCTAAGATTAATATTGATTCATCTTCTCTTAATGCTTCTTTTGTTGACATTCATGGGTTCAATAATGTTGGTCAACAAGCCCTAGGCACGAAATTCTTGCCTTTAAGGTTGGGACACATTACCGTACCCACCCTTGTATATGTTATGTCAAAAAAATTACCATATAACCTTCTTATTGGTAGACCATGGATTTATGCTATGGGTGCAGTCCTGTCTACCTTGCATAAATCTATTAAGTTCATTTACAATAATTGAGTAGTCATAGTCAAGGTTGACCCCTAGGCTATACACTTATGTGAGATGGCAGCTTCCAGTCAGGTTTCGGTTGTGCCTACTCTTATTCCTTCAGTTTCTTCCAATGTGTCGATGTTTACTCTAGCAGTACCTACTACAAAGGATACTATTGAGATAGATGTCCCTGAAGAAGATCATTTTAAAGCAGGAAATCTTAAGTCTACTCGTACTTCTCAAAGGAATGCATGTCTTGGTGATGATTGGGGTTCTCTAGACTTTACAGAATCCTTTGTTAGAAAGTATAAAGTTGACCCGATCCACTTAGACCTTCTGATAACATCATTCAAACCCACTATCAAAGAAGGTTATTCTTCAGCATCGCGGGGTAATGTGAATAACTGTTGTAATTTTCTTAATGTCAATCCTACCCCTTTTGAGGAAAATGATTACAAATCTATTAAAGAGGCTAATTTTGGCAATCCTATAAAGAATACTGATGGAGATCCTGTAAAAGAGTGTGATCCCCATTGCAATTCTCTCTATAAGATCCTCCTTCTCAAGATTTTTAAACACGTTATGGCCCTAGCTTTAAGCTTGTCTCTAAATATGGCTATGGGTGTAAAGGTTGCGGGTGTAATGAACAAGGCATTCAAGTTCCTATATAATATGCACTTCGTAAGCGTAACTTGGGACTTGGTTGCTTGAATGAACAATCTGAACCAAAACCATGGTTTAATGGTGACATGGTTTATGCTCAACCTTGTTCTCTTGAAAAGATTCATCCTCCATTTCCTTTTATCTTCATGTCTTCTTCTTGTGAGCAGTCGATTCTTTCTCCATAAGAGAAAAGTTTTCTTCCTCCTCCTAGTTCTTTATCTGAGAAAGAGCATATTCTATTGAGGCTTGTAAAATCCCAAATAATTACTCTTCCTCCTCCTAAGAAATATCATAAGCATGATAAAGAAAATAATTCTTTCTATACATACCATCGAGTGCTTGGCCATCCCACTAGTGAATGTAAGTCCTTGAAGGATAAAATACAACTTCTTGATTTAGGTGCCATCACTCATTTATTTTTTGATGCACCTACCTCTTCTTTGCATGACAAGTGATATCAAGATTTAAATCTACCCTGTTTGTTCTGAGTATATTGCATGGTTCTCTTCCCCTATACAATGGGGGTAGTGATAGCTTGTTTTAGAGATGTCTTTCAGATGAAGTGTCCCTTGAGTGGACCCATTTTTCTTTTGAAGGGTTCACAAGGGACCCCCTTTGAAAGCTTCTCCTTCAAATGAAATTATTTGCATCTAGAAAAGTGTCCCTTGAGTGTACCCTGTTCGTTTTGAAGGGTTCTTGATGGACCTCTTTGAAAGATTTCAAATTACAGACTGTCTGTGTGACTGCCTCCTTGCTTGTCTGCATGGATTTATGTCTTCTAACTTTTTATATCTATGGATTAACATGTTTCTTTGTAGGTGTGTCTGTGAAGCTTCTTTTCAATTCGACTCTATGGAGTCCCCTTACATTGGGATTCCTTCATGAGAGAGTACTTGGGGAAATTCCTTCTTTGTAGGTCTGAGGGCCTATGAAGTGCTTACATCCTACGAGATTTATCCATCGTTGGTCTACATGCCTTCAATACATTTCGTTCAAACCTCCTTAGGAGAGAGTACCTATGGAGCCATATCTCTTGGAATTTTTATGCCTTTCTCTCTCTTAAATTCTCTTTTCTCCTCTCTTCTCAATTGTGTATACCGGATCAAAGATCTCCATCTTCTTCACCCTGAGTATATGCTCTTTCTCTCTTTGATATTGGTTACTTCCCTGAATTTTGGGTGCATTCTTCTCTTGAAGCAATCGATCATTACATTATTCTCTCCATTTTATAATTCTTATGTGTATCATTTCTTAATTTGGGGACGACGCATGGTATTGAGACAACCTTTTACATCGAGGTCTCTTTTACTTTGCTGACTCAAATCCTTTAGTTTGTTGTGTGCTTGTGTGTGTTTTTATGTTCTAACCTCATAGTGTATCTAATTCTTTGGTTTAAAGAGTTATCTACTTCCTCTATATTATACTCTTGGTATCATGATGTTATTTATGTTTAGTATATTTCCTTTAGCGTGCATGTTAGTGTAGATTCATATGCTCGCTAAAGTGGGGGAATGTCATAAAATTGTACCCCTTGCAATTTCACATGCATTTTTGTATTTGCTTTAGTGTTCACTCCCTTAGCACTTCTGTAGGCTCATTTTATCCCTTGCATCAGCCTTTTTCCCTCTTAGGATGCTCAAAGACCCCTCTTCCACAACCACCTTTGTATATCAGCTTCATGTCAAACCTTGTGCTTTTCCCGTTCATGTCATTTTGTAGTGTGATGCGTCTGGACACTAGCACGTCACACAAAAATTTGTGTGCCACGCTAGTGTCCAATGAAATTTCAATGTTCAAATAGATTTTTTTGAGCATATTTTCCACTTGTCAACTTGTTTTGTCAGTGGTAACATATTGGGGCGTCTTGTAACCACCCGATAAGCTTCTCTTATCCCTTTAAAATTTATATTTTCAATTCATTTGTGCTTCTAGCTTTGGCTCTAGCCTTCTACTCTTCATCTTTTTATTGCATAGCTCCATATAGCTTGCTACAGTAGCCTCAAGCTCTTAAGCTCTCACAACACCCTTTGTAGCTCTCTTGGCTCTCATAGCCCTCTCTCTCATCCTTTCTCTTTTTGGCTTCCTCAAGCCTTGTAGCTATATCTCCCTTACCCTGTGCTTACAAGCACCTTGGGATTTCACATATCCTTTATCCATTGCATCTCTATATTTTGTGATATGGGTTTTCCTCCTTGAGCGGGGATTTCTTTTATCACCTATACTTTGTGATATGGGTTTTTCTCCTCAAGCGGGGATTGCTTTTATCACTCTTGCATTTATTCCATTTATATCTCTCTATATATTTGGATTTTTGTGGGGGTGGGAACACCAAAATGGGGGTTTGACCGAGGGAAGCCCCTATATAGCCCCAATTATTTCTCCAGATCTTACGCATGCAGGTATTAAAGATATTCACGTGTTGGAGGCTTCATTACTTAGGCTATTGTGAGAAGTTTATATCTCTTATCTTCTTTAGTTTTATGATCTACTTCAATTTATTTTAGTACTATTATATTTTTTTACTTTCTCACGTTCCAATATTTTCCTATCAGTTAGAATAGTTGTAGTCACTTTTCCATTGTTTTGTGACAAACTCATTTTCTGGTCCATACGGGACACCAATGCGCCTCTGGGACACCAGCGCCATGGTGTCCTCCTTATTCCATGTTGTCGACCTTTGGCTGAGACCTCATCAATTCGTCCATAAAATCTTTGTGACCTACTCTTTTTTATTCTAAAAATCTTGCGATGTTCCTTGAGGTAGTTTAGGGCAGTTTGTTCCTTGGGAATCTCTTGAGAATAAAGAGACTCATGAATAGAAAATCCCCCTTCTCTAGAAAGCCTTGCAAGTGATATCCATATCTTGTCTTGTTTCTTTGAGCATCTTGTAATTTCTCACATCCCTTGTTTATGCATTGTCTATCTCATCTATTTATCTATTCCACTTATTGTTTTTGCTATCTATCTATCTATCTGGTTGTTTGTGGAGGTGGAAACACTGAAATGGGGGTTTGACTAAGGTAAGCCCCTAAACAGCCCCAACATTTTCTCTTGGTCTTATGTTTGTAGGTATTGAAGATATTTCATTGTTGGAGGCTTCATTACATGGGTTGTTGTGAGAACGTTCTTTCTCCACTTTATTTTTCTTATTTACATTTAATTTAGTTTACTTTATTTTAGTTTTGTTACTTTTTGTTATTTTCTCACATTCCTAAGATTTCTTAGCAATTAGATTGTTAGTATTCATTCATCTATTTTCTCTAACACTCTCAATTTTTTATCCATACGAGATGTCAACACACCTCTAGGACGTTAGCACATCAAGATATCATATGTGTGTCATGCTTTTGTCCTTAATCGAGAGCTCACCAATCTGTGTAGAAGACCTTTGTGATCTACGCTTTCTGATTCTAGAACTCTTGCCTTTTTATCCCATCACTTGAGCATTATTCCTTGAGGTAGTTGAGGACAATTTATTCTTTGAAGACTCTTGCTTTTCTTGATACTTGGGGGTAGAAAATCTCCTCCTCTACATTTTGGAAAAGTTGACGTGAACACTCCTTTCAAAAAAAAGACAAAATCCAAGATTTTTCCTTCTAAAAAGAAGGGATGTTGCCCCAAACCCCATTCCATGTCATCAAAGTAGAAATAACATGTCGGCCTTTGATCAACTTAATTATGCATTATTTCTTGTAATTTTAAAAATGAATGCAATGTCTTCTTTTATTATTTTGGTTTCTAATTCTATTCAAATCATTAATGATGTTCCATTCCATGCATGTGATGGTGACTTGGCTTTGCCCATGTCGCTCAGTAGCCTTGATCCTTCTCATGAAATTCCTCTTTTTTTAGAGGATATTTTGTTGCAAGAAGATGAAATCATCGATACTTTTCTTAATGTTACTCTACTTCTGTTCATTCCAATGCACTCTCTTCTAGAGACATTGCATTTGTGAAAGATGAATTTCCTCTCACATCAAATACTCCAAGGATAGATGTTGAGTATATTTCTTCAAATAATTCCTCCATTAGTCATGATGCATCTATAAATATCATCATAGTCTTTGTCACTCAAAATCCTAAGAGATCAGTTAGTTATGTGACTACAGCTAGTCCTCCTACAAGAATTTGTTTCATTCGTGGTGTTCCATTTAATAGTGAGGCTCCCTCTTATAAAGCAGTAGCCCATAATTATAATACTAACTAAGGAACAAACTAAATTTTGATCAACCTACTTCTTTATCGACTTCTCAACCTAGCCATCCTCAAGCACCTAGACCTACCTCTAAGCGATCGAGTGAGTATGATCTTGTTGAGCAACTTTGTGTTACTCCTACCAAGATCTCACTTAGTTATTTACTTTAGACTGCTCTGGTTTACTAAGGTATGCTTCAAGAAGCCTTGCAAAATATTATCTTGCCTTCTTCCACTAGGCCAACAGATGTTAATGCATTGATAGATTATATTCATGTAGATTCATCGAATATTACATTCTATCCATTGGATCTCCCACCCCTAAAAGTGTAGAAGCAAGCAAATCCTTTAATGATAATAATTAACATCAACAATATTAGCATTAGATGAACTCTAGTTGACACTGGTTTGGAGCTCAACGTATGTAGTATTGATCTATTGCCTAAAATTAAAATTGACTCAACCTCTCTTGTTTCTTCCTCTTTGTACATTCATGGATTTTATAATACCAATTGATAAGCTCTAGGCATGATCATTTTGCCTTTACAGTTGGGACCCATTACTATACCCACCTTCGTATATGTTATGTTAGGAAAATTACCATATAATCTTCTTTTTGATAGACTGTGGATTCACGTTATGGGTGCAATCACGTCTACCTTGCATAGATCCATAAAATTCATTTATAATAATCAAGTAGACACAATCAAGGCTAACCTTGATGTTGTATACTTATGTGAGATGGCAGTTGTTGGTCACACTTTGGTTGCACCTACTTTTAAAAATCTTGTCCCTTTAGTATCTTCCAATGGGTTGACACCTACTCTAGTAGTACTTGTTACAAAGAATACTCTTGAGGCAGTTTTCCATGAAGAAGATCCTTCTAAACCAAGAAATTTCAAGTCTACTCCTTCTTCTCAAGAAAATGCATGTCTTGGTAATGATTGGGATTCTTTAGACTTTACATCATCCTTCATTGGGGAATATAAATTTTACCCGATCCACTTAGACATCTTGACTATATCATTCACACCCATTCACCCATTATCGAAGATGATTATTCGTTTGTATCGTGGGACAATGTGAACAACAATTGTAATGTCCTTAATGTTGATCCTCCCCCTTCTGAGGAGTTGCAATCACATTATGGATTTGTATTCAATATTATTTCTAAGCATGGGTACAAAGGAAATGGTCTTGTTCGCATGGAACAAAAAGTTAAGGTCCCTTTGGAACTGACACCTTGCTCTATTGCAAGGGGTTTAGGTTACAATCCTTCTCGTTTTTCCCCATCCCCTCCTCCATTTTATACTATCCTTATGTATTTTTTTTGTGAGAAGTCAAACTTTTTCGTCACAAGAGAAAGAGTTGCTTCCTACTCCTCATTCTCTATTTGAGCAAGAACATATTTTGTTGAGGCTTCTCAAAGCCCACTTAATTATTCTTCATCCTCCTACACATAAGAAGTTTCATAAACATGATAAATAAAAACATTATTTTTATGCATACCATCAAGTTCTTGGTCATTCCACTAGTGAATGTAAGGCCTTGAAGGATAAAATACAACATCTTGATTCTAGCGTCATCACTCTCCCATATGTTGGTGCACCTATATTTTATTCGTATGGAAAGTGATATTGAGGTCTACCTCTATCCTATCCATTCTAATCATCTTCTCATGTGGTTCTTACACCTCCCTTCTATTGTGTTGTTGCCCACTATGTGGAATTTGTAGCTTTTCTTGCTCACTACCACTCATGGTCATACACTATTGTGTCCAACCATACTTTCTTTGTGGTAGAGACACAATACTATCTAGCATGGTTATCCTCTCTTATATGTTGGGGAATGAGGTGACTCGTTCTAGAGGTCTGTGTCCTTGTGGACCCCCTCCTATCTTTATGTCTTTTTCTCCTTAGAATGGCATGTGCTCTCATGTGTAACACACATCATTCTATTGGGGGGTCTCATATCTGCTTAATTTTCAACAAGGAGTATTCTTTCAAAAGGATTCCTTGATGAAACTTCTTGTAAGAAAATTCCTTGACAAAAGAATCCCTTGTTGAAAAATTCACTTTTCAAACAAGAGTATTCTTTTAAAATGAATCCTTAATGAAAGATCTTTCAAAAGGATTCCTTGGTGAAAAAATCACTTGTGGAAAATTATGGGTCTTTTAAAAGGAGTGTTCTTTGAAAAGGGGTTCCTTGATGTCTTATGAAAAGGGTTCCCCGATGAAACAACCCCTTTGTGAAATTATTTTTCAAAAGACTTCTTTGGTGTCTTACAATTTGTATCTTATTTATGATATTTTACATCCTTGTGCCTTGGTGTATAGATGTCTTATATCTTGCCATCTAGCTTGGGGGCAACTTGACTAGACCTGTCTTTATGTGATAGTCATGCAATGCAGTTTGCAACATCCATAGGCCTACATGCTTGTCGTATGGACTCTAGCCATGCTAGCCATGGTGTATTATTGTTTTATTTTTCACTCAACATGTTTGTTTACAAAAAACATGTTTGTGGTGAATTTGTAGTCAACTACGCAGGATAGAAGACCTGTCTCCTCTTTGTGTCCTGGCATAGCCATACAATTGTATATATCAAATTGAAGAACTATGTCTTCTTCATCATGAGTATATGTTGTTTCTCTCTCGTTTTCTCTTTAACATTGGTTGCTTCCCTATCTTTTAAATGCATTATTCTCTTGAATCAATCAATCCTTACATTCTTCCCTCTATGTAAGAATTCTTCTATGTATTATTTCTTAATTTGGGGATGACGCATAGTATTGAGACAATCTTCTACATTGAGGTATCTTTCACTTTTTTGACTCAAATATTTTACTTTTTTATGTTCCTATGTGTTTGCATTATCCATTTTTTTATTCCTAAATATCTATATGTTCTAACCATGTGATGTAGTAGTTTTTTTATTTTCTAACCTTGTTGACTTGTGTAGATTTTTTTTGTCTAATGCATTTTTTTTGTAGGTATTCATCCTAGGGGCATACTTCCTTGGTTTGAAGTATATATGCATCCTCTACGTTATCCTTCTTACTTCATGATGTTATTTATGTTTAGTAGATTTCCTTTAGCATGCATATTCATGTAGATTCATAAGCCCGCTAAAGTGGGGGCAAAATATTGTATCGTAAAATTGCACCCTATGGCAATTTCACCTACACTTTTGTCTCCAATTTAGGGTCCACTCACTTAGTATTTGTGTAGGATCATTTTAGCCCTTGTATTAGCCTTTTCCCCTCTCAGGATGCTCAGGAGCCCTTTTTAGAACCTACCTTTACATGTCAACTTTGCGTCAAACCTTGTCTTTTCCTCATTCTCGTCATCTTTGAGTGTGATTTAATTGGACACTAGCATGTTGCATAGATGTTTATGAGTTGTGCTAGCACCTCATGACATTTCGATGTTCAAACGGTTGTTTTTGAGTGTGTTTCCACTTGCCACCTCCTTTTTTTGGTGGTAACAGTTTAGGATGCCTTGTAACAAATCGGGAACCTTCTTTTCCCTCCTATTCTCTCTTTTAATCTACCCTTTCAATTCATTTGTCTCTCTTGATATTCTATCTTGGTCTCTTGCTCTTTATCTCTTTATCCATCTCTTGGGAGTTCTTACTCTCTCAAGCTTGCACAACTCTCTTGCTTGCTACAACACTCTTTGCAACTCCCTTAGATCTCATAGCCTTCTCTCTCTTTGGCTTCCTCAAGCCTTGCAGGTGATATCTATCTCTTTTCTTGTGTCTTTGAGAATCTTGGGATTTCTCACATCCCTTGTCTATGCATTGTCTATCTTGTGTATTTATCTATTCCATTGTCTATTATTTTCTCTATCTATCTATTTGGTTGTCTGTAGAAGTGGAAACACTAAAACAAGGGTTTGACCAAGGCAAGCCCCTAAATAGCCTCAACATTTTCTCTCAGTCTTATGTGTGCAAGTATTGAAAATATTTAATTTCTAGAGGCTTCATTATGTGGGTTGTTGTGAGCATGTTCTTTCTCCTCTTCAGTTTCATTATTTACATTTAATTTAGTTTACTTTATTTTAGTTTTGTTACTTTTTGTTATTTTCCCACATTCTCAAGAGTTCTTAGCAATCAAATTCTCAGTATTCATTCAACTATTTTCTATGACACTCTCAATTTTTGGTCCACACAAGATGCCAAAACACCTTTGGGATGCCAATGTGTTGCGTTGTTGTCCATGTGCCATGATTTTTCCTTGGTTGAGAGCTCACCAGTTTGTCTAGAAGCTAAGAAGACCTTTGCAATCTACTCTTTTTTATTCTGGAACTCTTGCCTTTTTATCTCGTCACTTGAGCATTATTTCTTGAGGTAGTTGAGGACCATTTTCTCCTTGAAGAATCTTTCTTGTCTCGAGACTCGGGGGTAGAAAATATCATCCTCTACACCCACTTTGTAATCCTTTCCTTTCTTCTCCTACCTCTTTCAATCTATTATTTTTTCCACCAAATGCTAGCATGTCCCTTTAATTTTATCTATGTAAACTTCACTCTGTTGAGGTCTTCAATCTCTTCGAATTCAAATAATTATTCCATATCATGTATCCAGTCTATGAGCTCCTCTGGATTTAAGCTTTCATTAAATGTTGAGACCTCCATCTTTGGTCTCTTCCCAATATTGGAAATGGTTTCATCAATCTGATTTCTCCATGATGAATTTAATCTTGTGCTTCTTTGAATGGCTTCTCATTCTCAACTTCATCTTCAATTGCATCTCTTTCCCTATGCACAACTCTCCTACATAGCTCTTCTTGCAATGTCTCTACTTTCCTTCTAAGGGCTCTGAAATCAACCATACTAGGATGGTTTCTACCTCTGCCTCTACCATGATGGGCTACTATCGAAGGCATTTCAACAACACCCATAACTCACATGTCTTGCTATAAATTGTCTCTCTTTGTCGCTTTGCCTGCATATTTAAGGAAAACCTGCTTTGATACCATTGATGCAAGAGAGTTCCTACAACTCTCAGCACACTTCAAAACATACAATGGGCGATTCTAAATTTGATTAAACAAATATAAAGAATCAACAACACATATAATAATTTTCATTGTTCAATGTCTCTTGTAACTCATAGAAATCACAATCAAACTAGAAAGACAATATATGCAGCCCTCTATACTAATGAAGAATATTAAAAATCAGATTTTATGCTCTGTTATAGGCAACGAGATCATTCATAGGTGATTTCTCATCAATATCCCTTCTTGCAATTTCTTCCTTCTTTACCTACAACCTCTTTCTGGAAATCAATGGCACAATGCATCAATGCTCTTGCAAGGTTACTTTATGTTGATTATCACCTCCATCTTGTAGTAAAAATTCTGAAAAAAACTCTCCAGGAAAAGTTGCGCCCCCCTTGTACAACTCCAAATTCTAGAAAATTAAAAATTAAAAACAACATTATTTAAAATCAATTATTTTGTAAACCCTATCTTTTGCAACTAGAAACTCTCCAACTCCACACCCCAACTTCCAGGAAAACATGCCTCCACTATCCAACACAATGACTATCTCCCTTCACAAATAGGAGTCCGAATTCAAAATTTCCCTACCATGCACATCATGGGCATCCCATTCCTACCTATGGAAAATAAGGAAAATTAAATAATATGCAAAAAAAATTAACCCCAAAGAAACCACGTGCCCAAGTAAATAATTTTTTCCATTTTGAAATTTAAATTACATTTTTCTAGCACTTTCCCCATTACAACTTTGCAACCAAAAATTTTCCAATTATTGAATTTTGATTTTTGGACAAGGAAATCAAATAAATACTCCAAAATATTATTCAAACTATATCACACCAAAATTTAATCATTTTTTTATACAAGATTTCTTGCAACCACTAATGCTCCTACATCAATACCCTAATGATCCAATGAACCTTTGAAGATATTTGTAAATTCAATAAATCCACATAGCAAAGAAAACATTATGGAATTAGGCAAGCCAAAAAGCAGAGACAAACTATAAGATGTAAGATCAAATCCATGCTTGCAAAATCATCCCAAACTTGTAGACTTGACTTAGATAGAGACACAAACCTTACATAAAATCTAGTGTAAAACACTAATAGAGAGGATCCACTTTTAGTCCCAAGACAGATTGATTTTAAAGCCACATTCTTTCTATTCTTTTTCATCAAGACTAGAGATAAGTCCACCTATCTATCACAATCAATTTCTCAACTTTAGCATTTAATTTTAAATTTATCACTCCCTTAACTCATTAATTAGTCAAGGTTAATCTATGCTTATGCATGTGTCTTATTTGATAAGCATAGATTGAATTTAAGGAAAAAAAATCTTTATATTTTTAGTGAACCTAATTGATACTACACCACCCTATAGTTCTACTATAAGGTCTATATCATGTTTATTTTACAATTTGAGATTTGTGATTTCTTGTCACAACATTAATTTTTAGATCTTTCTAGGGTGTGTGTGTCTTCTATTGTAATTTTATTGATAGGCATTTAATTCTAGGATTCAAGCTTGTAAGTTCCAACCACCTTGCAACTTTACTCAAACTCCATATTTTGTATGATTATGATAATTTTAGTCACTTATGAAATGCATGAATGTAATCATCAAGGTTTCAATTCATGGGTTTCACTTTGATTGTCTTGTAATATGAGGACATGATATGTAACTATTTAACATAGTATTTAATGTTAATTAGTTGTGTTTATAGTTTTTTTAACAAGGTAGATAAAGACACTTAAGACTAATCAATAAGATTCAATTTAGATTGGTGTATGGTAGAAATGTATGTGTTGGAGTTAGATATTTGATCCTCATCTCCTAATAAATCATCTATACAAATTAGGCTAGGGCTTAGGCTCTAGTCGCAATCCCATTTATTATGTGAAAATTGGTGTTGAAGGGGGTTGTTAGTGTTGGGTGGGGGGTTTTCTGGTTTTTGTGGATCAGTGAGGCAATGGGTAGGGTTTTATTTCTTTTGTTTTTGTGTGTTTTCGTAGGTTGGGGGTAGCATGGGGTTTTGGGCATAAGGGTGGTTTTTGGTGGTGATCCTTTGTTTTGTATCTTGCTAGTTAGGGCTTTGGGTGAAGTCATTGGCTTAAAATAAAAATGGACTTTAGGGTGGCCTTGCATCAGAGTGACCCATCTTCATCAATACATGCAAATGATGGTAATATGTTGAATAAGGCTTCGAGTATGGAGGGGATGTCCCTGAATGGGGGATCACAC
The DNA here is from genome assembly GCA_007115665.2 of Sequoiadendron giganteum. NCBI lineage: Eukaryota > Viridiplantae > Streptophyta > Pinopsida > Cupressales > Cupressaceae > Sequoiadendron > Sequoiadendron giganteum. The sequence goes on from CM021100.1 coordinate 971,787,507, forward strand.
ATTTTGAAAATAAATGGATTCTTGGAGAGGAGTCAAGATAGACTACTTATGATGATTCAACCTAATTTTATTGAGAAATATGTTAACCATTTGATGAATCATGTGTTAATTTGCAAGTTCATGGGGATTCGAGTTTCTCTTCCATTTCTAGAATCCTAGGTTGGACGAATCCTGAGGGAAAGATAGAGGTGATGTTGATGGCTAATAATTATTTTATGGTGGTCTTAATTGTTTGGCTAATCAGAAAAAAGTATTTCAAGGGAGGCATATTTTTATAATCAATTTGGCCTATTCATTAATCCATGTCATGTTGGATTCAACCCTATGGAGGAGCTTCTGAATCAAGTCCCTCTATGTGTGTGACTTCCTTGGTTCCCTCTAGAATTTGAGGAATGATATTTTGCATATGATTTCCCTATTGCTAGGAAAGTCATTGGATCCCTCTCAATATACATTGGAAAAATAATAATTTATTTTTCCTACATCTTCTTTGAAATTGATTTGAGTAATCCTATTCCATATTATTTGAAAATTCATTTGGGTTCTTCCTCATGGGTTCAACAGTTAGACTATAAAGGATTTCCTTTCCAATGTTGGATATGTCATGAATATGGACACCTACAGAAAAGATGCCCTAGGGTCTGTTCTTCAGATCCTTCTCTTAACCAACCTTCTTGATAAGCCCCTAAGGTGGATAAAGGAAAGGGACCTATATTTGGTGAAATTGTTGATAAGGAAGGTTTTATTCTTGTTAAATCTCATAATAGGAACAAAGGGTAGAAAAGAACCTTTGAGGATAGATAGGATGAGGATGTGTTCAACTGCTTTGATGTACTGGATGATCTTGGCCAACAAGAGGTGAACCCTAGTATGTTGAACCCTGAAATGGGGGACTTGGATGTGGATCAAACGGTAACCAGAACTGTTGCGAGTCATGATGTTCAAGAGGGTGGTTTGATAGTAGCTCAAATGAACATGGATTTGGCCCTTGAAATTTCAACTACTCCAATGGTAAATGACGTTATGGAAATGATTGAGGATTTGGTCTTAATTGAAAATACACCTCCATTGGGGAAGGTAGAACTAGATTCTGGAAAAGGAAATAAATCTTATCCCACTTTAGGGATTCAACAAAAAAATCTCAAGAAAGGGATTCGAGAGAAACCTCTTAAGGTGGGAGAAAGGACCTTCACAAAATTAACCTAATGGGAGAGATGTTGGTGGAGTCAGGGTCTATCAAAACCATTGACTCCTGCTTTTCCAACTCTCATATATGATTATTCTTTCATGGAATGTGAGGAGCTTGAATAGTGGCCCTAGAAAAAAAGTTGTTCAAGAGCTAGTGAGAGTTCATTTGCCAAATATGATACTCATTCAAGAGACTAAGCTTTCTATGGAGAGTGTATAAATTAATTGCCAAAATTTGGTGGAGAATTCAATGCCAGTGCACTGGTGCTCAAGGTTATCTAGGGGGTGTTGCTTATGGAACCCACTAAAGATTACCCCTCTTTGGTGGATCACTAGTAATTTTTCTATTTTTATGGTTGCTTCGAGTTTGGAGTCTGGAGAGATTGTTCTACTATCTAATGTTTATGCCCCAACTAATATTCTTGGAAAGTCTCCCCTCTGGTTTCATATTCAGTAGATTCAGAGTGAATTTTATTTATATCCTTGGATTGTAGTTGGAGATTTTAATGCTATTATTGATTTGGAGGAAAAGAGGGGAGGTCTACAAAGGTTGGAGTCGTCAACTACTCTTCTCAAAGGTAGTATTTCTTCCTTAAATCTTGTGGATATAAAGCCTAGCAATGGTCAATATACCTGGAATAATAGGAGATGTGGTAAGGAATCAATATCAAAGAGGCTTGATAGGTTTTTGGTTTCTTGCTTTTGGATTGGTAGTAATTTTGGACTACTAGTTTTGAGATATTAGATTGGAGAGGTTTTGACCATTGTCTAATTAAGCTCTTAGCTTCATTGGCATGAGTTGTTAAAAATCCATCATTCAAGTTTCAACTTATGTGGTTGTGGGAACCCCTCCTTCAAGAGCTTATGGATGATTGGTGGCATTGGGGTAGACCGGCATATGGCACAATGATGTACTCTTTTGTCAAACAACTACAATATGTGAAGCAATATCTCAAGAAGTAAAATAGGCAGTATTTTGGCAATATCTTTCATGCCAACTTGGTTTTTTAGGCTAGTTTGGATGCTATTACTTGAGAGATTAGAGAGAATGGCCCTTTTGAAGAATCTCTAAATGAAGAATTGATAGCCTTAATGGTTTTGGAGGAATGGGAATTACAGGAGATCTATTGGAAACAAAAGGCCCAGACAGAGTGGCTTCAAGAAGGGGATATAAATATAGCTTTCTTTTATTTGGTTATAGCTAGAAGGCATGGGAACACAAACTCTTCTCTTGCGTCATCCAGAGGAAATATTTTGGTTTCTCTTTGGGATATTTCTAGAGAATATTCACATTATCATGCCACTTTGTTTAGAGATGACTCTCTTGATGCAATTGAAAGAAAAACCACATTATGACATATATTATTTCTCTAGTTTCTTTGGAAATGAATGAGCACCTTATGAGACCTATCTTCCTAGATGAATTGGAGGGAATTTCTTTTCAGATGAAGAAAGGCAAGGCTCCTAGCCCTTATGGATTTCTGATAGAATTCTTTCAGGGGTTCTAGGAAATTATAAAATTGGATTTATTAGAGGTGGCATAAGAACCTTTGGTGAACAAATATATGTTGAGGGATATGAATTCTACTTTTCTTGCTCTTATTCCCAAATGTGAAGGGGTGTTAGGATAAGTTTCTTTTAGACCCATATCTCTTTGTAGTGTGATCTACAAGATTATGTCTTTAATTTGATTGCACAGAGACTGAAGTGGTGGATTAGCAGGCTCATCTCCGAAGAATAGGGAGGCTTTGTGGCTAACAGGAAAATTTTGGATGGAGTGGTCATTGTGACTAAGACCATACACTCCATGGTGGCTTCAAAGGAGAAAGCCATGTTTATTAAACTAGATATGGCTAAAGCCTATGATAGGGTCAAATGTTATTTCCTCTAAAAAGTGTTATGTGCTTTGTGGTTGACAGGAAAATTTTAGATGGAGTGGTCATTATGACTGAGACCATACACCCCATGGTGGCTTCAAAGGATAAAGATATGTTTATTAAACTAGATATGGCTAAATCCTATGATAGGTTCAAATGGTCTTTCCTCTGAAAAGTGCTCTATGCTTTTGGTTTTGACGAAGAGTGGGTAAGTGGCTGATGATTTGTGTTACGTCCACTTCTTTCGCTATGCTTGTCAATAGTGAGCCTTCCACCTTTTTTGGAGCATCCAGAGGTATTCGGAAAGGGGACCCTTTGTCGTCATACTTGTTTATTCTTTTGGAAGAAGTTTTGGGGAGAGTTATTAAGAACCATGTTAATCAAGGCTTTATCCAAGGGTGAAGTTCGATAATGTCTTTCCTCCACAAACTCGTTTATAGTTTTTGATGATACTGCTTAGATGGGTGTGGTTAAGATCAGAGAAGCTACCAAATTTTGTTGAGTATTGGACATATATCTTGTTGCTTCAGGCCAATAGATCAATGAAGGTAAATCTTCCATTTTCTTCTTCAACACCCCCTTTTTGATTCAACAACAAATTGCTTGTATTCTTAGATTTCAAATGGGAAATATTCCTATGATCTATCTTGGCACACCTCTCTTTGTTGGAACCCTTCCTAGGGAATTTTGGCAAAGTATTCTAAACAAGTTTTGGGTGAGAGTGAATCATTGGACCATAGGTGGTTGTCCTTTGTCAGTTGAGTGTTTCTTTTGAAGTCTGTGATTCGGGTACTTCCTAAATACAGGTGTATGCTTCAAGTGTTTCCTCTAGTTTTATTAAGGATTTGGATTCTCTTGAAAGAAAATTTTTATGGGTTAATAATTTGGCTTCTTCGAAGTGGATTCTGGTTATGTGGGAGACCATTTGTAGACCAAACAAGGAGGGGGGCCTTGAGCTGTGACAAACCAGCCTCAATGGTCAAACATTAGCTACCAAGTTATATTAGAGATGGTGCAATGAAAAATATCATGTTTGGGCCAAGATCCTCTCTACCAAATACTTGAAAGGGATGGTGAGGGAAGAGGTTCCTCGAGTGTCACTATTGGGTAAAGGCTTTGTCATTTGGGAAACTCTTAAAAAGGGAGCTAAGTTGATCAAGACAGTTTTGTTCTAGATTTGCAATAGAGAAATAATGATCTCTTTTGGTATGATTCTTGGGATGGTTTCCCCTAATCATGACCATGTATCCTCATCTGTAGAACCTACGTCATCACTTCTTGGAGGCTGGTTGGTCTTAGATTGTGGACTTTACATCTAACCAAAACTAGGGGCATGTAGGAGTGTTTAGATGGAAGGATTTGGTTGAGTGACTAGGTGAGGGATCTAATGCGAATTGCATGGAGTTAAGAACAATTTTAGCTGGTAAAGAGTGCAACCCGCTTAGGGAGTGGAATATTTTGTCTTAGAGTCCAAATATCAAGGGGTTTTATGTGATGTCTAGTGGATATCAAAAATTTGATCCTTCGAAAAATGGGGGGATGGAAGTCTTGTAGTGGAAAAATGTTAGGAATAAATTCTCTTGTCTTAAGTGTAACTACTTTTTGTGGATTCTTGCTTGGAATAGGTGTCTCGCTTGGAATAACCTTCAGAAGTGTGGTTTTAAGGGACCATCTATTTTTGTTCTCTATGGCAACAGTGAAGAGGACTCATCCCCTTTTTTTCCCAATGCTCTTATTTTAGGGCCATCTAGAACCTTTGGTAGGGTATTTGGAGGCAGGCTTGTGTGCATGCTTCTTCTCTAATTGACTTCTAGATAAGTTTGGGGAGGCCTCTGACACAAGCTTCATTTATGAAGGTAGTGTGGAATATCGATCTCTCATTTATTCTCTAACAAATATGGCTTGAAAGGAACCGCATGTTTTTGTGGAAGTAAGTTGATGGTTCAATAATTTTTGCATAGGGTTGTTGGCATGATTCAAGAGACAGTGGAAGCTAAATGTGAAGTGTCTCTCCCCTTGGAGAAGGGGCACGCAGAAATACTAAAGATTTTGGGCTTACAAAGACTAACGCAAGGTTACTCCTGCGTTAGGAGGTATTGTCAATCCAGAAAGGAAACACATAAAGAAGGTCAATTGTCACCTCCTCCAACTGCTATTATTAAGATTAACATAGATGGTTCTTTTAGGGGAAATCTTGGGCATGTTAGGATTGGTGGAGCTAGAAGGGATAGTTCAGGTAAGGTCATTTTCTTCTTCTCCATTTATAAGGGGCAACAAACTAATAACCTCATGGAAGGATCAACTATTCTATTTTCTATTGAAAGAGCTTGTGCTCTTGGTTGGTGTAAGCTCATTTGTGAGATGGGTTCTCAAATCATAGTTAATATAATGAATGAGTAGAAATTGTGTGTGGTCAACTGGTAGCTTGCCTCAATGGCTAGGCAGATTCTTAGATTGATTTCCGTGTTAGATTTTGTCTCCTTTAATCATATCCTGGGAGAGTGGAATAGGGTTGTTGATTGTTTGGCCAAATGGGCTTCTGAGAATATTGGGGAATGGCAGGTTGAAGATTGGGAGAAATTATCCCAATAGTATTCCCAGGTTTTAGATAGGTTGATTATTGAGGACATGGTTGGATAATGTTTTTTTATTGGTTGTTTTTTTGTGGGTATTGCCCATTATGTGGATGGATGGTTGATTTTGGAGATTTTTATTGCTTTGGTTGCTTGATAAGGTCCCTAGTTGCCTTGTATGATTGCATTTTATTGATTCAATAAATTTTTACCCTTTTATTCAAAAAAAAGTAATGGATTTAATTGGTTACTCTTGTTCAAAAAGATCATATTGGATATAGACATGGCATGGGAAGGATGCGGTAGAGCTAAAGCAACTTGTCATTTTGCTACTATCATAGGTTGCTAGTTCCTCTACTATAGAAAAAAATCGATGTACTTATAACTTCATCTACTCAATCAAGAAAAGTAGACTTACCTCTAGAAGAGTTAAAAAAATTAAGAACTACAAATTTATTATAAAAATGACAAAAATTCTATTTATCTCAAATATTATTGATTTACAAATTTATTTATTTTTTAGAACTTTCACATAAATCAAAAATATTGTCTCACATTTAATAAAAAATACTTTTTTTAGAAAAAAGGGAAAAATATATATTAAAACAATTGATTACAAAGTGGGCCTACCAGTTTTAAAAAGACTCTTGACACACCAATTCTAAAAAAGATTAAGAATTCAAATGAACTAAAGATAAACAATCAATACAATAGGAGGAACCCTCCAAATCTCATATACAAGGTATAGCCCCTTGTTACCCTGAAGATTGTCCATGTTGAGTATCAGAAATAATGTTTGCCTTTATGCTCAAAAAATAGACAAAAAGGAAAGCCAATGAATAAAATGAATAACAAAGTTGGCAAGAAAGACACTGAAAGAGTCAAAACTCCAACAAGAAGCACGCCAACAAGAATCAAGAATCCATAGAGGCTTTGTAGTCAACATTCACAAAATCACTAAAGGCTCTATTCAAATCGCATATATGATAATCCATTGAACAACATTGAAACCTTGAATGAAGATGTCAATGTCTTTCTTACATTCATTTAATTGCTACAACTAGAAGCGAGAGGAAGACTTAATTTTTTAATGATCAACCAAAATCTTAGAGTCAAATTCTAGAATAATATGAGAAAAATGTTTTAGCTTAGCTTCTAAAAGAGCTTGGTGAATAGTCATAGCCTCAAAAAAATTATTAGAAGCAACACCAAGACTACTAGCAAACCAAAACTTAAACCTGTCATTATGGTCACAACAAACAAGTTGACCAATCAATTAAATGTAATATTTATTTCTTATTTCATATGAACACTACTAGTCCTTTTGGGGTTCTACCTCACATGTTCACTCTTCTAAATTGTATTTCAAAATGACCATTTTGTGTATCGTCAACCTTCATTTGTATGAACTTCCACTTTAGAATTGTAAGAGTTAATGGTGACTCCTCAACACCCCCAAGAATAGTTGCTAGACCAAAATATCTTCCACAAGAGAGAACTGGCAAGAATACTTGCTTCAACAATGCAAGATTGAATATGGTTGAATATGAAAATGTACATGAGATGCCTTGCTTATAAAGGCAAGGTGGGAGATATGATTAGACAAGATCATTACAAGTGTCTTAATCCTATCATATGAGACAACTAACTCATACCAACCTCAAACAAGACACGTTCTAGAAATGACAACTAAGAATTCTAGAAGGAATCTTATAATCCTAAGTAAACTTAACATGTGAAAATGTCCCCAATTCCCTAGTAAGTGAATTAACTAAGTACAAGACATTTATTCATACCAACATAATTACCCTATGTGGTCATTTTCCATCGTCCACTATAAAATCTATTTGATTGGTAATTTTAAGCTCCTTTTCACATAAGACTTTCTTATATGCACCACCCCATTTCTTTGTACTCTATTCACATTGACTCAACTATTTAAATGGTACATAAAAATATATGACATTCTAATCTTGAGAGGAGATTACAAACTTTATAAGGCTTTGGTGCCCTATTTTAAAAAGTGATGATGTGCTACTCTTGGGCTCCCAAGTTGCTCTGGCCTCATGGATGTTATAAAAAATATCGTAGTCATTCATTCAATCCTTCTGCCCAAGGGAAAGTGCAAGTGAGTTCATTTAAATATTTTTTAATTATTTTTATATATTAAAAATATAATAATTATAATCAAGTCTCTGAAGATAACATTAAGAGTTTTTTCAATTGTGTAAGTTTTTTTTAGTCAACACATTATAGATCACACTTGGTGATCCATAAATCGGGATGGTTCACTCCTCACCTTGATAATAGATCAATGACTATGACCCCAAACATGTTGATGCAAAAAAACTTACACAATTGAATCTAAAAATTCTTATTGTTACTATATAGTATTTATATATTTAATAATATGCATAATAGTCAACATGAGTTTTTCAGAGTCCATGTAGTCTTGATAAGAAAGCCTCTAGATTCAACTTTATATATTTTAATTTGAATTGATGATCACACCCAATGATTCATCATCAAGAAGAGAATGATTTGAAACCTTCTTTTTTTATGGAGGTCATCCACAAATTCTTTTTTGCTACCCGATACGGGAGCACGAGCCTTCTTGGGCCGAACCTCTTTGGCTAATAGCCAAGGACTGAGGGGTATCCATTCTGCCAAATTCGCCTGGGGCATGATCTTGGCCTCATCCCTTTTTCGGTGTCGAGCCTTTGCACTCAGCAAGACTTGATCCCTGGTGGGCTCATTTAGAACCTTTCAACTTCACCAATAAACCAAGGGCCCATTGACGATAGGAAACTTTAAATGAAAAACATACACATTTGAATCCAAAAGTTATCTTATCAATATGTATAATATATATTAATAAATTTAATTTGTTAATAAAATATTTATTTATTTAAATTTTTAAAAATTATATAGTTTTTAATTATTATTGTGGATGGTTTGAATATTTTTATTTTAATATAAAACCAAATTTAAAAAATAAAATCTAAAATGTATAGTTTACCAAACACAAAAAATAACACTTCTTTTGTGTAAGAATTGAGAATAGAGTAGGGGAGAGGGGCCCAAAGTAGGGTGGGAGCCTATACTGGGGGCGGAAGCAGTCCCACTTGGGCCCCACACTAGACCGCCTTAATATGTAATTGTAAATCATTTTTCACTCACGAAGTCAACAAGGGTACTCGAATCACTGTACCACCAAAATTGTATTATAATCGGTTTATATTTGTCCTCGACACAAATAAACCACAATCTTACATATCAGAGAATATTCAAAAGCACATCTGACACCACAAACATACATGCCATATTGATTGTTACTAGCCCAGAGCTTTAAAACTTGCACACAAAATATAAAATTAGTATAACCCACGCTCCCCTATAATATCACCACTTGCATTAGATCATGGCTAATATTTTAATACAAGTACATCGAGGAGAACAACTACAAGCCAAGAATGTCCCATCACCAGATATTGTAACTCAATATCTGGGGTTTCAACTTACATTGTTTATGTATGTCAAGTCATTTGAGTTCGTTTGCTGGAGTTTTCTTATGCTCTATACGCCTGCCAATATAGATTAGTTCTATACACCATAATTGTTTATTGAGCACTAGTTTGTAACAATTATATCTGGGGTTTCAACTTTCTCTATTTATGAATGCCAAGTCATTGCAATTCAATTCCTAGGTATTTGTTATGTTCTATATGCTTGGTTATATAAATCAGTTATATGCACTGTATATGTTTCTCACCACTACCCTCTGACTCAATATCTGGGGTTTCAACTTACACTGTTTATGGATGTTAATGCATTCCAGTTCCTTACAATGTGATTGTTAAACCCTATGTGATTGTTGCACAAGACTAGGTCATTTTTTTAATGGCAATGTGATTGTTGCAACCTATTCTTTCTAACTTATTATATGGGGTTTCGACTTATACTTTTTCTAAATGTTTATGAATGTTCAATTTCAACGTTAAAGTTAAATCATTTATATGCCTAGGAATGCCAATATGTTCTATGTTGTCTAAATTTTTCTTACACAAACTTGTAACTCAATATCACGAGGTTTCAAACTGTTGATGAATGACAATGAATCTCAGTTATCTACATTGTTGATTCCAACTAGTTGTATGGCATAGGACCGACTCCTTTCATTTCAATCCAAAAGGTTCTAAACGAATACAATTCAAACAAAGTAGTATGATCACATAAAAATTCAACAATTACCAAATTTACCATTATAAACTATCAGCTAACACAATAAAGAAAAAAATAAATCCATGCATCACTCTGTCTTTAAGGGTGTCCAATGGTGGTTCTTATCATTGTTTAAAACATGTCTAAATAATGTGTGTAGGTGCAATATAAAGTTGATATGAGGTCCACGCCAATGAAGAAGAGAGCCACAACAAGGTGGTATGAATGTAAAAGAAGGGTTGTACATTCCCCACTAAAGAAGAACAAAATGATGAAGCGGGGATAGTTGTGGTAGTTACTACTCCATCTGGCAGGCAAACAACAACATCACGACATTGGGATTTGACAATAAATGAAATAGTTAATCAACAAAAAAATGACATGGTGGACAGCCAACATGAGGAACATAGTGACGACCTAAGTCTTCCCTCAACCCCTACCCCATTGTCTTAGTTGGCAGATGGATCTATGGATATGGGTAATGATAGTCTAAGTCTTCCATCAGCCCTGCCCAACTGTCTTGATTGATAGAGGGAGCTACTAATGTGGGTAATGACGATAATGACGGTTTAAGTCTTCCCTTGGCCCCTACCCAACCATCTTGATTGGCGAATGGAGCCAATAAATTGGGTTCGGTCTTGCAATGGGAAGAAGAACAAGAAACTTATTCATTACCATCTCCACCTGCCATATTTGCCATACCGCAATTGCTAGATTACTATGCATATTTGACCAAGGAAAGAGAGCAGAAGGAGGAAGAGAGAGCTAAAAAGCAACAAGATAGGAAGGAGAGACAACAAAAGAAGGATCAGGAGATAGTTCAAAGGATACAAGATAGGAATGAAAGATCAAGGTTCATTCAATGCTCTGAATTCTCGCATATCCCTTCGCATTTACTCAGACTGTCGGGCAAGTAAATCGGAGATCAAGGTTCATTCAATACTCCAAATTCTTGCATATCCCGCTCACTCTCATTCCTTTTGTTTGCAAACATTCTTGAGTGTTTGTTTGGTTACACAGTCATACTGGTTTGGCTATGCATTGTAGAGGCTTATTTTCACCAAAGCACTTTTAGTATTAAACCATGTTGTATACACTAATAATTTGTAAAGTGTAATGATACATAGTTTAATACTTAAATGCTCTTCTGAAAAATAAGTCTCTTCAATGCTATAACCTCCAATGCCACTACATTTTTTTGTCCTATAATATGTAAATGTTGTTGTCGGCATTATGCACATTCCTATATTATGTATTTGATATCAAATGGATCTATTTATTGGTTTATTAAATGGATATTTTTACGAGCCTACTTAGCAATATGAAGTCCATGTTGGCGGTGTACTGCAATTGCTTGTTAATGTAACTGCTTAATTATGTTGAAACTTTGTTTGTGGTGATTGCTTGATTGGGCTGAAATGTACAACACACTTCGCATAACTATTGCATGTATACATTATTATGCATTAACAACCACTAACAATATCACTTCAATCTTCACATAGTCATGTACACAACACTAGCAACATCATTTACATGATATAGAATGTATAAAGTGCAACAACCTCTTTTGTATAATATAATGGATTTGGCGATGGGGCAGTCTTGGCTCTTTGTTGTTCTCGTGCCATTGGATATATGAAAATATTGGCGATGATATAATGCAAGTGGTGATATTATAGGGGAGTGTTGGTTATACTAATTTTATATTTTGGTTGCATGTTTTAATGCTACGGGCCATTAACAAGCAATGTGGCTTGTATGTTTGTGGTATCAGATGTGCTTTGAGTAATCTACGACATGTAAGATTGTGAATAACTATTTGTGTATGGGATAAATATAAACCAATTATAATACTATTTTGGCAATACAATGATTCAAGTACACTTGTTGGATTGTATGTTTGGGGTATCGCGTGGACTTTCAATTGTGATGTAATCTTGTTTGTTATCCCCTCATTAATTTGTTCTTTATTGCACAATCATTCATTGTGCAGATATATATATATATGCACATAGATTATTGCATGTACATACATAGTGGATGTCCATATGTATGTACATGCACTAATCTATGTACATACATACCTACATTCATATACATGTATGTGCACAATAACTTTGAACACTCGTCTAAGTTTAATTTTGAAGGTTTTATGCCATGCACTTGTATTATTCTATTCTTCAGTGCACAATCATTCATTGTGCAAATTTGTATTTCACAAATATTTAGTGCACATAAGTATATCTATATGTGCATAAATATGTATTAGCATATGTATCTACATATGTATGTGGACACATATGTACATATTGCATATACATCTATGTGCATACTTTTGTACATATATGCATATGCATATGTATACTTATGTACATATATGTATAAATATGCATAAACATAAAAGTACATATATGCATGTACATAATGTACATATATGCATTTGCATATTAAAAGCATAGGTGGCTCGATCACGCGGCGGGCAATTGAATGAAGTCAGATTTTGGCTAATCATGAGAGGAAAGAAACATAAGAAATTAAACCCGTTAAAGTCAAAGTGATGCTAGAACAAAAGAATATTTTTCTTGAAAAAGTAAGTGTGTTTAAGAACACAAAATTTGGAAGTATTCATAAATACCCTAGATGCCATACAATTTATCGAGCACATTTTGGATGCACCAAGAAAGCCACAAAATTCCTTCAAACTATGGAAAACCACAAAATCTGATCAAAATCATCAAGACAAAAAAAAAAGGTTCAACTTAGAGAAGACAACACATCCAATACAAATTAAATAAATAGTATGACAAAAAACAATTACTGATAGGAGACAATGGTAGAGCCTTAGTAAGGTTAGAAACCTCACCTGTATAAAAGGGATTTGTCTGATGACGTGTCTTGTTGCACTCACCTATATCCTGCTTGTTGCAAGAACAAATGAAAGGAGGGATCAATCAAACACATGTATGCAGTGTTTAGCTTAATACACAACGAATATTACAAAAGTGTATACCTTTCCATTGCAACTCACCATCAATGAAGTTTAGACGGAACAACAGATTGAGCTGAACTTGTATTTCTTTGCACACCAATCAAGCAGAGTGAACAAGACACAAAATGTCAAAAAAATATACCATAATCTCTATGATATATAGACATACATATAGACATACATATACATGCATACATGCACATATATATATATATATATATGTATGTATGTATGTATGTATGTATGTGTGTATGTATATATACATGCATGCATATATATATCACCACCAATATTTTGCTTCATCAATTTTAGCAATTCTATATACATGTAAGCAATAGAGACATAAATAATGCAGTAGAGACAAATATATTCTTGGTAAGCAAAATAATGCATGTAAGCAATTGTATAGAGTCGTGGCTATTGTTGCATTTAGTAATGAATTAGGGAGACTTGATTTTATGAACACTCCTCTGATGGCAGCCTATGTTGCACTGGTCCACAATTCCATTTGAATTGTGAAGTGCTACATAAGGAGCCATTGGAAGCCTTCACAAAACCAAGTCCCCTAAGTGATTCAAATACATATAGAGATAGACAATGTGAAAGCGATGTGCATTAAACTTGAGTGTACATAAGAATAGCGATAATTGTTTGATGAACACACCATTATACAAGAGTTTAAAGAAGAAAATGAAGAGCAATTGCTATGCATTAAGAATTGAACATTTACCTAGCATACAACAGATTGCAATTCTCTGCCATAAAGAATATAAATGGAAAACCCAATATCAACAGTATCATGTAGAAACATGTAGACCTCCAAACATAAGGTGTATAGTACCCCCTTAATATGCAATTGTAAAACAGTTTTCACCCACAAAGTTAACAAGGGTACTCGAATCACTGTACGACCAAAATTGTATTATAATCGGTTTATATTTATCTCAAATACAAACAATCATTTGCAGTCTTACATGTCATAGAATATTCAAAGCACATCTGATACCACAAACATACAAGCCATAATGATTGTTAACAACTCATAGCATTAAAACATGCATATATATATTATATTGCATGCATATCGAAGGCAATTTGTAGAATTAAAATTTGTAAATTGTCGAACACATGAATACAAGTGCATGGCAAAAAACCTTATAGTTGTGAACCAGTCAAACACTTTCCATGTTTGGTAGTAACAATGAAATTAAAAAAAACATGGCAAAATATGTTTGAAATGACAACCAGTGCTACCATTTTCATATTTCGAAATGACATGAGATTATTTAAGCAAATTGCAGAGTTAAAGTCTGTGCAACTAGGAACACATGAATGCAAGTGCATGGCAAAAACCCTCAAAATGATAAACATTATAACCCTATGAATAATAATATTAGTGTAACCATTTCCGTATTTTGGAATAACAAAGAAATGTATAAAAAGAAATTGCAAAGTTCAAGTTTGTGGAATGACGAATGCACGAATACAAAACTAGTCAAGCTTTTTCCATATTTTGTCGAAGAAGTCTAATAGTAATGAAAAACCATTTAAACCAATCAAACCCATTTCATATTCGTATAAGGAAGCAAATATGAAAAGCACAATGCAAAGTAAACATTGTGCAATGAAGAAAAAAAGATTAGGAGCGCATGGATGAGTATAGAAGAAAAGAAAACCAAAGAAACCCTACCCACATTTCATTTTATGAATATTGTTGAAGAAAAAAATTCGCAAAGTAATTATTTGAAAAAACTAAGTGCATGGCGAAATACCATTGTATTCACAAACACTAGTACAAGCTGAATAAGGTTAGAAACCTCACCTGAAAGAGAAAAGGAGCTCTCAAGAGTGCAAAGCCAAACGAAGAAGCGTGAAAAGCCAAACAATATTGTGTGGAGAGTCGAACCAATATTGGTGGGAAAACAAACGAACACTCAGGAATGTTTGCAAACAAAAAGAATGAGAGTGAACGAGATATGCAAGAATGTGGAGCATTGAATAAACCTTGATCTCTGATTTACGCACCCAACAGCCTGAGTAAATGCGAAGGGACGCATAAGACAAGTTGGCCAATGGATGTAACAAAAGAGGCAGCGAGAGTTTAATGCTCTAAATTGTTCGTTTAGCATGGCAAAGCTATCGGAGCCATGCATCCTTCTGATCCAAATACGTAGATATGTCCATTGATTATGGAGGCAGGTGGGCTCCACTTTCGAGCAGAGGGCAAAATTAGCCTGTTTTGGACACGACGGAGTAAATGGTGCTTGATAGATGTCGAGGTGTTCGATTTTTCAAAAAAAAATATAAGGTCTGATGCACAAGTGACAAGGTGACATGATGGGCAAATTTTTAATTTTTTTTGGTCCACATGAACTTCCAAAGTTGACTCGCCCTACTTTGAGCCCCTCTCCCCTATACATAACAATGAAAGGGGAATTCAGCCTTTTAACAATATTCTATAAGATTTTCAAAAGATTGTAGAGCATTCAATATTTCCCTGCACAGCCACTGTGGTGTCGGAGTCGCACGAACCCCTACAGTGTCCGCAAGGCTACTGCATACTGCACTTTTAAAACATTTAGTTTTACATTTATTCATTGAGCGTTGCTCTGTTTAACTTGCCACTTTGCGCTATTTTCTGCTCCAATTATTTTCAGTATTTGTTTTGTTATGAGATTTTAAAAGATAATGAATCATGCAGGGTACAATGTATATTCAAATAAAATATTGTCGGTGGTAAGGGTGGTTTTGTGAACATGCCCACAACATTATAATCCACCCTTTCCTGCCATTGTAGCTACATCTCTTCGCATGACAAATAAAAGATCCACCCATTTTTTCTTAAAAGCAATCATTTCCCATATATTTGGAATGATATCTGCGAGCTTTGGATATCTCTTGTATATAGTTGCTTGCAAGGATGATCATAAATCAAAGACAATGCTGGCAGAAGACATGCGCAAAACACTAGCTGATAGGCATTGCATCATGAGAATTACAACTGGTGGATATCGTTGCAATCACACGAATAGAGAGCATTTCCACTAAAACCTATAAAGTAAGAGGAACCAAAAGGAATAGAAAGAGTGGCTGTCATCCCAAACATAATTCCGTACTTTTGTTGCAGTAGGAAAGGTATACAATTTCTGATTAGTCTCTCACCCTGTCCAGTAATTTGATAAATCAAAGAAGTGATGAAATACTCTAACTCAAATGTAAACTATTGGTAGCCTCACCCAATACACATTGAAATGGAATTCTGATAATTCTAAATGATAAAAACAACATTAACAAAATTCACAAATACCACAAATAAGGTTTGCTCCAAAAACATTAGCTCTCCACATTCATTTGCTTGTTACCGAAAACCCTCTATCTTGCCTCCCTTGTTTAACATTGGTACAAAGACCACAACTACAAAATATAGCATGAGAATTCTAGTGCTGACCATCATTTAGCTTGAGAATTCTAGCGCTGAGCCATCAGTACAAATAACAAGCATGCTTTCTTCAAGCACTAAGTCAAAAACTATGAAGTTGTGAGTCAACCAAGAACAACCAAATTTGTCATTCCGGCACAAAATAACTACCCTTTGAGCTTTCCAGTTAACAAGAACAACCCATTGGGCAGTTTAACTCAAATGGCAAAACCTGGCACTTATTCATTAAGAGCTGATCAATTTGGCTTCTGTCCCCACAACATTTTTAGCATTTTTGACCGTTTCAACTACTCTACAACTTTACAAATTAAGAAAGCAAAAGCCAACAGAAACAAATCACGAACTGCAGTTCAATTTGCAAAAGAGATACATGTCAGCATATGACTGACCATTTCTGTAGCTATTCACATTTTAACTAAACATTAGGATACGTGCCATATTTTATGGTTGGCAGGAAACATCAATGATCATTTGTACCCAGTTCATCAAATACTGACTTAAGTTTAGGAATAATTTTGCCTAACATAAGCCTGAAACCAACCGAACTGTTGTTCTGAGAAACTTGATCAGACTTCAACGGCACTTCTGAGAGAGATCCAACCTCAGCTCCCTTCATAAAGGCATCGCATGCACAAAGAATGGAATGACCACGTCTTCGAAAGTGATCTTTAATAAAGTTTTCAAAATGCTGTACATACAGAAAAAGTTATAATAAACATCAACGGCACTCCCAAGAGCAGAAACAAAACAGAACTAATTCCTTCACAAGAACTCTTACCTGTGGAGGTCTGTGGAGAAGATATAACATTAACTTGCATGTCAACAAAAATGAATTCTCATTGTAAGCAAGAGAATTCTTTTCTCCTTCAGCTGTGCCAACTTGCTTATCATATCCTGCCTCATTGAAGTATGGTCTTGCATTCAATACAAGACCCTGAAGTGAAACAAGGACTTGTAGAATGCTTGAAGATGTCGGGTCCCAGACTTCATTTCCTCTGCCAGTCCATGTGTTCAGAAGACTTAAGCAGACTTTTCCAGTTTCATATAAATTGGGATTCAATCTCAACCCACGAGAATGGTAGTACACTGCCTGGAAAATTTACAGCTATGCATCATACAAAAATCGACACAAAATAAACTCACACTTCCAATTAGAAATCCAGAGCCACTTCTGAAATGTTAAAAATTACTTACTGGTGGTGCTTGAGGGTATTCAGACGGAAGATAAATATCAAAGAAAAAAAGACCATCTTGATATGGAGTTCCACTAGCTCCAATAATCACAGCCCTGAGTAAATCTATTCGATCCTCATAGACTCGAACATAAATGCTCTCTGACCAACCACAAAATTGAGTTCGTTGATTCAGCTCAAATAGTTTAATCTGCTAAAGAAGAACTGAATCAACGCTTACCAGGCAAATTTTTTTCCAGAAGACTCCACTCTTGCTGAACTTTCTTCGACCACTTTCTATCATTAGAATTCTGTCAGGGAATATGAAATAGATCAATTTTATCGTAGTTAACTTTACCATCACTACAACCAGAACAAACCAATCACATTAAACTGCAGATATAAGATAATCACGTACTCAAAATACCTGGGCAGTTTCATTGAAAAAGTAATGGTCTGCAGGGTCCTGAACACTGTCGAAGTGTTTGAACAAGTTCTGGCCGTCATTAATAGAAATAAGTAAGTTGTGCATTTCCTGTAAATTTTGTTTAATATTGATAGGTATGCTCCTTGTCGAATCATCTTCAGTGGAAACTTTCATTTGATCTTGACAATCTCGTGTGCCTTCCATATTGTTGTGGTCACCACATTCTGAGTCCATTTTATCACCTAAGTCTGAAGTTGCTGGTAAAGAATCACCACTATGTTCCAGATGACAATTTGAATCTCTTGTAAGTTGGTCTCCTTCAATGCCACTAGCCTCTGTCCTGTCAGTATTTTTTGCAATTCCATGCTTCTGCATAGCTTGCTCTTGAGAACTTGGATCCAATGTGTCTGATGAATTCTTAGAACCTCGGAATCCAAGGAAACCAGTGGCGAGCCTGGCAACAAATCCAAAAGCTCGCAATATTGATGTGTTGCCATCATTACTTTTGTGCATGTTTTCATTTGAAGCATGTGCAGCATCTGTAGCCTGGTCCATTGCAGGTTCTACATTTTGCTCCAACTGTTTAAAACATGCAGAGAACTATGGTTATAAAAAACTTACTCAAAAAGGGCATCCTAAAAGCTAAGCATCACATTGCTTTATTTTAAGATTTTATCTTACCTGCTGCTCATCGGCATCAAATGTGGCCATCATATTATCATCAACAGTTTCCCAACTTGCAGCATCATCATTATCATCCTCATCAAAACTACTTTGAGTTGACTCCATATCATCATCCCTGCCAACTACAAAAATCGCTTGTGGTCCAACCTACAACAGACAAGAAAGCAAATAAACAAAAAAAATCAGACACCCATATGTAAATTATGCTTTCTATTTAGAGGAACTCCACACAAAGCACTCAGTAATGCAATTTGAAAATCTACCAGAGCTTAAATGCATTGCTTCTCTTTTTCCCCCAAAGTCATCAATTTCCCCTTTGATTTGCAGCCTACTATTCATAATAACTCTCCTTTCCTAATTATCCTCAAGTCCGCTGAGGGAGAAAACACACAAGGAACAAGAAATTTTGGTAAAGGCATACAAGTGGAACAGCTAAGTGTGTGATGTCTAACTAGGTAGTTGTAGCAAGGAGCGGTAAGTAGAGAAGACATGGGATGTCCAGCTCAGATATAAGATTTCATGGTGAGAAAATGGAGAATGTAAACAGGTTCATGAAGATGGAAGATATCAGGACTTCAATGGATAAAGGTGGAGGTAATCAAATTAGGACACCCTATTATGATGGTGCAGAACATCCAACCAGGTTCATATAGGACTTTTCCTGTATTGACAATGACAGATGTACAACTACAATATCCTGATATGAGTACAACATATGTCAAGCTAGGGCATACTATCGTGAAGATGATGGATGGCCAATTTTAGGGCTGATAAAGAGATTATCAGTATCATTGCTTATCAATAAAGTTTGATTGCTTCAGTGTTGAGAAGCAAACTCTTGAGCACATAGTTCCTTCAATCAAAATAATTTATGTATTCTTCTTTTAAGAACAACCTAGCGGTCAACTTAGTTTCTACTCTACATATCACTTGGATGAAGTTTAAGTGACTAATGCCTTTTCTTCACCAGTCTATGGTAACATTAAACAGAAAGAAATAGTGTCCAAATTCTTTATCTACAGAACAAATTTTAATTTTAAATTTAAAACTCTGCAAATTGACAGTTACAGGAATTGGTAATCCTACTTAAAGTTAAAATTCTCTTCTATTACACATTTCATGACTAATGTTTTGGCACAAAATATGACAGCAAAAATAGACTAAAGTCAACCAATAAACCCATAAAAAAATTCACAACAAAGCATTAGACACCACTCTTTGCGACAGTGCTGAAGCAAATCTCAGAAGAGGTACTAAAAAAGGGTTTAACCTCATAATAGATACAATAAAAAACAGAAAGCACTTACCTTTGTAACTGTTCCATCTGCCCACATCACTTCGATTTCCCCATCTCTAACACCTATAATATTCCCAATCCACGAGAAATCCATATCTTCAACCTTTGCATCAACTTTAGCCTTGCGACGTCTTCTTGAAGCCCCCTGCTGCAAAGAAGCATCCATACTTTTGGTATCACTTACACATTTTGTCTGATAGTCAATTTCTTTATCATCACTAATGTGATCCTCCAAACCTAAACCAAGATTAGTCTTTTGTCGCTTTTTCAAACTTCTTTGTTCTGAGGATGGATCTGATTTAACACACTCCCCACATTTTAACTCAATCTCACAATCTTTATCAATCTTTGCCTCAATTTCACATTCTTTTTCATCAACTGACATTTCAACAGCATCAGACACATGTGATACCTCTTCTATAGGGGGAAGCCGTATCACAATATCCCCAATAAAATAATTGTAATCTGGATGCTCAACTAGGTCATAGACACTCACTACCTCTTCATTGTCAAACTCTCGAGGATCATCTGGTCGTGACACAGGTTTCTGCCACCTTACTAGGGCAGTGCGTTCTTTTGAATCCACAGTTTTCACAACTCCTATGCGCCTAGTTTGAGTATCTTCTCCATTCTCATCAGAACCCTTCTCTAGCACATACTGCTCAGGCCAGAAATCATGCTCTCCAAGATTATCAACAGCAAACAAGACCTTTGAATCTACTCCAAATGACTTTGTGCCATCTTGCCAGAGTACATCAACCTTTGTCTTCGTGTTCACAATAAGCAGTGCTGATTCAAGAACATCATCTTTCTTAGGAAGTTTTTTATCACGTTTAACTCTACGCTTACGATATTTCTTGCGATGGGAAACCCAGTTTTCATGTGTCATAATTTTTGATCCCATGCCAGTAGGAATACAGGAATCCTGAGCAGGTATGGTGTCATTCTGTACTGATCCTGAAGTAGCATGGGAAGATGAATCAAAAGCAGGCAAGGTGTCACAGTCTGCTGGTAATTCTGTGTCTTTATCTGGTAAAACATCTTGCTTGACAGGGAAAGTTATGCCCGATTTCCTTCCAGATATTGGGAGGAAACACCAATCACCTAGTTGCCAATTAGCATATGAAAAACAAGACAAAAGCTTTAAATGTTTAGGGTCTTGCATATCTGCAGGGACACTTGTTGACTTCATATTAGATGCAGGATTTGCTGCAGCAATCCAGTAAACATATACTGAACCTGCCTCAACATTACTGACTGTACCCTCCATACGAGATGCCTTCCATGTACCTCGGAGCCATCTGGCACTTTTGAAAACAACTGAAGAAGTACCTCGTACACGCTGACCTGGATAATAAGGAAAGTTTGTATCTTCAAAAACATTCTTAGAAACTGACATAAGGCGCTCAGGGTCTGCCCTCATTACTTTACACTTTGAACCATCATCAAACAAAACTGTGACATTATCTACAACCTCCACAACCCGGCCCAGCCAAGATTCATGAAGTACATAATCTTCTTCTGTGAAGGCTCTTATCCGTTTCAGCTTCCTGCTAGGGACATCTGTTTTAATTTCTCCAGACGGCATCTTCAAATCAACAAAAAGGTCAATGCTGACTACTGTACCTGTCTGTCCTTTTGGATCTGAAATAGATGCAACTATATCACCATGCATAAAACTCCTGTCAACTACAATAAGATCTTCAAGTTTCTCAGTTGTCTCGACAAGATTTGACCAAACTACACGAGCATGATCCCCTGAAACAGATTCAGCATCATCATCTTCTTCATTATCAGAATCTGAGGAGTCTGAATCACCTGCAACTCTAGTTACCATTCCAAACACACCCTCTTCTGCTCTGCTTTGGACTACATCTGATCTGTAAACACTTGCAATAAGAGGCTTCTGTCCAAATTTTAGAGGAGAATTTTCTGTTTCAACTGTAGTTGAGGATACATTGTTTCCAACGGAAAGACCTTTTGGTTCTGAGTCACAGACATTTCCAGAGCAACCATCAGAACTGAACATGCAGCTCTCGCCATGAGAACCTGTGGAATTAATTAAACCATTCTCCTCTAAGTGGGCAGAATGCTCTAATTCTGCTGATGCAACATCTGCATTATCACAAATGTCCCCCATTAAGGTTGCAACTTGCAAAAGTCTTTAGAAGTGTAGACTTTCACCGTTAGCTCCAATACTTGGGTTAACGAAACCTCCACCTGCAAAAGGAAGAAAAACAGAGTGGAAAGTGTCAACTAATTTATTAATCCAAGGGAGAAAAAATACTAACATAGATATCTTAAATACATTTATATAAAAGATGCCAATAGATATTAGTCTCAAGTGCCTATCTAAGCATAGATATCTTAAATATATTTATATAAAAGGTACTAGTAGATAGTAGTCTCAAGGTGCCTATCTAAACATAGATATCTTAAATAAATCTATCTAAAAGATGTCAATAGATATCTATGCTAGTTTCAACAATTTCAATAGTTTTATATATTATTTTGTTTACTAAAATATGAACTTTTTCAATTACTTTATACTTACTAGAGCTATTTTTTTCATTTTTAAAAAGCTAAATAAAAAGAAAATAAAATATTTACTTCATATGTTAATTTGTTAAGTACATAGCTATTTTTTAAGGGATTTAGTATTAAAAAGTGCAAAGAGTACAAAGAATATATCTTAGATAAAGGGATATTATTTTAATGAAAATAAATCAGATATAGTTTTTGTGAACACGTTCAAGTCATTACACTCCACCCCTTGCTGCCAAATAGATTACACCAACATATAGAGAAGCCATGAATAAGGACTAAGCAGCAAAAAACAGCTTTGTTAATCCCACATGTTACAGTAAAATTCCAAGAAAGCAATATAAGCTTCAAAACTCTCGTAGTCTTATACATGGCAGAAAAACTCATCTGACGACAGTTTTATCCAAGAGACGTAAAAACACAATAAATCAACATAGATACATTTTGGATGGAAAATTACTAGTGGACCAAGAAATCTGCATTTACAAAGACAACTACTGAAGGGGGTACTGCCCTACTTAATTTTCTGCCTAGAAAAGCAAAGCATTGTGCATTGTGAAATTGGAAATGGAGTAGAGAGTGACCATATAATTTCCAGCTCCACGCACAGTCTATCCAAGGAATTAAACTGCTCCAAGAGATTTCTCAAGATCTATGAATAATATTTTTTATTTGAAAGAAGATTGTTTGCAGTGTATCAATTTGTCAATCCTCTGGATCATACTGTGTAGGCAATTGAAGGTCCAACCAGCAACATTTCAGGCCCTTCTACTGTACCCACCATCAGGGAACAGCTTGAAGGCAATGCTTGACCAAGAAAAAGAGAGTATTTCATAATAATCCACTGACAACGAGAAGGGTAGGAAGTCAGCTTAGCATAAAGCAAAGTAAGCCGGCATGTGTAATATACATGCCTAGAAGCATCTGAAAAACTCAAAAATGGATATCCATAAGAAATTTTGTTAAGAGTCTTCAATGAGACACAAACATTATTGAGTTCTGTCTTACTAAAAGAATAAACTAAGCACAATTTAATGAGAATCTGCTTTGAAATTCATCACCATATTTCAGACGTAATTGTTTTTTTAAATATTTTAACCAGTTTGATGGATGTTGTTAATGTTACTAACATGGACGCAGATAATATTAATGGCATGCCATGGTGTTTTTGTTGAAGAATTCAATTCCATGAAACAGAGAACTTCTTTAAATGGTTTAAGAATTGAAACTTCCCTCTCCAAGACAGAAGCTCAAATGTTCAATTAAAAATCCGTATGTTATACAACGCATAGAAAGAATGTTTTCTGAAGCATTTTGTCAACAAAACTTGACTCAGCGAAAAAACAAATGGTATATATTATGATTGCATTGATTATATTTATTAAAGCTTATTCACCGAAAAACTCACATTCAACAGCCACCTCAATTACACATATGTAAACTAAGTCTAGTAATCACTGGGATTTCTCACTTTTGATTTGCATGTTACCAACTAGATGATTATGAATCCCATGAATGTATTTCATCTCGAAAGAAACCAGCTATGTTATTCCAAAGCACCCTGATATATAACAAATATGTTAAAATATTAACTTCAATTAATCACACTCCAAAACATTTGTCATGGAGAGTTATGTCCCATGCAAGAGACATATCTATCCACATAAGTTTAGTGAGTGTGCAAATCTATTCAAGTTTTCCAATTTCATCAATTGGTATCAGAGCCTAGTTGTTGTAGAAGAAATTGTGAAAGGAAGAATAATAGTTATAAACTATTGAGAGTGTAGAAGAATGAGAAACAAGATATGTCAAGTCGTGTAAGGTGTAAGAGATTCATTCACAAGAGAAAGTAGTAGGGAGGTCTTATTAAAGTAACCGAGCATTTATGGTGTTGATTCATTTTCATGAGCTTGAAGGATATTTAGATAGATCCATTAAAAATATGTGATAGAATTTGAGCCTCTCTAAGTTAGATTAAAAGTTGTAAGGTGGATATTTATCATGAGAGTTTGAAGTGCATTCCAGTGTGTCAGGCACCTTTCTTTATTGATCAAGTGCAAACCATGAAACACAAAAGAAGAGCACAGTCTATAGAAAAGTCACATGCATATATCTATTGTCATATATCAATGTAGTGAGTGTGGTCCCATCTAACCTGTGTGTGCATTGTGTAGATTCTATTGTTAGCCTTGCCTTTTGAGGAGTAAGGATATGAGGGCAATTCTTGTTGCCAAAAATGAAAGATATGTATACCTACAGTCAAAAAAAAGGTTTTCTTGCCATTGAGTTTTCTAACATATAGTCAGGTATGTTTTGGGCATATCTCTCTAAATTTCAAAACAGCTGTCCTATGTTCCTTTTGAGAACGAATTGACGGTGTCATAAAGGAAGAAAGAGTGAAAATTTTTAAAAAAAGCATTTTTATTTTTCAAGAAAACTGGAAAGATTTGTAAAAAAAAGTGAAGCGAGAAAATAAAATTTTGATGGGTAAAAGAAAAATTAGAAGAAGAGCTAGTGAAAGTCAAAAAGAAAAATGAAGAATTAGAAGAAAGTCGAAGTGGTATGACAAACAATCTAAAATGCTTACAAAAACTAGAAGAAAGTTGAAGTGGTATGACAAAAATCTAAAATGCTTACAAAGGAAAATAGTTCTCAAAAGAATGAAATATCAAATTGAAAGAAGAAAATAATTTGTTAGATCAATTACTTGAAACATATCTAAAGGAAAATGTGTGTCTAAGGTGTCTAAGGTGTAAGCCTACACTACATAATGTTTCATGTGATACAAATGATTCTTGTTATTCATTTAGTGAATCATTTGATATATGTGATATAGCTAAAGATAAAGAATGTAAGGTTGGAGATAACAATTGTAATGTCCCCTTCCGGTTGACGTCTTTTTTGATGAGGGAGATTAGCCTATTACTGACACTCGTAGGCTAGTGTGCTTGAATAGAGGGTTATTTGGGGTATGGATGATCTTCAGTGGGAGATATTATTCAGCTTTGGCTTTCATTGAATACTTTTCAAAATCCGTAGCAGAAACTTACTATTTTTAGTAAGCCATTTGAGGATAGAGATGGACCCTTGCTATTTTTAGTAAGTGGGTATGGTCGTATGCAGGATCCACTTGCCAGCCTCCAGTTCAAACGATATGCATTTCTGATAAGTAATAATGGAGATATTAATATTTATTGCTCGTTAATAAATATTAAATGGGTGAGCTTATATTATAAGTTATAATATACTTTTATATTATAACTTAAGTGATTTCAGTGAAGGGTTATCTCATCATCCGACGGGGCCATTTGAATGATTAATTAAAAGGAGATTATTAATGCCAAACTATAGACATTTAATTACAAATTGGTAATTAAATGTAATTCATTGGGATTCACACCCTTTTGAAGAAATTCGAACCCTAATTAGGGATTGGCTTTATTATCTGTTGAGAAGGTCGACTTGAGCATTATGCTATTGATTTTTGACTTCATGATTTTCTACTGTGAAAGAAACCAAGGGTTTCATTTCATTTCGCCATTGGAGAACAGTTTTCTTTAGTGATTGCAGCCATTTGAGTTGGTGAAATATCCAATGAATTTGGTATACAGGGAGCTTCAAACAGAGGTTCCAGATTGAGCAGATACAGAGTTTAGATAAGGGTTTCCAGACCAAAACCAGAGGAGATTAATTGCAGATTGAAGTATTAGCTTGGGAGCTGCAATCTAGGGATCATTGGCATGCAAACCAAGGTGGTACGGCCTGCATATTCTGTGCAGCTACAGCAGCAAAAGGTGCTGGTCTCTCAGGAGCGATTTCATACTTCTAAGGCACAGAAAAATCCGAAAATATTGTTGGGAGTTCGCCTAGCTCTGGAGATGGGTTGAGCCAATTTTTGGAGTATTCCGGCATCGTCTAATGATGTCGAATAAATGTTGAGTGGTCTGTTTTCTTTACCAGCAACACTGTTTTTCTTCTATAATATCATATCCGGGTATGCATGTATTTATTTTACTCATGTTATCAATTATTAAGACATTTGGATGACTTAAGAGGTTCATTGGCTTAGTTGTATTTGTGTACTGCTTTAGTTTTTTCTTTCAGTATTTATTTCAGTCAGCATATGTTCAAAAATATCAAAAAAAACATACAAAATCAGCAAACAAACAAAAACAAAACAATTTTTTTCAAGGGTTTGAGTTCAGGAGAAGAAGGTGTCTTCACAGTGGTATCAGAGCTTAATCCTGCCATCCTGGAGGGTTAAGGTCGCATGCAGCCACAAGAGTCAGGCTCACATAGGTACTTCACACGTCGGAGAGTTTATTTGGAGAATAGCCAAGAAACAGGTTTACAGCCGAGGCAGATGGGTGACAAAAGAGAAGAGGATCCACCCAGAGAAAAGGGTAACAATGCAGATGGTGATGCCAGGGAAATGTTCAAAAGCCTTGCTACAGGACAGACCAAGGTCGCAACTACTTTGGACGCACTCACAACCATGCTTCAGCACATGGATAATACCAGGCGTCATGATACAGTGCCAGATGATAACAGGAGTGCAGCTGGGACTCCTAGAGTTCAGAGGGCACAGTCACAGACTACAAATAGGCCTACACGTCCTACTTTTGTTACTTCGGAGCCGGAAATTCAGCAACCAGAGCCAGAGGCTGATGATAATTTTGCAGATGTCCTCATGGCAGCCCATGATGAATGGGAACTTTTGACACCCCAGGTGAGAGAGCGCCTCACATTTGAGAGGTTCGTGAACCAACGGAGGGAGCACTACAGGTTCACCAGGTAGGACAGGAGGCCCAGGAATCAAGATTAGAACAATGATTTGAGACACGCCACCAACAAGCTTACACTATCCACTTTTGATGGTAGCGGCAAAATCACCACACGTTCATGGATTTGTAAGTTGGATACATTCTTGACTCTGCGTCCCATGGCAGAAGGGGAGGCGATTAGATATGCCACTTTGCATCTAGATGGCGCAGCACATGACTGGTGGTACAATGGGATGGTGATTTTGCAGCATGACCGTGTTACTTCATACCAGGAGTTTGTGGATAGACTGGTGGAGCGGTTTGACATGAAGAATCTAGAGACCTACTTCTGAGACTTAGCTCAGCTGAAGCAGAGTAGCAGTGTTGAGAGTTACATTGCTGGTTCTCAGAAATTATAGGTCATGGTTCCAAATATATCAGAGAGGAGGTTGGTTGTACTTTTCATGGAGGGTTTGTTGGAACCATTACGTGGGTGGATCAAGGCATTTGACCCACCAACTCTACAGGAGGCAATGAAGAAGACACGAAACATGGAACTTGCTGCCCCATCAAACAAGTTTCCGTCTAAAACTAATTCTTCATTCAAGAACAATAAAGGCTTCAATAAAAACAAGGAGAAATCTGATTTTAAGAGTGATCAAAAGGGAAAATCAGAACCCCCCTTAGATTGTGAAACTCTTAATGATTTGCGTAGAAAGAGACTCTGTTTCTATGCAAGGGTCCTTATGACATTAACCATGAGTGTTCGTTGAGGCCCAAGGGTAAGGCCAACCGTGTTATGTGGGCTTTCTATGAAGACTCAAATTCTGAAAATTCAGAACAGCAAGCTGATCCAGAAGAGTTAGAGGAGGAAAAATCAGAGAAAGAGGAGGAAATAGAACCCGAGTTGCACCTACGGGAGGCACGACTTTCTAGTATTCAGCAGGAGGGATCTTTCAGACTTTGTGGTGTGATGGCTGGTCAGAAGGTAATAACCCTCATGGATACGGGTGCAACACATAACTTTATAGATTCTCGATTGGTTGAGAAGCGTGGTATTATTACTGAGGAATTTGAGGGCATAAGAGTTAAGGTGGTTGATGGTTACACTCTTAAGTGTGACAGAATGATCAAAGATCTTCCCATGTGTTTGAATAACTATGATTTCAAAGTTAATTACTATGTGGTGAACATGGGAGATATTGATGTAGTCTTGGGCATGAAATGGCTTCATGCACTTGAGGTAGTCACCCTCAACCTTCGTCATATGGAGATCAGATTTGAGGTGGAAGGGAAGACACACGTTCTGAAGGCCATCCATGACAGCAGTTTAAGGGTGATGTCTTGCAGAAGGATGGAGAGACTCATACGGCATGACATGGTTGAGTGGGCAGCCGAGTGCACCTTGATGCCTACACAAGAGGGGCAGCATAAGATGGAGTATCACCCTGACATTCAGCAGTTGAGAGTTAAGCATGTGAAGGTGTTCAGTGGCATTCCTCCAGGGAGACCTCCAAACAAGGGCATTGAGCACATTATAGAGCTTGAGGAGGGTGCTAAGCCCGTGATGATCACTCCTTACCGGCACCCTAAGCGACTAAAGGACAAGATAGAGAAAACTATCAAGGAGCTGATCGCTATGGGACACATTAAGCCAAGTAAGTCACCCTTTGCTTCTTCAATGGTTTTGGTGAAGAAGAAGGATGGTACCCTCTGTATGTGTATCGATTACAAGGTCCTGAATAAGAGAACTATCAAGAATAGGTACCTCATTCCCCGCATAAATGAGTTGATTGATGAGCTCCACGATGCCATCTATTTTTCGAAGATAGATTTGAGGTCGGGTTACCATCAAATCAGGGTCAGAGAGCAAGACATAGAGAAGACCGCTTTCCGTTGTCATTGTGGACACTATGAGTTCGTGGTTATGCCATTTGGGCTAACCAATGCTCCCGCTACTTTTTAGTCCACCATGAACAAGGTTTTCCATTCTCAGTTGAGGAGATTTGTATTAGTCTTCTTTGATGATATTCTAGTATATAGCAGGACTTGGGAGGAGCATCTTGCTCATTTAGATATTGTGTTGGGTATTCTGGATAGGGAGTCCTTGTATGCCAAGGAGTCCAAATGTGATTTGGGATTGACAGAGTTGCTATACTTGGGCCATATTATTAGTGCAGAGGGGGTACAGATGGATCCTGAGAAGATATGTGCTATTGTAGATTGGCTGACCCTTGTGAACCTTACTCAGTTGCGTGGATTTCTTGGTTTATGTGGTTTTTACCGCCGGTTTGTCAGTGGTTATTCACGCCATGCAACACCTTTGACTAATTTGATGAAAAAAGGTGCATTCATCTGGACTCCTGGCGCTCAGGAGTGTTTTATGAGGTTCAAAGAGCTTATGACTACATGCCCTGTTCTTGCTTTGCCGGATTTTACAAGCCCTATGAGCTTCAATGTGATGCCTCGGGTGAAGGTATTGGGGCCGTACTCATGCAGGATAAGCATCCAATTGTTTTTGTAAGTCAGAAGCTTAGGGGACCGGAGAGGCTCTATAGTATTTATGATAAGGAGATGTTGGCCATCATGCATGCTTTGGCCAAGTTCAGGCAGTATCTTGTTGGTAGTAAGTTTTGTATCAAAACTAATCATAATAGCCTGAGACCTAAGTAGCCGGGTTCGGCTCCCTGGCTCAGGGTCCTGGTCCGGGTTCGCTCCGGGTACCGGTCCTGGTTCGGTCCGTCTGTGGGTTCGACCAGGGTTCGGTATTTGGAGTCCCGGTTCGCCGGTGAAGAACCCGGGCGAACCCAAGGCGAACCCAACAAGAACCCACGTGTTTGGACGCATAAAAGCGTTTTTTTTTTGCATTTTTTAATATTTTTCTACAGTTTGACTTTGACCCACGCCCAAGGGAACCCTAAAAGTGACCTCTAAAACACTTTAAACACCTAAAATGCATCATTTTTATTCATTTGTTTTGCAAACAAGCATTTTCATTCCAAGAGGCTGAGTTCTTATTTTAAAATTTTTGCTTGCTGGGTTGACAAAAGGAGTTGAAGATTGATCAGTGAAGCTTCTACAAACGATTGCATTGCCATTCCTACAGATTTGCAAGTGTTTATTGGCTGCCACAAAGATTGTTGAGGGATATTTTTGCAAAGAGGTAAGCTTTTCTCACATTTTTTTGAGTTTTTTCATCCATTTTTTTGTTTTACATTTTACAAACCAGAAACTTTGTTTTGATTCATTTTATGATTTATATATGTTTTTCCTTTCCATTCTTCTATGAATGTATGCAAGATTCAAAAGAGCTAGGTTTTATAAATCAATATTTTCTCTTCATTCAAATTTTGAATGTGTTGTTTGCAAACAAATTGCCATAGGAATCACAATGTCAATGGGTTCTACCTCCGGCTCCGTAGCTAAACCAAACTCGAAGTTCAAAACAAATCCTAATTCTCCTCTATGGCAGTATGTTGAGATGATAAAACAGGTTCCAGGTGGTGGTGGTTATCTTTGGAAATGCAATGGGTGTGGCGTTACATATACTAGTTCATACCATAGGGTGAAAGCACATTTGTGTGGCATGAGTGGAAAAGGCATCACTCCTTGCCCTGGAAAAAAAGATGCACCAATTCCACCTGAGACAGTTGCAAAATACATTATGGAGCAAGATGCAACAGATCAACGGGAAGCCCAAAAAGGAAATCACCCTTTGTTAAAAAAAAAATCAAAGGGAATGCAACCCCCATCCAATCCCAATATTGTGGTAGAAGACCACCCATTTATTGTCATTCCGGATCTTCAAGCTCGAAGTGCACAACCTATTGCAAACAAGAGATCAAAGGGGCCTTTGGAACTTGCATTTCAAAATGAGAGTAGAGCCCTTGCCGACCAATGTGTAGCAAGATGCCTATATACCAATGGATTAGCTTTTAATGTTGTTCGTTCTCCATATTGGAAAGAGATGTTGAGAACGGTTAAAGAAGCTCCAAAAGGGTACAAGGGCCCGGGTTATGAGAAGGTGCGTAGCACTTTATTGGAAAAGGAGGTTGAGTTGGTTGAAGATGCATTGAAGCCTATAAGAGATTCATGGGTTGAGACAGGTGTGTCCATTGTTTCAGATGGTTGGAAGGACTCAAAAAACCGGCCTTTGATCAATGTCATAGCGGTGTGCCCTAAAGGGGCAATGTTTTTGAAAGCCGTGGATTGTGAGGGCCAAGTAAAAGATGGAGAATTTATTGCTAGTATTCTCATTGCAGCCATTGAGCAAGTGGGAGCCCGCAATGTTGTTCAAGTTGTAACGGACAACGCTAAGAATTGTAGAGCAGCAGGGTTGTTGGTTGAGGAAAGATATTCACATATCTTTTGGACACCTTGTGCAGTCCATTCACTCAATCTTATGATGCAAAAGATTGGGAATCAAATTGCATGGATCAAAGAATTGTATGTTGAGGCTGAGGACATTCAGATGTTCGTCACCAACCACCACTTGTCTCAAAGCATCTTTAGATCATTTTCAAAATTGGAGCTATTGAAGGTAAGTGAAGTAATATTTACATTTGTCATTTTCTGATTTTCATAATTTGATTGTGCATTCTAATTTAAATTCTTCTTTAAAGTTTATTTAAATTCTAATTATTTTTTTTAATTTGCAATAGGTTGCAGAGACCCGCTTTGCCTCTAATACTATCGTCTTGAGACGACTTGTGAAAGTTAAAGAGGTACTTGCTAGCATGGTGATTAGCAACAATTGGTCTATATGGAGGCAAAGCGGCACTGAAAGAGCAACAAAAATTAAGAGCATGATATTAGATGACTCATGGTGGGATCGTGCGGAGTATCTCCTTAGCTTCACCGAGCCCATTTTGAGTATGATTCGCTATACTGACATGGACAAGCCATGCATTGGAGAAATATATGATGGTATAGACTCAATGCTTGAGAAGATCAAGTGCACCATAAATGCAAGAGAGCAAGACCCTGAAGAGACTTTCTTCAAACAAGTGCAAACAATTGTTGAAGAAAGATGGAACAAAATGACAACTCCATTACACCTTCTTGCCTTTGCATTGACTCCAAAATACTACAGTAGTCAGCTTCTTTCACAGCCAGGAAGGCTTCCTCCATATAGAGATTTAGAAGTGGCTGAAAGGTACAAGGTAGCATTTATGAGACTCTTCCCTGACCAAGATTTGCGATCTGTAATCACGAGTGAGTTCACTGATTTTGTGCACTCAAATCATCTAGATGTTGATGCTTCTCGTGACAGGTTCTTAAAGGATGCTCATAGTTGGTGGTACTTCCATGGACAATACTTCCAAAATTTGCAGCCCCTTGCAATCAAAGTTTTATCACAAGTAAGTTTAACAAATTTTCATATTTTAGTTTTACTTTTAAAATTTAAAAGTTTCATAATTTCATTTATAATTTTAAATTTTTTAATTGTTTACTTTGTCTTCATAGGTTGCTAGTTCATCCGCATCTGAGAGGAATTGGAGCACATATTCTTTCATCCACTCAGTAAAGCGCAATAAATTGCTCTCAAAAAGAGCGGAGAACTTAGTATATGTGCATTCCAACTTGCGTCTCCTTTCACACAAACAACGTGACTACAAGGAAGGGGAGACGAAGTTGTGGGATATAGGGCCAGAGGATACTGACTTGGATGCTTCCACTTCCCACCATGTTGCATATGAGGAGTCCGATATCCAACAGGAGCATGGGCACAATACTAGTGCTAGTGACAGTGCCATTGGCACTACTTGTGATTCATCTAGTCTTCCTACTTCATCTAATGTCAATGTTGACAATGACTTTGATATAGATGATTTAGAGGATCCATTTCATGATTAAAACTTTAATAGTGTTGTAATATTGAACTTGAAGTTTGAAGTTTGAACGATGAATATTTATAATTTTATATTTATCATGCATGTTATCATTCAAGTTTATGGTGGTTTTGTTGTTTATATGATGTTATGTGATGTTCTAATCCTAATTCATGCTTCTAGGCTGCATATATATATATATATTTTTTTATTTTTACATGTTTTTCAGTTTTTGTACTAACGAACCCAAAACGAACCGAACCCACCCCCCAAAAAATTTAGCCGAACCGGCGAACCGAACCCCCGAACCCGAACCCGAACCCGAACCGGCTACTTAGCCTGAGACATTTCCTAGGACAGCGAGACCTGAATGATCGTCAACAGAAGTGGGTTAGTAAGTTACAGGCATATGACTTTGATATTTCTTATATCAAAGGCACTTAGAACGTTGTTGCTGATGCTCTTTCTCGTCATCCATATTTGAGCTCTATGGTTCGAATATCTGAGGATTGGAGACATCTCATTGTGGCAGAGTATGACAAGGACAGTTGGGCTTTAGGATTTGTGGAGGGGCCTCTAGAGGACAGCAGATACACACTTGTAAATGAGCTGATCATTTACAAGAACAAAGTTTATTTGACCCCCGGATCAGAGATGAAGAGCACTATACTGCGAGCTTTCCATGATGTGCCCACAACGAGACATCAAGGGTACTTTAAGACCTACAGACAGATACGGGAGAGATTCACATGGAAAGGGCTTAAGGAAGATGTTCTTCAGTATGTGAGAGAATGTCATGTGTGTTAGCAGAACAAACAAGAGAACACTTATCCGGTAGGTTTGCTTCAACCACTTTCGATTCCTGATAGAAAGTGGGAATGCCTGTCGATGGACTTTATAACGGGCTTGCCTAAAGCCCAAGGACGAGATTGTATATTTGTGGTTGTGGATCGGTTGACGAAATATGTTCATTTCTTTCCGATCACTACTACTTATATAGCAACGTAGGTAGCAGAGTTGTTCTTCCGTGAGGTTTTCAGATTGCAT
This sequence comes from Sequoiadendron giganteum, assembly GCA_007115665.2. NCBI lineage: Eukaryota > Viridiplantae > Streptophyta > Pinopsida > Cupressales > Cupressaceae > Sequoiadendron > Sequoiadendron giganteum. The sequence continues at coordinate 971,821,562 of CM021100.1, forward strand.
GGGTTATCGGGGAGCATTGTTAGTGACAGAGATAGTCGGTTCCTGAGTCATTTTTGGCAGGAGTTATTCAGACTTTGTGGGACCGAGCTTACACCTAGCACCAACTACCACCCGCAGACAAATAGTCAAACGGAGATAGTTAACAAATGGGTGGAAGGTTACCTCCGGAACTACATAGCCAGGCAGCATAAGGCTTGGGTCAAGTGGATTTATCTTTGTGAGTACTGCTACAACTCCACTTACCATATGACGATTCAGATGTCTCCTTTTAGGGTGTTATATGGTTATGAGGCGCCTAGCTTTCTTAACTTATTGTTGAGTGACAGTAGAGTGCCTAGCGCAAGTGATTTGCTACAGGAGAGTCAGGATACTATGAGGGCTCTTAGGGAGAATATTGCTAAGGCACAGAATTAGCAGAAACAATATGCAAATCAGAGGAGGACTGAGAGATCTTTTGAGATAGAAGATATGGTGTATTTGATGCTGCAACCCTATCATCAATCTACTCTCAGGAAGAGTGGAGCGGAGAAACTCAAGCCACGCTATTATGGTCCTTTTAAGGTGATCAGGCGTGTTGGAGAGGTGGCTTATGAGCTAGATTTACCGGCAAATAGCAGGGTTCACAATGTTTTTCATGTATCACGCCTCAAGAAGGCATTGGGACATCGTGTGGAGCCTTCTACAATCTTACCTCCCCTGGATGATGAGGGGAAATTGATTTTAATACCTGAGGCTCTTTTGGAGACCCGAGAGAGGCAACTACGCAAGAAGACCGTCAGGGAATATTTGGTGAAGTGGAAAGACTTGCCGGTTGAGGATGCTACTTGGATAGTGAGGAGATTCTACAACATTCTGTGTTGAGATTGCTTGAGGATCAAGGAGGGCGGACTGTAATGTCCCCTTCTAGTTGACATCTTTTTTGATGAGGGAGATTAGCCTATTACTGACCCTCGTAGGCTAGTGTGCTTGGATAGAGGGTTATTTGGGGTATGGATGATCTTCAGTGGGAGATATTATTCAGCTTTGGCTTTCGTTGAATACTTTTCAGAATCCGTAGCAGAAACTTACTATTTTTAGTAAGCCATTTGAGGATAGAGATGGACCCCTGCTATTTTTAGTAGGTGGGTATGGTCGTATGCAGGATCCACTTGCCAACCTCCAGTTCAGACGATATGCATTTCTGATAAGTAATAATGGAGATATTAATATTTATTGCTCGTTAATAAATATTAAATGGGTGAGCTTATATTATAAGTTATAATATACTTTTATATTATAACTTAAGTGATTTCAGTGAAAGGTTATCTCATCATCCGACGGGGCTATTTGAATGATTAATTAAAAGGAGATTATTAATGCCAAACTATAGACATTTAATTACAAATTGGTAATTAAATGTAATTCATTGGGATTCGCACCCTTTTGAAGAAATTCGAACCCTAATTAGGGATTGGCTTTATTATCTATTGAGAAGGTCGACTTGAGCATTATGCTATTGATTTTTGATTTCATGATTTTCTACTGTGAAAGAAACCAAGGGTTTCATTTCATTTTGCCATTGGAGAACAGTTTTCTTTAGTGATTGCAGCCATTTGAGTTGGTGAAATATCCAGTGAATTTGGTATACAGGGAGCTTCAAACAGAGGTTCCAAATTGAGCAGATACAGAGTTTAGATAAGGGTTTCCAGACCAAAACCAGAGGAGATTAATTGCAGATTGAAGTATTAGCTTGGGAGCTGCAAACTATGGCACACAAACCAAGGTGGTACGGCCTGCATATTCTGTGCAGCTACAGCAGCAAAAGGCGCTGGTCTCTCAGGGGCGATTTCATACTTCTAAGGCACAAAAAAATCCAAAAATATTGTTGGGAGTTCGCCTAGCTCTAGAGATGGGTTGAGCCAATTTTTAGAGTATTCCAGCATCGTCTGATGATGTCGAATAAAGGTTGAGTGGTCTGTTTTCTTTACCAGCAACACTATTTTTCTTCTATAATATCATATCCGGGTATGCATGTATTTATTTTACTCATGTTATCAATTATTAAGACATCTGGATGACTTAAGAGGTTCATTGGCTTAGTTGTATTTGCGTACTACTTTAGTTCTTTCTTTCAGTATTTATTTCAGTCAGTATATGTTCAAAAATATCAAAAAAAACATACAAAATCAGCAAACAAACAAAAACAAAACAATTATTTTCAAGGGTTTGAGTTCAGGGTAAGAAGGTGTCTTCACAACAATACTAATGATAATAAGTTTCCACAATCCATATCATAAATCTGTATAGCTTCTGAATTCAATTGTGTCCAAAATTTTTAGCATACAATCGAATCCAGAAGCTATACAGATTTTTGATAACAATACTTTTGAATCTACAAACCTTGCTAGTTGTGATGATAATAACAAAGGATGTTTTGCAAAAAATAGTGGTTTTAAGATTATGAAAAGAATGGGTTATGATGGGAAATGTTTGGGAAAGTATGGGCAAGGAATTAAAGAGCCCATTGAGCCAAGTGTGAGGCTAAAGAATGAAGGCCTTGGATATATTAGAAGTAAAGAAAATACAAATGATGTTACAGGTAATATAGTTAGAAACAAGTCAATTCAAGAAATGCAATGTTTTCAATGTTCTCCTTATCATAGGCAAGGGCATAAAAAAGACACATGTTGGGATCTCCATCCTTGTACTATTTGTGGATTGAAGAATCATTCCAAAAAATTGTGTTGGAACAAAGAGTGGAAGAAACAACCTATGAAATATAGTATACAAATGAATTGTGGATGGATTGGTGTATCTAGTTGGCAAAAGGTCACAAATATGTTAAAAATTTCTAAATATTCTCATGTCAAATGAAATAGCAATCAAGCAAGGTTTGAATGTTTGAGTTGGGTGACTAATGATCATTTATTATGACTTGAAGGAAATAATTATCTTGTTGTATGTTATTAGTGAATCAAACATATTAATACTAGGTACCATTTCATTAACAGAACTAGTGAACAATGGAGAAATCTACTTGGAGATTTGTAGATCAAAAGATTAGTTGGTAACCATTCACAAAGACATTACCAAAGGAGAGATTTGAACATCTAAGAAAGAATTTGGAACGTTGAAGCAACTAATGGTAAAAATTAATAAACTTTTAATTTCTCCCATTGATCATTAAATAATTGCCACCATAATTAAACAAAGAGGGTAAACACACTAAGTTGTTTAGAGGCATGAATTTACTATAGAGGATCACACTTGATAATCCTAGGTATGAAGGAGCTTGCAATATTAATCATTCATGATTGGCCCAAGCTATGAAAAATTGAAGGAAATCATTTTCAACAATAAGAAACAATTACTTGTAGTATATATCATTCAAAAAATCAACATGTTGGCTACACCTCCTTTTTCACAATTTGGCCATTTTAGTCAGCCCTATTCATTTTATCACATTTTCTTCTTTCTTTCAGCAAGAAAATTTCATTATAGCATCAAAGACATGCATGGGAAAATATTCAAACTTTTGACCACTATAAGGGCCACTTGAATTCCATCCATGTAGAGGGGTGAGATTTGTAGCTAGAGCATTTATATATGTGGAATAAGGTGTAGCATTGATTGCAAAGTTTGTTGCTAAATCTAAAAAGCTGTAGTGCTGATTGCAAAGATCATTGCTGAATTTAAAAAGTTGTAGCATCAATTATAAAGATCATTCTTGAATCTAAAAAGTTGTAGCATTGATCATAGAGATCGTTGTTGAATCTAAAATTAAAAAAGTTGTAGCCTTGAACCCAAAGATCATTCTTGGATCTAAAACATTGTAGCATTGATCGCAAAGATCGTGGCTGAATCTAAAAAGTTGTAGGGTTGAAAGCAAAGTTCGTTGCTAAATCTGTGAAGGTTTTGATGGCAAAGATCATTGCAAATGACTTCACCTCTTTTATTGATAGAACTAATGAAGATATCCTGTTATGGATAATGATAAACAAAGGTAATCAAGGGTGTTCAAAACAAGGATATGTTTGTATACTTTCAAGAAGGCATTGGTGTTAAATATTCTTCATTTGTATATGGGTAGCTAATAAACCTAATTATAGGTGGTCCTCATCATCTAGTTAAGTTGTGTGATAAAATGAAGTTTATGAGAGGGTGTTAGAAACATGAACTATATTTAATCACACTCCAAAACATTTGTCATGGAGATATGTCACATGCAAGAGACATATCTATCCACATATGTTATTGATTTAAAAATATTCGGATGTATAAATTAGTAAGTGTGCAAATCCATTCAAGCTCTCCAATTTCAACAGAATAATGGACAAGCTCCATGCTGAGGAGGTGCTTCACTGTCTCTGTCCTGTCCCTCAAGGAGAAAACCTTATTCATCGTTAATAAACCATATCTTCCAATTTTCTAATACATAAAACAAGTCCCATGTTAAACTCCTATTTAACTTTAATCATTCTATTGAATTCCATCGGATCAATGCGGACTTCCACCCACTGCTACTGAAACTGCTTCTGACAGAGTCACTCAGACAGTTCCAAACTGACCAGCTGATCCAATCCATACACACGTTTAAATCCATCTCTAAAGGATTGCACCTCCATATTTCTGTGGGTGTGTATATATGAATTTATGTTATACAAATATGTCTATATATGTATATTTATACAACATATATATCTATACATGTATATACATGTATAGAGATATATTTGAATTTATGTTTATGTGCCACGAGAGAATATCTGATGATATTAACAAACAGTGCAAGACCTGGATGATTCTGATTGAGTAGTAACATTCAGTCATGCCAAGGTGCTTAAACTCCAGTAAGGAAAAGCAATCAATTTTTTTTTTTGATAAATTTAATAATGAATGTTTGAGGCTCCCCCCAGCGGTTAAGAGTTCGATTACATGCTTCTGCGATCACTGTGTGAGTATCTTTAACATTATTTCATTTGACACCTTGATTAAATGTTCAAGGCTTCCACTGGTGATTACAATTTTTGATTTCATGTTTCTGGGATCACTATGAGAATCTTTAAAATATTTTTATAAGATGTCCTGACTGAATGTTTGAGGCTTCTGCCAGTGGTTATATGTGCTTCTTGAATCACTGTGTGAGAATCTACAGCATGTTTCACAAGATAGTTTGACTAAATCTATAAACAATGGTGGTTCAAATTTTAATTACGTGCTTCTTGGATCACTGTGATGGAATTTTAAAAATATTTCATACGATACCCTGATCACATTTCTGAGGATTCCACTAGTGGTTAAACTTTTGATTATGTGATTTTGGAGTCACTGTGTAGAAATCTTAAACATATTCCATATTTAAATGTATGAAGCTTTCATCAGTGATTAAAATTTCAATTGCGTGCTTCTGGAATCACTCTGTGAATATCTTAAACATAATTCATCGGATACCCTAATTGGGGGACTTTCAAAACAGAGATAACATCATAGGAAAGTCTTTTGGGCTTCTTTCAGGGGAAATATTCAACAAAAGCACTTATTTATCACCTTAAAAAACTCACCAGCTATTGAGATGGCATTTCTTATCTTTTACATCAAATAATATTATGAAAATGAGCAAATTATATTCGTGACAAATACAGCACAAACTTCAATAAAAAGGCTCCATAAAATTCTACAGCTGCAAGTGGCAGCCACCGACGCAAACCACTGCGTTTAGCTGACATTATAAACTCCTACGCCTTCTACAACATTTAATCCATTTAAACATTATGTATCTAATCATATGCCAAATATTAACCCTAAATTTCAAATCAATACTCAAAAAAAGATTTAAAAAAAGAAAACATACAATCGCCTGTAGAACAATAGGGATATCAAAATCTATATCCACACTGATCGTTGCTCCACCAATAACAAAGAAGAAACAAACAACGGGGCATAATGCTTAGCGGCCTCATAACTGTTCAAAACAATTCCAGGGGTTTTCGGTTTTAAAATAGATCTGAAGAGCGAGACATGTCGTGTTCGAAACTCACCTTAGTCAGTGGGAAGTCTGGTGTTCGAATCTTGCCTTAACAATTGAGAGATCCTGTGCTCAAATCTCGCCTCCGTAATTGGGAGGTTGCAGGATCGAATCTGGACAAGCTGATAGGTAAAGTTTTCCTCTTTTCTAATGCAGGGAAACGAAATGAATGGATCCGCTGGAAATTTTGTTTTTAAATCTATTTTTCATTTTTAAAACACAGCTGAGGAGGCGGATCGACCTGCTCTTCGCAACGGATAAACACACATTATTTCAAATTGTCGTGGGCACACACACGAAAAAATGTATGTATATATGTCAACGTATATACAGTACGTATGTGTATGTCGACCCCAATAAGACTTGTATTATGTTCTTTCCTATTTGCGTACGCTGTCGTTTGATTTAATTGCAAGTTATGAGGACTTGCGAGTTATGTGGGATCCGCCTCTAAATTTAGAGGTCCTAAAGGTGGGGCCGTTTCTGGCGCTGCTGTAATTAATTCTATTTTTTAATAATGATAAAAACTATTTATTTATTTATTTTTGTATTTTTGAGGGGTTTTCTTTAGTTTAGAGTCAAGATTTTAAGGGTATCCATTCAGTCAAAATCAAAAAAATCAATGTAACTAAGCACTAATTCTTTATATTAAGTGTATTGACATGTGGTGTAATGGAAAGTTGCTTGAGTTAGGGTATTATTAGATTGTTAGATGATTTGTATGGTGGTTGTGAGATTTTGAGATATTGAATATTATTCAAATAATTACTATTTTATATATAAAAATGTGTAATAAATTGTGAAATCAATGAATTAGATCATCTTAAAATAGTCTTAATTTGTATTTTGTTTAGAAATTTGTAATGATCTTATTTATAAGAATAAAAATATATATTCAAATATTTTGAGCTAGTATACTTAATTTTTAAGATGATCAGGATCAATCTTCATATTGATCCCTTGAGTATTGTGAGGCAATATTGTATAAGAATGTTGGGTTGTCTATAAAGAAACCATGCCACTACAACATCTGCTTAAACAAGTAAACATTTGTCAAAGCATAAGGTTGAAGCTTAGACAAAATAATTATTATTGCTTTTTAAAATCAATAAAAGCACCAAACATACAAAATAAATAATAATATAAGACACCATGAATTATAATATGTAAGAACTACTAGGCGAGGGCCCTAGCTCGGTTGGCTAAACCTTTCCTATTGTAGGAGGTTGGTCACAAGGTCTAGTCTCCCCCACCCTATGGTACCGGAGGGCGTGTCGCGTCAGCACCGCCGGTCACGTTAAAAAGTTTACCAAGCACACTACAGTTTATAGGGGTTCGTGCTACCCGATTCCTACAATCTAATATATATATATATATAAGAACTAAAAATTAAAATATTGTGTTCTAAGTTAAGAAATGCATGCATAATATTTAATGTTTCATACTATCAATCAAATTAACCATTCATTAACAATTATGTAATTAAGCAAGAGTGTGTCCTTGCTTTCTTTCTTTTTGTTTGGTGTCGCCCAAATTTAAAGAACTCTCTCGTGATATTCTCCCTCTAGTAATGCCTAAAGAGTGTTCCTATAAAACACACTCATAAAGATAGTAGTTATATCTTCACATGATAAAAATAATTGATGTGGGAGCCAAAACTTGTGAAGCCCATAACTTTTGATCTTGAAAGTCATTTGAGCCCACTTTTTCTTAGATTGAATATCTTAGAGAGTTGTACATCACCATAATTAGCCCTTGCCATTTGTTTTTTTATTGAAAGAAGCATAAAAAATTTAAAATTACAAGAAATCAACCAAAACAAAAACATTGTTGAGCTAAGAGCAATGGAATAGCCTCAGCAACAAGCATAATAGACTCAATTGTAGAACAAAATAATCAAGAAAACAACAATATAGTTGAACTCATTTAAGGCCTAGAAAAAAAGAGCATATGCCCAAGGGTAAAATGATCAATGTTCAGGTCTTAAAAAGACACCCTTCACTTTACCTAACTTTTAACAAAAGTAAGAAAAATACATCTACAAAGAAACTACAGCAAGGAAAAAGTTCCAAACAAACAACAAACAAGTTGTTGAGTAGGACACCTCCAACTTCAAAAATAAAAGGAATACACTCATAAGAAGTCCAAAAATAATGAGAAACTACTATAAGCACTACAACTTTATAGAACCACTACAACTTTGTAGTTCTATAGGAGATAACTGCCTCAATGTGAGCACACCACATGAAATATTGAGAGAATAAGACTCCATATCACAATTCGATAACATCTAAAAAAAAACACCCCAAACACCACCCAAGTTTGCAAAAAGATCAACTATCTCATACCAACAATTATTACAATAGCCACCCCAATTGGATCAAGGAAAGAACCTCAAAAGTCTTGGAGTCAAAACATAATTATGGAGGATCGGAACCAATCATAACCAACTCCATCAGAACCAACAAATATGAGCAAACTATCAGAAATAACCAAATCACCCACCAGACCACACTGAAATTGTAACATGCCCGATGTTTTACCCATTGTTGTCACCTAAGTTTAACACATATGTGAATAGTTTAAGTTCACCAACACATAGCAATGAAATTTTTTCATAATTTTCATTTCAATAATAAAGATGCACATTCAAAATAATCCCATTTCAAACTCCCATTGCATTTCAATTTAACAAAAATGCATGTTCAAAATAATCCCATTTCAAATTTCCATTGCATTCCAATAAAGTAACATTACATAATCCCAAGTAATGATTACATTTTTATATACATTTTCATAAATATATATAAGATCATGATTACATACATAGCTCTCAATAGCTCAATGCAAGAAAGTATAAATGGTCCAAATGTCCTTGTTGGCATATATCCTCAAATTTTGGCTACCTATTGTATGTGGAAGAGCATCACCCAAGTGTTTTTCCTCCAACCATGGACTTACTATGGTCCCCCGCACATCTACGTAATCAATAAGATGTCCTTACCCTTCAATGAAGAGTTTGGTCTTGTATCCCTCATAAGTGATAATAGCCTATCTGAGCTTGGTGTTGTGTCCTACATAATTAGATCTACCATATAATGAATACTCGCCTACATGCATGGCATTCCCAGTCTAGTTATGTAAACCTGGCTCATAGTGAACCAACAGTGTAATCAGTGGCAACTAGCACTAGAGTTTGGCTAAAGATTTGTTCATTACATTCAAACTCACTCTTTAAGGAGTGGTGTCTCACCTCTATGAAGTGGGTGGTGTATGTTCACCCACCCTATTGCTCGATTTGGTAAATAATATAACCATACTAACTCTTAACGAGTTTATTCCATAACATGATTCCATTTCAAAGGATAATGTATTTTTAAGTGATCTTACTAACCAACTAGGTTACTCCCAACCTCAGTTTATCCTAATCTTAAGGTTAATCCCGAAACCATATATAGGTTTGCATGACATCACAAAATGATATTTCCAATATATAGTACCTCATGGATCTTTCCAAGTTATCCTATGAGGTTTCATGTTCACAAGCAATCACAAATCTTTTCTTTCAATATGACTCATTTATTCATATGTTTACAATGTATACTAAATTCATATCTAACCTAGAGGACATTTCCAACTTGGGAGGAGTTTGTGCTTTTTCACCTTATAGTCTCCTCGCATTATGGCTTTGGGTTGCCAAGACGTAAAGTCCTCTTCATTAAGACTAGAATACCATGAAAAGGTATAGGCTCTTGGACAAGTATAATATAACAACGTGATCATACATATATATATATCATTAACTTGTTTTCAACCCTATTGTTGAATATTAATATAATCATATTCAAGAGTACACCCTAACCCTAGGGATTAGACTACTCTCCTTTCAAGGAAATATGAGTAACCATTCAAGGATAAACTTCTAACATGGTTTACATATCATCATAACCTATCAATTATGACATATCTAGCATGCTATCAATATCATTGTATTACTAACATCATAAATATGCAATCATCTTGGTATCATATATTTAATACAACGATAATGATAGAATGTTAGATATGTCATAATTGATAGGTTATGATGATATGTAAACCATGTTAGAATTTTATCCTTGAATGGTTACTCATATTTCCTTGAAAGAAGGAGATTAGTCTAATCCCTAAGGTTAGGGTGTACTCTTGAATATGATTATATTAATATTCAACAATAGGGTTGAAAAAAAATTAATGATATATATGTATGATTATGTTATTATATTATACTTGTCCAAGAGCATATACCTTTTCATGGTATTCTAGTCTTAAATAAGAGGACTTTACATCTTGGCAACCCAAAGCCATATATATACCTTTTAGGTATTTTAATATAACTACATCACACAATCATGACATTCATAATAATTATATATAGGTATCACACTAATATGATATTCACAACAACTTATAACCAATATAGTGATATGCACAAACTTTCTTAACAACAACTATATCTTGCACAAGCACTTTCATTCATTCAATAAAATATAGATTTTAAAATAGAAGGAATAATGGTTAAGAAAGATTAGCATGCTTAGAAATTAGCTTCCAATGAAGAATTGGCTCTCAAAACTCAATACCAAAGCTCTACTTGCTACTCCTTCTACTTTCATCTTGTCCACAATTCCAAACTTTATTTCCAAACTCTCAAATCTTACAAGCAAATGACTCTGAATCTCAATGAAAACTCTCTCTATCCTCTCAACTCACTTCAAACAAAATGGACAGTAAATGGATACAAAAGAATGAAATGAAATAATAGAATGATCAAATGCCAAAACCCAAAAGATTTCCTTCTATTTATACAAAATGTTAAGAAGCTTAATGCTACAGTTTAATTCTCAAATCTGCCACCTTTTACATCTGAATTCCACCTCTAAGACTGCAAATACAAAACTAAAACCAACTTCTCTTCTTAACAGATTGACTAAGCAATATTGAGTGAAATGTGACCGCTAAATAAATCAAAATACAAACACATATATAGTCCTAACAAAATCAACTACTCAACATAGCTGAGTCGCCTCCAAAAACTGCCAGCAAAGGTTATTTTAGCAAGTCAATCATGGCAATAGTTTCCTATAGCTTTCTACTTCCATCGTGGCTCTTATTGCTTGTCACAGTCTATCTATGGTGCCTATGCTAATGGGTGCCAGTCATATATAATACAAACTCTACTTACCTCGCTTCCAACTAATGGCATTGACCAATTCGACTCCTTGTATCTGTTGTTCAAATGTGGCATCTAACTCAACATTATCATCTGAAAATACATGGTCATTACCCTGCATTTGTTGTGCCTCATTATAGGCGACTTGGGTGGCTTTACTAACAACACATAATAGTATTAACATTGATGTAAAAGAGTTATAATATAATTCCTATTTTATGCGCCTCTATTTCTACCAAATCAATACTTTACTTTGCTTCACATTACTGGCTTTTCTAATGAGTTTCCATTGCCTATATGTGGTGTAATATTCACAACAATCTATAACATTTAAATTACATTATCTTTCCTTTTATACAGTGGAGCTATACCTTTTCTCTATGCATTTATCGTGCTAAAACCTCCATTGCAACTTTTATATCATGCATTTGTTATTTTAAATATGGCTTGCATCGTAAAACTTAGCACATACAAATATGCTACTATATCGCAGCCCGATGACATGTATTTGTTTTGTTTTAAATATGTTATGCTGCTTCAATTTTCATCACAGCTTTTGCATATTGCAATATCTATTGCATATGTTAATATTTAACAATGGTTTGAGTATTACTTACTCATATATTTATATTATATCTTTTTATATAATATTCTTATTATATATATATATATATATATATATCAACATATATATGTTCATGTTTCCATATATTCATCATTATTATACACACACACACACACACATATATATCGATAAGTCTATATACAAAGTGTATATATATGTAATTACCAATCGATTTATCATGTGTATGTCATATTTGTGTATGCATATACATAAGCATCTCTACCATGTATGCACACATGTGTATATGCTTATATACACGAGTTATCGAATATATACATATATTCATATATACATTTAATGTACATGTTTATCAATTAATACATACATAAAAATACATGAAGTAGAACTCATACTCAATACAGAGGTTTAGTCACTTTTAAATCAATCAAAGAAACAAGCAAAGGAAATCAAATACAATCACACAACATTCCAATCACCCAAAAACTATGACCAAGGGTTTACTTGTTGGATCTTGAACCGGCTTGACTTAACTTGACTAACTAGGTTGTGAGTGTGTGATAGCTCAAGTAGGTACATTAGGGGTTACCCTACATCCAAACTCCTATCTTAGGTGATCCTCACTAGAGGGCTTGATTCTTTCCTGTATCCAACTTAGTGCATCATAAACATAGTTAGTTGATCACATGAAAATTGTATCCGTCATTTATCATTTGCATCATTAAAGCATTAGAAAGCAATAACATCAAAACACATATTCATGTATTTCATTCATCCATTGAACATGTTAAAGTCATGATTTTGCATTTAACATCATATTTACTCATAAAGGTAAAATTAATATGGTAACTTAGAAGCGGGGTGTAACAAAAATATCAAACTTTCTCTTTAAACTAGTAACCAACTCCACTATTTTTTGCCTCAAAAGCATCAAATTGCAATTGTATCTCTCTCAGAGTAGCATGTAAGTCAAGTTTGAATTGAAGTGAGAACTACATAAGGGAAAGGTAAGGGGCTAAATTCACATAGATGATCAAATATTCCATTTGAATGGTATAAAAAGAATGGGAAAAGGCGGTGAGGTAGCAAAATTTCCAAAAAAAGGTTAAAATAATGTGTCGAAAGGTTTATGAAATGATGTTGAGGTGTGAAGCAAGGCCAAGAAGAAAAATTTTCCAAGACCAAACTTGAGGAGAAATAGTCGGAGGATTGACAAAAAGATAATTCCATAAGTGTTGGGCATGGGAACAAAACCAAAAATCATGCTTGATAGTCTCCTTTTTAGTATAAAAAGGACAAGACAATATTGGTGAGATGAAGGAAAGATGGTCTCCAATGAGGACTTTAACATGCAAAATTTTCCAATCATTTTGACTTGAGATTTAGCTTTATATTTTCAAATAAGAGCACTTAACTTGTTCTATTTAAGTCATCTAAATATGTAGTGCCATTTACAATTAAGATAGGCAGAAAGGGAAACAGTAGGAAGTATTTATCTATAGAAAATTTTAAGGGGGAATGCACGAAGGTTTCAATTGTTAGTTCATTTCCAATCCATGAGGAAGTTGTCATGGCAAGGTGTGGACAAAAGATAGTACAAGTCGGGCGTAACAAGACTTTGAGTTTGAAGAATTGGGGGTTTGTCTGTGGGAGAAAGCTTGAATTGTGCCTTAGGTTGGTGTCATGTTTTCCAATTGAATCCAACTGAATCCCAAAGATCTCTAAATACTTGAATACCTTTTTTAAAGATATTCTTATATCTTTAAGGAGTTTATTAAATTTAAGGGGGGCATTATCTAGTTACACAAGATGGTTCCACCATATTGAGGAGGAGGCAAAACTTAAACCATGGCTCAAGGATTGGGCATACCAAGAGTTTTTTAGAAGTAATTTTCCAAGATTTCCAAATGGAATTAAAAGGGATTGAACCATGGGTTTTGAAGTAAGGAGCAAGTAAAATCCTATCCATCCATTTCACCAACTCCCATGACTGACCAATAGTAGCAGTTTGAAAATGATGTCGAACCAAATGTTTCCAAGTATCATCACCATCCAAAGCCCTAATAATCCATTTAGTGGTAAGACAAATTCCTTGTGTGTAAGGATCAATGATTCATAAACCTCCTTTATCATTTGGTTGAATACAATGGATCCATGATGTAGCAAGTTGACCTTTTTATTTCCCCACTTAGCCCAAAGGAAGCTCCTAATTAGCTAAGTCAACTGGTTGTAGCAAGCTTTGGAAGGTAGAAAACAAGAGGAAATGTAGACATGGATAAAAATAAGGATCTTATTGGCATCTTGTAATCTACCAGCCATGGAAAGAAATCTATTGGTCCAACTTAAGAGTTTTTTTAATTTTAGCCAAGAACTAATTCCACATATCTTTCAACGAAACTCCAATTCCAAACAGAATCCCAAGGTATCTAGTAATGATCTCATGCTTAACTTCTCTCCACTCGCTTGGGATCCAAGGAGATTGGGGGTTGGTCCTTGTCATGAAAAACTTTGTTTTATGCATGGCAAGTTTAGATCCTAAAACAAAGCAAAAAAGATCCTAAAACAAAGCAAATAAATCTAAAATATCAAGCATGTTAACCACTTCTACTGATTTTGGATGAAAAGAATGTTGTCATTAGCAAAATGGGAATCAAGAGCAGTTACATTTCTAGGGAGAGTGATGTCATGAATAATTTTATTTGCAAGTGCACATTGAAATATTTGAGTGCATTAGCAACAAGGACATACAAGAATGGGGCAAGTGGGCATCCGTGGTGAATGGATTTTTGCAAGGGAAATGAAGGAGAAAGGACACCATTAACAATCACTCTTTAATTAACATCCACGAAAATCATTTTAATTTATTCACAGATTTTAGAGCCAAAACCAAGCCAATTGATCATTTTAAGAATAAAGGGCTAGTGAATATGATCATAAGCTTTATCAAAGTATAGTTGAATGATATAAGAACATATTGAATTGTTTGTTTAGCCTATTCAAAAGTCTCCCATGTAAGTTCACCAAGTTGTCTAAAATAAATCTCCCCCCTAACAACCTAGTTTGCTCTAGTTGAATAATTTCTTGAGAGATATATTTAATTCTTTGTGTTAGAGATTTAGCAATAATCTTGTATGAAGTATTGAGGAGAGTGATAGGTCTCCATCCATTGATGTTATCCAAATCTTTAATTTTGGGTATGAGTTTGATTAACCCTTGATGAATAGTGCTTCTTAAGGATTGAGGCTCAATTAATTCAAGATAAATATTAAGAAAATCTTTACGAATGTGGGACCAAAGGGCTCTATAAAATTCAATTGGCGGACCATCCATTATTGGACTCTTTTCTAAAGCCATGTAGTGAAGGGCTTCATTAAGTACCTCAATTGAAAGGAGGTGATTAAGATATCTACTATATTTAGGGTCTATTTTTTAAGGAATGTAGCCAAAAACACTATCTTTAAGAATGGGAAGAAGAATGTCATCTTTAGTGTCATCAATATAGAGTTTCTTGAAGTGGCCATAGAAGGTGATGAGTCCAAATAATGATTCATTTTTGGTAGGATTTATCATATGTTTTCTATTGTTACTATGGGGTTTTAACACCTGGTTACTAATACTTTCTATGTTTTTTCCCTAAACTTATGAACTTTGAACATGAACTTATCCCTGTAACTTTTGATGGTATTAACCTGCTATGTGATATATCTATATTAATTTTGCATGTGATTAAATGAATGTTATTTTAAGGTGATTATGGATATGCAATTATCTTGTGCATGCTAATGTCATAATGCAGGTTCAGATTAAGATGCAAATATAAATGGAGCTTGCAAGGTGGAAGAAGTTCATGCTAGCTGCCCAATTGCTGAAAGAGTCAAAAAGAGATGGGAATTGAAGAGGTCAATGGTTGGAAACTTCCAGCTCGTGTGGAAGTGATAACTGAACTTTAAATAACCATGTCTATTATTTGACTATATATAGAGGAGGTGTTGTTATGTTGGTTTGACTAAATCTGTGCATGCATAACCTCCTTCCTATTTTTCATGCTTTCAATAAATGGTGTCCCCCTAGTCTGTTGGATTCGACTACCCAACTAGTTAGAGTTAGTTAGAATCTTGTCTTCTATAAATAATGATCAGATTCTCCTCTTCACAGGGTTGGATGTTTTGATATTGTATTTTTCATCTTCAGTTTCAATAAATACAGTCATGTTGATGTTATTATGTAACAATGTTTTTGATGAATAAAATGATACTTTAATTTGTTGAATGTAAGTTAGTTTTGGGGAGACTCATTCAAGGGGGGCCCACTTGGTGAGAATTCCATCCATTCAATTCAGTAGTTTCTTTTTTGTTCGGAAATTAGTTACAGTCTCGGCAGTTGTCTATTCCTACAGCCATTGGAACTTCATTTTGTGTCTGTTCCTGCAGCCAAGGTAGACAAAGTAACTTCTTGTTTGTTTATTGAGATTTATGTTTTTGTCACTCATTTCAGTTCAACTTAGTTGTTGATTTATGCTCAGTACTTATGCTATTTCCTTTCAAGCATTTCACTTTCAGTATTATTTTCTCTAGTTATAGGATAAGAATGACTACAATTGAGTCCTAGTGCATAGACAGTGTTGACCCATTTCAAGTTCACATCCATGGGTTGATAAAGAAATGAACCTTCATGATGAGAAAGATAACTACTTGGTGCATATATCTAATCTCTAAGTTATAGCTTTAAGGGATTAGTTATTGAACCATTAGAGGAGGCCAACATTCTTGGCACCGTTTTTGGGGATGGTGTGAAACTAGGAAGTTCTTCGGAGTCATTTCCAATTTCTTTCTTGTCTTTAGTATCTTTGAAGTTTGTTTTTAGCATACCCTTCATTCGAAAAGTAATGACCTAGTATTCTTTCACCAATTATTTGTGTGAGTTGGTTGATATTGAGTTAATATCTCATGCATAGGGGTAGGAGGAGAGATACTCTGGGGAGATTTGTCATGTACTGATTTTATCAATTATTTTATTGTGATTATTAATCATGAGAATTTCAATGTTTATGTTAGATGATTATATAAATTGAAATTGAAATTGAGATTTAAATGCAAATGAAATGTTTTAAATTCATTATTATGAAATTTGGGGATTGTCATTTCTGATGAAAATTTGAGTGCAAGTGAACGCAGGAACAGGTGAACAAGAATGAAGGCGAGAACATTGATCAGGTAGAGTCGTTTTAGCCATTAGACGTTAATAAGGATGATGGAATCTCACACACCACTTAGTTAATTAGAACATAATTTGCATGATTAAATGGTGTAATTTTAATTATTATGATGGTTATGCATTTGTTTGAACGCAATTGTGAAAAGGAAATGTTTGTTTTGAAATGGTAATTTAATTATTTTTGTGAGAAAATTGATTTTATTCAAAGAATTACTTCTTTATGTAAACCTTTTATTTTCAGTTGAAAATAATAATGCGTTTTATTTTAAATTATTGGAATAAACTTTTAATGGTGAAAACATATATAGTGATCTTGTTATATACATATAAATAAATCTTAAAGAATATCCATATATTGAATTATATGTTTGAATAAATAGATAAATATCAAAATTAGTTATTTAAAAAAATAAGAAAGCATAAATATGCTTGAAAGTGGAAAGTGGAAATTGGAATTGAAAAGGGAACAACAGTAAAAAATTAGAAAATGAATACCTCTCAATTAATTGTGCATGCAATCACGAAGAGAAACTTGGAGTGATGTCCACCATATTCTGGAGATCAAGCATAAAAAGTGGATTTGATATTATTGAACTCCACCATTTGAATTAAAGAGATAGGAAGAGAATCCGTTTTTGGGAGAGTTGGGCAGAAAACAAATATTTTTCTTATTTTTTTAGGGGATTCATCTTATTTTTCCCATGCGCGGCTGGAGGAGAACAGAAGAGAGTTTTTGTTTTGAATTAAGAATGACACATGCGCAAGTGTGAGGAGAAGGAAGTGTGTAGGAAGGAGAGAAGTGAGAAAGGGAGTAGTGTGAGGCACGTGGGAGGAAGGAAGAAGGTGAGGTGCGCAGGAAGGAGGGGAAAGAGAGGGTAGTGTGTGGGAGAAGACAGAAGCAAGCACGGCCAGGAAGAGGGATGCACATGTGAAGAGAAGACAAGGTGTGGCCAGAGGTAGAAGAGAGGAAGGCACGACCAGTAGCAGGAGGCAATACAGATCAGAAAGGTATTGAGGAAGATAGGTGCATAGAAAGGGAAGGAGGAGAGGTGCAGCAGGAGACCAGAGGAAGGGTGCTCCAGCACAAAAAGAAGAGAGTTATGATGCATGTGGTACATGCGCAAGAACAGAAAGGAGAAGAGAAGAGAGAATTCAAAACATAAATAAAATAAGGAGAAGAGGAAAGTAGACAGAGGGCAGAGAGAAAGAAAGAACAACAAAAAAATGAAAGAGGAAACAAATAATCATTGCCAAATTTAGAGGACACAAAGCAACATAAATTTTTCAAGTAGATTCAATGAAAACAATATTTACCCAAATTCACAGTCAATTAATGTTTGATTTAGCTCATTTCTATTATTCTTATATTTTTCTTTTGAAAACATATTGTTGTTTTATCAAATTTAGAAAGAAGGAAAAAAGATCAAACACCAGACTGGATTTTCAGAAAATTATAGAACAAACTTGAACATAAAACTATTAAGAAACAATAGATTTCTTATTTAGAGAATTTTGTTTTAGTAAATTGAAAAGATGCACACAAAAAACTATATGTTTTTAGATACAAAAAAAAAACCTCCAAACGAAAACTATATTCGTTATTTGTACAGACATAAAATTGGAAATTACCAGGAAAGAACGTGAAGTTATTTAAATATCACAGAATAAAATTGTTGAATGTTTTCCAGAATGATAAGATTAAATATTTTTGTGTATTTAAATATGCTTGAAAAACTTGAGTGAAATTTGACAATTCTTTAGGATTGATATTAAATTGTTACGAAATCAAAGTGTAAATGTGAGGTGTTTATGTTTGTGCAAAGATAATATTTTAATGGAAATATGAAAAAAATAGAAAAGAAAATAAAGTAAAATTAAAAATATAATTACTTCGAAATGAAATGAAATAGACAAAGATTATATTGAAGTGTAATTAAATTATACGAGTAAATGAACCGAAAGAATGTGTGCTCATTTATTCGTTTCTTGTTTTATATGTACTTAGTTACATACTTGAGATACACCTTCTTTAATTTATTTATTTTGAATATAAACATTATGTTATTTACTATTTAAATGTGTGAAATTATTGTATTAAAGACCATGTTTGCTTGAATATAAAATTGTCGTTCATGTGTTTGAGAAAGACGAAATTTATTTTTGAATGGAACCATGCATGCTTGATAAATGAATGTGCATGTCATGTGTTTGGAAAGTTACCTTCCAGGACGGATGTCGAATATGGGTTTATAGAGAGCATAGTTTTTCTTTTCCAAAACTACTATTATTTGTCGTGCATGACATTTTACTTGGCCAAGTAACTTAAGGACCATTGAAAAAGATGGAATATGAATGACTCTCTACCATATCCTAGTAGCGAACTTGCTTGTTTCTTAAATGAATTAGAAAAATGAAAATGCTTGTGGTTTTACTAGTTATACTAGGCACGCATCAGATTCCATCCTACTTGTTGACTTCTTTTTGCTAAGTGATTTGTGCAGGGTCGGGTATTCTTTGAATGACTAAGGAATTCCGAGGAAGTGTAAGCTTCGAGGTTGGGCGGAAAAAACACCCGATCCTTGTTCTCATCTTCATGTTGAAGATATGCTATTGGATTGAAGATCAAATTAAGATTTCTTTTTATATATATTATATTTCATTATTGTATGATTATTGTAGAACTTAAGGCGACATAATGCCTAAGTCTTGAATTGTAAATTTATTTTACAATGCTTTTGTATTATCAATATCGTGTAAGATGACACATTTATGAATATAATTGGATGTATTATGAATCTTATTGTAGAATTTAAGTCGATATTTGGAATCTTTTGGATTTTATGTAATCTAATGAATGGAGTTTTGACTTTCTTTGGAATATAAATGAATTTATTTAAGGAATTGTCGATGTTTGGAATTAAAGAGTTTTTCTCTTTACAAGATTCCTTCCTACTAACCCTAATCCTAATAACCAACTAGTTGAGTTTCAAAATTTTCCAAGAGATGAAGAAGAAGAAGAGTCAAATCCTTTCGCTGATGCATTTTCCAATTTGACCAATTCTGAAACTTCCTCTAAAGAGCAAGCTACCCAAAACCTAATTGTGAATCCATTTGCTTTGATCATCCATCAAGCAATTATGGTTGCACAAAATATATTGAACCAACCAACTTTTCCATTTCCTATCTCTCACCAAAATGAATTTGATAACCTCAAGAACATCCCTACTTTAGTTCTTCCTAAATTTTATGGGATTGTAACAAAGGACCCAAACACTTTCCTGTTTGAATTTGATATCCTTTGTAGAAGCTATGATTACACCACTGATGCTCAAAGGCTTAAATTGTTTCCTACTACCTTGAAGGAAGTTGCATTAAGATGGTTTATGGGCTTAGGTAGGAATACTGTAAATACTTGGGTTGTTATGAAAATTTTCTTGAGAAATATAAAGACTATTGTAGGGGTAGTGATATGATAGGAGATGATATCTTTAGGATGCAACAAAAGGAGGATGAAATTTTGGAGGACTATGTGTCAAGGTTCCTGCTTTGTCTACAAAAATCCCCACATCATACACTCAATGAAGAGTCTCAAAATTTGCCCTTCCTTAGAGGGATCAATGAAAATTGCACTAATGCTCTCGACTTGATAGAAGGAGGAGATATCACCCAAGTTCCTTGTGATTATATTAAGAAGATATGTCAGAATTACTCCAGAGAAGCTATAAAGAAAGGAAGAGGTTACCAATATTCTATGAGTAAATCCTCTATTAATGAAGTTTCAAGGATGGAAATCACTCATTTCCTGTCAAATTTCAAGCAGGATATCATAAACAATATGACCACTCAGCTAGATACATTTCAAGGGAAGAAGAAACATGAGGAGGTAGAGGCAATGTTGGCAGAATATTATCCTCATTGCAAGCAAAATAAGGACTGTAGATGTAAAATAGTAGCCAACATTGATAGCAATCAAATTCCACCAGAGTTCAAGCCAATCGAGGTTGATGATGATCAGGTTTTCGACATTGCACAAAGAAGGCCATGGGCTCCAAGACAAGGTATGCCACTAGACCCGTTGTCTTTTAGTGGACCTTATTTGAATTCTTATGCATATGGTAATTAATGGAAACCCCCATACCCATTCAAATTTGGAGTCTATCCACCTTAGCCTTGGAATAACCCTCCAAATACTTGGCCCGATTACCAAAACACTCCACCTCAATGGTAGCAACCTCAAGGAAACTGGAAACAGACATCCCAATGGAGGGGAGGACGACAATGGCCAAACTAGGCAACTGGTTACATACAACTACCTCCACAACCTCAATAGTTTGTCATAATGCCTCCTCCTAACTCAAACACTAGCACACCTAGACCTACTCAGTTACCAACTCAACCCACACCCAACCCAAATAACAAACCACAATAGCAGCCAATTTACTCTGCAGATCCCAATCAATTTCCTATATATGTTGTGAGTGTTAGTGATATTCATTTGCATTCAGGAACCACTTTGTCATCTCCTTCCACTCCTATTATAATAGAGCTTCTTGTGGAAGAATATGAGCAACAAGATTTATCTAATATCCCTACTTAGTCAAGTGTGCCCAAGAATCTTGAACCAGTTCGGCAGACTGATCCAGACCCACCATTTCTTTAAAGGTTAGAAGTTGTTAAACAAAAGGAGGAAACAACCTTTGATATTTTGGTTCAGTTAAAACACATATATGTCAAGATACCTTTGTTCTAGGCCATAAAATATGTCCCCATATATAGTAAGAAAATTAAGGAAGCATGTCTCAAAAATCCAGGGAGGAAAAAGAAGGACCCCACCACCATTCATGTGGCAGGGTAGTTAGCAGATATCATACTTGGGAAAGTAACTATTCCTAAATATACTGACTCAAGTAGTCTTGTAGTGGGAGTCATTATAAATGGCATCTAAGTAAAGAATGCTCTAATAGACTTGGTAGCAGCTATCAATGTCATGACTAAGGATATCCTGCAGCAACTAAATGTTATAAATCTGAGACCTACTTCTACTGTCTTGCAGATTGTTGACAGTTCCATTGTCAAACCAGGTGGTATAGTTGAAGACCTCGTTGTTACTCTAGACTCTTGGGAATATCCAACTGACTTCATGATCCTTTCCCCTAAAGCTACATTAGGAGGGTATCTCATTATTCTGGGAAGGTCGTGGTTAGCTACAACAGATGCTTACATTGGATGTCGGTTAGGGGACATGACTATTTCTAATGGGAAGAGCACTAAAACTCTTGTCCTTTATCGTCCTGCTCAACCATCCCATGATATGGGCCACCCCATCTGGCCACATATTGGAGAAGAGGTTGAGGATGTCAATTCAGTGGCACAACTTATGATGATAGGAAGATGTCCTTTTATGCAACTTCAGGAAGAGGATGAAATATTATCCCATATAATTCAAAACCATTGTGAAGTGCATGAAGCACCACCCATTTATGAATCTAGTTATACATGTCCATTGCAGATACTTCTGCCAGCTTCTCTTGCACCTAAATTTCTTGCAGAAACAAATATGTTTCATAAATTATTACCGCATGATTTAAAAGTGCCAAGCATCAGTGAAACGACCATGATTGAGTTGATCATGCAAGTACAAGTTTTAGAGGGGAAACATTTGAATATTAATAACAAGCTTAGTCAAGAGCAGTAATTGTCTCTAACAAACCTGTTAAAGTTGCATCAACAATCATTTGCATGGGATTACCATGACATGAAAGGATTAGATCCCAAAATTTGTTCTCATAGGATCTACATTAGAGATGACTGCACACCAGTAAGGAAACCACAAAGGAGAATCAACCTTGCATTCAGGGAGATTGTGAAAGGAGAACTACAAAAGTTATTGGATGCAGGGTTTATCTACCCTATCTCAGACAACTAATGGATGTCCACTTTGGTAATTGTGCCTAAAAAGGGAGGCAAATGGAGAGTTTGTGTTGACTATAGGGAACTAAACTTTGCTACCAAAAAGGTTCACTTTCCCCTTCCTTTTATAGACCAAGTATTGGATTCACTTGCAGGTAAGCAGTATTTCGCCTTCTTAGATGGATTCAGTGGGTATAATCAGATACAAATTGCACCTAAAGATCAAGACAAGAAAATTTCCACCTATCCTTGGGGAACTTATGCTTATTCAATACTCCCATTTAGTCTATGCAATGCACCTGCAACCTTCCAAAGATTAGTTATTAGTATATTCTCATATATTTCACATGATTGTATGGAGATCTACATGGATGATTTCACTACTTATGGCATTGATTTTGTAGAAGCATTAGAAAACCTAAGGAAGGTTTTGCAAAGATGCGAGGACCGTGATCTATCCTTGAATAGTGAAAAATTATTTATAATGATGCAGGAAGGAGTGGTCCTTGGCCATTATATCTCTCAAAAAGGAATTCAAGTGGACCCAACTGAAATTGAGGTAATTACCAATCTTTCTATTCTTGTCAAGTAAAAAGATGTTAGAAGTTTCCTAGGACATGTAGGATACTATAGATGCTTCATAAAAGATTCCAGTAAGATGGAAACACCCCTTTATAATCTTTTAACTAAAGATGTTGAGTTCCAATGGACAATGGATTCTAATAAATCATTCTTTGATTTAAAAACAACATTAACCCATGCTCTTGTGCTCAAAGTCCCTAATTGGGGACTCCCTTTCCATATTCACATAGATGAATCTGATTATTCTATAGGGGTTGTCTTAGGATAAAAAGAGGGATTAATAGAGAATGCAATCTACTTTGTCAACAAGAACCTACAAGGGGTTGATTTTAATTACATAGTGATAGAGAAGGAGATGTTGGTAGTCATTTATGCTCTCAACAAGTTCAGGCATTATATCACAGGATACCATATCTTTGTCCATATAGACCATGTGACCATAAAATATCTTATGTACAAGCCATTTATTATAGGAAGGTTAGCAAGGTGGTTGTTGTTAATGCAGTAATTTGAAATCATGATTATAGACAAGCTAGGTAAGGAAAATATTGTGGCAATTTTTCTCTCCAGATTGACTACACCAGAGGACACTCAAGTCATTGATGACTCCTATCCTGATGAAAATTTGTTCTCCATAATTGTGCACACACCTTGGTATGTAGATATAGCCAATTATTTGGTTACATGAAGAGTTCCCCCACATTTCTCTCCAAAAGAGCAAAGGCTTCTTATTAAAAAAAATAAAAATTCTCATGGGTGGTAGGTTATTTATTCTACATTGGACCAAATCATGTGATGAGAAGATGTATAAGAGAATATGAAACTCATGATATACTGCATGCATGCCATGATGAACCTTGTGGGGGACACTTTGTAGCTAAGAGAATATCCATGAAGATTCTCAATATAGGGCATTACTGGCCTAAACTTCATAAGGATGTAAGCAAGTACACTAGGAAATGTGATAGGTGTCAAAGGATGGGCCAACCAACTAAATCAAATGAGACGCCTCTATACCCTCAAGTAGTTATCACACCATTTGATAAATGGGGACTTGATTTTGTAGGTCCAATTGATCCACCATCAAATGGAAAATTTTACATATTGGTTTGTACTGATTATGTGACAAAATGGGTTGAAGTCAAAGCCATGAAACATGCTAGGGACAATAAAGTTGTAGAATTCCTCTATGAAGAAATATTCACATGCTATGGAGTTCCTAGAGAAATAGTCACAGATCAAGGGGCTCAGTTCACATCCACTCTTGTCACAACATTGGTGAATGAGTATAATGTTAGGCATAGGAAATCTACAACCTATCACCCTCAAGCCAATGGCCAGTCTGAGGTAAAAAATAGGGAAATAGAATCTATTCTGACCAAAATAATATCAATTCATGGGAAAGATTGGGAAAATAGGTTGCCAGAAGTTGTCTGGCCTATAGAACCACTTGGAAAACCATTATTGGTTTTACTCCCTTTGAACTATTATATGGAAAAACAACAATGATACCTATAGAGTTTGAACACAAAATTCTTCAAACAACACTAGACCTTGGAATAGATATATATGAGGTACAAAAGGATAGGGTTATGCAATTGAATGCCTTGGATGAGATGAGGAAATTATCTTTCCACCATACTGAGATGGTGCAATGCAAAGAGTTAGATGGCATGATAAATACATCAAAGAAAATAAGTTCCAACCAGGTGACCAAGCTTTTTTATGATTCTAGGTATAAAGACAACTTGGACAAACTTCAAACCCGATGGTTGGGACCATATGAGATTGTAGAGGTCTTCCCCAATGGTGTTGTTCAGCTTACAACAATTGATCATGTCAGGTTCAAGCAACTGGTCAATGGTCATTGTCTTAGGCTATACCATAAGCCTACCTCAAAACAAGAGTCCATGCAACAATTCATTGAATACTAGAACTCTGAAGTTCCTGCAACCGAAGGAAGTGGACCTAGTGTTCAACCTTCTAGCTATTCAAAGGTATGCATGCAACCATAATAAAAATTTCCACTTTTTGTGGGAATTGATTTCTCCATCAATCAATTATCCACCCATTCATCTCCAATCTCTCGCTCTTCCACATCACTCCACCATCACTTCATTTAATAGCTCAACCTACCTTTCTGATGACCGATACTTCCTTCCATAATTTTCGGAAAAGACATTCCAAATTTTTAGGTACGTGCATAACACTTAATGTATATTAATTACCTTACATGCATTTTTCTATTACTGTACTTTAATATTGATATTTCACATAGCAATCTTGTTAGTATACCTTATTTTTCTTCATACTTCCATTCCAGCTTCTGCAGACACGTGATTTATTTAGGTTGGGGGGGAGTGTGAACCTGCATGTCATACATTTCATTAATCAATTTCATGCGTCAGCATGACAGTAAATTTGAAATAATTAGTTGAAGTGATGTTCTGCATGCATGATATGACATTAAGCCGCCACCATTTTCTTTGATAATACCCCTCCTTTATGTCTTCTTTACTGCCTTAGTCAGAATCATATTGCCATGAAAGAGATAAAATTGATAGGTCATGTGACATTAGTGTTAGTATTAGTGAGAATTGTAGGAAGCAGAAGAGAAATTGGGTTGTCGACTAAAGAATTACAGGAAAGAGGTCTTTGCAGAGGCATTTGCTAGAGTGTGAGTGGAGGTAATGGGAGGTCAATTAATTAGAAGTGAACCAACAGTTCACCAGGTAATCCTACATGATGCAATATGTGAGCCTGAATTCAAGAATTGTGGTTGGCTAGATTATTTTCTTAAGCTAAATAGTTTTAATAATGGCATTGCCTTAGAATTTGCACAAATATTTTCTAATGGTGAGGCAATGGTCAAAGGATTAAAATTTATAGCCACTGAAGAAAGGATTGTTGAAGTGTTAGGTTTTCCTGTTAAAGGAGAACCATACCCTGCTTCTAAGGATGCTAGATTAACTAGAGCAAAATTCACTGAGGCTAGTGATCCTCCACTTGTTATATACAAACAAGGAACAAGAAGACTTTCTGTTCCAGAAACATGGAAGCATGTTGTTGTTTATATTGTCAAATACATTACCTGCAAGGGTCGCCAATCTTGTCTTCATTTTGTGCATTTCAAGCTTTTAAATCACATGAGACATGGTAGGAGGATGAATGTGCCAAACGTCTTGTAAAATGTTCTTGCAATCATGGTTGTTGAGACATAGAAAGGTAGGGAAAACTCTATTTCCCATCATTGTTTGATTAAATTGATGGTAGAAAAGTCTTTGCAAGATGTGTCCAATATGTCATGGGATGAATTTTTGAACATTAAGAAGTTCATATTAGAAAATGTGGGTCCTAGAGGTCGAACCCTAACTCATAGGGTTAGTGGGGATGAGGGGGTTATTAAATTCACTCCCGGAGCTTCAAATTCTAGGGTAATTCCTAGCACAAACCCTCCTATAGCTGAAACTATTTCCTCTAAATTTGATCAACATGCGAATGAAGATAGTTCATCTCTGGACCCCAATGTCGATGTTTCCCCTAAAACCACAGTTCGCACTAGGGATGCTATTTGAAAGGAGGAAGCGAAAATGAGAAAAGAAAACAATAGCAAAAGGAAGGCTAAGAAGAAAAAACCAGAAAAAGTAAATCCTAGCCCTAAGAAGCAAAAAATTGAAGAAACTGAGCATCCTACAACTGCTAGGAAAAATAAAAGTCCTCCAACAAAATCAAAACATATTGAGTCTATTACCAATATGCCTCCAAGAAGGAGCCATAGACTTAGAGGGAAACCTGAAAAGAATGACAGAACTCGTTGTTGTTGTAGAGAAAATTGCACATCTGGAACCAATGTTGGAGAAGATCATAGTGGGAAAGCACATATCTCCTACTTTTTCATGGGCATCAGTAGCCCTGGATTTATGGAAAGAAATGGAGGAGAAATAAGAAGAATGGAATAGAGAAAAACGTAGGCTACAAGAAGAGATTAATAAGAATAATGAAGAAATTGAGAAGAAGAATGCAGAGATTACTGCATTAAAAGATAAGGTAAACAATGTGGTGACTCTAGTACCACAAATTATGGAATGTAGGACTCCCCAAGGGTATATGCATTGCATTTAAGGGAGCATAATCTCAATTTTAAGTTGTCAAGGGTTATTTCCAGTCTAAACTCTTCCATTGAAACCCCACAAGAATTTTTCCAAGCTTACCAATCCTCTCCTCCTGAAGTTAAGAATTTACTGTGTGAATTATATTTGCACAACTATGTTGTTCCCAATGACCATGAATGGAATCCATTTCTATATATTGGGGATGTTCACTTGAGGGCATTGGTGTCATGGATTCAAAATGAAATCAACTGGGGGAGACAATTCAAAATATACAGAGAAAAAGAGCTCCATACCCCCTATCTGTAAGAGCTAAATCAAGAAATACTACAAATATTCACTACACATGCCACATACTTATTAACAATCCAAAGTACAAAAATAGGATCATGTCTTTTAGGGAGGAAGCATACCTAGAATATGAACAGGTAGTTGCCACTACAGGAAAGACAGTATTGGGATATTTATCACAAAGATGGAATGACTTTCCAGATCGGTTAAAACAAGATGAACCCCATTCCCTCCAAAATTATTATGCAGCTTGCAAATGAAGCATTAGGTATATACATCTTGGAAGAACAAAGCAACAATATTGGCTCCCGTTAATATTTCAACCACCTATTTTGTTGTGGCTAGTACCAGACTACATAACCTATTGATATGATTTTGATGTAGAGAGGCCAAGGTGGGGTAGATTGGAGAGCAAGCAAGGGTTCTATTAGGATCCAAATTCAAAAAATGTAGGGGCTAATCAAGGGTAGACAAAAATTGCTGATTTTAGGGCTTTAGTAAGGCAAAGGAATTGAGTTCCCTTTGTTGGAGGACCAACAAATCATTAGGTTGGGGGAGATGATGAGTCCAAATAATGACTCATTTTTGTTAGGATTTAACATATTTTTATTATTGTTACTATGGGGTTTTAACACCTGGTTACTAATACTTTCTATGTTATTTTCCTAAACTTATGAACTTTGAATATGAACTTATACCTATAACTTTTGATGGTATTAACCCGCTATGTGATATATCTATATTAATTCTACATGTGATTGAACAAATGCTATTCTAAGGTGATTATGGATATACAATTGTCTTGTGTACGCTAATGTCATAATGCAGGTTCAAATTAAGATGTAGATATAAATGGAGCTTGCAAGGTGGAAGAAGTTCATGCCAGTTGCCCGATTGCTGAAAGAGTAAAAAAGAGATGGACATTGAAGAGGTCAATGGTTGGAAACTTCCAGCTCATGTGGAAGTGATAACTGAACTTAAATGACCATTTCTATTAGTTGAGTAAATTAAGGAGGTGTTGTTATGCTAAATCCTCATTGAGGCAAGACTAGTTTGGCTAAATTTGTGCATGCATAAGCTCCTTCCTCTTTTCCATGCTTTCAATAAATGGCATCCTCCTAGCTTGTTGGAGTCGATTGCCCAGTTAGTTAGAGTTAGTTAGAAGCTTTTCTTCTATAAATAATGATCGGATGTTCCTCTTCACAGTGTTGGATGTTCTAATATTGTATTTTTCATCTTCAATTTCAAGAAATACAATCATGTTGTTGTTATTATGTAATAACATTTTCAATGAATAAAATGATACTTTAATTTGCTGCATATGAGTTAGTTTTGGGGAGACTCATTCAAGGGGGCCCACTTGGTGAGAATTCCATCCATTCAGTTTAGTAGTTAATTTTTTTTTCAACAATTAGTTATAGTCTCAGCAGTTGTCTATTCCTACAACCATTAGAACTTCATTTTGTGTATGTTCCTACAACCAAGGCAAATAGAGTGACTTCTTGTCTATTTGCTTAGATTTTTGTGTATGTCATTCATTTCAGTTCAGCTTAGTTGTTGATTTATGCTTAGTACTTATGCTAATTCTTTTCAAGCATTTTACTTTCAATATTATTTTCTCTAGTTATAGGCTAAGAATGACTACAATTGAGTCCTAGTGCACAAACAGTGCTGGCCCATTTCAAGTTCACATCGCTGGGTTGATAAAGAAATGGACCTTCATGATTAGAAAGATAAATACTTGGTGTACATATCTAATATCTAAGTTATAGCTTTAAGGGCTTAGTTATTGAACCATTAGAGGAGGCCAACATAAGGTATGCATTATATCTGTGTGATTGGTCTGCAAGTTGCCATCAACTATTTTGACTGTAGAAATGTGTTCAAGTTTATGCTTGTGTTGAAGATATTGGAAGAAAAATTTAGATCCCCAATCTCCCTCTTTAATCCATTGTAACCAAGCACGGATTTGAGCTCCTTTTCCTCTGTAGGCAACCATTTTATTCAATTGATTTTTAGCATTAATCACAGATTGTTGTAAGGTGTTATCTTGGGGATTGTAAGCTAAATAGGCACAACTATGTTCTCATTTCCCTTTGATGGGTTTCTCAAGTCTATGTCATTTAGACGTAACTCTACTACCATAGTCATGAAGGAAAGAGGTGCATCTAGTTATTGTTCTTTCCCACCATCAAATCCAGCTGCTTTGTTGAGGTCTCGGTTCAACATTCCAAGTGGCCAAGAGGCCATCAATACAATCTTGGTTTTTGAGATGGGTGACATTTAGCTTGTAAAGGAGGTCATTAGGGATGGGGATAGGATCAGAAAAGGAAAAGGTGATGAATATTAGAAGGCGATCAGAGAGAGTGGAAAAGAGGTCTAAAGAAACAAGGAGGTGAACACAAGATGCAAGAATGGGGCAATTGGGAGAGATGTTACAAAATCGATCCAACTAACTCAATTTCCTTAAGGACCCTTCATGAGAGTTACTCCAAGTATACCAATGAGGAATTTGGAGGTTGAATTTACCAAGAAGGGGATCATAAACATCAAGGGAGTTATAAGCTAGTTTCCAAGCTTCAAACTCAAGGTCAAAAAAATGAGTGAAGGGTTCCCAATTACAATTAGAAGGATGTTCTACCATGTTAAAATCACTCCCCAAAACCCACTCAGCATTGGGAAGGGAAGAATGCAACCAATACCAAAGTTTTATTCTCTCTATAGAATAATTAGGAGAATATATAAATCAAAATCCCTCAAGCATGTCCTTAACAAGGGTGGTGGACCAAACATAATGATCATTGGGATCAGAACCAAAAAACACTAAATGTTTAGCTAATCATGGAGCTAATCCCAACACTACACCACCTCCACCATCAAAATTATTAGTATGCATGAAATGAGTCTCAAGAAAAATTGAGGCAAGAGTTGCATCAAGATGAATTGCACTAACTTCCTAAAGCATAAGAACATCAATCTGGTTAATCCAAAAAGTAATTTTGACATGATATTTGCATGCAGGAAGGATCAATCCATTCATGTTCCAAGATTGAACTTTTCACTTTATTGGGAGGAGTTGAGGAGGGTCTCCTCATATGAATATAGCACATTAAACTGATTCTTTAGTGATCTATTCTAAATTTCCAATGTAAGATCTTGTCCAAGGTGCTCAACCATGTGAGTATGAATCATAGGAAATCTAGTTTCATTATGGGTTAGATTTCTTACAAGGCTACTTGTCTGAGGCAAGTGATTATAGTTTGCTAAAGGAATGTGTTTAGGAGGAGTTTCCTTCATCCTCTTAGAGGCTCTAGCTTGGGATACCACAACATCTTTGTAAGATTAAATTTTTGAGGCAAATGATGAGTGAATAGGAGAGGTGGGAGAGGGGGGTGAAGGATGGAGGTTGAGGGAAAGATGGGTAAATTATGTTGGGTTGGTGAAGAGGGTTTTGGTGGGAAAGGGTGTGGCACAAAGGGTTGAATATTATCAATAGTTGGAGGGTCATCTAGATGGAGGTTGTCTACAATAGGCTGGGATGATTTGGGCTTATGGAAGGGGTAGTCACAAATTATCTATAGCCTTCCCTTCGAAAATAATAATATATTTCGTTTATTTAGATAAGTGATGCATTGATAAAACTCAAAACCAGGTATGACTAGTTTAATAGTGTCAGGTAAAGGGCAAGTAAATTCCATTTCAATATAGGCCCTAGGGTGTGAATGTAGGCTATCTCATTTATCAAAAAAAAAATTACACCACATAACTTTTCTAAGTTGGATAGTAATATCTTGAAGGAAAGGATGAAAAGCAAGGTTGAGGAAAGGAAATTCCACCCACATGGGGGATTCAGCTTTAGTAATCCATTATGGATGGAAGTCAAGATCCTAGGCTTGCATTTAACAGGTTTGTCTACATATAATCTAGGATTCATGTTGAAGGACAACATAGGCATGTTCAGGGTCTGAGAAGGTGCAAGGAACATATCATCTATCTAAACCCCCAAAGGATTAAATCATCCAACCTTTGAGTTCCCAGTTGTTACAAGCCCATTTGAAAGAGTCTTTCTCTAATAGGATACCTATAAGGAACAATAAAATGATAGTTTTTTCTTTAAATTCAGAGATAACATCAATTAAATAATCTAGGAGGGAAAATGAAATTACTTTACCTTCTTGAGAATCAACTGCAGGCATGTTGGTCATTGGAGAGGTTGATGTGGAGGCATCGTAAGCTATCTTGTGTTTGTCCATTGGTTGTATATGGGGATATGAACACCTAGATGCATATCTGCAACTGTGGCATCCATGTTGTCCACTCTGAGCATAGAAATGAGAGTCGAGGATAACACATTTTCATCTTTGATTTTTGTTGTTTCAAACCCACCTTTTTCCTATGCTTTTTTCTTCATACTTTGAGGCTTAACTTTTAGCACCAAGTGGGCTCTAGGAGTCGCATAGTTTTTTTTCAATAGAGCTCAAAAACTTCCATCCACATCATTGTGATAGTTGAAAAACTGATTTGCAACCAACCCTTTCCATTTGTGGCCCAATTCATCACTTTTGAAAGCCAAATTCAACCATCTAAGGCCCAAAAATTGCAATTTAATATTTTTAGTTTTTTAGAAATTTTCAAAATTAATAATTTAGTATCCAATTATGATGTTTCTGTCAAGACTCATTTAGATTTTTATGGGTTATGAGATTATTTTTAGGTTCATTTGTGTTTAAATGCAAAATTATTAAAAATGGCAATTTTTCAAAATTAAGTTTTTAAAAAATTTCATAGATCTAATTTTTGTGGGAGGATTTTTAGGCTTTTGTGGGGGAAACAAGAACTTTCTAAAATGTGTAGTTTTCGTATTAGAAGATAGTTTTATTTGTAATGACAACATCAAAGGAATGAAAATTTGATATTTTATGACGCAATCTTATTGAAGTTTATTTTTGTACATTTTTTGTTAGATCTTGTTTAATATTATTTCTCTGCACTTTTGGTTACATTGTATGGTATCAAAGTGATTTCAACTTTGGGTAGAAATTCTAGGTTTATGCAAGATGGAAAGAGGAGTAAAGAATATGCACAAATGAAGAAGAATATGCAATAGCTACAAAGGAAAGTGGAAGAGCTTACCAAAATTATTGTGAGGTAGATAGAATGGCAAAGAGGTGCAAATGATATAAATGAAGAAAGAGGGTTGGGAGAATTTTTTTTTAAAGATATATCATCCATTCAACAAGAAGATGAAGATAAAATTGAACCATATGAAATCAAGCAAATGATGATTAAGGCATTAGAAAGAAGGAACAATAGAAAAAGGTTGAGTTTCAGACTATAGGGGAAATCTAAAACCAAATGAGTTGATAGATTAATCGAGTATGCAATAAAATGGAAAAATATGACAAAGGAAGATAAAGTAAAATTTGCATGTAAAAAGTGAAGTTTCATGCAATGATATTATGGGATCACTTGTAGAAAGAAAGACAAAGGAAGGGTAAGGAAAATATCAGGATCTAGATTAATATGGAGAATAAGACGTTGAAGGGAAATTTTCTCCCTATGGATTATGGACAAATCATCAATAATAGATTTCACTATCTAAGGAAAAAGGAGCTTAGTGTGCAAGACTACACAAATGAATTTCACAACCTATCCATTCAAGTGGAGCATGATGAAATCGGTGAAAAAATGGCTACAAGGCATGTAAATGGTTTAGTTTTTTCTATCCAAGATGAGTTAAGTGTGCATAGGATTTATAGTACAAAAAATGCCTATCAACTAGTTTTAAAGGAAAAAGAATACAAAACCAAGCTTAGTTTTTTAAGATCATCTTGGGTGAAAAGGGAGTCATAAAATTTCCTTTCAAGGGATGAGATGGGTGTGATACCAAAAATGGAGAATCATCTTGTGAAGTTGAGAAACAAGAAAATCTTAGACATGGATTTTAGAATCAACAAAAAACAATTTAAGAGAGGCAAGGGCTATGATGGTAATAGGGATGGTAAGCCCCACATAAACCTTTTATTTATTACAAGTGTGGTGAAGAAGGGCATAGGTGATGAGGATTCATATATTATGTTATAGCATAAGATTTAATTAGTTTTTATCATATGTAAAAGTTTAAAAGTAAAATTCAAAAATTAAAGGTTAGTTGTTAGGAGGTTAACATAAAATAGTTAATGGATAACTTAA
Source organism: Sequoiadendron giganteum (assembly GCA_007115665.2). Taxonomy (NCBI): domain Eukaryota; kingdom Viridiplantae; phylum Streptophyta; class Pinopsida; order Cupressales; family Cupressaceae; genus Sequoiadendron; species Sequoiadendron giganteum. Next base: position 971,855,659 of record CM021100.1, read on the forward strand.
GTCTTTACATTAAGATTTTGAAAATATTTCCAAATAATTTATTGTAGGCATATTCATGCCTATGCAATTGTATTTTTCTCCCCATATATACATATTGGAATACAAGTTTGTAGTTTGTTTTATTTACAAAGATTATTTTTATATTTTAGAATCTAATCTCTATATTTTGTTGCTTCTTTTGCTTTTTATTCTATATCAATAAGGCATTTGAATGTTTTCACTATTATGTACAAGAAAGAAGACAAGGAGATCAAAAAGAGTGAATCGGGTTGAGGTTAATGAAGAAGAAAAAAATCCAAAATTTGTAATAGATGGTGAGAATCTCATGGTGAGAAGAATAATGATTGCCCTAAGGAAAGATCATGTGTTGGCTAGAGATAGTGATAACTCATGGATACATACAAATATTTTTTGAAACAAGTGCACTTTAGAAGGAAAGATATGTAAATTTATTATTGATGGTGGGAGTTTCCAAAAATATGGTTTCTAATTAAATGATATAGAAACTAGGTTCGAAATGTGAAAGACATCCTCATCCTTATCGTATTTCTTGGTTTAAGAAAGGAAATGAAGTTACTATTGATAAGAGGTGTTTAATAAAGTTTTTAATGGGAAATAATTATTTGGATGAAATTTGGTGTGATTTTGTCCCAATGGATGCATGTCGTGTGTTGTTATGAAAGCCACATTAATATGACAGGAAGGTAATTCATGGTGGAGAGAAGAACACATACTTTTGGAAGGATGGTTTCAATGTAGTTGTGAACAAATAAAATTATCAAGGAGATAAAGATGATTAGTTTATGTTTTTCCTTAGTGGAAAAGAAAGAAGATACGGAAGGTGTGTCAATACTAACAAAAGCAACAAAATTATTGGAAGAATATATTGATTTTATACTTGAGGAACTACTAGATGGCTTACCACCAAAGAAAGACATGTTGTAAAATCACATTGATTTAATTATAGGATCAGACCTACCTAATTAAGTAGATTATAGGGTGATCCCAACAAAAAACTATAGAATTGAATAGGCATTTTATTAAGTTGGTAAGAAAGGATGTAGTAAGGAAAAAGCTACATGACAATAATGAGAAGTATAAGGCAATAAATATTAGACAAAGTAGTTATGATAAGTATTTGATATAGTGGAAAATATTACAATAGGGAAACAATACAAGGATCTCAAAGTGGGAATTGAAGAAATTTGATAGGAACAAACAATGGGAGTTTAATCAAAATAACTCACAAGAGTTAGTTTTTTCCAACCAAAGGAGAATGATAGGGGAGCCAAAACTTGATAAGACCATATTTTTTAATCCAAGAATCCATTTGAGGCCACTTTTTTATATTGAAGATCTAGGAGAGCTTCACGTCACCATAACCAACCCTAGACGGACACAACTTATTTCAACATTTTTAGAGCCAAATTCAACTATTAAGGCCAAAAAACTACAATTTAATATTTTTCAACTTTTTAGAATTTATTGGACTTAATAGTTTTGTGTTTGTGCATTATTTGCGATTGAAAGTCACTTTCAAGACTCATTTAATTGTATAGGTATTATGCAATATTTTTTAGGTCAATCCATGATTAAATATAAAATTACTAAAAATAACATTTTTTTCTAAATTGGGCTTTTATGGATTTTTCATTGATATGATTGTTGTGAGATAATTTTTAGATATTAATTGAAGAAGCAAGAAATTTCCAAAGTATGGAGTAGTAATTTTATTTAAATATAGTATTTTCTTTGTATTGAAAACATTACAAGAATAAAAATAAATTAATATTTTATGTTGCAATGTTGTTGAAGTTTGTTTCTATAGATTTGTTATTAGATCTTGATTAGTAATATTAATCTATTTTTGGTTACATAAATAATCCATAACTATATCAACTAATCTAAATATATAATCAATTATAATTTTATGCCATAATTTCAAAATAATATTACATCAAAAGAATGAGACCACCTATGTTTTCTTCATTGAGGTTCACCATCCCTTTTGTCATAAAGTTGTGGAAAGAGAATCATATAATTGGTGTTTAGAACAATGTTTATTTTTGTTAATCATTTTCATGGTGAAAGTGTAGATTACACAAAAAAATCACTACACAAACAAAATAAATATTCTATTGAATAGTGATTGCATCCAACTTGTTACTCGTATTTTGAGATAGCCAAATTTTAAACATTGTCTTGAATATCGTCATGATAATCTAATCGTGCAAACATATTCGGCTACCCTAAGTGTCAAATTGTTTTCCTAATTGAAAACAGTTGTTTACCTATGTTGTCACACATGTCCAAGATTGCTACACCTAAAAAAAAAATTAAATCTCACAAATAATGTAAGATGGAATGAAATGGTTTTACAAAATAATTCCTGACATTGTCAAAGGTATTGGAAATAAATTTAAGGTTGAAACACTTCCTGGATTTGGAGATTTTAAAATTTTAATTTTTCAACAGGTAATTTATGAGAGTAATTAAAAGTCAAGTCTCAAATACCCAAGGTAGATATAATTGATGGGTTATTTTCTAGGAATTTTATTCATCATTTGGTTAAATTTTCATGCAAAAATAAGACTCAAGTTGAGAATGTTCAATCCCTCTTGTACTTTTTTTGTCCTTGATGTCAATTTGTGGTTATCTAGCATCTTGATGGTTATCTTCTTAGTTGATCCAATTTTTGATTGGCACATCTACTTCATTGATTTTATTATCTTGGTGGCACTGATCGTTTAACTCCATGTGCATATTACAAGTGCTTATTGAGGTATTCTGGTTACAAGTCATTTTTCTCCATTGATCAAGTGATACATTTTTGGTTCAAACAATTGTGTTTCAGTGATGATCTCAATTATTTTGTCCTTGGCATGAATCAGTTTTATACAGGTTGTTATAGTGTGGTTTGATCAAGCTCTTGCATCTTGAAATTGTTAATGGTTTACATGATGCAACATGTTTCTCAGTATAATAAGGGTTGATGGTAAGTCGCATGGCAGTGTGAATTTAACATGCAAAATCAGTCTTCATAAGTCATTGGACATTATCTTGGCATTGGCACATCTTATAACAATGGACATTTTAAGATGACAAGTTGGCTTTAATGAATTCAGTTATGGTATTTGGTATGGGAGAGTGGCATTCAAAATCTTGCATAATATCTAGCTTCTATTTCTTAGGCATTGGAAATTATATTGCATTGGACTTTATCAAGGTGGCACTTGACCATGGGTAAAGGCATTCTATTCGATCTTCTATTTGCATTTGTGCTGGGTCATTTGGTTGATATTTACTTCAAGCCTTAAGGCCGACTGTAGTCATAAGAGGTTTGATTATTGTTTATGTCACATTGGATGTGAATTTTCCTTGACTTTGTGGGAACTTCAAGTCTTATGAGTTTGACTTTACTTATGAAATAATGCATGGTATTATTGAGTCGGCATTACTAATTGTCTAAAATAGTCAAATGCCATAATGGTTTTCGACATGCAAACCTTGGATAAGCCCATGGACTTGACATGGAATAATGAAATTTCATTTAATCACTGTCCTTTTCGGACTCCAAACGTTTATCATCTTTTGCAAAGGAATTCACATTGTTTTCTTTGGAAGGTTAGGGCAAACATTTTCTTGTCTCACATTTTTTGGACACCCCCATTCTGGCTGCCATGCTCGAGTCTGTATCTCAGTCGTTCCTTTGTTATCCCTAGAATTTTTTCTCTTGGATAGTGATTGGGAGCAGTCAGGAGACCATCATAATGGTTGCTTTGTGTGTCAGTTTCCAACCATTGGGTATAGGCATGTTTTTGGAAGGCAGTGTGGCCGTTTTTCTCCTCTACAGGACTGGTAATCTTTCTTTGATAGCAACATTTGTTTACCAGGTATTCTTCTTTTGATTGGTTTGCAGATCTACTTTTGGACAAGCAATATGTTTACGAGCTTATTCTTTCTCTCTTATGCAAAGTGAAAAATTGAAAACGTCTATTGCTTTCAAGAGAAAAGTCTGAAATATTTACTTTTAAAAATCAAAATGTGACTGCAATTTCTTTTAAAGGTTATTATGACAGTTATTTTAAGGAACTGTGTTTTCTGGTTGTGGGTAATGATAATGTCATCGAATCTCTTCAGTTGTTTAGGGTTCATGGATAACGGTTCTTGTGAAGTTACTTCAGTCGCTCTTCATAGTGGTTTTAGGTTCTTAAGAATTACAATCACTACAATGGGTATAGATCATGGAATATTCTATTAGCCTCACTTGAAATTGTGGGTAACTGTTATAGTGCATGATTAATAGCTTTCGGTTACATGTTTTTTGGGGTTTCAGTTACTTCATTTTCATAGCAACTTATTTGTCAAAATTCCTTTGGAATATGCACTCTTCATTACTACTTGTGGGTATAATCTGAAAGAGGTTTCATTTTGCTAAAAATACTTTTGTTACATTGTTGGTTCTGTCAAGGAAAAACGGTTATCATTTTTGTTTTAAATGATGTGCTCTCACTGCTTTTGTGTAAGCACTGCATGTGCAGGCTTCTTGTGAAGATATGCTCTGTCACACCTCTATTCTTGGACTTTACTGTTCTATCCTCAACAGAAAGAAAGAATCTTCTTTTATGATCACTACAACATTAGATATGTTACTTGACAGTCATTCTGTAACCTGAAAACAACCTTGTATAACCTTCTGGAAAGAGAAATTCGAGAAACAGTGGTAATACTTCCAATATGTAATGATGTTTTCTATAAAAAGCCAAAAATAGTGAGTTTAGGGTTCTATCATGACAGAAAATCAAAACTTGAAACTAGGGTATTACTATTTTAGAGATGTGAAAGTCTTTTTTGTTTTTTTAATTGCTGAAAATTGGAAAACATGGTGTGTAGTCAGATTTGTAGTTTCTGTATGAAAAAAGGTTGAAAATCAAACAGTGAGAAAATAAAGAAAAGATGTATCATTGTAATACAGTTTGATGAGATTTTATTATGACTGTGATAGGATTTTCCTCAAGCTGCATCGAGATTAGATAATGCATGGAATTCTGAAGAGTCAACTTTGACTCTTGAAAATTCTATGTTTTGTCTATCAAGAGGCACTTGACAGAAATCAAGTGAAACAGAGAGATCCTCTATACTATTGTATGTTCTATTGAATATCAGGAAAGGGGTTGGTGCTCCTTGAGATTGGTGTCTCTAAACAGAGGGGTTGGTGCTCAGAAATCAGCCATTGAGGCTTTGTCAAAATAAATTATTGAAATGAAAGCTTGAAAAAGGCAGTAGGTTTAGGAGTGGTTTTTCTACCCCAGGAGAGTTTTCCACTCAGCATATCTTGTGTCTATTTGTGTCTCTGTGACTCATTTGCTTCAGTACTTTACTGCTTTAAAATGTAATGTTACATTACTCATTTCAGTTTATATGATTGCATTTGAATACATGGATGACACTATCATTGATAAATGAGAACATATGTATGGTTCTTTTTAGTTTCAGTTTAAATTGTTTAAGAATTTATAAACACTGATTCACCCCCCCTCTCTCAGTGTATTTTCACTCCAACAGAGAATATAGAATTTTCAAAATTTTCATCAGAATTGTGAATTTGGGGTTTTAAAAGTTGCAAAAATCTTCCAAGAAAATCAAATTTTGTTTTCAAAATAATTATTTTTGAAAATTTGTCGAGGTTAGAAATTCTCCATCAAAAATCGACGAGGGTGTGACAACCTTGTTGGATCCTGACGAGGTTGTGACAACCTTGTCGGATCCCAATGAGGTTAGAAAACCTCTACCGAAACTCGATGAGGTTGTGAAAACCTTGTCAGATCTTGTCACAACCTCTTAGAATCTTGACACCAATTTTTAAAACAGAAATAAAGGTGAAAATATTAAGGAATCAAATATTTTTGAAGGTTTTAAAACCTTCATCTGCCCCCTATAGCTATACAAATCTCTTAAATTTCCCATGCTTATACTATGTAAAAGGAAGGTGGAAGGAAAAGTCAAAAATTCATCGGCACATAGTAAGGTTTCAAATATGGCTTTGGGACCTAAAATAAGTTTCATAACCTCCCATGTTCGTTGATAGTCGATCATTGACAAATAAATTGTTCTAAGAGATGTGAATTGTTTGCGTCATACTAAAACAAAGATAATCAAGATTAAGGGGGTGTGACTCAGAATATACTAGTTGATATACACAACCATTGGAAATGCATAGAGGCTGTGAGAATAAAGTTCCTAGGTGTACCAACAATTAATATGGATAATGTATGTTTTCACCTTGAGGACAAAATTGGTGCAAGATAATATCTCGCAAGAGTAACATTCTCATACTTTATAGAGAAAGAGATGCTCTTGAGCAGAATGAAGTGGTAAGGATGGATTGTATAGGCATGGAAACAAGTAATCATAAGAAGATTGGTGTAAATCTAAAGGATTTTTTACCATGTGTCCTCCTTACTTTAAAGGATAACCAATTTTTTATCTAGAGGGGCAAGAGTTAAGACTGTGAAAAATCTTTTTCAATCTTAGCACCACTCGGGAAGATATCAAAGTCTACCCCATTCCAACACTATTATATCTTATAAAAAATTTACTATAGTACTATATCTTCATGTATGTGGATGCACCAAGTTATCAAATCTCGAAGAACATGAATATTATTAGTACTAGAGTATTGTATTGCATTATTAGTACCAAAGATTCAATGGCCAACTTATATTCTATTATGTATAGGATGCACAAATGCAAAGCTAAAACCCTCTTCAAGGTTGGATGATGGCTATTGTGATGGAACTATTGAGTGGTTTTGTTGGTGCTTACATTGAGATGATCATTAAAAAGTGACCTTCAAGAAATATCAATGTGCATAATTTCTAGTTGTATATCTTTGGCATGTTTTTCAATGTTGGATCATTTGGTGTAAGATTTTATGTTAAATAAATCCAAGATACAATGAAAGATTAGGAAAGCATGATAGAATAAATATGCTAGAATAAATTATATTCTAAATATAAAATGAGAGAGTGTGTATAAAATATACGAAGATCCATTGCTTTATATAGAGCAAGGTAAAGCATGAGGTAACCAAATATCTAACATAAAACATGGAGTTTGTTGGATGTTTCTGATATGTGGTTGTCATTGATGTCAACAATATTAGCATTAATGTCTTTAAGACTGTATATGTCGAGGATATTGAGAAAATTGTAATAAAATAAGTTACAGGTTGTCAGTGGTGAAGTGAAGTTCTGTATGTTGGCTAGATCAGTATGTTGATGATCAAAGGTTGTGGAATAAAGGGTTTATTTCCAAGCATATCTAGTTTATCCACTGAAATTTTTAGAGATCCACATGAAGATTTGATCGAGTTATGAGTATCTATGTTCTGACAGTTTTTCTGTTGCTTCAGTTGGTGTTCTTGAAAGAGGATGATGTAATTATAGTAAGTTCAGTTGTTGCAGATGCTTTTTTGGAAATTCGTGGTGCTTGTGGATTTTTTCTAGATCATTCTATATCTTTGTTGTACATTTTCATTGATCTTTGCGCTCGTGATTGGTGATTTTATTTTGCGTGTTCATTTTATCATGTTCATGGCCGACAAGATGATTGTAGTGTGTTGTGGATCTTCAAGGAATAATTATTGAAGAATTTTTGTGTTCGAGGATGTTTTTTTGGGTCCTCACAATGTTGTGGCCGATATTGGTTGATTCACATTGATAATTACTTATGTTTTGGGTTGACAGTTTGTATTCATTTCATATTTTAATGAAGCCAACATGTAGATGATATTTTTACTGATTATGGATATATATGAGCAATTTCTTATATCATTTGAGGTATAGATGAGGTGAAGTGTGTGAAGTGTGAGTGCCATGTGTGAATAATGTTCTAATCATTCAAAGGTAGAAGTTAAGAGTGAAGAAGAGTGAGTAGAGTTTATGTGCTTAACCAGAACTGTAATAAGGTATTTAGCAAATTCCATTTTCTCAGTTCAAAATCTTTAGATGGATTTAATCTGAATGTAACTGTAAGACAGTGTGTCTTCCTTAGGTAGTAAGCCTTTTATTTGAGCAGTGAGCTCTAGGAAGTGCACCTAAATGCAAGTGCATTCCCCATTTTCTATACTTTTAACATAGTATAAACTTGTGGATTAACCTCCACCGTGGGTTTTCCCCTAATAGGGTTTCCATGCAAAAATCTTGGTGTTATGATTGTTTTTGATGTGATGATGGTTTTTTCTTTCATGTTTAATTATCAGATCTGAGATAAGTAAAACAAGTTTAATTTCTAAGACAACTGATTTAACCCCCTTCTCAGTTGTCTGCCCTTGTGTTGCCAATAGAGTTCAACTAGAGTTAGTCTATGCAATAAAGCGAAAAGTTTATTAAGGAGGAAACCTTATCTAAGAAATTTTATGCAATAAAGCAAGAAATATTATCTAAGGAAAGCTTACCTAAGAAATATTATCCAAATCTAGAGTAAATAAAGTAAATAGCTAATAAACTAATTACTTACATAAACAAATGCAACTAGATAAAAACATACTCAGTAAGCTTAAGTGAGTGTAAAAAAGAATCTTGTACACTAACACCCCCCCTTAAGTGAAACTTAGGAGAAAATCCTATTAAAGCAACAAAGATGGGTCCTAGAAACAAGGCCATGCTAGGTACCCATTTACATATCAAATTCCCCCCAAAAGAAGAAGAAGAATATAAGAGTACTAAGTAATCCCCCCCCCGCCAAAAAAAAATCCAATAGTAGATGCTCAAAATTGGATGGAGAATATGGTCCACGATCATCAAACAACATTCCTCCCCTTAGGAAGAAATAAAACCAATGGTGTATGCAAGCTATCTCCCAGTGTCGATGTTTAAAGTAGTCACAATCAATTCGGGCATTCTAGGCCATAGTGTTGAAGATGATAAATCAAAATCTCCTAGAGACAGATGTAGAGCATAATCCAAAGACAATTATGGTTTGACAACACTTATGCAATTATTTTCATCAAAGAGGAGAGATAACCCCTCAAATGTGTCATCCAAATCTGAAATACGTGTGTCCATAAAAAAATATGAAACTCATGTCAAGAGATCATCCCAGAAAGCTGAATAAGAAAGACTATGGATGCCTCACTACAAGAAGTCATTGGAGGCTTTCAAAGAGGCATCTCTAGAATATAAATCTAAAAAAAGTGTTTTTGATGGGGTATTAATGAACTGAGCATCTACACAAGATGTGTCTACATTAGATGAGGAAACATAAGTCTTAATATCATCCATAATAGCTTGGTTCTCCAAGGAAACATCACTTTCATATGAAGATTCAGTGTCTCCATACAACTGTTGGATGATGATCCAAGTAGTGTAAGGGCACTGAGTGTGATCTATGTGATGTAGAGTATTCTCAGAAATAGTAAGAGATATTAGTCCATAGACTATGTCATTATTATTAAACCGTGCATTAATTCACCATAGTCACTTGGATCAGGAATGAGTCCAAGGAGATAGGGTAGTAGATCCTGCTCAAGGCAGTGATTCTTTATCCCTTGTTTCCAAGAAAAAATAGTTCTCTGAAGTTAGCCTAACAATAGAATGATGAAAATGATGTTTAAGAGAGATGATTAACCCCCCTAAATGGAAATTTATCTTAGTTCATGTTTACAAGATGCATATATTATCCCTCCAAGAATTTATGCAAAAAGCATAAAAAGAAACCTCTCCTTCACATGCAATGACATGCAAACACATGCAAGTACATGCAACTAAAAAAGATGTTGATTTGGTGTCACGAGAGGATGCTCTGACATATTCGTCTACTCTGAATGCAATGGTGATTCCATATTCGATCCTGGAGGCTGAAAAACATACATGTAACAAACATGCAACTAAAAAAATAGATATTAAGCCATCAAAATTTGTTTCTTGCATTTTTTTTATTCTCTAGATCATCTAAGGATGCAAGAGAAGAGCATACTATTTTACAAAAAAAAAGAAAGATTTACACTCAATATTTCTAAAAATATAACAACTAGAAAACTTATCTAGAGGAATATTTTAGGCAGAATATTCTACACTAACACCCCCCTTAAGTGTAGCTAGGTGAAAGACAGATGCAAAAAATGCAAGGATGGATGCATGAAAACATAAATGGGTCCCGGCTACAAGGCCATGTTAGGTACCCAATTACAAAGAAGAAAGGAGAAACCCAATGGGAAAAAATACTAACCAAAAGATACAATAATGATATCCATCACAAATCCAATCAATATCCATCCACACAAAGGATGACAAGAGAAGCCATACAACCCCATACATAATGAGATAATTTGCTACAAAGAAGCACTGGAAGCACACTTGTGGAGTAACACTGGAATCCATAATCCAACAAGCAAGGAAATATAATATGTTTGCTAGAAAGCATATTAGAGTCACTAAATGACTTAGGTTAGAATCATGATAAAGAAACAACAAACCCGATGCCAAGGAGCACTCAAAAACTCACAAATTGGCACAACTATGGAATCTATGAAGCAATAGTTTATTGAAAAATGATCTAGAACAAAAATGATGCACAGAGATCAAAAAGAAAATGCAGACCTAATGCATGAAAATAGAAAAGAGTGCATGCATTGATCATTATTCACATCTGCCTCCATGATTTTTGTCTTGTAAGATACAACAAATTTGCACTCAAACTAGCCTATGCTCTGATACCATGTAAAATTTTATGTTAAATAAATCCAAGATACAATGAAAGATTAGGAAAGCATGACAAATATATATGTTAGAATAAATTGTATTCTATATTAAAAATGAGAGAGTGTGTATAAAATATACAAAGAGCCATTATTTTATATGGATCAAGGTAAAGCATGAGGTAACCCAAGATCTCACATAAAGCATGGAGTTCAATTGGGTTTAGCCTATGCAATAAAGCAAAAAAATTATTTAAGGAGGAAATCTTATCCAATAAAGCAATAAATCTTATCTAAGAAGGAAAGCTTACCTAAGAAATCTTATCTAAATCTATAGAAAATAAAGTAAATAGATAATAAACTAATTACTTACATAAATAAATGCAACTAGATAAAAAACATATTAAGTTAGCTTAAGTGAGTGTAAAAAAAATCTTTTACACTAACATTTGGGTTTGGGGTACATCAATAGACATGGATATTGGAGGAGTGAGGACATCTATCCTATTTCTTAATATTGAGGGTTTTGAAAGTGTTGGAAAATCTAATTTCTATGATGACAAGATGTTTTCTCTAACAACTGTTATGAGTTTAATTCCCATATACAATCTACCTGAAACGTTTCATGAAGCTGATATATCTCGGCTATCTTTTATTGTTGAAATTTACCAAGATTTTTATGAAAGAATGAAGTGGAGAGATATTTCTTTACAACCTACTAAGCTTTTTTGGCTCATACACCGTGATTTCTATTAGAGTAATAAGTCATTTCACTTAATTAATTTAATCATATTGGTTAATTAATTAAGTCACTTATCACTTTAGGTTTACTTAAGCTAAACTTAGGCACATTAATAATTAAATATTTATTAATTATTAAGTGTGCAAACTAAGGTTTCTTTTTAGGGTTTTGATATCCTTTCTTAAAGATTGATCTCATTGTAATTATTCATTATCTTAATGCATTTTTCCACTCGAGGCTTGTAGAACATCTTTATTGTTCTGGAGCATCTTTCTTTCTTTTTGATAGGTTATTGCTTGCAGGTGTTCACTGGGGACTATGAGGTTGGTTTATCAAATTCTACATGGTATCAGAGCTTCAGATCTGCAGCTGCCTGTTCATCTTTTGAAGGATATTGCCTTACAGTGATTTTTAAGTGCAAGGGTTTTAGCCAGACATCTTTTTTGCAAGATCTGGGGGTAGCCATTTTTTTCGTACATTTTTGGGTAAAACGAGCGTCGCCATTACGGTCAAAGCACCCAAAAACCTTAGAAATGCCTATCATTTCGTTGATTTTTGAAAAGTTGAAAAAAGGCAAAAATAATTGCTAGAGAGGTCATCCGGCCTCCCCAACATGTATTTCGAGGCAAAAAACGTGAATTATTTTAAGAAAATAAAAAATGTGCATAAAAACTTGCGTTGCTAGTGTAAAACCAAAATTCGCCCGCCTGCCACCAAGTGGCCACCCTTACGTTGTTCGTGCGCCACCCGGTGGCCACTCGTGCGTTGCACGTGCTCCATTGCCGCCCAAACACAGCTAGTCCCCGCGGGCTTAAAGGCTAAGTCACGGTCCTTTGGAGGACTAGGGGCTAGGTGCCTAGCCCCCAACGACCACTTCAACCCAGCCCATAGTCATGTGGGTGACCAAGGGCTTCGGCCTCAGCCCCAGCCACCAGCCCCCTGGTCCTGCATGCGACCAAGGGCCAATTTTTTTTAGCCCCTGAGGGCTCTTGAGGGTCTACTTGGGCAGTTTGGAGCACTTTCACGGAATTGGGTGTAACTTTTGCGTACAATCTCCATTTTTTAAAAATGAATAGGTGTCAGAAAGTTGCTTCCAGACACTATCCAGTGGTGCTGGTGTTTTTTTTATGGTTTTGCATTTTTTATGCCTTTTTCGCTTATCAAAGTCAGAAGTTATTTTCACTCTGGGAGGCGTAACTTTTGCATCCAGACTCCGTTTTGCGCAAACGAATAGTTGTTAGAAAGTTGGTTCAGTGCTCTACTTAGATCTCAAACCTGATTTTATAGATTTTTTACCAGGTATCTAATTTTTTGTCAGATATTAGCTTTTTTTTTCTTGGTTATTTTCTTGGGAAAAGTGTCATTCGGGCCTTTTTTTATATCAAAGAGAATTATTTTTTTCTTTGAGAGTATATACTGCTATTTTCTATCATGGATTCACATAATATTGCACCCCTTACTCCATTAAACTACTTTGGTTGGAAAAAACAAATGGAGATTCATTTGATGCACAAAGGGTTGTATAGGGTGACCATGGGTACAAAAGTTGAACCTACAAGTTTTGTTGAAAAGAGAAAATGGTTTAATAGGTGTGATGAATATTTTGGTACTTTTTGTCAGTATATTTCTTTTGATCTTCTTTTTCTTGTTGAGTCTTGAACTACACCCCATTAGATTTAGACTACTTTAGGGTCTTTGTTTAGGAAGCATGATACTATGAGAGGATTCTAGTTAGAGAATGATATTATTGGCTTAAATCCTAGGGATTTTGACAACATCTAGGATTTCTTCACTAAAATCAAGTCTCTTAGATTGTAGTTGACATAGTGTGGTATTCAAAAGCAGGACTTTCAGTTGATATTGTCCATTATTTCTAAGCTTGGACCAGATTATTCAGTTTTTGTATCTACCTTTTATTTCACTAGGGATGCTCTTGGTACTCAGTTTACTATGCCATCTCTTGATGAATTTTCTTCATCTCTCACTCAAGAGAAAGATAAGTTGGCTAGCATGGGCAAGTTGAAACCTTCTACATCATAGACACGCATTACATCTCAGGGGTGCATAGATCAAAAGGCTTCCAGCGGCAAAGGCAAGAAACAAAAACAAAAGGATCCCCACTCTCATGAGTAGAAAAAGGAGTCCTCAGATTCATCCTCCTCTTCTAAGGGTAAATAATCTAAGAAGGAGAAGGTTATATGTGCATATTGCAAGAGGGAAGGATATGCAAAACATAGTTTCTATAAGAAGGACATTAATGAGCTGAAGCATCTTCTTTAGAAACATCAGATTAATTTTCCTTCTCGGATGTATGTATCATTTCCTTCCCCTCATTCTTCTTCTTTAGAACAGTTTGATAGGGGCACAACTAGTTTACACAATTCATCATATATGAAGGGACATGCTCTTTGTGCTTATTCAGGTCATGGATCAGGGAGATGACTTCTAGATTCAGGAGCATCTCATCATATGGAATCTTCACAGTCTATGTTCACTTCCTTTGAGCCTTGCAATATATCTCCTATTTTGATGGGAAACAATACATACATGAGTGTTACATGGAAGGGGTCTATTAGTTTTGGGGGCAACACTTTTCAAGATGTCTTGTTGTTCCTCATGATGAACAACCTTCTTTCCATATATCATATCACACATCGAGGCAATGTGAGATCTATGGAGTTCACACCTGATTTTGTTATCATCAAAGACTTAGAGAGTCGAGCGGTTATTACTACTGGGGTGGTGGATCACTCATCTCGGTTGTATTCCTTTTCAAATTTTGCTACTGATGGTGCTTTAGTTCCTACAGTTGTTCATCACACTTCTAGTGTGAAGCTTCATACAGAGGAGACATTTGGCTTCTTGAACCTTGGTGTTCTCACTTCGGATCCAGTTCTTGAGCCATCCATTCCATCTCCTGCACCTCTTGTTGCAGTTGTTGATACTTCTATGGCTACATATGTGGTTTCTTATGTTTTAGTGCACTAGGACCTAGTTGATCATTCATCTTTGGAGGTTTCACTTAAGTCTTCACCTACTTTGACTTCTTCATTGGTTGAGGTCACACCTACTTCTGTGGAGACATCTTGGGCTACACCTGATTCACCTTCAAATATTGCATTCATGAGGCTTCTTCCCTCTCACTTCTTTTAGGAGATGTGGTTTCTTCAGTGTTTTTGGAGCTACTTCATTATGGGGGGGCTATGTGATCTCTTTCTTCCTCTCTTCTGGGGGGTTCTTTCATGTATCTTTGTGATGGATGGTGTCCTTGGGGGGTCTTATGGAGTTCTCCATCTTTCATCACTTAGTTGTTTTTTGCATCCTATTTTGGGGGAGAAGTTTTGTTCCCATGTGGTTTTCTCCTTTACCCCGTTTGGTTTAGTTTGCATTGCATTTGTACATGGGTACCTGATCAGGCCTTGTTGTCGGGACCCATCTTTTCTTTCATGCATCTTTTCCTAGTGTTTTTAGCTACTCCCTAAGTTCATCTTAAGGGGGGGTGTTAGAGTAATAAGTCATTTCACTTAATTAATTTAATCATATTGGTTAATTAATTAAGTCACTTATAACTTTAGGTTTACTTAAGCTAAAATTAGGCACATTAATAATTATTTATTTATTAATTATTAAGTGTGCACACTAGGGTTTCCTTTTAGGGTTTTGATCTCCTTTCTTAAGGATTGATCTCATTATAATTATTCATTCTCTTGATGCATTTTTCCACTTGAGGCTTGCAGTGCATCTTTATTGTTCTGGAACATCGTTCTTTCTTTGTGATAGGTTATTTCTTGCAGGTGTTCACTAGGGTCTGTGAGGTCAATTTATCAACTTCTACAATTTCCTTGAAGGGAAATTTGTACATAAAACGATGAATGAAGCTCTTCAACAAGTTCCCAATCTTAGTGGGAACAAAAAAATTGAGAAGGTTAATCAAATTTGAGAGACTTTGAAAATTTATGGGCGGAAGTAACATAACTTTTAGTTTACCATAACCTCCTCCATTATGCACCAAACTTTGCAACATGAGTGATATTTTGGTAACCCAAATCATTGTATTACAATCTAGTATGGAGTTTTATAGTTACTATTTGGGAGATAGTAGTATACAGTCCTCTACTTGATTTGGATAGATGGACAACTCCTTTAGCTTGGTTATCCTTCATATTGCCACTCTTGTGGCAAATATTACAGCAAGAAAAATCTTGTTGGAAGTCTAGTGCTTCCTATGTATTCATTCCAAAGAGGGACTTCCAATCCTTGCCTTTGGAGAAAAAATTTTGTTAGGGTTTAGACAGATTGGAGCAATAAACATTAAAAATTATATGCAGATTAAATAACCCAAAAACAACAATGAAGAATAACACAAAAGAGATCAACATAGAAATTTAACATGGTTCACCCAATATGGGCTACATCCACAAAAACTCAGCCACCCAATGATTTTATTATCCAGTGCAAAAAATATTACAATCTCACAAATTACACACAATGCAACTTACATCCCAACCGCTTATAACAAGTTTTTTGGAAGCTTCCAGAACTAGGGTTTTATAAAGTCATTTTTTTATTTGACTTATCAGCAGGAAAACCTTGACGTGTTAACACAAAAAAATAAATTGGGGGTTGTGCCCCCAAACCCCTACTATCAGGGGTTGCCTCCCCTGAACCCTTGCTGTTGGGGGCTACTGACGCCAAACCTCGACAAGGATATGTTACGAGTGTACAGTATCTGCATGATCAGTCACCACATATCAACATAATTATCTACTACTTTCATATTCTACAATCATAATCTTTATTTATTGAGCAACAAGAGGGAATTTTCGACTGGTACATTTGGCAACCCAAGCGTCTGGAAAGGGTCTCAATCTACTTAATAGTGAAGATGTCTATTAGAAATCATGCTTGCCTTTTTAGACCAAATTCCTACCAGTGTTTTAACACACATAAAACAACAATGTAACATGCATTTTGCATTTGAAGCATCAAGTCGGTGGAAAAATAAGTTTATAATAATTGTTGATGCCAAAAATTGTCAAGGTAACAACCTTTATGGGAAACTTAGTTAATGAGGGGACCAATTGCGCTAAACTAAGTGACCTCCAAATTTTTAAAGAAGTCGACTTCTTCTGTAGCTAGGGTTTTAAATGGGAAAAGGAAGAAAATATAAAAATAAAAGATCTAGCTTGGGCGATGCGCCAAGATTTAGATGTAAGGCACGATAAATCTATCTTTTGAATTCGATTTAAGGGCCCGTTCAACAATCTGCTATGTCCTAGAATGATAGAAATTAAAGATAGAAGTTTGAATAATTCATCCAATGACATAAAATGATCTTCATGCACATTCACTAAAAAGAGGAGTCAAAAACATGATCTAAACCAACAAACTTGCATTAAAATTATAAAAGTTCTACAAATAAACCATTCAAAACAATAATGGCACAGTATAAAGTTTATCAAATAGCTTAAGAAAATAGAAAGGCCGAACAAAGGCATAGTTTGTGAGTTCTTTTGTAATAATCTAAAGAAACAATAAAAGGCCTAGTGTCTCTTCTCAAAATTTTGTCTCTTTCAAACTCATTTTCTGAAGCAAGAAGTAGTATTTATAGCTAGCAATCCCACCGCCTGACGAGCCAGTAACGTAAAATATTTGGTATCTTGAGAAATGATGCAGCAAAAAATTCACCTTGGTCATTGTAATAGAAAATATTCGGGCCATGGAATGTAGATGCTTCCCAACTAGATGCATCCCCTGCAAATGATGGTAGTGGTCTTGGCTTAGCCTATGCAGACAAGTGTCACCTCCCAGTGGAGGTAGTTAGAACACACGATGACATATCGTATCTTGTTGTTTGCTCCACTCCTTCCTGTAATGAAGACCTGTTGAGGGATACATGGCGGAAGTTCGCAGCCCATGTTCATTCTCCCCTCCCTTTGATGAAAGCTTGCACTAAGAAGACATCTAGCAACATTTTTACTATCGAAACTGCATGTGGAGTCCACCAAAATTTTATGTGAATGGAGGCTACATGGCATGCAAGCGGGCCACAATAGAAAATGAAGGGAAGCAGTTGAAAATAGCCCATGGTAAAGAAACGTGGAAGCATAGCGGGAGCCGGTTGAGAAGCGAAGGGAAGAATCCCTTTGGAGAGCACTAAGCAACCATGTGGAAGCTACTGACATAGTATAGCAAAAGAAGGCCGATGAAAGGCTAAGGGAAACAAGTTGAACATATGAGGGTTAGGCCGGTACTTAGCAAAACACAAAAAATAAAATCAAAGGGAGCTTGAAGAATTTTACATTCATAGCTTTTGGCGACTACCAGGGGTGTTTCGCCCATGAAACAAGGAACTCAAAATTTTCTCTGGCTTGTAGACTAGAGCCTTATCCCTAGGGCAACTGAGACAAAGCTTAGAAAGAGCTGCCTGGAGAGGCAGCCAGTCGGCCTCAAATGGTCTCGATACATCACGCAGATTCTCTTGTGCTCTGCCTAGGTTGAGCATTTATTTATAAGGCAACACCTCACGCAAACCGGCCCTTGAATCACATTGGAAAAGTAGCTGCACAATTGGATGAATGACACCTTCAATGTTTGCAATGGTAGGGGGTTGGTTGAAACTCTGGAAAGCGGTTGGGTCTTGCTCCTTCTCTTCACCGCAATTTTCTCAATTGTGGTGATTGAATAATCTTCAAGAAATGAGGATGACAAGCCCATCTCAATTAGCCAAGAGAAATTTTCCCACATGCTATCCATAGTTTGGTTCAAGGTAGCTACATAGGCGTTAGTACGAAGGATGGTCGAGTGGCAGTGGATGAATTTGTTCACCGTCTTGGCAGTAATATTCTAATCCTCAATCCCTGCCTTTGCTAAGTTTTCATTAGAGACCATGTATAGTGTGATTAGAAAACTCTTTGCCTCAAGAACCCTTTCCATGATGAACCGCGAGAATTTCTCAATTGTTTCGTGAACCTCCCTACTCAATTTTGTTGTCACTGACATGAATCAGAATATTGGCTATAGTGTTAGGCAAAAGGCCTTAACCTTTTCCTAGTATTAAATATATAGCTACTGAGCTACTAGGATGAGGTTCGACTGAGTAGCAGGGACTTGGGGAACACTTCTTAGAAGGGAAATCTCTACATCCTTCAATCTGACATCGTTTGTTAATTTCATAATTCTCTTGTTTGCGGATGCAAGTTGTCCCTCGATGTTACTTAGCTCTGTGGACCAGTTTTCTTCGGCCCTACTCTTATTTATTGACTCTATTTCAAGGAAAATCTTCGTCTCTCGAAGCTCCTTTTCTAATTGGGCCTTTCAGGCCTCAAAATTTCCCCCCTTCTCTTGCATATTTTACTTGAATTGAGTAGGTTGTTGTTCAAACTCTTTATCCTTTTGTTGCATCGCCTGCTCTGCCAAGGTTAACCTGTTCTGATAGTCTTGGTTCCTCTTCCACAACACATTGGCTAGGGTGAGGTCAACGGATTGGAACTTTTCCAGTTCCTCCCAGAGTTTGTTATGTTCTACCTCTGTTGCTTACGCCTTTTCTGATAAGCGTGCAATATCTGCCTCCATCGCCTTTTACTTTTCTTGTAGGAACTCAACTCTATCTTTCAAAAGTCTCAACTCCTCTTCTTTCTTTTTTAGTTGGCGACCAGACTTGAGTAAGTCTGTGTTCACCACCCACTACATTTCTTCCATGAGCTCCACCTTGTCCTATGGTCGGGCCACTCTCAGATCAAGTCCCACGACATACATGTTGTAATCATTTGGGAACATCTCCCCTTGTGGTTTGACAATGTTTGGGTACATGGTGGAGAAATTTAGTGTTTCTTGTGCTTCATTGTAAACAATATACACCTTTGGCTTCACCGCCCTTTTGTCATCCTTCAAGTTTTTATTTTGGATCCTGAGGGCCCGCACTTCCTTTGTAGCATCACCCAGTGTTATAAATTAGGATGGCGACTAAACTAGCTCACCTGCAAAAGGTGCACCGAGAGGTACAACAAAAGGGAATGTGAGGGTAGTGGATATGAGCGCTTTCCTTTTAGGGAGATTTACAATCTACGAGGAGAAATTGGGAATTTTCCAAACTTCAATTTGTGAACCAGCGGGAGAACTCATCGATTGTTGTGGCAATTGTGGGCTCATGGCAGACTCCAATTGTTAGGTGAAGTGGTTGTGCTTGTTGTAGTACTAGGAGGGGTGTTAATAGTGGCCATGCTTGAGGAAAGAGAGGCAATATTAGATTGGGCAGCGACAGAGGGTGTAAGGGCTTGTAGAGGTGTACTTAAGAGAAATGACCTAGTTTGGGATAATTGGGAGAAACCTCTTGCAACCATTATGGCAGAGACATAAAAGGTAGGGCCGACACTTGTAGTGATGGGTGTCGTAGAGACAATAGGGGCCACTTAAGATTCTAAAATTAGAGAAGAAGGAGAAAATGTTACCTATTGATTGGATGATTGAGGCTCCTGGCTCACCACGGTTTCTTGGCCCTCTGTGGGTGCTTTCGAACTCTCCCCAACAATTTTTTCTATGTGTTGTCATTTGGCGGGTGGGGTATCATCCACTACTTCAGTATTAGACTGTTGTTGGGTCACTTTTGTCCTTGCAACAACCTAGGTGAGAGTTCATGAAGCTCTTGATTGATTCATCTGCACATTTGAAACAAATCGGATAGGCTAGTTCGTTGCCTTTCTCTTTTATTGAGCAGAGGCCAACGATACTTTAGATTCTTGCTCCTTGGGTTCTTCACCAGATTCATCTACCTTGTCTGCACTTGAATCAGAAAGAGGATGTTCATCATCCCACATCTCATCAAATTGGTCATCCAATGCCATGCTTCCATAATCAACCTTAGATTTTCCAGTCTCTTGGCGGTATACCTAGAAAGCTCTGATTCTTTCCATGCTGCATTCTTCTTCTTGTCATAACTTGTTGAACAGGGTGGCTCCTATTTTTTCGCTTCTCACCATACACCGCCATAGGGAAGTAGAACTTATGCCATGGTGGTCTGTTATCCGCTATAGGAATGTGGATCAAATCAACCAGTAGACCATCTAGATCTTTCAGTGGGTTCCGCCTCTTCTCCCAGTAAGGCAACGGGTTGTGTGTTACCTTGAAAAATTCGTTTAGCGCATCATTTTCGGGGTTGTACTCCCATTTATCATAAATCATCACCAACCCAAGATGAGCTAGCTTATCCTTTAGCAGGTTGTGTGTTTGTTTCTTTTTCATGACCACCATTTTGAAGGTTTGTGGGAAGTTGAAGAATCCCCTCTTTTTGGCCTTCCCTCTGTAAAATTTGTAGTCAATAAGAGATACCTGCTGGAACATTTTGAGGGATAGTACCCGATTTGTGACATAGGTCGAAAGATGAAATGGTTCTCCGGTGAAACAATGCAATTGGATAAATTGGAAATCCGCTCCGAGAAACCAGTCACATTTGGGGGTGAAGTTCCACATATATGTAGTCTGCTCCTTGGTGAGCCGGTCGAAAACATCATTTCCTAGGGTAAATATTGCAAAATAGAAGTCAAGAAATAGTTTGAAAATACATAATAGTCATAGGTAGAAGAGAGGAGAAGAGTCCATATAGAAATCAACCTTTGTTTGCCCGACTCATAAAAAATAGACAACCTTATATACTTCCTAAAGAAATCAAGGTTTTGGTGCAAAAACATGTGAGCAAGGAAGGAAGGAAACTTGAACTTTCGTTGTGTTGGGTAATCCCTAATTTTCTCTAGCATCTCATCAACAAGGTATTCTGCAAATTCATACCAGAAAAAGGTATGTTGCTTGCAGAACTGAAACCCTAAATCCAACTAAAATTTGTGCACAACCTTGTCGGCATCCAGGCTGCAAACAAATTCCAACATTGAGAATGCATCCTACATGTCCGCGGGGAAGATGGTGAGCAACGTCAACATCTTTGGTGGCCTTTGATGATCTGCATCAGGTCTTTTAGTTTCTTTGTTGTAAAACTCCAGAGCCCTTTTCACGCCTCTCCATGTTGCCTCTCCCTTTGTTGGGTTGAATGACTCTACTTCTTCTGGTCTAGAGTCGGGGTGAGGGATGCACAACATATTACAGATAGCTTCCGAATAGATATTGACCTTTAATCTCCAACCCTCGATGGTGTTGGTGCATGGGTTGAAATGTTCGATGTCCACATCGACCAGTTGTAGGCAATAGTGAACAAATGGGACCATATGCTGTGAGAGCGCACTATACCATAACTTTTAAGACAATGAATTTGGACCAGAGGATACCTTCATTCTTTCACAGGATGCCTCCCTCAAATTCTTGGGTTTTTTTGCAAGGATGGGATCATGAATATTATCCAAATCCTCCCTGATTCGACTCTGATCAGTGTACTTTTTGGGATTCTCTAGAACCTTCGTATTAGCCCATTCTGGCTTCTCTGGTATACTAGACGAAGCGTAAGAAAGGTTGTCAAAGACGTAGATGGTTGATGCTCTACGCATATCATCAAACAAGCTTTGTGTTTCTTCTCCTTGGAATCTATTTGGGAACTCTCTATTATTTCCTTTTGCTATAGATTTTTGTCTAACTCAAATTTTCTGCAACCTACCTTGGCTCTGGTTGCACTTAAAATTTCTTTTGAACTGGGTAGCATTTTCTGAAAGGCAACAATACAAAAACCTTTTGCATGTGATACTTAGCTATTACCTTCTTTGGGTGGCCAACAATTCTCACCTACTTGCATTAAATTCAACATGAATTGCTAGTTATTTTCTTGTTTGAAGAAAATTACTTGCCATTTTAAAATGACAAGAATTCATAATGACCCTTTGTAATGATGTACTCCGATGTGATGATTTTTAGAACTTGAGTCGGTGATTTGAAGGTAGCTTAGGCATCGTATTCCATGGCAATTAATATCCCAAACGAAATAATTACGCCAAAGTATGCAATAAGTGTTGAAAAGATTTGTGTTTCTTTTTGGAGTTTGAGAAGCGCCTGCAAAATGAAACCTCAACGTCCGGCCATATGGACTACCACCAGAGATTGCCACCAACTTATGCTAATTAATTAGATTCCACTAATCCTACACACAACAAATCATACTTGTAGATGCAACTAGGTGAGAGATTCGAGCGAGCTATGGTGCAGTTCCCGGGGTGGTACTTGATTAACCTCATGCTTATGGTATGCAAATTACCAAACTTATCCTTGCTATTTCTATAAATAGGCACCTAGGCAATAGTGAAATCACACTTAGCAACTTTTCACAGAATCGGTATTAGGTGATTGGCTTAGCATTTGGTGTTTGCAGTTTGCGTAGTCTTTGCATAGAGTTTACATTTAGACGATTTGCATAGGGATTTTTTCTGACAATCATATAGAGCTTGTCACCATGAATACCCCAATTTGGCTGGTCTCTCATAAATCTCAAATGACTTTTATGGGTGAGATATTGACTAGGTGCCTTAAGAGGATGACCAAAAATAAGCATTCCTTGGCCAACATAGCCATAAAATGGTTTCTGGGACGCGACTGCCTTGAATATGAGGATAAATACAAAGTTAACATTGATGTGTACTCTCACTTTGTCATGTCAATTCTTGACATCCAAATTCCCAATCCACTCATTCTCCACCCAGTTGAAGAGATCTTTCCAAAGAAATACCTGAACAACCTCAGAGAGATGGTGGTGAATGCTACATTTGATGGAGGTATTCCAACTGAAAGCAAGCTACGTAAGTTCATTGAAGAAGACGCAGTTGTACTGTGATTTTTCATTCTTGAGTAGTTTTTGCCTTTATTCGCAAGAAGAAAATTGCCAAAGGGTTACCCATGCTTGTCACTTCCTCTTTCGCTTATACAATATGGTGCCATTTTATGATATCGACTGGTGTATTGACTTCAGGAACCCAGTGTTCCCTCCACCACTTTCCATTGCTCCTTTGAATGGTGTTGTTGGCCAAGTCATTGCCTCAGATGAGGAAATGGTTTTGGATACTGCCATTATTTCTACTCATGCTCATGACTGAAGATTTGTCTCTTTTCATGTTTCAAAAACTAAAGCTCGTTAGTCTATTTTTGTATATATGCCTAGAAAAGGCCTTATAGTAGTCGTATGAAGAAAATACAAAAATATATATAGGTATATACTTTAAAAGTGTGGCCTCTTAGCCATTTTGATAATTTACTTAGCAAAATATATAAATATAATGAAGATATGAATATTTTTAAAAATTTATGTCTCCTTGGCTTGCTCTGTAGTGTGGGTTATCATTTATTTTCCTACATATGTATGCTTATTTCTATTCAACCTATGGGAATTATTTTTCTTTGCCTCATGGGTTCTTTTAAATTTTTCTGCACTGCGACAATGGGCTCCATTCGCTTCTGCTTCTTGCATTTGAAGAATTAATATGAAAGACCGGCCAACCAAAACAAAAGGGAAAGAAAAAATAAAAATACACTATTCACATATTTACATTGGTGAAAAAATCTGAAGTTAATTGAATAATTCTAAGTGAATTCCATTGACAGGGATTCCCAATGGTTCATGTTCCATGGTTTCTAACTCGAATGCGTTGTGTTCCTTGCACTGAATTATTCTGAAAGGGCCTTCCGAGAGGCTATCGAACTTTCCGTGCTGACCTGGCTTTGCAACTCTCTCATTAAATTTTAGCACTAGGTTGTCGCACTTTAGACCTTGGTCTAAAGCTTTCTTATCAAACCATCTCTTAACCACATATTCGCGGTTGGTCATAGCCATCAAGGCCTTTTCTCTTTTCTCCTACACTTCCAACAACTCGTCCAGCCACACTTCCATTGCATCATTTTGATCTATCCCGAGAGATTTGAGTAATTGCATTGTCGGAATCTCCATGGAGATAGGCAATAGCGCCTCTTTTCCATATACTAACTCATATGGCGAAGTATTGAGGACTTGACTAGAAGTTACGCGGTCTACCCAAAGTGTTGCTCAAATATTTTTATGCCATTCCCACTGGTGCTCTGAAGCAATTCTTTTGAGGAGTCGGACTAAATTTTTATTAGTCGACTCTGTTAGGCCATTACCCTGCAGATAGTAATTTGATGATGTTTTTAGCAAAATGCCATGCATGAGTGCGAATTGACATACCTCAGAGCCTAGGAAAGCCCTGGTGTTTTTAGAGATTATGGTTTTAGGAGGGCCGAATCTCGTCATGATCTCTTTGATAAATTTTACTATCTCCGCCTCTATTGCATTCTTCAAGGGCATGGCTTCAATCCACCTTGTGAAGTAGTCTATGGGTATTAGAATCCACTTATGTCTAGTGTTGGAGGCAATATTGATCATTCCAATGAAGTCAAGGCCCCATTACGCAAATGGCTCATCAACGACTATTGGGTTGAGGGGCATTGTGAAATTATTTCTTCTTCTGACAAAGAATTAATATTCTTTGCAAGCTTTAACCAATGAATAAGAGTCCTTGAATAGCATTGGCCAAAAATACCTAACACACATGATTTGGATGGTGGTGGTCTTAGTGGAGAAGTGTCCACTCGTGGCACTATTGTGGAAAGTGTCAAGGATTCTTTTAGCCTATTTTGTGGTGACACATCGCAACAAAATGCCATTGAAGTTTCTCTTGAATAGGATCCCTTCGATGAGCGTATATTTGCTATTCTACAGTCGATAGAATCTTCTCTTTTGAGAAGGAATGGCGGGCGGGTATTTTCTCATGTGCATGAATCTTACTCTATCCGCTAGCCAACAACCTTCTGCTCATTCATTAGAACCAGCTTTGACCTGTTCTTCTTTGGTTGTGATCTCTTCATCATGTGCCAGATATTTGCACAGTCCTCTTCCTTAGATGATCTTTGTATGCTTGACCTCAATTTCATATTCAAGGATCTTGGTGATCCAATTAGCCCTTTTTTTGGTGATTTCTCCTTTTATGATGTATTTGCGTACATTGGATTGTGTGACATAAACAACCACCTTGTTGCAAGAAATTAGGTGTCAGAAATTCTTGAGTCCCTTAACTATTGTGAAAGCTTTCCTCTCGATGAATTTGTATTTTGTCTCATATTATTTCAAGGTCCAAGAATGAAATGCTATCAGATGTTCTCCCTTTCCTTCATCATCTTTTTGAGTTAAGACAGTAGCAATGCTTGACTTACTATTGAATAAATACATTATGAAGTCCTTTGATAAGTCTAGATTAACTAGTACAAGAGCTGAGGAAATAACATCTTTAACTTTCTCAAAGGATTCTCTGGCTTCTTCAGTCCATTTGAATGTCTGATCTTTTTTCAGCATCAGGGTTATTGGCCTAATTATTCCTACAAAATCAGAAATAAATTTGCTTACAAAGTTGACCTTTTCTAAGAAATATTGGATTCCTTTCTTGTTGACCAGAAGGGGAAGCTCTTTGATTGCTTTCACTCGCTCGTGATCAATTGAAACTCCTTCTTTGGACACTATGTGTCCCAATAGCTTTCCTTGCGACACTCTGAAGATACATTTTTTTGGGTTTAGGGAAACCTCGAACTCTAGGAATTTTTTAAAAACCATATCAAGGTGATCGAAATGATCATCCTTATGTTTGGAGAAAATAGTCAAATCATCCAAATAGATCAGGATAATCTTGTTAATTAGTTCGTTGAAAGCGATATCCATTGCTCGCTGAAAAGTGGCTCCTACATTTGAGAGGCCGAAAGGAATTTTAGCATATGTGAACGTTCCCCACTTGGTAGTGAACATGGTCTTGTGTTGATCTTCTTCTTTAACCTAGATCTGATTTGCCCAAAAATCCATCCAATAGAGAAAACATCTTTGAACCTACTACATTTTGCATGATTGATTCAATGGAGGGTAGTGGGTCATGATCTTTTAGTGATGCCCGGTTTAGGTCATAAAAGTTGACACATAGGTGGATATCTTTGTTCTTCTTTCAAAATGGGACCAAGTTGGATACCCATGTGCTATGCTTGATTGAGAAGACAATCCACGCCTGGATTAGCTTTGTTAACTCTTGCGCCATTAGTGCTTGTATCTTGGGATTCACTGGCCTCTATTTTTGGCAGGCAGGTTTGGCCCCTTCTGTCAACTCTATTATATGCTGGATGATGTCAGGATCATATCCCCTGAGGTCATTATATGACTAGGCCACCACTCCTTCATATATTTCATAAAATTTGATGAGCCTTTCTTTATCATGGTGCGAGACATCCTTCCCGAGTTTGAGATTTCTTCCCTCTCTGAACTGAAGGTCCGCATAATCGCCTTTGTCTGCTACAAACTTCCTCTTATAATTTCTTGCATCATCACAATCAAAAAGGTTTTTGAGAGTGACCAGACCCTTCAAAAGCTTATTAGATCTTAGCTGAATGATTTTTCCGTCGTAGGCTTCGACAATCTTTGGTTGGAATTGGTTGGCAAACTCTCCTGATTTTTGGATGAACGAGGCGATGTGTTCATCACTGTCAAATACTTTCCAAATTTGATCATTATCTAGGATTGTCATTCAAACTATCACTCGTACAAAGTGTCTGTTATGCATTAGGTCAGAGGTTGGTTCGAATTGGGATCCGATTATGGCCATGCAATCCACATCAACATTTTGTTCTCAGGGCAACGTCTAGATGTTGAAGGCTTCAAAACCTTCAATCAAGTCCTAGACTTTATGTCTATAGGATCTCATGCAGACATTCTTGGCTGTAGAAATTCACTGGACCTGGTTGACCACTAGTTCAGAATCTTCGAACACCATTAACTACTTGATGTCCATCCACTTTTTGAGGCTCAAACCTTGCACTAGGCCTTCATATTCAAATTCATTGTTTGAACAAGCGAATTGGAAGCGGAACAACCAAAGTGTCTTTTCATTGTGTGGGGATGTCAAACATATCCCGACTCCTGCACCCACCTTGCATCTTGCTCCATCAAAGTGGAGCATCCATAGTTCTGAAGCTTGGTTATTTTTGGGTTCCTTCATGACCTTTGGAAGCACTTGATCTTCATCATAGATTACATAGGTGCCCAACCCGATAGCATGATAGTTACTGAAAGGATCAACATCTATGTATTCACTCAAAATGACTTCTTCTTGATTGGTCTGGTCTCCAATTGCCTTCTCATCCTCGAGTAGCTCGATGCCATTAGTTTCTTCCTTGGTGAAAGAAGTATGAGAAACTTCAAATTTGATCATGGATTCATCAGCTACATATTTCAAATGAAGAGGTTCTGATATTATCTTTATTTTAGCTATGTGCTTGGTCTTGAGAATTAGGTGTGACCAATCCAAAGAAAGGTATCCACCTACCTTTGAGGTGAATTCCCGGGATAGGAAAAGATCGAACATGGGAGGAACATCTATGATCACAGTATCTTGCGACACTATGATGCTAGGGTAGGAGAATAACGTCGAAGGGAGATCTTTGATAACCCTTACAATTTTGACCTTGTTCTCATCCACCCGCTTAACTCCTCTCTTTAAGGGCTCGTAGCTAAGTTCTAAGGCTTCAACTATCTGCTTGGGCATGACTGTGGTGCTGGCATTAGATTCAATCATGGAGTTGTGTAATAGTTTCTTCCCCATAATGAGAGTTAAGAAAAATGGATTAGGTTTCGATCACTCTTCTTTGACTTTGGTTGAAGCCTCCTCTGTAGTATTCACAAGAAATTTGGTTGGAGGTGATGATTCAGTAGCCTTCTCTTTGAACAACTGCTCTGTTGGTTCAACAACCACATCTTCCCGAAGGGCCTTCTGTAGTAATAATTTTTTCTCTGGAATAGCTAAGATATCCCAAAGGGATACATTAGCAAAATATTTCTTCAATTGTTCTAATACATTGAAAGGTGGCAGATTTGGAGGCTTTTGTTCTTTGGCCCTGGTGATAACAATCTCCTTACCTAGCTATGACTAAAAAGCAATTGTGGAAGGACCAAGGGGTTGGTCTGGGACACTTCTAGGTTGTGGAGTGACCGGTTTGCCCTTGAATCTCCTTTTTGATCGAGTGTTGTACTCTGACTGCACTTGTGGGGTCTCTGAAGTGGATGCTTCATATGTGAACACTGCTTCTTCTCCTTCCATCCATGAGAAAAGAGCATGATCGAGGGCTATGTCATTTTCTTTTTCCAAGGACATTCCTTGTATTTGTGCTATAAGAACTGCATTCTCCATTTGGGGAGAGGCATCTGTATAACCTCTTGAATTTGGCACCACACCTTGGCTGCGTTGTTCTACAAATTTTTGTTGTAAATTAACACACGAACAATTTCGAGTCATATACATATCGCCATAGGGGAAGCACCAAGGATTGATATCTTCGACGAGGTTGTTCTGACTTGCGATCAACTCTCTGCTTGTACTTGTTTGAGCAACTCCTAATGGAGTAGGTACTGGTACTATTTGGTTAGTTGTCTGAGTACAGATTTGTGTGTGCAACTCCTTGATATTGGTTTTGTTGGTAGGAGGGTATTCCACCTTGATAACTTTGGTAGGCTGGTCTTGGAGGAGCAACTTGGTTTCGCTTGATAGTGGCTACTTCATTTGCTAAGTTCCACAACATTTCCTTTATGTCACTCATTTCGTCCTTCGAAGCATCAGATGTAGAAGCAACATTCTGTGGTACACTTGGATATGTGTACATAGATGTAGGTGGTGTGGGTGTGCTAGTAGATGGCATCTCCTGGGTGGGAGTTGATACTTAAGGAAATATCAGCATGATGGGCCAAGGTGGCAACTTCCCGACGTCGATCAGATTATTCTCTGCCTTAACTGCTACACTGTATTCATTTGGTAATGTGGTTTCGTTGAGTGACTAGATCATCATTGAGATATCAATGTTGATAGATTTGATAGTAGGTGAAAAATAGCAGTCTAGATTCTCTGCCAGGTTGTATGGAACTGGGCGTTGAAGTTCGTCATGGCTTCAGATGGGGCCCACTTTATTGTTGCTAGTTGATGATATAGCGAAGACCTATCTCCACCATTCAAGAATCTTTCATAGAAAGGATCTCCAAGCTGATCCTCAGTACCGATGGTGTTAGCCGATAGAGTGTGGTACTAGTCTAATTATTTCCCTTTGAAAGAGGTAGCAAGCAACCTTAGTGCTATGTTTTGATCTGTAACTCCATGCACTAAGAACACATCCAAAACATCTTGCAGATGTTCGTATAGTATTCTCGAGCCATCTCCGGTGAATTTAGGAATAAATTTTAGAGCGGAGATCAAGATAGGGGCTCAAACTAAGGGTGCAACTAGCGCTACAAGGGGACTTCTGGCATCCCAAGCCACATAATTTTGGTTTGTGATTTGCAACATGGTTGGTGGAGGGGTCAGAATGTTTACTGAGTGAGTTTGGATTCATGTTGTTACTAGTGGGGGCACTAACAAGCCAGGGTTATTTGTTGTTTGAGACCTAGTAACACATTTATGGCTCATACACCCTCTTTGAATTAAGATTCATTTAAGCAGGTCCCACCGTGCATGCCAGAAAAAAGAAACTGTTGATGCCAAAAATTGGCAAGGTAACAACCTTTATGGGAAACTTAGTTAATGGGGGGACCAATTGCGCTAAACTAAGTGACCTCCGGATTTTTAAAGAAGTTGAATTCTTTTGTAATTGAGGTTTTGAATGGGAAAAGGAAGTAGATATAAAAAAAAAATATCTAACTAGGGTGATACACCAAGATTTAGATGTAAGGCATGATAAATCTATCTTTTTGATGCGATTTAAGGGCCCATTCAACAATCTGCTATGTCCTAGAATGAAAAAAATTAAAGATAGAAGCCTGAATAATTCATCCAATGATATCAAATAATCTTCACGCACATTCACTGAAATGAGGGGTCAAAGACATGATCTAAACCAACAAACTTGCATTAAAATTATAATTTTTTTGCAAATAAACCATTCAAAACAATAATGGCACAATATAAAGTTTATCAAATAGCTTAAGAAAAAAAAAGGCCGAACAATGGCATAGTCTGTGAGTTCTTTTACAATAATCTAAAATACTAGCAAAAGGCCTGGTGTCTCTTCTCAAAATTTTGTCTCTTCTGAACTCATTTAATGAAGCAAGAAGAAATATTTATAGCCAACAATCCCACCACCTGGAAAGCCAGTAACAAAAAAGATTCGGTATCTCCTAAGCAATGATGCAGCAGCAGATTCCCCTCAGCCATTGTAACAGAAAATATTCGGGCCATGGCAGGTAGATGCTTCCCAACTAGATGCATCCCTTGCAAATGAGGGGAGTGTTCATGGCTTACCCTGTGCATACAAGTGTCACCTCCCAATGGAGGCAGTTAGAACACGTGGCGACATTGTAGCTTGGTATTCGCTCCAATCCTTCCTTTAATGAAGACCGCCAAGGGGATACGTGGCAACAGTTCGCAACTCGTGGTTCATTCTCCCCTCCCTTTGATGAAATTTTGCACCGAGAAGACACGTAGCATCATGTTTACTATTGGCACCACCTGTGGGGTTTGCCAAAATTTTATGCAAACAGAGGCTACGTGGCATGCAGGTAAGGCACAACTAGAAAATGAAGGGAAGTAGTTGAAAATAGCCCACGATAAAGACATGTGGAGGCATAGTGGGAGCTGGTTGAGAAGCGAAGGGAAGTATCCCTTTGGAGAGCGTTGAGAAGCTATGTAGAAGTTGCTGAGAGAGTATAGAAAATAAGGCCAATGAAAGGCTAAGGGCAGAAAGTTGAACATATGAGGGTCGGGTCGGTACTTAGCAAAACAAAAAAAATAAAAACCAAAAGGAGCTCGAAGAATTTTACATTCACAACTTTTGGCAACTATAAGGGGCATTTTTCCCATGGAACGAGGAACCCAAAATTTTCTCTAGCTTGCAGAGCAGAGCCTTATCTATAGGGTGATAGAATCTGAGCTTAGAAAGAGTTTCCTATAGAGGTAGCTAGTAGGACTCAGATGGTCTTGATACATCGCGCAGATTCTCTTGTGCTCCGTCTAGGTCGAGCATTTATTTATAAGGCAACACCTCAAGTAAACTGACCCCTAAATCACATTGAAAAATTAGCCACACAATCGGATGAGTGACACCTTTAATGTCTATCGTAGTAGGATGTTGGCTGAAACTCTAGAAAGCGGTTGGGTATTGCTCCTTCTCTTCAATTTTTGCCGTAATTTTCTCAGTTGTGGTGATTGAATCATCTTCAAGAAACAGGGATGGCATGCCCATCTCAATTAGCCGAGAGAAATTTTCTCGCATGCTATCCATATTCTGGTTCAAGGTAGTTGCGCAAGTGTTAGTACGAAGGATGGCCGAGTGGAAGTGGATGAATTTGTTCGCCATCTTGGCAGCAACATTCTAATCCTCAATCCCTACCTTTGCTAAGTTTTCATCAGAGACCATGTATAGCTTGCTTAGAAAACTCTTTGCCTCAAGAACCCTTTCTGTGATGAACCATGGGAACTGCTCAATTGTTCCATGAACCTCCCTACTCAATTTTGTTTCCACCGACATGAATAAGAGCATTGGATCTAGTGTTAGGAAGAAGGCCTTAACCTTTTCCCAGTATGAAATATATAGCTGCTGAGCTACTGAGATGAGGTCCGACTGAGCAGCAGGGACCTGGGGAGCACTTCTTAGAAGGGAAATCTTTGCATCCTTTGATCTAACATCCTCTGTCGATTTCATAATTCTCCTATTTGTGGATGCAATTTGTCCCTCGATGTTACTTAGCTCTTTGGACCAATTTTCTTCAGCCCTGCTCTTGTTTATTAACTCTATTTCAAGGAAAACCTTCATCTCTTGAAGCTCCTTTTCTAATTGGGCCTTTCAGGCCTCAAAATTGGCCCCCTTCTCTTGCATCTTTTGCTCAAATTAAGCACGTTGTTGTTCACACTCTTTATCCTTTTGTTGCATCGCTTTCTCCACCAAATTTAACCGGTTCTGATAGTCTTGGTTCCTCTTCCACAACACATCAGCTAGGGTGAGGTCAACAGATTGGAACTTTTCCATTTCCTCTCGAAATTTGTTCTATTCTACCTTTGTTGCTTGCACCTTTCTGATACGCATGCAATATCTGCCTCCATCGCCTTTTCCTTTGCTTGCAGGAACTTGATTCTATCTTTCACAAGTCTCAACTCCTCTTCTTTCTTTTTTAGTTGGCGACCAGACTTGAGGAGGTCTGTGGTCACCACCCACTACATTTCTTCCATGAGTTCCACCTTGTCATGTGGTTGGGCCACTCTTAGATCAAGTCCCACGACATACATGTTGTAATCATCCGGTAGCATCTCCCCTTGTGGTTTGACAACGTTCAGGTACGTGATGGAAAAATTCAGCGTTTCCTACACTTCATTGTAAATAGTATACACCTTTGGCTCCGCCGCCCTTTTGTCATCCTTTTCTTTTCGCTTTTGGATCTTGAGGGACCGTGCTTCCTTTGTAGCATCACCATGTGCTATAAATTGGGATGGAAATTGAACTAGCCCACCTGCAAAAGGTGCACCAAGAGGTATGAAAAAAGGGAATGTGAGGGTAGTGGATCTGAGTGCTTTCCTTTTAGGGAGATTGACAGTCTACGAGGAGAAATTGGGAATTTTCCAAAGCTCAATCTGTGAATCGGTGAGAGGACTCATTGATTGTTACGACAATTGTGGGGTCATGGAGGACTCCAATTTTTGGGTGAACTAGGTTGTTCTTGATGTAGTAGTAGGAGGGGTGTCAATAGTGGTCGCGCTTGAGGAAAGAGAGGTAAGAGAAGATTGGGCAGCAACGGAGGGTGTAAGGGTCTGTGAAGGCATTAAGAGTAATGACCTCATTTGGGAGAACTGGGAGAAACCTCCCACAACCATTATGGTAGAGATAAAAAAGGAAGGGCCGACACTTGTAGTGATGGTTGCCACAGAAACAACAGGGGCCACTAAAGATTGTGAAGTTAGAGAAGAAGGAGAAAATGTTACCTGCTGACTGGATGATTGCGACTCTTGGCTCGCCACAGTTTCCTGGCCTGCCACGGGTACTTTCAAACTCTCGCCATCAATTTGTTATGTGATACCATTTGGTGGGTGGGGTATCCTCCACTAGTTCAGTTTCTAACTGTTTTTGGGTCAATTTTGTCCTTGCGACAGCCCAGGTGAGTGTTCGTGAAGCTCTTGATTGATTTAGCCGCACATTTGAATCAAGTAGGAAAATTCTCAGGGAAGGAAGAAATCCAAAGCCTGATATCTTGAAGACTAAATTAAGAAATATAGAAGCTCTTATTGAGTTTGAACTGGGACATTATTGACAGGGATACTTTAAGGGTCATAATGAAGAGATAATTGCTAGGAAGCAAAATATTTCAAATAGTGTGTGGGTTAAAGTAATTTCAAGGCTTGTATAAAGGGTCACAACCCAAATACTAAATGATAATAGTCCAACCACTCTTTGCATCTGTAGTTCCATAATCACTCAATGTGGTTTCTATAATCCTAGGCACTTGCTATGGGGTAAATTTTATAGTGACGGTACCCACAGTATCAGAACTAGTTGAGTCAAAGAATTTTGGTATGATTTTAAATCTTAAATTATTACAATAGGGTCATTGCACATAGCAGATGCCAAATCATCTCTCTCAAAGATGGAACCAAATATTGCAACTTGTATGTGACCACTACAAAAGTAATGAAATAGCTAATGATCTGGTTAATGAAGTCAAGGCATACCGAAAGGCTGAATTTTTTTTTTAAGGTTTTAAAAATAAAATAAATAATTTAAGTTTCAAGAATCACTTATGGAAACTTAATGGCCCCTTTTTTAAATTTTAATGTAAAACTTCTAAGAGAGCGGGGGTGGGAGGCAAGGGGAGAGGGAGCAGTTTAGAGAAAATAATTGTTTTCATTGTATAAGGGAAAGAGTCTTTGAACTCTTCAATTTTGGAGAGGAATAAAGAGTGACATTTCTAATCTATGAGTTGGAGTAAGCTTCTTTATGTTGTTGATTGTTCAAATGTTCAATTTGCATCTATCTTTCTAAATTTTTGTTATATGTTTAACTGTAGTTTCTTTAATCATATTATATACTTGTGTGCATCTAAGGAGAATAAATTTGTGTTCATTCCCTTTGGGTGTGGCTATATTTTACATTCCTATTTCATTTTTTATTTCCTTTCTTCCTTTCTAGTTAAAAGAATACCTATTTAAAACTCAAAATGCATCATATAAATGAGTTTTACCTCTAAAATTTGTTGGTGTAAATAGGTGTTTTACCTATCTAATCATTGGTAGGTCCTATTTACATTGTTATGTCCACTTAGGTCCTAGGAAGGAATATTTCTAGTTAAGCATTAATTATCACTTATCTTATCTAGTTGGCATTTATTTAATTCTTGTGTCCTAGGTTGTTATGAGTTAGATGTCTCATGTGATAGGACTAAGACACTTTTCATGATCTTGTCTAATCCTATTCTTCACCTTGCCTATATAAGTAAGGCATCATATGTAAATTGCTACATACAGTGTGGTTGTTATTTTGGAATTCTTGCATCCTTAATCATAGCATAATATTTTTGTCATCTCCCTTGTGGAAGTTATTATTGTCTTGCAGGTAATCTTGGGGTGTTGAGGAGTTCACAATAAACTCCTACATGATATTAGCGCTTCAGTGTTCATATTTTCTTCGTAGATCTGAGGGATCAATCTTGGCATGAAATTTTTGTTGGGTGTGAGTTGGGGTCTTGAAAATATCGCCATTGAATCCAGGGCATTAGATATATTGACCGATCTACAAGGGTTTGAAGGAAGGGTTTCAGTTGCCAAATCTAGGGGGTAGCTAATTTTTTAGAGCAATTTGGGCAAAAATAGACCTCGCTATTGCATTTGAAAGGCCTAAGAACCTAAGGCTCGACTACCAAATCATTGAAATTTGAGACTTTCAGTCGAGGCAAGAGGCAAAAAAATTTAGGTCGTACAGTCGTACGGATCCGTACATGGTCATACAACTTGTACCGCCTACAGATTGCTCTTTTTTGGTGGAATATTCTCAAGTATTGACATCTAGTTTGGTGTATTCACTTGCATATTTTGTAGTCATACTTTTGAAGTCAAATCATTTGTAGTCTTTATCGCATGGTACACTATCTTTTCAATACGATCCGTTAGGTACGATTTGCATTATTATTGTAGGTTTTTCTTATTAAATATTGGTTTTAAATTATTGTTTAGTGTCGACCAAACTATTATTATCATCAACTGTTGGTTTTAGTGCTAGACCACTGCCTTTTTGGTTGCGATCACTTGTGGGCAGTGAGGGCTTACAGCCTTAGGCAGTGCGGCTTCGCTCTTCACCCTATATACGCCACACTCAATGGTGCCACCGCTAAGCGATGATGACTTATTTCTTAAAAAACCTTTTATTTGCAGCTGTCATATGAGAAACCACTCGCTATAGATTTTTAGCCTCTGAGGGCCAAATTTTTGACCCTATTTAGTTTGCATATGCCTTTTTATAGGCCTTTTTTTCATTTTTCATAACTTGCAATCCAGGAGGCAAATATTTTTGAACAATATATTGTCGAAAAGCTAGCGCTCTGAATTTTGTAGTCATGTGGGTTATTTTCAGAAATATTGCTATTTTGTGGCATTTATTATTGTTAAAGTCAGGTATTATTTTATGGCTTCTGAGCTCATAACATTTTTGCCATGATCTCTATTTTTCATGATTCTTGCCGCATTGGAAAGGTATTGAGGAGCTCTACATAGCCATCCATGCACTTTTTTGATATATGTCCTAGGTTGATCGTTATTTTAGTTTTGACCCTAAAGGGAACATTTTGGAGATTGCTTGGATGTTTTGACAATTGAGAGGGTTCAATTTTGATATTTTCACTTTATTTCAATTCTAGATCATTTTTTAATCAACTATTACTTCATAGATTCAAAGATTATGCCATTTTGTGAGTTTTCTAGTGATCCTTGGCTTTGGGTCTGTTGTTTCTTTATCACATGTGATTCCAACCTAAGTCCTTGAG
This sequence comes from Sequoiadendron giganteum, assembly GCA_007115665.2. Taxonomy (NCBI): domain Eukaryota; kingdom Viridiplantae; phylum Streptophyta; class Pinopsida; order Cupressales; family Cupressaceae; genus Sequoiadendron; species Sequoiadendron giganteum. The sequence continues at coordinate 971,892,064 of CM021100.1, forward strand.
TGACTCTTATATGATTTCTAGCAAACAAATTATCTATCCTTTGCTTGTCAGATTAAATATTTCAGTGTTACTCCACAAGTGTGCTTCTAGTGCTTCTTTGCAACAGGTTATCTCATTATGACGGGTTATATGGTCTCTCTTGTCATCCTTTTTTTGGATGGAGATTGATTAGATTTGTGATGGATCATTTCATTGAGGGGGGCTAAATGGTCTCTTCCTTGTCTCCCTTATGGGGGGTATTTTTCCTCAAATGGGGTTTTGTCCCTCTCATGCATCATTGAGAGTATTTTGTATTACATATCTCTTTTGGGGAGGATTTTTTCCCTCTAGGTTTTCTCCTTTTCTCTGTTTGTGAGAAATTTCATTGCATATGTATATTATTACCTAGCATGGCCTCGTAGTCGGGACCTATCTTTGTGTCATTTGCATAAGTACTCCTTAAGTTGTACTTAAGGGTGGTATTGGTGTAAGTTTGCATAAGTAATCCCTAAGTTGTACTTAAGGGGGATGTTGATGTAAATAAGTGTTTTAACTATCTAGTCATTAGTAGTTCCTATTTACATTGTTAAGTCCACTTAGGTCCTAGGAAGGAATCTTTCTAGTTAAGCATTAGTTATCACTTATCTTATCTAGTTGGCATTTATTTAATATTTGTGTCCTAGGTTTCTATGAGTTAGTTGTCCCATATAATAGGATTAAGACACTTGTCATGATCTTGTCTAATCATATTCTTTTCCTTGCCTATATAAGCAAGGAATCGTATGTACATTGTCATATTCAATGTGGCTAGTATTTTGGCATTCTTGCATCCTTAATCATAGCATAATATTTTTTCCATCTCTCTTGTGGAAGCTATTATTTTCTTGCAGGTGATCCTAGGGTGTTGATGAGTTCGCAATAAAATCCTATTAAATTCAAAGAAATATTGCTAACCTAATAGTGATCTCTCCAACTATTAGTTCTTTTTGTTGGAACTTTTTCATTGATATAATTGTTGGCAACATGAACATGAATGAAAAATATGTAGATACAGTGTTGTCATTGATGTCAACATTTTGGTTTGATATGAAGATTGATGTACAGACCGAATGGTGAAGCATGAGTGTGTATGTCAATGATAATCCAGTGTATAGATGCAAGAAGTATCAATCCGATGCAGATAGTTGAGTGGAAGAATTGAATAAGTGTCAAAACATAGTTTTCAGTGTACATGGCATCCGATTTTTAGCCTGTGTTGGTCTGCATTGAAGAATCTTGCTGTACAATTCTAAGGAATTTTTTTTGGATGTTAGAGGAGTCTAAATCCAAAGTGTTATTCCTTTTGTCCCTCTAGTACAGAAGTTATGAGTAACAAAATATTGGGTTTTCCAGTGACAGTGTTTCTCAATGTAGAGTACATGTTTTGTTTAGTCTGCACTTCACTACAAAATAATATCTGGTCTTGCAAATTTTTGGAGGTGTTTATAGGTGTCAGTAGCATCTAAGTTCCAAGTGGCGTGAATTTTGGAGGTCCATCCAATTGGTTTGAGGATAATCAGTTGGCTTATTTTGATGTTAGGTCTCCAACAGTGCCAACCTAATATGTTTAAGGGTATGCAAAGTTTAAATGAGTGTTGATGTGTTATGTGGGAGCTATTATAGGTCCATGCAGACCTATTTGGGTTCGTTAAAAGTTTTTTTTGTGGCATAATTTATGTTTTGAGCTGACAAGTTATTATTTTGCATGCTACATCTAATTAGGCTTACCTAATTAATGTTACAAGAGTTTGTGAGTGTAATGGGTATAATTATAAGATCTTTTTGGTGTTGGAAGAAGAATATTGCAAGATGATAGTGAGTATACAAGTGTTGTTGATGTGAATTGTGCAAAAGCATTGTGAATACAAAGCATAATAGAGTGTTAGAGAAGAGCAGTATGAAGTGTGTAAACTTTGTATATTGAGCTTCAGTTGAACTGTAATTCCTACATATTGTAGATGCAATTGTAGTAGTTCAAATCTTGGCAGTGATCCACCCTTTTATTCTATCTCTCTTTCATTTTGTGGGTAGTGAGTCCACTTGCAGTGAGAATTTATGTAATATATTGTAAAGAATTATAATATATTTTGAGCTAATAGTCACTGTGGTTTTTCCATGTAAAAATATGGTTTTCATGTGTTATGTGATTTTGATGGTTTCTTTAATGCTTTCCTTTCCTATTGTAATTGAATATGCTATGAGGAAAGAATATTTAAATGTTCAAGGGGTTTCAGAGAATACTGATTCATCCCCCCTCTAAGTATTATGAGTGTTCAACAATTGGCATAAGAGCCTGGTTCCTTGGAAGAAGCTTAACAACTTGATGAAGGTCTTGAAGGTTGAACACATGAATGTTAAAAGATATCCTACTCCTCCAAAATAAACTCTTACTATGGGATTCACTAAACAAGAATGAATGGTTGACATGAATGGAGAACTCATAATAGCCCTTGAAGATATAGAAATGACTGAAAATGAGAACAAAGATCTGAAGGAAAATATCAAGGAAGCAGATGAATGCATCAGAAAATTGAGAGAACAAATCAAGAAGTTCGGAGAAATACATAAGGATATTAATGAATAGTTGAAGCAAGAAAATGAAACAATTACCAATTTGAAAGTGCAAATAGAAGAAGGAAAAAGAGTTAAATAATTTTTGAATGTTAAGATGAAAAGTAAATCTGAAGAATGTTCAAAACTTGAAGAAGTTGTAACATTGAGATTAGATCTAGAGAAAGAAAAGAAACAAAAGATAAATTCAAGATGATCTCTACAATGCTTGATGAAATGATTGCAAATCGGAATAATTCTAAAGAAAAAGCTGGATTAAGGTTGTAAAAAGGTGAAAGTTCAAAGGAAAATCATACACCAAGTGTTGAAAAGAATAATATTGAACAAAAGAAGACTGAAGACAAGAAGAACAATGGAAAGTAGTTTGGAATCGAAGGAAATACTTCAAAAGACAACCTATCAAATTGTTATAACCTAAATATGCACCCTTTATAAGTTGTAAAACTTAGCTTACTAGTGAAATATGGGATCCTTTCCACGTTGTGGGTTACCTATGATGAAAAGGAACCTCCAAAGAGGGTTGGTTCCCCTGGTTTTTCACCTAACTTAACTAAAATAATGCATTTGATGAGGAAAATAATAAGAAGGAAACATGAAAATCAACCTACTTTTTCATAAAGTGATGCACCAAATGTTTCTCTCAAAACCTATACTGTTGTTTTAAACTCAAAACAATCAACAATCTAAACTCAACACTTACACAACTCATTATTTCATGTCCTTGCAAAAGTGTTTCATAACACGGCCTAGTATTCTAAAAAGAGTGTTTAGAAGGAGCTAGTAGTTCCATCACAACATAAACTATATTCCTAATTGGTAAACACAAGCTATGACCTACAAAAATGCATACTGTTTTTCTCAAAGGCAAGGAAGATAGGACAAAAATCAAGGGAAAAACAACATCACCACAAGATTACTTATCAACTATCTATAAGATTTTCACAATAAAACAACAATGAGAAGGTAAAAATAACTTATTTTATTGATTGAAAAAAGTTACATACAACTATGTAAGCTTGAAAATGGAGTTACAATTTGTTGTCTCAGCATGAAATAACTTGAAAAGATTACAATACATTGTTGAGAGAGAAAATAACTAGTGAAAAATATTCCTAAGGCCTTTGCTTTATGCAGCTCAACAACTTACAAGATAATATGAGCATGTGTGAGAGAGAAAAGCATAAGTCTTCACTTCATTTTGTTGGGTCAAACTCCTTTGGTCATCTAAAACAAATATGCCTACTTTTCAACCCCTTAAATTGCTCCAAAAGGTTGTTTGAGTGGTGAAAACTTCATACCTTACCCACTTTTATCATCAACAGCTCCTAGATGTCTGTAACTTCTCTAAAACTGGGTTAGACTACCCCCTATATCTTCTCAACTTGTTGGACAACTCACTCAACCATCCTAGATGCTTGGAAGAAAGAATAACTAACCTCCACCTCTACAACTACTCATGAATATCCTTGAATTGGCCATAATCCATGTTGGAAATGCTTGAAAATGATTATGACACATATTTCATGTCCTAGAAAACCTATTCAATGTTGATCCCAGTCTATATTCTTCATCAAAATTTGAACAACTTTGGCTTTATTGACTATCATTTTCACTTTGAAACCATTAGAAGGTCCATCATAAAAACACTTCTCTAGAGAAAAAGGTATAAAATGAGTAGAATAAACTAAATTTAAGGCATGTATGCTTCATGTTCATATACAAAATCTTCATGTTTCAGCAAGTGTGAAGGAAAAAAAAACCTATGCCAACTCACTATCTGGTTTGAACCTTGTCCATTGTCCTCTCCTACCAAGTCCATGATTCACTATCAACTTAACCATTACTATAACATTATTTTACTAACTCATTGTGTTGGCTATCATTATAACAATAATGCGTATCCTTTGAATATTGAAATAAAAATTGAAGAGTTTACTATGCTCACTAAAAGTGACTTAGCACTGACTATCTAACTTCCCATGCTTATTCATTCCAACTACCTTCATGACCTCTGTCACATATTGTGCTTATGGTCTCTATCTTGTCTCTTTCTCATGATTTTGTGATCCCAAACAGTTATCCACCCTTTCCTCTCACTGTTACCCTCATCATCAAAACAAATAAGAGCATTGTCATTGCCTTTTATCTTCTAATTTTGTTGTACATATGTCTGAACCTTTTGTTTGGATCTCATCACTTTCAGTTTGAAAGACCTTTATACAAAAATGTGTCAAATAGGGATAAAATAGAAGAAATTTCTTTAACTCATCTTTGAGATTCAAGATATTTTCATAATAAACATCTCACCATAAGGAAATCATTCTCCAACTGTGTCCTCTACAAACTGTGATTTCACCATCTTAATTTTTTTCTCTTTGGCATGGCTTTATCACCGTGTACAAAAACTGGAATCTTATTATTTCACGGAGTCATGTATAATGGTTGTCATGTGACTATCCTTCCTTGAATAAGAACTATGCTTTCACAAATTTGAACCTTATTCATCATGCTCTCACTATCCTGACCTTTCTTCAATAGTCATGAAGACCAAGATTGTTAATATTTCATACATTTATAAATACATTGACTACCTTCAAGGTCGTTGTACCTTTGTGTTAGCTCTTTGTTCTATGCATGATAAATATTTCTCTTTAAATGCTTCTCCTTATTTTCATGACAAACCCTATAGAATGCTCTATCATGCACTATTTTAATTATTTTCCCTGCCATTTTGAAGATTTTATCTTTGATTGAAGTCTTTTTAATCAAATATCCAGTAGGATTTTCCAGAGACATATTAGGCTCACTAAAATAATTTAATAGATCATCAAGGCTCTGATTTTGAACTTAGACAATGAAGAATAAGCTCTGAAGCAATAGAAAAACCATATTATTCTCTTTGAACATGTAGGGGAGTGAGGCACTCATTAGATCAACTTCAATATTTAAATTTCCCATTTGACCTACTTCTTCCTTTTTTATTACTGACACTTTCTTTATGACAACCATCTAGATTGTATTGTCCCTTGTTCTATCTTGCCTACTACCCATTCTTCCTTTCATTGGGATTGCATTCATTATCTTTTTCCATACTTGTCAAAGTTTACAAACCATGTCATCTCATCTCTTGACTTCCTTGACATAAGAATATCACTACTCTTCATAACCCTTGGTGACTAGTTTACTTTGTAGGACTATGTTCACTGTCTATTTGATGATTTTGTTACTGTCACTACATGCCAACTTTGTGCAACAGACTTTTGCAAAATTCATTTCCCTTTGGTAATCATCTTGCTCCAATGAGGAGATTATCTTGGCACTCTAACCTAGACTGTAACAACTCTTTTCCCATAGAGAAAACCTACTTCTTTCCACATGCAAACCTATTATTGCATTGATTATCCTCAACCTTATCATTTATTCATGGAACTTCTTCAAAGTGTTTCCCTTCTATACTTGCATGACTATCACAAGGAATAACTTCATTGACTATCATTTTCTCTCATACTCATCCCCTGTTCATGTGTTTTGAAATTTAGGACAAAGTAACTATCATAGAGAGCTACAAAATTAATCATGGAAAAAATTAAGACCATAAAATGAGAGGTTGTTGGGAATTCATTATGGGTATTGAGAAATCTGTTGTTCATGGTCTTTCCTTGCCATGAAACTGTTAACAACACTGCTTATCATAATTTTGTATTCCTCCAATCTTAATGTATTCTTTGACCTGTACTTTATCTTTTATCACTAGCAAATAGTAGACAAGTTTATATTTCTAGGCATGCATGAGAAATGACAGAGCTCCAAAGGAAAACATGTGACAACACTGAACTTGTTTAGAGATATGGTCTCATGAATGTATGACAATGAGAATTGAAAAGACAGTACACTCCAATCTTTTCTTTAACAATTCTTGTGATCTATAGACCCAACACCAATGCAGTTAAGATTTACCCTAAAATGTCCCACTTGGAAACTCTCCTTGACTATGGATATTTTCATAATCCAAAAAAAGTAATGAAGGTTCTAGCATTGTTCTTTTATATTTCTGGCCTTGTAGAATGTAAAAAGGCACTCAAAACCAACTCAGAAACCTAAGAACTCTACTCAAAGGCTGAAAACTAATTGGTAACAAGTGCCATACAAGCCCGCCTTGAAGATAAATCCCTTGAACTGTTGTTCTTTTTTTGACAGTCCTCTAGTCATGTTTAGGGTTTGATAAGCTTCAATAGGCATATCAGCAACCTTCAAAAAATGAAGCATACGTCAAAATACTTTTGACAGGTTATTTTACATCTTCTATGTCCTCATTTAACCCTCAAAACTTTCCCTCTACAATTCACTATTTAGCTAGGGTTTAGACAAGATACCAAAGGACATCCATCTCTCATCTCTTCAAATATTTGAAACTCCAACATTATTGTATAATCAATTTCCAATGTTAGTGTTGCCAAGATAAAATGTCACTAATTTCCCTAAAGCGCTATCAATCTGATGCAACCAAAATATCAATAGTAGAATGCTCTACAAGTACTCCTACTTGGGGACCTTTCATGCTATTCTTCTAGCTTAGAAAAATTTGAATCTCACATGCACGTATTCGTATGGAAATAAAATGGTGATCTTCAAGAAAATTTTCACCATTTCAAACCTTATCCCTCTATTCAAAGTTACACATATCCAATATTGGTAATACTAGGGATTTCTATCTACTTAGTGAATTTAGATGAAAAGAAATTTGATACATAAAATTACTCAGTACTTGATTACAAAAACCATGAGAGTAAGCATGAGTAAATAGATGTTTTCAATGCTGCCCCAAAATGTAGAAATGATTCAAGGACAAGAAGTATGCTAAAGAGATAGAAATATTACTTTGGGAAAGATTTTTCTAGAAATCATGAAGGCTGTATAACAACACTACTATAGAAATCTGACCTTTTCTCAAGAGCACATGACTCGACCTCAACTATTTCTCCCATGTGTCTACTTCTACATGAGTTGGAAAACATGTTTTTGATAGACTTCTTCAACATGCCCAATATTCTCCATAACCTCTTCAACATGTCATCTACCTTCAAGTAAGCTGGAGTATTTCCTTATATGTGGATGAAGCTCTCATTTAATGCAAAAAATGACAAACCCTTGAAACCCTCCAACACCCAAACTACATACCATATCTCTTCTATTCTCTACAATGTGGTCTTAGCAGGGACAACAAATTCTATCTTTCCCTCCATATGTCATGATCTTGAAAACTTTGATCTCAAAATGTTGTCTTCTCCTGATAAATCTCTACAATGTGATCTTCTTCAATGAATCCCAATAAATCCTCCAACATAGCACAAACAAACTAGAGCACTTCCCTCTATAATGTGGTTAAAGCTTTTCATTGCAACATAAAGCAAACCCTAAACTTGTTCATGCTTCCATTACCACGTGAGAATTTTTTTGACTTTATCCAAAAGAAAAACCTTACTTTTCCTTTTTCCCTATATTTTGGCACTCAAGAGGCATTTACATTTGATTTAATACTTTTAACAATTTTGAAACTATTTTAATCTCAAGGATCAAAATAGGCTAACACAGACAACCAAATGCACAAAGGTACTTGTATTTTAATGGTTATTGTTATTCCCATGATAAATTTAGACACAAGGCTATGTAATATAGGAGAAAAATGAATCAAATTTTTTTTGTCTTTTCTCAGTCAGTGTTTTATATGCAAAAGATTTGGTCATAAGGCTAGTCAATGAGAAGTCAAATGGTTAATGGTTATGAAAATGGTATGTGGTTTCAGTCTTTCAATGGCTATTGTTATGCATGCAATGGATTTGGGCATAAAGCTAATCAATGTAGATCCAAAATGGGTGGAAGTAATCCTTTTAAAAAAAAAATCAGTTGTTACAATTGTAATAGACCAAGACATATTTCCAAATTTTGCAAAAGCAGGAATGTGAAGAAGAACAATCTAGTAAAGAAGAATGATCCAGTAAAAAAGGTTGATCCAGTAGAGATGAAGAAAGAGATGGAGAACATCTAGATAAATAAGGAAGATAGTGAGTCTAAGCTTGAGTCTATACCAACATCTGGTGTAGATGTTTCCTTTAGAAACTAAGTGGAAAGCTTTGGCTTAGGGAGAGCACTAACAAAAGATCCTTTATCCCCTGCTAGAAAAATGGTGTGGATGCCTCAGTATATTGGAATAAGGTTTAGTTTGAAATGGTTAACATATTGGAGAAAGAACCAATGGAAATTATTGAGTTGTAGAAGTTTGCGGAGGATTTGAAGTTGACTTTGCATACAATTAGGGTTTTTACCAACTTTTCAAAATGCGCATTCAATGCAAATTAGGTCAATTCAAAAAGGTTTACAGGTGATTTCATATTCAATCTAATTTATTTTATAAATGAGAATTTGAGGAGAAAAGAGCAGTGAAGAGTGAGGTGAAGCATTCTAGTGATCTTACGCACGAAACCCTAATCAGAAAGCGATTAAAAGGTATTTACAGACTTCTATCTTACCTTAAGTTTTTAGATGTGTTTTGAAGTTTTGGAAAATGTATACACCACAAGTAGTTGAGGTTGTGGATCATCCCCGACCTAAATTCAAACAAAATCCCAATAAATCCCTGGTGGATGATTCAGATGGTGTATTTCCGTACATCCCATATGGTGTTTTTCACCTAGAATATGTAAGGGTATACATACATGCAAAGTTGGAATAATATGATCACTATAAATTGGGTGATGTGTTGGTTAATGAACTCACAAGAGATGACTTTGAGTTGAAATCAAAATTCTAGAGGTAAACAAAAAAGAAGCTCAATGTGTGGAACTATTTACCTAAATTTTATCGCGATGATGAATGGGTAAGGTATGCCCTAATAAGAATCCATGATGTATTCATCTAGCTTGATATACCTCACTTGATCAATAAAGAGGTGATTAGGGTTGTTATAGGTTTATGTTCAACCAGATCAACTCTAGTGCTCAAACCAGTGAAGAATGAAGAGGTGATGGAGTTAAATGGTGTGAAGTATGATAGGAGAGCCCTGAAAATCAAAGATATTAGAGATTTGATAGTTAAGTATGCTTCTATGGTGATCGACTATAAAATATATTTCACTAATAGGGAGAATTCTATATCAACTACTATTAATACTGCATATGAGATGGTTGTGAAGGTTGTAGAGTATTATTTGTGTGAATTGTTGAGAGAAAAATTGATTGAAAACCTTCAAACGATAAAGGACTCAAAGTACCCCTTCAAAAAATGAGGTTCCTAGAATAAGGAACATAGTTTGGTCAAAGGAAAAACCTGTGGCACATCAAATTAGAGACCACCTAAGGAGGTTAGGTGATGGGAATGCACAAGAAGAAAAATTATGGGGATTTTTCAAAACCTTTCAGAAAAACATGTAAGCCAGAGAAAGGATTCCCAAAAACATGGTAAAGAAGTATAAGAATGACATCACATTCTTGGTGGCAAAGGATAGTTGCATCATACATGATGTTAAGCCTAGGACTATTTGGATCCCAGAGATTGAATATGAGATTACAAAGGAAGAAGTTATTGGTTCAATATAATTTATCCTAAGAAAAACTAAAGACACCTCTTCAGAGAGATATGGCACCTATGAGGAGAATTCTATGGATGTGCACATGTAGAAAAGGGAGAAATAGATAAATAAATCTATTGAAAAGATGTTTTCATAGTTTGCGGAGGCAATGGGCCTCACAAAAGAGCAAGTAGAGAAAGCTAAGAGCATCTTTGGTCCTCTAGAGGCTCATCCAGTGTTAGGAGATCTGGTAGGACAACTACCACCTCTCCAATGGCTCCCAAGTCCTCTAGGACTATGCCATCACCCAGTGGAACAAACAAAAAGGCGCCAAGTACTCTGGCAAAATAGACAAGTGCCCTTGTGAAAGAAAAGACTACTTTGACAAAGTAGAAAAATATGCTCATGAGGGAAAAGGTAGCCTTGACAAAGCAACAAGGAACTCCTCAAAGGAGAAAAGTAAAGAAAAAATCAACAAGAGAAACATACTTGGGAGTGAATGTAGATGATGAGAGAGAAGAAGAAGAAGAAGGACCACAATTGGTCCAAAAAAGGAAATCTGAAGCATCACATGGAGAAATGAGTACAAAGAAGGTAAAGACTGATGTTGTGGATACAGATGATGAGGAAAAATTCAAAAATGAAAACTAAGCCTTCATGATTCACATGAGAGAAAATAAATCAGAGTTCAACAAAGAGGAAAAGTCACCAGAAGACAAAGAAAAATAAGACTTCGATAAGTAAGCACAGACCTATGAGATTAGATGTTTTGTTTAATGGAATCATGGAGCATGAAATGTTAGAAGAGATTGTTGCATTGTATACTATTTTGGATGATGTTGACAAGTCAACAATAGAAGAAGCAATTTTCAAGTATATAGTTTCATTTGAAGTCAACATGAAGAACATAGAAAACTAGTTGCCTGAAGAATTGAAGAATTTTTTATATGCTAGAAGACAAGCAACCATCGATGAAGAAGCAAAGTTGAGATATTTTTATTTTGAGAAGTTTAGTGCCACATTATTTCATGAAAATAAAGCTACATTGGCTTAGTTATACAATAAGGAGTTTCAAACCAAGAAAAGGGTAACTATCTTCATGAGTAGAGATCAAAATGATCTTGAGAGGATTCGAAAAGAAACTATGGAGAAAGTTGCCAATTTGGAAAAGGATTTAGGCATGGATCCGGACAGAGAAGATCGTGCATGATGATATGTCTACTTTGAAAGTTAATGTAATAGAAGAATCTCACAACAGTCCAAGATGATCAACATGAGCATGAAACAAAAGAGGCAAATGTGCAAAATGACACCCTTTCAAATGTGGAAGAAAATGTTGCAGGAGAAGATATTATCGATGGAGAAAACATTGGAAATGAAGGAAAGGGTACAAAGATACAAAAGAAGGATGCACCTACATGCCATAACTCCCCTCCTCCTATATAATCTAAAGGGAATGTTGAAGAAGAAGCAATACAAGACAACCTGAAGATGAATATGCCTCCGGATAATAATGAAAAATTAGTTGAAGAAAAGAAGTATGAAGAAAAGCCTGATAATGTTGAGAAGATCAATGAAGAAAAAACAAAGAGTTGCATTGGTGACAAGGAAAAGGCTTTGGAAATAAAGGATGTAGAAGAGAATGTGAAAATGGTTGGTGAATATTTCTATACCTCGAGATAATTATTAAAGAATCTGTTGAATATGCAATTCTAGTTCCAACCGGTCGTGTCTGCCTAGCTACTACAACTTCCAATGCAACGAAGGAAGGTTGATTGGATATCTCCTTTGCACAAATTATAGTAGGAAGTGAATTCCATGCATCTATACATAAATAAATCCTGCAAACACATTAGAAGAGTGCAGAGATTATTGATGAAGTAGTGAAGGTGCTACAAAAGAGCATACTAGGTGCAAGCATTGATGATTCATTATCCAATATGGAAAATTTAAAGCTTTTACTTGATTCATTCAAAGAATATTCTAGTGGGATGAAGCAAGAAACAAAGAAGGAGATTGATAAGAAGATGAATGATAGAAGGTTGATGGACATAACAAAGAAATGTGCTACTTCACATAACAAATTTTAGGACAACCTTAAAGATTTGCAAAATTGTGTTGTGGAAGAAAAGGTTTTATTCCAATTTTGCATGAAATGGCTTGGTTCTATAAAGAGTATTAAATTTGAGATGAACTCCATTGAGCCCCAGATTGATAAGGAATCAAGTGCCTATGATCTGGTGGTTGATGCAGATGGGAGCACAAGGTTTGCAATTGAGAGCTTTCATGAACAATTCTTCCAAGGTCACAAGAACAAAGAGAAAATATGATAGAAAACTTTGGACATCTTAGGGAGTTGGTGGATGAAAAGTATACATCTATATCCAATTTTGTAACAAGTGTGGAGAAGGCAAAAAAGATGAATTTGGTACCCAGTACTCCAGATGATAGAGAAGAACTCCTCATGGAGTTTGAAGCTTAGAGTTGCATGCTTGACATAGCCAAGAAGGAATGGGAAGAAGGCAAGAAATTTTTGCAAGCACACCTTGCAAAATTGCAGGTCTCAAACACTTCTTATGGTTAATCTATGTATATTTCTTCCATTTTTATGCATTTCAGATTTCATTATACATACACAGAAGTTATAAGATAGTATATTAGTACCAATTTTGATTTGGTCTAGTGGATAGCACTGTTAGGGGGAGTTGGTCAAGATTTTGAAAATTTATCACTCTCACTCATACATGCATATATCAGTCAGGAGGAGTATGTATGTAATCTGATAAAAGAGCTTATGAGTGATGTCAAAAGGGGAACAAAGACTAGAACATATGTGTGTGCCCTTTTACCTTAATGTCAAAGGGGGAGAGTAGTTCGAAAAATTTGGAGAAGAATGGATGCATGTTTCCATCAATGATAAAGGAGGAGATCGTTAGAAGTTTGTCATTGATATACTTGTTAGCAACATGAGCATGAATGAGCAGTATGTAGATACAATATTTTCATTGATGTCAATATTTTGGTTTAATATGAAGATTGATGTGCAGACTGATTGGTGAAGCATGAGTGTGTATGTTATATGTAAGAAGTCTCATTTTGGTGTAGACAGTTGAGTGGAAGAATTGACTAAGTATCAAAATATAGTTTTCAATGTATAGGGCATCTGATTTTTGGTCTGCATTGGTTTGATTGACTAATCTTGCTCTATGGTTCTAAGGAATTTTTTTTGGATTTCATAGGATTCTAAATCCAAAGTTTCATTCCTTTTGGTCCTCTGGTGCAAAATTTATGAGTAAAAAAATATCAAGTTTGCAAGTGACAGTGTTTACCAATGTAGAGTATATATTTTGTTTAGTCTACAATCCACTACAGAATAATATCTAGTCTTGTGGATTTTTGGAGGTGTTTATAGGTGTTAGTAGCATCTAAGTTCCAAGTGAAACAAAGTTTGGAGGTCTGCATGTTGGTTTGAGGATGGTCGGTTGGCTTATTTTGATGTTAGGTCTCCAACAATGCCAACCTAATATGTTTAAGGGTATGTGGAGTTTAAATAAGTGTTGATGCATTATGTGGGAGCTATTATAGGTCCATGCTGATCTATTTGGGTTCATTATGAGTTTTAATTGTGGCGTGAAGCATGTTTCAAGCTGAGAAGTTATTATTGTGCATGCTACATCTAATTAGGCCGACCTAATTGATGTTGCAAGAGTTTATGAATGTAATGGGTATAAGTATAAGACATTTTTGGTGTTGGAGGAAGTAGATTGTGAGATGATAACGAAAATACAATTTTTTTTGATGTGAATTGTACAAATGTAATGTGAATGTAGAGTAGAGGAGAGTGCTAGACAAAAGCAGTATGAAGTGTGTAAACATTGTGTATTGGACTTCAGTGGAATTGTAATTCCTGCATATTGTAGATGTAATTGTAGTAGTTCAAATCTTGGCAGTGAGCCACCCCTTTTCTTCTATCTCTCTCTTTAATTTTGTGGTAGTGAATCCACTAAGACAGTGAGTCCACCTGCAGTGAGAATTTCTATAATATGGTGTAACCGGTTATAATATATTGTGAGCTAATCCTCGTTGTGCTTTTTTCCTTTTTGGGGTTTCCACATAAAAATATGGTGTTCATGTGTTATGTGCTTTTGATGGTTACTTTCATGCTTTCCTTTCCTGTTGTAATTGAATATGCTACGTGGAATGAATATTTAAATGTTTAAGTGGTTTCAAAGAATATTGATTCACCCCCCCTCTCAGCATTTTGGGTGTTCAACACTTTTATCACTACTCAACAAGGAAACTCAGGGTCATCTATCAAGGAAAACTGTAGTGATTTTTCTTTTACCAACACAATTTAAATAGAGTGACCACACAAACACCCTTAGTAAGAACCATATCTTCTAACACCATCTCACATCCTTCGTTAGAGAAAAGAACCTACACACCTAAATTATTTAATTTGTTCACTAATAAAAAATTTCATATTGGACTAGGGAATTTGATTAGAACTCTTCGATGACTGATAATGTTCAAGTAGGATTTTTATCTAAGGTAAAGTTTATTTCCATGATATTATCCATAATTAGTGAACCACTCTCTTGGGAGCTCAAATGAATGGAAACACTTAAGTTAATATACCATGTATCTTTGGATGCATGATTTTTCAAGGCTACGACAAATGAAACTTGAGAATACTTTCCAAAATCATCATTTTAATCATTTTTATTTTTTCTTCTTATCTTATTTGCAATCTCTATAACAATGCCTAGGTTTTTTATAGTTCCAAAATTGAGCCTTGACTTTCCAAGAGATTTGGGTCTTGAATTTTCTATCTCTTTTTTTCTTCTTGACTTTTTCCTAAATAGTATTCTCAAATTGACAAGGTCTCCTTAGTTGATTCAAAATCCATTTTTTGCATCTCCTTTTAAATTAACAGTGCCACTACCTCATAAATCTTGAACTTAAAATCCATCACAAGGTGATCTCACAAGTCTGTAAAAGAACAATAAAGTGTCACATAGTAATCATCCTCTTCCATCTTCCCTCCAATAAAGTGCAACAAGGTTATATTGAATGTGCTCATGTGCTTGGCTAATAGAACCAACATCCTCCATTCTAAGGGTATATAAATTCTTTCTCAAATAAGGTTTATTTACCAATGATTTAGGTTGATAAATTTCTCCCAACTTCTTTCAAAGGGCTTGTGCAATGGCTTATTCATGGAAATTTAACTACACAAAATCTTCCTACCAAAGTCTAATGAGGCCCTTCAGATTTTTGTTCAATATGTCCCAATTGGCTTGTCATATTACTATGGGTTTCAATCCAAATATTAGAACCCATAGATATTTTTCTACTCATATCCTCTATCTTGAGATTCTACAACTCAAATTTAATTCCTATAAACTTCTCCATCTCTATCTTTGATATACTTTTTATTTTTCTTGCAACAAGATCTCCTATGCAAGCTCTCACCCAATTCAAAATTAGTACAAAACCCCTTGTCCCTAACACTTAGAATTTGAGGTGATCAAGCTTTGATACCAAAATAAAAGGAAGTAATGATGTGGAATACACTTCCTACAGTAAAATTTGAGGGGAGGTATATCAAAAATGTTTAATAATAAAATTACAAGAAATAATATATAAGTAAATTATAACTTATACTACACATGTTTACATGAGGAATAATATTTCAATAGGAAATCTTAACACTCCACAACACGATCCAATTTCATTATCAACAATAAAGATTACAATACAATATCTAAGAATATACACTTACATGAGTATCACCAACATGTAAAATTAGATCAATTCTAGTAACATAACGATATCTAAAAATCTTCACGTCTACCAAGTGGGATGGGTCGGATTTGGTGTCGTGAGAAGGCTGGCAACATAGCCTTGGTTGGTGCGGGGAGGCTGGTGAGTTGGGTGACGGCGGTCATTTATTGCTGGAGGTGGCGGAGGCTCTATATTGGACATTCGTTTGGCCTCAATATAATTGTGACAGCATACCGAAGGATGAAATGTTGTGGGAAGTGGAGTTCAGGGGATGTTGATGTTTGTTCAAGGTTAAATGGTTGTTTGGACATGTTGGCTCGCCATTTTCTTCGATGGAATTGATGGATCCCCCCATTGGTCTGTCGTCTGGTAGGAAATTGTGGGCATTCTATGGCAGGATTCACCATCAACGTCTAAAGTCAGTGTTTAAAGTGTGGGATGAGTTGGTCTTAGGAGTGATGGATTTTCTGTTGGGAGAGAAGTTTATGTGTGTGTCTGAGCAGTGGCAGACGAACATTGACATAGTGGCTTGGTTCCTTGTTGCAATTCTTGACTTGTAAGTGTCACGAGCTATGGCGATGCTAATTGCGAGAAAATTGGTTTGGGAAAACCTTTTGGAGGGAGCCATGGATGTCATGATTGTTGCAGTGTCGGGAGTGGGGGTTCTGTGTCCATGAGACTTGCAATGTGCTCTGGTTCCTGTGGAGAGGGTGGAATTATATCCGTTCATCATGGACATTGCTGGTGAGGAAATTCAACGTCATCGAGAGTGGACGAGGTGTGGTATGATCTTTCTTAAACATTACCTCTTTTTGGAGCCGTCAGGCGGGGTGGACTGGTGTCGTCTCTTCCGAGATTTTCTGATAGCAAACAGTGTGTTATGGGTGGATTGAATTGCAGGTTCTTTGCTTCATGGCTAATGTTAAATTGTCTATTTTGGTTCTTTGTTTGTGGAGTGGGGTTGTATCAGGGTATTTAATGGGTGTAGGGATGGTCTGTCTGGTGTGGTGGTTATAGGATTTTGTTAGTTGCTAGATGGTATGGGGTTTAAACCTTTGAACAATATCTGGACAAAATGTAATTCTTTTTTTGAAAATGAATATAAATAATATTTATGAATAAAAAATAATAATTTCTAAAAATCATCCATCCATACTCCATCCCTAAGCACCAATAAGGAGGAAAATATATTAAAACCAAAAACTAAGTGATTTTCCTAAAACCATGAGTCAAAACAATGACCCAAACATGGTGTCATATTTGGCCCAAATTATAATGCTCAAGTTGATCATGATCTTCCAAACTATTTTTAGAGTATGCTCATATCTTTCATAACCTATCATAGATTATTTCATATGTGAATCCTTAGTTTGGATGCTCCATTTTATTATATTCAAACATTTTCAAATTTTCCTTATGAATTGTCATAATGTTCATCAATATTCCAATGTTATTCCCCTATAATCACACTCTTACAAATCATAATAATTTTGCATATGTAACTCACATAATGACATTAGATTCCCTTACAACCTCTTACACACTTCCCAAAGTATCTGACACATAAAAAATAATGACAGAATAAAGTGCAATGTCTCATTTCTAATATGAGAAAAAATATGAACATGAAGAGGCAAGGTTGAGACATATTTCTTAACAAACATGTGTTTTCTTGTTATCACATTATACATAGATGACATATTATTATTTAGCAATAGTGAGGAAGTGTTTATGGTTTGAAGTCTCAAGTTTTAGAACAATTTGACAGGACTTAGGATCAACCAAGTACATTATAGGCATGGATATCAAAAGAGAGAAAATATAAATTTTGGTTGGACCAAAGCAAGTATGTGAATTCAATGTTGAAGAGATTCAACTTGTTGGTTTGTAGGCCTTTGAGTGTTCCTATTTTGAGGAGACAAAGTTATTGGTATATCAATTTTCATCTACAACCAGGGAGATTGAGGATATGGCTTGAGTACCTTATGCTATTGTTGTTGGGAGTTCGGTGTTTGTTATGTCTATACAAGACTAAACATTTCCCAAGTAGTGGAAGTCCTTAGTTGATTTATAGCTAATATTGTATGAGGTTGTTGGGATATAATTAAGAGTCTTCAAATATTTGCAAGGCACCTCAATCATTTTGTTTGTTATCATGGAAATGTTACAGAGGTCCAACACTCCATTAATATTGTGGATTGATTGATTTAGATTATGTTAGAGATGTCAATAGTAGATCACCAATGGTTATGTTTTGAAATTATTTGGTGGTCTTATCAATTAGATTATAAAGTGGCAAGCTATGGTCACTTTTTACACTACAAAGGTTGAATACATGGTAGTTACTCATGCTTGTAAGGAAGCTCTCTAGCTTAACAAAGTGTGCTTAAATGTGGAGCCAAGTTTGGGAACTATTGAGTCATGTGTGATAGTTAGAGTGCCATATTTATAGCAAAGAGCATGACCTTTCATAAGAAAATTAAGAACATATATGTCTAGTACCATTTAGTTCATGACATGGTAGAGAATGGGAGGGCGATGTTGGAGAAGGTTGACACTTTGTAGAATGTTGCAAATGCATTAGCGAAGCTGATAAACATAAAGAAGTTCAAGTGATACAATGAGTTAAAGAATTATCAAAGTTAAGTGTTATATATAAAATCAAACATTAATGTCTAAAATATGACATATAATTATGTCATAAAAAAAAAAATTGCCTCATTAATTTCTCACTAAAAAGGCTACAATCTTGCCCTTTTGACTCAACATAGCTCCAATGGCCTTTCCACTTGCATCCATATCCACTTGAAATAATTTCTCAAAATCAAGTGGTGCTAATATAAGTTGGTATGTTACCTTATTATTCAAAATATCAAAGTTTTTCTATGCCTCCATTGTCCATATAAATACACCCTTCTTCATAGAATAAAGCGATGGTGCAAACTCTAATAGAATGGCTTATGATATTTCTATAAAAACCATCCAATCCATGGAAACTTATTTACCTTTTTAGAAATTTGCAATGTAAGCGACTCCTAAATTGTATTTATATTTGCAAAATAAATATTTAACCCTTCTCTAGATATAAAAAAAACCCAAATATATCATTTATTCCTCCACAAATGAGCACTTCTTCAAAAAAATTACTAATTTCACCTCTTTCAAAATTTCTAGAACTTGTCTTTGATTTGTAGAGATGTTATTCATTGGTTTTGATAATTACTAATATATCATCAAATATAAATTATAACAAAAAAAATCATAAATAATTTTAACATTTCAATCATTAGTCTCATCGAGGCAATAGGGGCATTGATTAAGCCTAGGGATATAACTAACCACTTATATAATCAATATTTGGTTCTAAAAATAAAATTCCAATCATCACCCTCTCTTATCCTAATTTGATGATACCCACTTTTTAAATCTATCTTGGAGAAATGTTTAGCACCACTTATTAGAGATCATCCATTCTAGGTAAAGGAAACTTATATCAAATAGTCAACTTTGTTAATAGTCCTTAAATCAATGCAAATTCTCTATTCACCATCCTTCTTTGGTGTTAAATTTTTTTGAATTGGACACAAACTCAAAATTTCCCCAATGAACCTCTTATCTAATAAATCATGTACCTATTTATTTAATTTTGCAATTATCTTTGGATCGATTCAATGGGGTGCCTTGTTGGGTAGACTAGCTCTGAGGATTAGATCCATTTAAAGTGATATTTTCCTCATAAGTGCAAACCCTACAAACAAGTCCTTAGAGACAATTAATGCACTCTTTCAATATAGCTTCAATTTCTATTTGACTATCATGTTCCTTAGGTTATTTTTGAGGAAGCACAACACACCTTAGTCTTTTTTATTTCCTTCAAAGTTGATTTTAGGAACACCAATCCATTTCTAGTCTCTTCTACTTCTTTCATAGGTAGAAACTCATACTACTTTCCTTGTTTTAACATTGTAATTGTATTCATCTTTCCAACATGTATAAAATTCCTACAATATTTCCAAGGCCTTATTAAAAGAACATGACTACAATTCATTGGAATAACATCACACTGTACCTTATTATAGTAATTACCAATATGTTGTAGGCGCTGAAAATTAGCTCTTTCACAAGACCACTTGCAAAAACAATGAAAACCTTCTACATGATACTATGTAATAAATGAGCTTTCTTAATATTATGATCTATTTAAAATAATGATTAGGTATGGTATAAAAGTGTACAATGACCTTGATTATATAGATAAGGTGTGATGTAGTACCAAACATTAAATGACATGAGCAATCATTAAATGACCTAGGACTCTAATATTTAATAAAATCTAAAAAGATAAAATCGTATCTAAACAAGTTAAATATACCTACGACCTAAGTGGACTTAATGCATAAATAGGACCCCACTAAGTAACTAGTTAGGAAAAGTACCTATTTAAACCAACACCCCATTAAGTGAAACTTAGGGGGAATATGAAAATGATGCAAGGATGGGTTTTGGCTATGAGGCCATTTTAGGTACCCATATACAAATGCAAATGCAATCTCACACAAACAGAGAAATGGAGAAAAACCACATGGGAAAAAGCCCCTCTTGAAAAGAGAAAATATATAATCAAGTGATGAAATATGGAGGACTCCATGATACCCCCAATAAAAAATCCATCACATATATACATTACAAATACCTCCCATAAGAGGGAAAGAAAGAGACCACATAACCCTCCAATAATGAAGTAGCTCCACAACCACTAAAGAAAGTTTGAAGACAAAATAGAATCCAATGCCAACAAACATGTCTCCCCTTGGGAAGAAAGAGAGACAATGGTCAATGTTGAAGAAACATCATCTCCATGATGAAGCAAGAGAGAAGAAGCCCCGTGAATGATATATTTGAAGATCCATCAAGTGTCTCAACATAATTAGGTGTGACCCCAATCAAGGAAGAAGACAAAGGATGTGGAAACCCAAGAGTAACCTCCAACTTGAAGATGTGTGATGAAAGAGGAGAGTAACCCCCTCAAATATGTCCTCCAAATCTGCAGAAGAGGAATGACAAACCAAATCTGATCTACCTATCATGAAACCAACCCACAAAGGCAAATCTAGAAAACAAGATGTCTCCTACTCATTTAAAGTCCTAGAAACCAAGTCAACACTCAAATTTGAAGAAGCGAGAGATGATAGAACCTCGTCAAAGGGTCGATGAACAATGAGGTTCAAAAAACCACCAAAACCACCATATGAACAACTACCCACACTTTATCTAGGAGAGTGGTCCTTAGAACATTCACCATCAAGAATAAAATGGGAAATTGTGTAGATGTTTGCATGATGATCAACCTTAACCATTGCAACAAGTTGTCAAGTATGAAAATCATGAATGAATATTGAATCTAGAGTGAACTTAATGGATTTACCATTTCGTTATAGTTGATATACAAAAAGAAGATTATGCTGAATATCAAGAATGTAAATAATATCATGAAAACTACCATTGGGAACATCAACAACTCCTTTACCAAATACATCCAAATAAGCACCATTATCCATTAAGATATTCATTATTGAAGTATACTTCAAGGATGAAAACCTATCAGGTTATCTTGTCATATGATATGAGGTCCCAAAGTCAAGAATCCAATTTTTAGACTCATCAACATGTGTTACAACAAGAGCATTTCTATTCATCTTATTAATTTTTACTTTATCAGTCCCATTAGCAATTCTTGTGGTACCTATGTGTGTAGAAGATGAAGGTTGTGAAGAAGAAGAGGGTGGGATTGTAGATGTAGAAGGAAAAGAAATGTTATGTTCCTTTATAATTTTCCTCATTTCATCTAACTCTTTCTTATAGAAATTATGTTCACCATGCTCAGGTCTGTTAGAATGACCACACTTGGGTTTCTCCTTCTTAGTTTTATCCTCTCTAGGAGAGGTGGGTGTATCACAAGATTTTGTCTTAGGTTTTGACTTCTTCTTTCCTTTACCTTTAGGTGATGATGCAATCAAAACATGATGTTTAGAGTGTGTATCATGTTGACTAAGTTTAGCTTGTTCTCTAGTCAATGTATCACAAAATATCTCAAAATAAGGCATGACAAATGAATCACCTAATCTATATCCATTGTATAATCAAATGAAGTAGATAAGTATGCAATTGAACCTTTCAACTTAGAAAAAATCAAGAATATACATTCCTTATCAGTTTTATCTTTACCACAACCATCCAATTGAGACCTTAATGATTTAAACTTTACCAAGTAGTCTTCAATGGTAGGAAAATAATCTGTGGAAAGTGATGCCAATTTTGCCTCCAATTGCATAGCACGAATCTCACTAACTAAACCAAATAAATCCTTGTACTTATCCCATACCTACTTAGGAGAAGTAAATTCCTCAATATGGAAGAACAAACTGTTAGAAACATGCATAACAATCAAGCCCATAGCCTCATAACATTTATTCCTATGCAAAAATATTTCATATTCTTTGAAAAAATCAGGTTTCTTGTCATCCAAGGTGGACCACAAACCCCTAGACCAAAATAATTTCCTCACTATCTCCTTCCATGTATAATAATTATGAGGAGTTAGAACCTCAAACATTGGTTCAACCATTAGGAAAACAAGTTCCAAGAGAGAAAAATTAGACAAATATCTGAAACAAACTAATGTCATGATACCTCCCAAATGTGAAGTACAACTGAAAATGAAGCTCCATAATCAGTGAAGATGCCAAATATGTAAAAAATAAATAAATAATATATGGGGTTGAATCCAGAAAAAATACATGAATCAAATGATAGAACTCCTAAATACCTTTCAATTGATGTTTGAATCATGACAAATGGATGAACTAGTGAATATTTATGAGCTTGAAGGTCCAAAAGGGAAAAGGCACTTCAGTTGACAATAAAATGTACTTGCAACAAAATCTAACAAAATGACCTACACCACTATAAAATAAATGAAACAAGCTTTCTATCAATATCTTGTTTGCAAAATTTTGACATTTGGGCAAAAAGTTATGCTCCAAGGGGAAAAGGCCTTATTTGGACACCTAGGGGGCCAAGTTAAGCCCCTAGCTGGTTGGATTATGGTCTGCAATGTGACCACTAGTAAAATTTTTGGTCATTGCAGGTTTTAAATTTTTTACATCAATCGTAGAGCGGAGGACGAGTGACAATGGCAATGGTGTTGCTTGCGTAGTGCAAGGGGAGCCCCGCCCCACCTACAGGTGAAGAAATCGAGGCTAAGCCCAGAACCACCTACAAAACTGTGGGTAGGAGAAAAAAATCAATAATGAAAAAAAATTAAATTCCATTAACAGATGTACATCCCATCAATGCAACGCCAATGTAGACTGCACCTTGGCATACTACAAACTTACGACAGAACCTTGTTGACACCTCCTCTGCACATATTATGGAATATTTCACAAAATATGCCCCACACTCTTGTTGATCATTACATTGACATTGTGTAGACTATTTAGACTATACAATATCATATTGTACAAATGAATTTGATATTTTTTGCAAAAAAACTCTAAGGCCCCAAGGAAAAATCTTTGATTTCAACAATTTGAGAAGTGATCTTGAGGTTTTTAGGCCTTTTGAATGTAATGGAAAGGTCGATTTTGGTCCAAAGTGCTCCAAAAAATCAGCTACCTCCTAGATCTAGTAACCATATCCCAACTTGAAACCCTCATAGATCTAGCAAAATATGTCAAATTTTGATGAAACAAAAGCTAATCTTGACTTTCGTAAATTCCCTAGACTCAATGGTGAGCTCAGATTACCTCCAACATGCACCAAAGAAAACCTACAATGAAAACCCACAAAGAGGAACCCTCCAAAACTAGAATTTTTGATTCCCTATACCACCATTGGGTGCAAGGGAAGATCATACTCAACCTTACTAGAATTCACCAAGATCTCTCAATAGAAATATCTCTACCCTCAAATCTAAGAAGGAATTTGCAAGGTTATGCTTTGATACCATGTAGTAGTTGAAAATTAGCTCTATCCTAGGACAACTTGCAAAAACAATGAAAACCTTCTACAAGAGAGTATGCAAGAAATGATCTTGTTTGATATTAAGATCTATCAAAAATGATGATGAGTTATGGTATAAAAGTGTACAATAACCTTGCTTATAAATACAAGATGTGATGAAGTACCAAACATTAAATGACTGTATCATTATTAAATGACATGAGCCATCATTAAATGACCTAAGACTCTAATATTTAATAAAACCTAAAAAGATAAATCTTATCTAAACAACTTAAATATTCCTATGACCTAAGTGAACTTAACATGTAAATAGGACCCCACTAAGTAACTAGTTAGGAAAAGTACCTATTTACACCAACAGATGCACCATCACTTGATAGCTCTTTTATAGACATGGAATCTTGTATGGCTTATGACGTGCCACTACTTTCAATGTTAATTTCTCCACCATCTCTATAGATACCAAGTTATTAATGCTTCTAATGTCTATAATCAACTTAAAACATTTATCCCCAAACTTACTTTAAGTTTTAAATATGCTCCTCCTTTGTCATGGTTTAGTTTTTTGGTTTCAAAATTACTCTTTTCAACTAAAGATTTTATCCATTTTTGGTTATATGGGTACAACCATATCATCTTTTATTTATTCAACTTGAGCAATACTAGCTTTATTGTTACTCTTATTTTCCTTAGTAGTTCATATGCTCAATTTCCATGTGGTTTAGATTTGTAATAGGTGTCATTGAACCCTTGACCACATCCTTGTGATCTAAATTCTCTTTCTCTCAAAGAATAAAATCCTTTTCTTTGTTAAATACTTTCACCTTCATCCTCAATTTTGTCAACATCCAATCGACTGCTTGCCATAACCTCTCCTCTACAATGACATTTTTATTGCTTTCTAGCCAACTAATCTTCAACCTTTAATGCATATTAGTTTCCCTACTCTACCCATTAATATGCCATTAAAAAAATAGATTCAATATCTTTAGAATGACCAAATTAGATTGTCAATTTGTAGAATTCTTCTATTTATCATTTCCACTCAAATCCTTTTGACAAAGATTATGCAACTTGAATCACACAATAGAATAATTAGGTTGTGTTTCAACTCAAATTGTAAATTTGTTGCTACCCACAACCTCTCTTCTACCATGACTTTGTTGTTGTTTTCTAGCCGACTAATATTCAACCTTTAATACACACCAGCATGCCTACACCAATTTAATAGTAAGCATACTAATTTCATCTCAAATTTTGAGTCTCAACCCATGAATATAACATAATTATTTTCTTCAATATCTATGGAATAACCAACTCCAATTTTCAATTTGTAGAATTCTTCTATGTATCATTTACACTCAACTCCTTTTGACAATGATGTTAATGTATAGGAGATAATTTTCACCCCTTATGCAAATTCACCTTTTACCCTTCCTCACTTTAGAAAACCAAATCCGAAGGCTAAAATCCACATAAGCCCGCTACCTTTGTTCTTGTTGGAAAATGTGCCTTGATTTACTGGCTTGGACCTTCGCTAAAGGCTTGATGAATTTATGCCCTTATCGCTTTACCACGATGTTCTCTTTTGGTCGGCTTGACCCTTTGGTCACTGAGACTTTATCTGATCGGCGAGGATCCTAGGGTTGTCACAGCGATGGGCCGATGGGCATGGAGTTGGCGGATTGTTTGCGAGCCTCGACTTGATCGGAAGAGCAGTCATCTATCGACGAAAGGAAATGCTTTGTCTCGTCGATGTGTCAATGCCTTGCATCAATGACTGCTATCAGCTTCATCCGATGGTGTTGGCTAATTTTTGCGGCATCCAAAGGCAAGTACTGTTGTTAACCTTTTCACCAAGCGGAATTGCCTGTGCGCATGATGCATGGTGGCTTGTCAAAATGGTGAGTGCAACGATGAGATTGTGGGCCCTGAGTTGCTTTATGCCAAGGGTTTTTCATCCGTGGACACTTGTCTGTGCCTTGGGACTTCCCTGGGGAATCTAGCGGATATTGTTAGAGATTCCCCGAAGGAGCTCCAACGGCTTCCACATAGGCCAAGCAGAGTGCCCAAGCGGTGGACACATGGTAGCTTCAGAAGCTCGTTCCAGGCGGGCTCATGGGAATCTTGGCGATTCCCTCCTAGATGCCCCGAAACCTCCTAAGCGGTGAACACATGGCTTGTGGGACCCGATAGAGCTAGCGGTTGGTGTTTTGGCGATAGCGGATTATTGTCGGCCCGAAATGTGATGCATCTGTTAGTGATGGCGAAGGGTTCTCGGAGCTCGATGACTATTGACCATTCACTACTCGATCAAGTGGTAGAACGAATAGCAGTGTAACACGTGGCATTTTCTCATCGGTTGTTTATGCATCGTTGTTGCAAAACAACATTTATTTCCAGAAGCTGGATTGGTGAAAAGCGAATTATTATGCAGTCTCTTGTGATTGGATTTTGGCGATTGGCAGAGCCTGAATTGTGTTTTCTCTACAACGAATTTATTGCGGGGGTGGCTCAATGCAGGTTTGCAGGTGGATCCGATCTGAGATCGATTTGGCATGTCAATGAAAAACTAATTTTAATGCACCCTAATTGGTGGTTGTAGAGAGACTTGAAATTGTCGGTCTTGACAAGAAGTCGATTAATCTGAGAGAGATAAGAACAAGTAGAATACTATGAAAAAGACGGTCAAGTTTTGTATTCGTTGTATGCCGAAGTAGCGTTGAAACAGTGAGTGCATGAAAACTCAAAATTTGATGTGAGCTAACTATCAGAGAGTGAGGGTTGTAACTTTGTATGTAATCTTTTGCTTACTGTAATAGAAAGTGTCTTTCTATTGGTGTGGTGGGTTTTCCCACGTAAATCTGGTGTTATCTCTGAAATGTTTTATTTTTGTTACTCTTGTTACCCTGCATGTGTTCATCTTAAGTGTTTTATTGTTTTAAAACTGGTCTTTGCATGTCTCCTCTATGGTTTTAGCATTAGGAAAGCATTTTCACACATTTTCTTTTCCCTTACAAATGGTATCAGAGCCTGGCTAGTTGTGTTATCCTTGTTAGTAGGGTTGGTTCTTTGTGCTAATACTGTTCTAGTGGGAGTCTTGCAAAGTTAGAACTTAGTTTTGTCTAAGATGACAAGTACATCAGGAAGAGTTGATATTGAGAAATTCAATGGAGGCAACTTTGAGTTGTGGAAACTCAAAGTGGAAGACCTGTTAGTGGATAGAGACCTCTGGGTAGCAGTGTCTGGAACTATGCCACAAGGTATGAAGCAAGAAGAATGGGACCTTGCAAAATGAAAATCGAAGGTTTGATAAGACTTTTTCTGGCCGATTATGTACTCTTGAATGTCCATGAGGAGAAGTCTGTAGCTTCGTTATGGAAGAATCTTGGTGATATTTATCAAGGAAAGTCTCTGGTAAATAAGTTATTCCTGAGGAAGAAGTTGTACTCCTTGAAGATGGAAGAAGGTGCATCTGTTGTAGACCATCTAAACTCGTTTAATATGAGTGTTGCTCAATTGGCATCTGTGGGTGTAAAGATTGAGGAGGAGGATCATTGCATGCTCTTGTTATGTTCATTATCTGACACTTGGGATCATCTGGTGATGGCTATTGGAAGTACAATTGCTAATTTCAAGATGGAAGATGTGGTTGCTTCGTTGTTGTCTAAAGAGATGCGAAGGAGGTCTTCTGAGATGGACAAAGAGGCCCTTGTTGTCCGAGGTAGATCGAAGGAGAAAGGCAAGAAGAAGGACAAGAAGTCCAAATCTAAATCTGTAGGGATATCAAAGTATCCTGGTAAAAAATCCAGGTGAAATATTGGAATTGTGGGCAGCCTGGTCATATCCAAAAGGATTGTAAGGAGAAGAAGAAGAAGAAGAGTAACTCTTCAAACTATGACTCTTCTTAGAGTGATGCAGATGCCTTCATTTCAGCCTTGGCAACTCAGGTATCAGATGATGTCTGGCTGGTTGACTTGGGTTCATCCTTTCACATGATGTCTCATAGAGAATGGTTCACTAATTATGAGAAGTATGATGGTGGAAAGGTGTACCTTGTGAGTGATTCAACGCTGGAGATTGTTGGTTGTGGAAGAGTCAAAATTCAATTTTATGACGGGAGATTCAAAGGGATTGGTGGCATACTGCACATACCAGGTTTGGCTCGTAACTTACTTTATGTCAGTAAGTTGAATGATGTTGGTGTAGAAATTTCTTTCTCGAGTAAAGGATGTAAGATGGCTAGATGTGCAATGATGCTAGCTAAAGGTGTATGTAGTGGTACTCTGTAAAACCTGGATGCACATCTTGTTCAATGCAACAACACCTCTGTAAAGTCAAGCAAATTTGTTCCTATAGAGGAAGATGAAGATGCTTCTTTGGCTGCAAATGCGATGGAGGTGAAACTCCTAGTAGAGAAGACCATGATGTGGCATCATAGACTCAGTCACATAGGTGAGAAAGGTTTAAAAACCTTGAAAAATAAAAATCTTGTTGAAGGGCTTGTAGATTGTAATCTTGAGTTCAAAATATGTGAACACTACATTTATGGAAAGCAACAACATGTTTCCTTTTCCTCGAGTTCTCATAAATCTTCTGGTGTACTAGACTATGTTCATTCTAATGTGTTTGGTCTAGTGAATGTTCCTTCATTATCGAATTCTAGATATTATGTTTCTTTTATTGATGACTATTCGAGAAGGGCATTTATATACTTTCTTAAAAGTAAATCAGAAGTGTTCAGTCATTTTAAAGAGTTTAAAAACTTGGTAGAGAATCAGATTGGAAGGAGAATAAAATGTTTGAGGATGGATAATGGCGGTGAGTTTTGTTCTACAAATTTTGATAGATACTGTAAATACCATGGGATTAAAAGGCATTAAACTAAACCTTATACTCCACAACAGAATGGAGTTGTTGAAAGGTTAAATAGGACGTTGATGGAAAAGGTAAGGAGTATGTTGAGTAGTGTTGGTCTAGAGTAGATGTTCTGGGTCGAGGTCGTGGCTACATGTTACCTGGTAAATCATTCTCCTTGCTCTGCTCTTGTTGATAAGACACCTTTGGAGGCGTGGTCTAGTAAGAAGCCCTCTCTGAGACATGTTCGTGTCTTTGGCTGTGAGGCATATGCATATGTGCCAAATGAGAAAATATCTAAGCTGGAGAACAAGGTTGTTAAATGTATCTTCATCGGCTATGGTGTTGGTGTGAAGGGATACAAGCTTTGGAATCCTGATACTGAGAAGAATTTGTATAGCAAAAGTGTAATATTTCATGAGTTGAAACTTTCTATAGCTGATTCACAGCTAGAGACAGATCAAAGAGAAAAGAAGAATGATAAAGTTAAGATTCCCCAAACTCTAGAAAAGGGAGAATTGCATGGTGTACCTGAATCTGAGAAGAGCTCTAGCAGCTTTGAGAGTTTTGAAGATGAAGAACCACAACCTCAGCCAGTGAGAAGGTCTACACGTCAAAAACATCAACCTGATAGGTATGGTTTCTCCATTTTGGATTCAAACTGTGCCTATGCTTTAATTACTAGCACTAAGGAGCCTAGGACTGTTAAAGAGGCAATTAATATGCCTAATGCAAATTCCTGGTTGGAAGTCATAAATGAAGAAATGGAATCATTAGAAAAGAATGAAACCTGGGATTTGGTACCTTTTCCTGAAGGAAGAAAGTTTGTTGGTTGTAAATGGGTATTTGATAAGAAGACTGGTCTTGAGGGCAGTTTGGAGAAGTATAAAGCAAGGTTGGTTGCAAAGGGGTATTCTCAAGTAGAGAGAATCGATTATGGAGAAATATTTTCCGTTGTAGCTAAGCTGACATCTATCAGATTTTTGTTGTCACTTGCAGTCACGTATGACTTAGAGATCGAGTAGATGGATTTGAAAACATCATTTCTCCATGGAGATTTGGAAGAAGAAATTTACATGTCCCGGCCTGAGCATTTCATTGAAAAAGGTAAAGAAATCCTAGTCTACAAATTAAAGAAATATTTGTATGGTTTGAAGCAGAATCCTAGAATGTGGTACCAAAAGTTTGACACGTTTGTGTGGTCTATGGGATTTGTGAGATCAAAATATGATCATTGTGTGTATTATAAAATGAAAATGATCGTGTGCTTATTATTACCTTATATGTGGATGATATGTTGTTCATAGGAAATAGTAAGTCTATGATTTTTGATCTTAAATCTCAGTTGTCTGCAAAGTTTGAAATGAAAGATCTGGGTGCAACAAGGTATATTCTGGGGTTGGAGATAACCAGGGACAAAAATGGAAAAAATATTTGGGTCAGCCAGAGTAAGTACATCAACATTGTTCTGGAGAGATTTGATATGAGTGATTTCAAGAAGCTAGTTGTTCCAATTACCCAGGGAATGAAACTAATTGTTGAAGACTGTCCAAAATCTTCTACTGAGATGGAGGACATGACCAAAGTGCCTTATGCAAGTGTTGTTGGCAGTTTAATGTATGCGATGGTCTGTACAAGGCTAGACATTGCTCAAGCAATGGGAGTACTCAACTGATTTATGGAAAATCCAGGAAGGACGCATTAGGATGTTATAAAGAGAGTGTTTAGATATCTGAGAGGTACCTCAAAATGTGCTTTGTGTTACCATGACAATTTGGTTGCATCATAGAGAACTCTCAGCATTCATGGATATGTAGACTCTGATTGGGTAGGGGAAATTGACAACAAAAGATCCACCAGTAGATACACTTTCATGTTAAATGGCGGTGCAATTAGTTGGATGAGTAAGCGGCAGGCTGTAGTCGCTTTTTCCACAACGGAGGCAAAATACATGGAAGTGACTCACGCCTACAAAGAAGTTGTTTGTCTCAGTCGCTTGTGCTCTAATATTGGTTTTGATGCAGGGAAAATCACTATTTGTTGTGACAGTCAGAGTGCCATTTCTTTGGTGAAAAATCCAACTTTCCATGCTAGGACGAAGCATATCGATGTGCAGTATCATTTCATGAGAGATATGGTGGAGGATAGAAAGGTTTTTTTAGAAAAGGTGGATACTCAGAAAAATGTTGCTAATGCATTGACAAAGCTAGTAAGCACGGAAAATTTCAAATGGTGTGCAAGCTCTATGGGCCTTGAGGCCTATGATCGCAAATGAATTCGAAGTATGGAAGAAGCCAGTAAGTCTTCATCAAGTGGGAGCTTGTTGGAAAATGTGCATCAATTTATTGGCTTGGACCTCTGTTAAAGTCTTGACGAGTTTATGCCCTTATCGCTTTACCACGGTGTTCTCTTTTAGTCGGCTTGACCCTTTGGTCGCTAAGACTTTTTCTAATCAGTGAGGCTCTAAGGGTTGTCACAGCGATGGGCTGACGGGCATGGAGTTGTAGGATTGTTTGTTGGCCTCGGCTTGATCGGTAGAGCATTCATTTATCGACAGAAGGAAATGCTTTGTCTCATCGATGTTTCGATGCCTTGCATCAATGACTGCTATCGGCTTCATCCGATAGTGTTGGCTGCTTTCGTGACATCCCAAGGCAAGTACCATTATTAAATTTTTCACCAAGTGGAATTGCCTGTGCACATGACACGTTGCGGCTTGTCAAAGTGGTGAGCACAGCGATGAGATGGTGGGCCCTGAGTTGATTTATGCGAACGGTTTTCTGACCATGGACACTTTTCTGCGCCTCGGGAGTTCCCTGGGGATCTAGCGGATGCTACTAGAGATTCCCCGAAGGAGCTCCAGCGGCTTCCATGTAGGCCAAGCGGAGTGCCCAAGCGGTGGACATGTGGCAGCTTCAGAAGCTCGTATTAGGTGGGCTCATGGGAATCTTGGCGATTCCCTCCTAGATGCCCTAAAACCTCCAAAGTGGCGGACACATGGCTTGTGGGACCCAATAGAGCTGGCGATTGGTGTCTTGGTGATAGTGGATTATTGTTGGCACAGAATGTGATGCATATGTTAGCAATGGCAAAGGGTTCTCAAAGCCCGATGACTGTTGACCATTCACTGCTCGGTCAAGCAGTGAAACAAATAACAATGAGACACGTGGCGTTTACTCATCGGTTGTTTTTGCATCATTTTTGCAAAACAACATTTATTGTTGGAAGCTGGATTGGTGAAAAGCGAATTATTATGCAGTCTCTTATGATTGGATTTTGGTGATTGGCAGAGCCTGAAATTGTATTTTCTCTGCAACGAATTTATTACGGGGGTGGCTCAATGCAAGTTTGCAGGTGGATCCGATCCGAGATCGATTTGGCGTCTCAGTGAAGAATTTATTTTAATGCACCCTAATTGGTGGTTTTAGAGAGACTTGAAATTGTTGGTCTTGACAAGAAGTGGATTAATTTGAGAGAGATAAGAACAAGCAGAATATTGTGAAAGAGGCGATCGAGTTTTGTATTCGTTGTATGCCGAAGTAGTGTTGAAATAGTGAGTGCATGAAAACTCAAATTTTTTTGTGAGCTAACTATCAGAGAGTGAGAGCTCTAACTTTGTATGTAATATTTTGCTTACTGTAATACAAAGTGTCTTTCTTGGTGTGGTGGGTTTTTTCTCGAAAGGGTTTTCCCACGTAAATCTGGTGTTATCTCTGAAATGTTTTATTTTTGTTACTCTTGTTACCCTACATGTGTTTATCTTAAGTGTTTTAATGTTTTAAAACTGGTCTTTTCACATCTCCTCTGTGGTTTTAGTGTTAGGAAAGTGTTTCTACACCTTTGATTTTCCCTTGCAGTTCCACTTGGCGCCTATTTTGAGCATCGATAGAGGAATAACTATTGGGGATGCCCATGTGGTGCACAAACGTCCACGCAACGCGCTTATGTCCCTGGAAGATTCCTATGGCTGCAACCTACAGAGGCGTTACACTTCCCATTGGAAGTCAACTTGTAACACCCTCTTCGGCTAACTGACCCAAATATGGTCATTTTCTTCACTCTTTCCTTCAAATTAACTATTGATTCATCCATTTTGGGACTTTACACTCAAAATTCTTCTTCCACAATCTCATCTACAGATTCAAGAACTCAGTTCAAGAATTCAAGCAAAATTCTTACACTCCATAGCAGCAATTTCATCATTCCATCAACTTGGTAGAGCAAGTGTAAAACAACAGCATTGTAGCAGAGGCTTGAGTCCTCTCATTTTCTCCCCCATTAGCCTTGAGCGCTCTTGGTGGAGGTGGTAAGATTTATAATTCTCTCTATTATTTGGTTGAGTAAGGACATTACTATTTTGTAGTGTTTTAGTGTTCTTTGCTTTCATTTCTTCTTTATCATACTATTTCCCTATCGTTGCACACTTGGTTGTCTGTGGAGGTGGAAACACCAAAATAGGGGTCTAGCTGAGGAAGAAGCCTATACAGCCCCCAACAATTTTCCTCTTTATTGTGTGTAGGTGGACATTTTTTGTGGAGCTAGCTGATGAATAAGCTTTTATGTGAGATCATTCTTGTTACCCTAGTGTTGGTCTATTTACTTTATCATATCCATTTATATGTTTCTTACTTCATAGTATTATTTTGTTCCCTTAGAAACCATTAAATAGGTTGTTAGTTCATTTTCTACTAGTTAGACCTTGTCTTTTTGGTCCCTTGGCCATACGGATGCCAGTACACCTAAGAGATGCTAGCACGCCACACTTTCATCCCAAAATAGTGCTTTTTCCCTCTAATAGAGAGCTATCTCAGACGTAGAGTTGACCTTGAAAACTGACTCGCCTAGTCCCCTCTCAAGTCTCGGGTCTGCAGAGTGATCGAAGGATCTTATAATCTTCATCATTCTCATCTCGCATATCCTAATACTTTCTTAAGATAAGGTAAATTAGGGCAGCTTGCTGCTCTCGACCCTCTATGACCTGGGGCCTAGACATGGTTGGTCCCCCTCTCTTACATTTTTGGTGAACCCAACATGAACCAACGTCTACTCATTTTTCGGGGTTTTATTTTTTCCCATTGTACCCTCGATCGTGGTACCCCTGCATGTTGTGAAGGTTTATGAGCATCACAACCCAATCCATGACCTCTGGGTATATTGTTAAGAGAAGTCTACAACACCTTTTGATGGAGAAGACAAAGGTCACTTCTAATTTCTCTATAGGTCTCTTTTTTGGTTCTATGGTTGGCCTAACCACTCAAGAGTAGGTATCACAGGTCGAGTCAAGATTCTTTGATGAAACTGACTATGTCCCTACTCCTCCTGTGTCACCTACATCATCTTCCATAGATGATCATGAAGTTGTCCACATCCCTTCTGAATATATCGCTAATTTGAGCAAGGGGTTGGGTGCTTTGGAAAATCACCTAGAGAAAAACTTGAAGCTGGTTAGGGCTGCTAAGGTTATCATCAAAATAAAATATATGATAGGAAAAGACCAAACAAACATAGAACTCTTGGCTAGTCTTTTTGATTTGCCTGAAGCGTGCACCCCTTCGAACCATAGTAGCATGATACGAGGTGGCCCCTTCAAAGAACATGAGAGACAGTTAGGAGTGTCGATGCCTCCCAAATTCGTGTACATGGCCGACATGATCCCTTCAATCAGTATCCCTGCTGCCTTTGAAAGTTCTAAAACTGTCAAAGTAAACAAAAACCCTCTAGGTTTTCACTTCACCCCTCCTGTCACCTCCAACGGTGGAGGATTTGGTGGGATGAATGGTGGAGGATTTGGTTGAAGTAGCTTCTATGGCGGAGGTGGCACTGGCGGAAGTGGTTCCGATGGAGGTTATGATAGTGGCTTTGTTCCTAGTGGTGAGTCTGGTAGAGGTCACATTGGTGGCACTGGCGTTGGTGCCGGTTCCGGTGGTAGTCATGGCAGTGGTTCTGGCGGTGGTTCTGGTGGTGGTCCTGGCAATGGTTTTGGCAGTGGCTCTGGTGGCTATTCCACTGGTCCTATATCTTCTAATACCCTGATTTTGAACACCCTTCTTTAGAATATGGGGAAGATGCAGAACCAACTGGAAAACCTTTCCCAAGCTTCTACCCAACCTATCTTCCACCCTTTCTTCCAACATAGTCCACTATTAGTAGCAATCCTAGACACTCCTTTCTCGGAAGGGATGGAGATCCATAAATTCGAGAAATACGATGACAAAGGGGACCCGCAAACACATGTGTCCTCCTTTAATGCCTAATTTATAGACTTCTTCCATCATGGTGCATTGATGGAAAAACTATTCCCTCGATCTCTCAAGCACAAAACACTCGAGTGGTACTATTATTTTCATGACAATTTCATCTTTACATTCGATCAACTAGTGAACCAGTTCCTACGATAGTTCCAAGCCAACATCGGACCTAAGATGACCTTCTTTGACCTTGTTTGATGTAAACAAGGGGATAATAAGAATATTACCAATTTTATAGCATGATATCAGGTGCTCTTTTCACAAATCTCATACTTGTTATAGGACTCCAATGTACATAAGGTGTTCATAAGGAACTTACAAAGGCCTTGACAAGAGAAGTTTTCCCTTATGAAATACCCTTCTTTTATGCATTTGTGTGCAGACCTACAGGAATATCAGTAGATGGTGGTTCAATTCAGGGTACCTTCCTCACGCTCCCGTCCTGAAGGAAAGTCCATTGTGTCGATCTTTGGAAAAGGAAAATCTGTTGCAAATGTAGTAGCTGCTATGGATGACAACGGCCTCAGATGCAACCAGAAATTCACAAAGTTATCAGAATATTATTCCTCCATTTTACAAAAGTTGTTGAAGGATAAGATCGTTAACTTTCCAAGCCCTAAACTTGTTAGGGAACCTTACCCTAGCTGGTATGTTCAAGCAAATACCTATTGTCAATACCATCGAGTTAACAAACATGATACCGAATGTTGCATGCGCCTATGTCATGAGATATAGGATCACATTGAGGACAGTACTATTCATCTTGATGGAAGCAAAAAAAATATGAACAAATTAGTGGTGAAAGCTAATAATGAATTATAGATATACACCGACCTATTTCCATCACATTCTGCTAACATGATTATCAATTCCTCTGATTTTGTTCCTCGGCCTGAAGCATACGTTAACATGGTTACTGTTACTCCTTCTCCTTGTCTTGTGACCAATTTTTCAGATATAATATTCACTTCACAAGATGTACTGACTGTTGGAAGCATGTCCTATATTGTCATTGATGTTACCATGTTGGTCTGATACCTTGTACCGGTGTGCAAATCAAGCTTATCTCATCCGATATTTGATCCGATATTGTGGTCTGGATATTCTCTTTGGTAATCAATATGATCTAAGGTTTGGGAAAAGGCTTATGATTGTTGGAAGTGTGTATGTATGTACTCTCATATGTCCATATGTTTGGGTGATGCATTGGCATTGGTTTTTGTGATTATATTTTGATATTAGGTTAATCATGGCTGACCTAATATTCAGTCTATAGCTCAACATATTTTTTCATTATATGTGAGACCTAGCTTTGGTCCCAACCGACATGATGTTGCATGTCAAGGGTGAATTACTTTCAAAAATTCTTTATATGATGCCAACAAGTTATCATTTTGAAAATATGAATTGCATTCAATTAGGTTGACCTAATTGATGCATGCAGGTATATATGCAAGATGGTTTGAAGGAGAATGGAATGTGAATACGAAGAGAAGTAATGTGTGTGTATATGTGTATAAGTGAAGTGTGAAAATAGAAGGTTGAATATTAGTTTGTTTCCATGCGAGAGAATAATCTGAGCATCAAAGGAACTAAATCTGCACTTGTGGTGTAACTTTATTCATTCAACTCTGGCGGTTAGCCATTTTTTGTTTACATATTTTATGTAAGCAGTGAGCCTCTCTGTTTGGATAGTGAGTCCTTGTAAGCAGTGAGCTTTTTGTATCTGGAAATGAGCCTCCTTGT
The DNA here is from genome assembly GCA_007115665.2 of Sequoiadendron giganteum. Taxonomy (NCBI): domain Eukaryota; kingdom Viridiplantae; phylum Streptophyta; class Pinopsida; order Cupressales; family Cupressaceae; genus Sequoiadendron; species Sequoiadendron giganteum. Next base: position 971,928,880 of record CM021100.1, read on the forward strand.
AACTGGTATTGAAATAACTATATATTGTGAGCTAATCCTCACCGTGGTTTTTTCCTCATTGGGTTTTCCACGTAAAATCTAGTGCTCTTGTGTTGTGGAATATCATGTTTTGTTATTGCTCTTATCTATTCTATGCTATAAGGTAATTAAAGGTGTTTTTTCATTAAGTTTATGTGGATTTTGATTCACCCCGCCTCACAGTATATTGATTATTCAACAATTGGTATATGTTACCAATTTTCACTACAACTCAATTGGTGGAGCTAATTAATTTTTTTATCTTAAAGTGGAAGTTCAGTTATTTCTACATGTGCATTAAGTGTCGTTTGCACTGCATTAATCAAGTGTCAATTGTGCATTGTTTGAGAGAACAAAGTTTCAGAAGTATTACTCAATGTTTTGTAGAACAAATGAAGTACAAAACTGAATGTACAAATGATTATGCATAACCGTGCTTTCATTTATTTCATGATGATATTCATATTACATATTTCATTTGATTGCAAGAATAAAAATGATTATACAAGTTTGCATCTTGATGCATTTTATTTTCAGAATATGAAAAGCAGAAAGAGAAATTAAAGAATCCACACAAGCCGTGGAGTTAACTATTACAATGCATCACAAGAAGCATTCTACACTATTGAAGATGCAGGAAAAGGAAAACACATAAGAATTGGAATAATCATCATTGCATGTTGCTGTTGGAAGATGCAAAAGAGGTGCACCATCCTTCGTCCTCGAGCTCCAATCGACCTGCAAAATTTTGGGAAAGTCTCACTAGAGCTCCGATTATGAAAATCCCTACATGAACCACCAACAATAACGTAAAATTTTGCTAACAATGCATTGAAACAATTGAGAGAAGCAAAGAAGGAAACGTCGTAATAATATATTGTTTTTGCTAACATTGTTTTTTTCCTATGTAGGTATAGGAAAATTCATGTAGTTGATCATCTTATGAAGACATAAAAGCATGTGGGCTAAAACGGGCTCCGACAAGGGTAGAGCTCGGCATGCTGCCCCTTAAAATTACAACTGGGCTAAGTAAAATAGTACAATTATCATGCTCATTTGAGCCATTCATGAAGGATTAAAATGGTTTCAACCATCAAAGCATTAGGTTTATTGTTCATTCATAACAATCAAGTCTGAGTAATGAAGTGACAACTACAAGTGAACAATAGAATTAACTGATTCAATTCAGCTGAAATCCATCATTTTGCATTCTAGAAAGTTTTTAATATTGTTGTCATATTAATTGATTTTGTTTCCTTGGGTTATGTTCATGTTTATTTTTGTTGTTTCACAATTTTCTATTTAGGAGCAACAAGTGTTTCATGTCCTGACAGTGATAGTGAACAGTAATACATAATTCCTTATCAATGGAGCGCTAATAAGTAATGAAATCACATAAGGAAGCTTTACTTTGTGGCGTGTTTTGAGATGAGAATGCACTTTTTATGAAGAATTTAAATAAGAAGTTAAGTGAATGAAATGAACGATAGTGAATATCAAGGCAACCTACAGATGTATCAATGTAAATAAGGAGGCACTTTTTCTGAGACATTTGAGTAAATTGAAAAGCAACCTACAGGAGGTAAAAGTGAAGCTACAATGAGAAGTAAGTCTTCTTATTCTTCTAATTTAATGCACTTATGCCATAATTTTTTCAATATCAAGTAAGTTGGATTACAAGTGAGACAATTGCTATAGTATTTGTTTTCAAAACAAAAAGAGAGCTTACTGCATTTAAAGGACTTTTCAAAAAAATTATATGGGTTTCAACATAGTGTGGAATTTTTCATTTCAATATGCAAAGTTTTCTCCTTGTTTCAAAGTACCCATGTTGGGTTTTCAACATAAAATACAAAAATAAGTCATTTTCTTTCAAAATTCTGAGAACCCACATGGAGTTTTGATTCAATAGGAAATTTTTTAGTATTTTCAACTTACCCGTGTAAGGTTTTTTTTACAAAAAATGCAAAATGCATGTAATGCATCATGGGTCGAGCCCATTCATTAAGGAGCTTACAAAAAAATGGAGCAAGAATCTTCTCCAAGGGCATTCATTTCTATACTTTGACATAAAATGTAGATTTCAATCAACAAAGCACCCATTTTGTGCATAAGTGGCCATGGCCAAGAGGAGGAGTTTTAGTCATCAATATTCATAGAGAAATAAAAAAACCTTTTGAGCTCACCATCTAGGCCCCAAAATCTAAAAGTAAACAATGGATACAATGCAAAGGTTCTTTGAAAAATGCATTTATCAAGCATATATGGTGTGGCCTGTATATGGGTCTACATTTTTTTTGCAATAACAATCATTCTTTTTGTAAAGAGAAGCTTTTATAAAGCTTTAGTTTTGACAAGAAAAATAGATGGAGGAATAAGAGCTTACCTTTCTACGACTGTGGAGGAGTAGATAAGTTGCGGCCAAGCTCATAAGAGCTTTCAAATGCATGATTCGAGCTCATCAATGGCAGCCAATAAGAGCAGCAACAAAACACAGAAAGATGGAACCAAAAATCAGATAAGATACTTATACATGTCACAGCCTTAGAGGCCATTTCTTGCCTTCAAATAAAAAATGGAGCCACAAAATACCTTGCAAATAACTCACTATTTCTCTATCATGGGGGTCAACCAAGCTAAAGGAGGAAATCTGAAGAATAATGCAGACATTCAACTGAAAACCAAGCTCTCATGGCAGTGGCATTTCTCTCCCAGCTGAGTTCTTTTTCAAAAGTGACAAGTGCAAATGAAATGAAGTTTAGGGTTTTTTCTTTGGTTTTGTTCATGATAGCCCTAATTCGACTTTGGAGAGCTTTTATAATGTCAAATTTCTAAGCCAAATATCATGTGGCCAAAAATTATCAAGTGCCTTAGAGTTTCATTTGACATTATTTGCCTAAGTCTTTAGGCTTGTTTGATAAAATATTTCATGGCTTAAGACTTTAGGGATTTTTCGTAATGTCAAACTATGCCTTAGTCAAAATGGAGAGTGGTTAAATGCTTTAGGTTTTTAATTGATTTGGAGAGAAATCAATTAAATATAAATATTGAAATTACTCATGTCTTGGATAAATTTCATACTTTAGGCATTTATTTTCAATTGATTTTAAGGAAATCAATTAGATGAATCATGGAGATGTCCTTATTATTTTTATGATTTTTTAAGAAAATCAAATTTGTATTGGAGAAATAAGGTAATATTTTGCAAAATATTTGTAATCTTTAATTGCAAAATTAAATCAAATTAGAAAGATTAGAACCGCATGCCTTGTAAAGAAGAAGCTAAAACAATGATTTATAAATTGTTTTATTCTTTCTTGCTATTTTTAGCAGTTTGTGAGGCAAAAATAAGTTTGACTTTTCCTTCGTCGGATTTGAGCTGCATGGAGAAGAGATGAAGTGTTCTATTTACTTTTAAAGCAAATTTCACCTATTTTTAGAAGCCTTATGGAATGTGCATGCAAAAAGTATGAGTTTTCCACTTTTATGCCACATTTTTGAGCAGTTTTAGATGCTTTTCCTTGAGATTTCTTCTTGAGATCGGATTAGGGTTTTAGTGTTATATCTTGAAGAAAAACTTAGATTTTTTCTCAATTCAGATTATTGATTCTTTCTCTCAGACAGAAACAAAGAGTTTTGTAAGCAACAATTTATACTCAGACTTTGATTCTCCTTCAGTTAATAGAAACAACATTCCTATTTCTTAATTTTGTGTCTATTTACAGTTTAGTTTGATGTTATATTATGATTTCTATTTACAGAATCCTTGTTATGTCCTAGAATTGAAGATTTGATGCAAAATTTCCATCAAATATAGGTTGCATGTTGTATTTAAAACCTGAATCTTCATGCAAATCATTTGTGTTGAGTGTTCATGAGAGATTGTGAGATATTGTTGTTTTCTAAGAGTTGTTTTGTGGGTGAAAAACAAGGTCATCATTTAGTCATTGTTAAGTTCTTAAGTCGTAAGTTTAATTTCAGTCAATCTTTCTAACCTTTTCCCTTAGAAAATCATTTAGAATAGAATAAATCATTCAGAGAACCAACTCACTCTGGAGATTCCTTCTTCAATCAGATCACCCACATCTGAAGAAGGTTTCCATGTGTAAAAAGATAGTTAAATTCTACAAATTTAGCATAGGGTGCATATCGGATTGATAACAATATCAAAGCTTGGTTCCTCTAGAGAAGTCTAATAGCTTGAGGGAGATCCTACAGATTAAAAAAATGGAAAAAAAAGAGCTCTAGACTGCCCTTGAATATCTTGACAAGACTGAAATTGAAAACAAAGATCTGAAAGAAAATATTGATGAAGCAAATGAATACATCCAAAAATTGAAAGAGCAGTTAAAGAAATTTAAAGAAAGATACAGAGAAGTGAGTGAGCAGTTGAAACAAGAAAATGATGACAATATCGGACTGAAGTTGAAAATCGATGAAAATAAGAGAGTTGAAGAGTGCTTGAAAATAGTAATACAAAGCAAGGTTGATGTTTTCTCTAGGCTTGAATAGGAAGTGATGAATTTGAAAGAAAAACTTGAGAAAGAAAAACTTTGTGAAGATGATTTCAAGACAAGCTCCACAAATCTTGATGAATTAATAATAGGACATAAACCTTTTGAATACAAAGGTGATTTAGGTAATGAAGCTGGTGAAAAAATGCAGAACTCAAATCCAGTAATCAATCAGAAGACTCAAGATATAGGAAAGAAGAAAAGAAACTCTGGAAGGAGATCACCTATCATATAACCAAATGCATAAAGGTACTCATCATTCAATGGTGTTTTTATTTCATGTAATAAATTTGGTCATAAGGAAACTGAGTGTAGGAGTAGGATGAATCAATTTTTTGGTCCCTTCTCCGGACAATGTTATACATTGAAGAAGATCAGTCATAAAGCTATTGAGTGTAGATCTTCGGTAAGGATGATTAGTCAGGAGATGATGAATAGGTTCAATGGAAAAAGAATGAATCAATCATTTGATAGCTATTTCTATACCTATAACATGTTTGGACATAAGGAAAATCAATGCAGAATAGGGATTAATGGAAATCAAACAAGACAGAGAAATATTATTTGTTACTATTGCAAAAAACTGGAACATATTTCAAAAGTGTGCAAAAGTAAAAAGGGAGAGCAATCTACTCTAGTGGAAGATGATGAACCGGTGAAAAATATTGATAAGGAAGAGGTTAAGTAGGAAATGAGCAAGATATGAAAAAATAAAGGAGAATCAGAGACTACTTATGTGTTTGTACCTTCATCCGGCGCAAATGAATCCTCCAGGAATTAGACCTAGCATGGTCTTAGGGGAGCATTATCGAAAGATAAATTAAACCCTTGGAAACTCAGCATGTCAGGTGCTAGCACATGGATATGTTGTAAGGAATGATAGGAAAAATGTAATGCAAAATAAATTGGGAGAAAAAGAGCGAGCATGTTCTTTTGCGGAGTAAATTACGGTTTCTTAGTAGAGTGGAAGAAGAGTTTTGTCAACTTTTTGCGAATAATGCGAGTTAGGGAAAAATGATGGTGTATAAAGGAAATTTCACAAATCATTTTGATCATCAAATACATTTGAAGGATTTGTAGAGCGACTTGGAACCCTCTTGGAGCATTTCTGAAGTGATTTAGAGCCCCTTGAGAGATCTTTGTGGACATTCGAAACCACGCAGCAAAAGTTTCTCTCTATCGCAGCTCCAGAGGAAGGTAATAGAAGAATTCTTTGTTGAATTTTAAGAATTTAAGAGCTTTAATGGAACCTTCTAATAGAGGATCAAGTAGAAATATCCCACTGAAATTAAAGGAGTCGAGCTGGATGAATTCGATCATCGCAGAATAAAGAAGATGGAATTAGGGTTGGAACCGAGTAACTTACAAAACTTACAAACCCTAGGTTTGGATTTGTGGGGAGAATTCCCTTGGATTGATGATAGATAATTTATCTTCTTCTTTTTAAGCAAATTCAAGGATGGAAGCATTATATTGGATAAATCCTATCCCATTACAAAGGAAGTGATCGAAGCAGTTACTAGATTATGCAGAGTTGGAGAACTTCCTGGATAGAAGACTATACAAGGAAGTAGAGGAAATGACAGGAGTTGACAAAGATCCCCAATCACTATTGATTGACACTATTTCCAATTCCTTAGTTAGGTAAGTTACGTATGGAATTTCTTATAAAATATATTTCAGAAATCGAGAAAGCTCTACTTCAGCTATTGTTGTGTTTTTAGTGCATAAAATGGTAAAAGAGAACAAGCAATTTGATTTGTATAGACTAATTCTTGACAATCTCACCAAGAACATATGAATGTCATCGGAAGAAGGATACCCTTTCTATTTTGGGTCCTTGCTTACATGTTTGGTACTCTATTGTCTGAACTCGCTACCAAGAAAGAAATACGTTAAGTAGGAATCTGGCATTCCCGTTGTAAGATAAATATGCAAACACTTGGAAAGTTTAAAGGATAAAGTAAGTGTGTGTAAAAAAATTCTTATCCTTGTAGAAACTAATGAGCTATGGTGAAGTTATGTTGAGTCGATTTGAGGAAGGTTCTTCCTCCTAAACAAAAGAATTGGAAGTAGTCACTAGTCATTCCCCTCTAGAATCGAAGAAAAGAAAAAATTTCACTGAGAACATCATTGTTATGTTGGATATTGTTGATATGTGGTTGTCATTGATGTCAACACTATTGGCATTAATGTATTTAAGGTTGTATATGTCAAGGATATTGAGAAAATTGTATAAGTTAAAGGTTGTCAGTGAAGCAGTGAAGTTCAATATGATGGATAGTTCAGTATATTGATGGTGAGAAGTTGTGGATTAAAGAGTTTGTTGAAAGTTATATCTAGTTTATCCACTGAAAGTTTCAAAGGTTCGCATAAAGATTTGATCAAGTTATGATTATGTGTGTTCTGACAGTTGTTATGTTGCTTTAGTTGGTGTTCCTGAAATAATATGATGTGATTATGGTAATCTGAGTTGTTGTGAATGCTTATGAGGTGATTCATGATGTTTTTAGATCATGCTCTATCTATGTTGTTGGTTTGCATTGATCGTTGTGCTTGCGATTGGTGATTTTCTTCTATGTGTTCATGTTTTTCATTTTCATGGCCGACAAGGTGATTGTAGCATGTTGTGGATCTTCAAGGCTAATTGTTTATGGTGTTTCATGCTCGAGACATGTTGTTTAGGGTCCCTACTATGTTTTGGCCAACGTTGGTTGATTCACATTGACAATTTTTTATTAATTTGGGCCGATAGTTTTTACACATTTTATATTTTATTGGGTCGACATGTAGTTGATATTATCCTTAGATGTGGATATATATAACTGATTGTTTACATCATTTGATACATGCGAGATATGCAAAGTGTGAATTATATGTGAGAATAAAGTTCATATCTTTTGAAGGCAGAAGTAAAGTGTGAAGAAGAGTGAGAAGAAGAAAGAGTGTTCATGTGCTTAACCAGAATTGTAATCAAGCATTAGCAGATGCTATCTTCTCAATTCAAAATCTCTCAAATGGATGTAATCTGAATGTGACTATAAGACAGTGTGTCTTCCTTTGGGCAGTAAACCTTTTTGTAATTGAGCAATGAGCTCTAGGCAATGTGCCTGAATGCATGTGCATTCCCCATTTACTATACTTTTAAGAGAGTATAAACTTGTGGATTAACCTCCACCGTGGTTTTTCCCCTAACATAGTTTTCACACAAAAATCTTGGTGTTATGTGTGTTTCTGATGTGGTGATGGTTTTTTCTTTCATGTTTAATTATCAGATCTGAGAATATGTTTAATAAGTATAATTTCTGAGACAACTGATTCACCCCGCCTCTCAGTTGTCTTCCCTTGTGTTGCCAACAATTGGTATCAAAGCAGGTTCCTCTGGAGAATCTTGATCGCTTGAGGTGATCCGAGATGGCGACATATAAGAAGGATAGTTTGAGATTTGATGGAACAAATTATTCTTTGTGGAGGTGCATTGGTGAACCATATTGGACGATTACAAAGAATAGATATATCATACCTCAGAATGGTCCTTCTACTGCAGGTGAGATTAAGGAAGTTGAGAACAATATTAGGGCTAAGGAATCATTGTTGAGTGCTTTGACTGATTCTGAAATGACAATTGTAATGGACCTGAAGACTGCTCATGATTATAGAAAAATTTGGAAACTTTGTATGAAGGTGATACCTATGTGAAGATGGCTAAGTTGTAGAGCCTGGAAGGGAAATATGAAACATTGAGGATGGGTGAAGATGAGAACATTTATTCTTTTATGCAGAGAGTGAATGAACTTGTGTGTAGTATCAGATGTGTTGGTGGAACATTGGAAGAATCAAAGATTGTTGCTAAAGTGCTCAGATCCTTTCCTACTGCATACAAACACAAAGTTGTTGTTGTTGAGGAGATCCAAATTGTGACAAATGTAATCAGAGACATGTTGATTGGTAAGCTTGTTGCTTCTGAGTTAAGTGAGTTTGGTGAATCTCTTCCTAAGACAAAATCTGCATTCAAAGCTACTATATCCAGGAAAGATAAGTAGAGATATGATCCGGGAGAAATTTCTTCTAGAAAAATGTCTAAGTATGAGCAAGAAATGAGAGAGATTGAAGAAGAAGAGAGAAAACTAGATGAGCTTGAAGCACTTCTTGTCAAGAGGGTAGCCAAAGGAGAAGGTAAGTATAAAGGTAAATTGCCTCTTAAATGTTTTTCTTGTAATAAGATAGGTCATTTTTCCTCAAGGTGTCCTGAAAGAGTTCCTAAGCCAAGATCTAACAAGCCTAGATTCCAGAGAAAGTGTTATTTTGTTGTTGATGAAGATGTGGCAGATGATGAATCTAACAAAGGAAATGTAAGTTATGATGATTTTGTATTTATTTCTATCAAGGAAATTAATCATGTACCTACTGAATCTACTAGTTTCATGAATGTGGAGAAAGCTCTAGTTGCCCGAGTTGAAGAAAAAGATGAATGGGTGATTGACAGTGGATGTTCTCATTACATGAAAAGTGACAAAAGTAAATTTGTAAGCTTGGAAAAGTATGATGCTAGTGTTGTAATATTTGGTGATGAAAAATCTGGTGTAATCTATGGCAAAGGATCCATTTATTTTGATGGTAAGCATAATACTGATGATGTTTCATTTGTGGAAGGTTTGAAGCATAATCTTTTAAGTGTTGGACGGATGGTTGACAAGGAATATAATCTTCAATTCAAGGATGGAAAATTTAAAATATTGGAATGTGATTACATCTAGTACGAAAAAAAGGTAATATTTTTCACCTAAGAACTGGAAATAAAAGTTGTTTGATTGCTCAAGTTGATGGAAGTTGGTTTTGGCATAGGAGATTGTGTCATGTAAACTTTGACAGTATTATCAAGATAAGTTATATCCAGGTAGTGAGAAATATTCCTAAGTTGATAAAACCTACTAATACTATATGCAAGGAATGCCAGTTAGGGAAGCAAACTAGAGTCTCATTCTGAAGTAAACAATATTGTTCAAATGAAGTATTGGAGCTTGTGCATATTGACTTGTGTGGTTCTTATAGAATCATAAGTTTACAAGGAGATAGGTATTTGTTGTTACTTATTGATGATTATTCTAGATTGATGTGGGTTAATTTCTTAAGGGACAAATCTGAAGCTCTAGAGAAATTCAAGATTTTCAAGGCTATGGTTGAGGCAAAGACAGGTCTGAAGATTAAATGTCTGAGATCAGATAGAGGTGGTGAATTCACTTCCAGCGAGTTTAATTCTTTCTTTGAAGAGCATGGGATAAAGAGACAATTTTATGCCTAGCAGACCCCTCAGCAAAATGGAGTTGTGGAAAGGAAGAACGAAACAATTCAAGAAGCTGCTAGGACTATGATGTTGGAAGGAAATGTTCCTCATATCTACTGGAGAGAAGTTGTAAGTACTATTGTTTATACTCTCAATCGGGTATATGTCAAAGGTGATACTGGTAAGACTCCTTTTGAGCTAAGCCTATTTTTAGATACTTCAAAATCTTTGGAAAAAAATGTTATATCAAAAGAGATAAAGATATAGGAAATTTTGATGCTAGAAGTGATGAAGGAATATTTCTTGGTTATTCTACTAAAAGTAAAGCCTATCGATGCTACAATAAGACATTCAAGAAAGTAGTTGAAAGTGCAAGTGAAAAGGTTGATGATGACACATTTAGACCATCCAGAACCCGTGGATATGATTTAGATGATCAAAATGAAAGTTCAGATAAAGGAAAGAAATTTCAAATCATTCCGGTGAATTAGGAAAATCAAGAGGAAGAAATTGGTGAAAGTGCAGAAGCAAGATCACAAGAGCTTGAAATTCAAGAACAGCCTAAGACTCCAAGGTATGTAAGACAAAATCATTTAGAAGATCATATTATAGGTGATAAGAACAAAGGTGTTCAGACTAGGAGAAGAATTGTAGAAGAGAACTGTTTAATTTCAAAGACTGAACCTAATAGTGTCAATGAAGCATGCAAAGATGAAAATTGGATAGAAGCAATGAAAGAAGAACTAATGAAAATTGAAAAGAATGATACATGGAATCTTGTTCCTAGACCTAAGGAGAAAAATGTAATTGGAACTAAATGGGTCTTTCAGAATAAATTGAATGAGCAAGGTGAAGTTTTCATAAACAAAGCTAGACTGGTGTGTAAAGGATACTCTCAGATGGAAGAAATTAACTTTGAAGAAAAATTTTCTCCTATTGCTATAATTGAAGTTGTGAGACTATTTATTTCTTCTGTTGCTTACAAAAACTTCAAGGTTCATCAAATGGATGTCAAGTCAGTATTTCTAAATGGTGAACAGGATGAAGAACTGTATATTGAGCAACCTGATGGATTTCAATTAATTGATCAGGGAGATATGGTTTTCCGACCAAAGAAAGAATTGTATGGACTTAAGCAAGCCCCAAGAGCATGGTATGCCAGATTGGACAAGTATTTTTTGAAGCTTTGTTTAACAAAGGTATTGTTGATAGTAATTTGTATTTCAAGATTGATCATAATAAAGATTTGATTGTTGAATTCTTTGTTGATGATATCATTTTTGGAGGAGATGATAGTTTGTGCATGAAGTTTGTTGATGAGATGTAGAGTGAGTTTGAAATGTCTATGATTGGAGAAATGAAATTCTTTTTGGGATTGCAAATTGCTCAGTTAGATAAAGGGATTTTTTTTTTAGTCCAAGTATGTGAAAGAACTACTTAAGAAGTTTGGTATGGAAGATTCAAAGCCAATTGGTACACCTATGGTGATCGGATGTAAGTTGACTCAAAATTATGATTCTCCTAAGAAAAATCAAACTAGATACATATCCATGATTGGTGGATTGTTGTATTTGACTCAAACTAGACCTGATATCATGATTTTTGTATGCATTATTGCAAGATTTCAAGTTGATTCTAAGAAATCTCATGTGACAGTTGTGAAGAGGATTTTTAGGTACTTGAAGGGAACAGTTGATTTTGGCCTATGGTATCCTAAAGAGGATGACCTTAATTTGAGTTCTTTTATTGATGTTGATTGGGTAGGAGATGTGGATGACATAAAGAGTACTAGTGGTGGTGCATTTTTCTTGGGAAAGAAATTGATTTCATGGTTAAGTAAGAAGAAAAATGCCATTTATTTATCTACTGCAGAGGTAGAATACATTGTTGCTGCTAACAATTGTACTCAAGTATTGTGGATGAAGTAGATGTTGAAAGATATCAGAGCTGCATATGATGAACCTATTGCCATATTCTGTGATAATTCAAGTGCTATTAACATTTTTAAGAATTTGGTGTTGCATTCGAAAACCAAGCATATATCTATCAAGTTTCACTTTTTGAGAGACAAGGTAAGTGAAAAGGACATCAGACTGGAGTATGTGCCTACTAAGGAATAGATTGCAGATATATTTACCAAGCCCTTGCCTAAGGATACATTTGAGTATCTCAGAGGGAAGCTAGGGGTGATTACCTCTCCTAATCAGAATTAAAGATGCATTGACTTGCATCAGTCCGTGCATTTCATAGTCATATCTTGAGATTAAGATTGATGTTGTGGTGGCTACTACTCAGGGGGAGTAGTCAAATGTTCAAATATGTGGTTTAGAGCTTGTGTGGAGATAGATAATGTGTACCTTTGTCATTGATGTCAAAGGGGGAGAAGAGTCATGTGAAAAATTATGAAAGAAAAGAGTCAAAATCAAAGGGGGTGAAAGTGCTAAGAGAAAGTATCATTGATGGCGTTTTTCACATCATGTGTTGTCATCAATGCCAAAGGGGGAGATTGTTGGATATTTTTGATATGTGGTTGTCATTGATGTCAACACTATTTGCATTAATGTCTTTAAGGTTGTATATGTCAAGGATATTGAGAAAATTGTATAAGTTAAGGATTGTTAGTGAAGTAGTGAAGTTCAGTATGATGGATAGTTTAGTATATTGATGGTGAGAATTTTTGGATTAAAGGGTTTGTTGATAGGTATATCTAGTTTATCCACCAAAATTTTCAGAGGTTCGCATGAAGATTTGATCAAATTATGAGTATCTATGTTCTGACAGTTGTTTTGTTGCTTTAGTTGTTGTTCCTGAAAGAAGATGATGTGATTTTGGTAATATGAGTTGTTGTGAATGCTTTTGAGGTGATTCATGATGCTTGTGGATGTTTCTAGAATGTGCTTTATCTATGTTGTTGGTTTGCATTGATCGTTGTGCTCATGATTGGTTATTTTCTTTTGTGTGTTCACTTTTTTCATGTTCATGATCGACAAGGTGATTGTAGCATGTTGTGGATCTTCGAGGCTAATTTTTTATGGTGTTTTGTGCTTGATACATGTTTTTTTGGGTCCCTACTATGTTTTGGCCAACATTGGTTGATTCACATTGACAATTTATTAATTTGGGCCGACGGTTTGTAGATATTTTATATTTTATTGGTTCGACATGTAGTTGATGTTATCCTTAGATTTGGATATATATAACCGATTGTTTACATCATTTGAGACATGTCAGATATGTGAAGTGTGAATTCTATGTGTGAATAAAGTTCAGATATTTTGAAGGTAGAAGTAAAGTGTGAAGAAGAGTGAGCAGAAGAAAGAGTGTTCATGTGCTTAACCGAAACTGTAATAAGGAATTAACAGATGCTATCTTCTCAGTTCAAAATATCTCAGATGGATGTAATCCGAATGTGACTATAAGATAGTGTGTCTTCCTTTGGGCAGTAAGTATTTTTGTATTTGAGCAGTGAGCTCTAGCCAGTGTGCCTGAATGCATGTGAATTCCCCATTTACTATACTTTTAACAAAGTATAAACTTGTGGATTAACCTCCACCGTGGTTTTTACCCTAACAAGGTTTCCACACAAAAATATTGATGTTATGTGTGTTTTTGATGTGGTGATGGTTTTCGCTTTCATGTTTAATTATCAAATCTGAGAATAAGTTTTATAAGTATAATTTCTAAGACAACCGATTCACCCCCCCTCTCAGTTGTCTGCCCTTGTGTTGCCAACATGTTATTCCTGAAGAGAAGGAAGAAGAAGAAGAATCTCTACCGAGACCAAAATCTTCTGATCCAGATGACATCTGGACTATGTTAATAAAAGGGAAAATGAAGAACATTGGTGATTTATGGAGTACGACCTCTCTAGTTGACAAACTCAAAATTGATGATGCCTTAGTCGAGTATCTACTTCATAAAGGTATTGATGTATCTATCATTTTTGATTCCTTACCTAAAAATTTAGTTGAAATAGTTGAAGAGAGAATGTTGCTTGAAGGTCTGGAAGGACGCAAGTTGGAAGCCTTGGTTGAGAAGAGATGTTCTAAAGAAAAGCAAAGGCTATCCGAACTGATCATGGAAACAAAGAAGTGCATAAAAGAAATGTTAGACATATACAAGTATTGTCTTCGATGGCCTGCTGCAATTGACAATTTCAAAAGTAGGATTGAAGCAATTGAATCCAAAGTGAGCATCATTGGAAAGAAGTTTGATATTTTTGAAGACAAAGAGGGAAAGCAAAGGCTGAGAGTTGGTGAACTACAAGCTAAAATGATCATTGTGCAAAGAAAAAGGGATGATGTAGTGAAGACCTTCTAGATTCTTAAGGAAATTGTTGAGGTCCGATTAGACCATCTTTGTGGAATATTCTCTGATGTAGAAGACTGTGAAAAAAAATACTCATCTACATATTGATCATCCCCTTTCACATTGTTGACTCTATTGGAAAGTATGTGTATAATAATGGATTCTGTAGTACTTGAATCGAAGAAATTATATCCTGTTATCAAAGAAAGGTACAAGAAGGTATTTCAAGTGAAAAGTTTTATTCTGGTTTGAAAGAACTTTGAAAGATTGGATGCCTGAAAGTTTTGAGGTTTTGAAATTTTGAATGAATTAGATTTTTGAATATTAGATGTCACCATGTTTACATGTTTTTGGCACCCTTTGCCATTGATGTCAAAGGGGGAGAGATTTGGAGAAAGTTAGGGAGAGTTTTTGGAGAGATTGAAGGAGAGTTTTGAATTATAATTTTTGCACATGTTGCCATCAATGCCAAAGGGGGAGATTGTTGGAAGTATGTCCTATATTGTCATTGATGTAACCATGTTGGCCTAGTACCTTGTACCAGTGTGAAGATCAAGCTTATCTCATCTGATATTTGATCTGGTATTTTGGTCCGCATATTCTCTCTGATAATTAGTATGATCTAAGGTTTTGGGAAAATGCTTATGATTGTTGGAAGCGTGTATGTATGTATTCTCGGATGTTCATATGTTTGGGTGATGTGTTGACATTGGTTTTTGTGATTACATTTCGGTATTAGGTTAATCATGGCTAACCATATTCAATCTATAGCTCAACATAATTTTTTGTTATATGTGAGACCTAGCTTTGGTCCCAACCGACATGATGTTGCATGACACAGGTGAATTACTTTTTAAAAAGATTGATATGAAGTCGACAAGTTATCATTTTGAAAATATGAATTGCATTCAATTAGGCTGACCTAATTGATGCATGCGGGTATATATGCAAGATGTTTTGAAGGAGAATGGAATGTGAATGTGAAGAGAAGAAGGAATGTGTGTGTATATGTCTATAAGTGAAGTGTGCAAATAGAAGGTTGAAGATTAGTCTATTGTCATGCGATCAAATACTCTGAGCATCAAAGGAACTCAATCTGCACTTGTGGTGTAACTTTATTAGTTCAACTCTGGTGGTTAGCCATTTTTGTTTACATAATTTATGTAAGCAGTGAGCCTCCTTATAACTGGTATTGAAATAACTATATATTGTGAGAAAATCCTCACCATGATTTTTCCCTCATTGGGTTTTCCACGTAAAATCTAGTGTTCTTGTGTTGTGGAAATTCATGTTCTTTTATTGCTCTTATTTGTTCTATGTTATAAGGTAATTAAAGGTGTTTGTTCAATAAGTTTCTGTGGACATTGATTCACCTGCTCTCTCAGTATCCTGATTATTCAACACTAAAAAATGACAAACCTTCTTCGCTATACATTCCCACCCACCTCAATGGCAACATTGTGACAGGGGTCTTAGTCGATCCCATGAGTAGAGTGAATTTAATCACAGAGGAGACTCTATTTCTAGATTCCTTGCAACGGGAAGAATATGAAAAAATTAAGTCCATCATATGTATGCATGATGGCCTTGCTCTTAAACCATATGGTTTGATAACTCTATCCATCCTGGTTGGACCTAGGAACGTAGACACGGTGTTCGATGTCATTCCTGAGTCAAACCTATTCAAGGTTAAGCAAGGAATACCATGGTTAGCTTCCATGAATGGGATCACCTCTGCAATTCACAAATGTTTAAATTTTTCCCATGAAGGTGTCGTGCATGTAGTGCATGACAATCGATACCAGCTCATGGTGTCTCATGGGGGATACTCATTGGATCACTTTTGGCCCGCTCTAGTTGGTCTGCTTCCTCTGAGAACAAACCTACTTTATAAGAACTATGTAAAGTATAAAACTAGGGGCAAGGGATAACCAAAAGTGACCCTTCCCGTGGAAAAATAGCCAGCTGCCTCCTCTTCTTGAAAGGAAAAGGAGAAGCTTGTTCCTCGGGCTGCCTCATCTACTCCTCTTTCTTGGGAGGAGTATTGGATGAGTAAGCCCGATCTCTATCCACTAAGTTCAATGGTGTCTTCTTGGCGTAGACCCAAGATCAAGATATCGGATCTCCCTACCAAGCCTCCTGGATCGTGGTACTACTTGTACGATAGGCAGAAAATCCCCAGTGGGGAATCCTTTGCGTCTTGACCTTCACAACCTCCTACCACCCCTGCTTCTAAAGCAATGAACGTGAAGAGGCTCACTGCCAAGGCGTTGGAGCTAGCTCCCCCCATTATTTTTGAACTTGTCCCTCCATTGGAAACAGCTATGGAGGACACTCCCATGGTTGAACAGGAGCCCTTCATTCCTTCACAACCTCTGGCCTCTAGATCTAAGAGCCACAGGAACCGCCTTGCGTGCGAGCACAAGTGCCGATGAAATCCTCTCTTGGTTGAGTAGGTTGTCTCACTGAGGAAGGAAAAGGAGATGACCGCTCTTGTATCAAGACCTTATGTTGTGTCCTCCTCTCTCCTCCCCTCTATTTCCATTCAAACCAGCTCTGATCACTTTCGACTTCCATTACAAGTTCAAATGCGTCTGACCTTGGAAAGGTGCAGGTTTTCATCACCCCTTCAGTAGAGCCACCTTTGCTAACATCCGTTTTGAATGTCTCGCCTTTCCTGAAGCCCATAGATATGACTAACATCTCGTTTGTATTTGTTGCAGTTTTTTCTTCCTCTTCCTCCACCATTCTTGCCCCGTTTGTGGGGAGTTCGCCTCCTCCAACGAAGAAGATAGAGAGTGGTCCTTCTAGCAACAGAGGATGTAAGAGGATCCCACCTTCTTCGAGAGGTGGCCCCACATTGACTTGTTATGTCCTAGTAACAAAACCAGTCCCGACTTCGCTTGAGTTTGTATCTGCTCCCGAATCGCTCAGAGAGATTAGTAGTGAACCTTAGGTGCAATCCCCTCCATCCATCGAAGTGAAACATGGCACTCCCATTAAGTGTATGTTTAACTCAATGGATGAAGTTTTAAACTTGTCATCGATCTTTGTGAAGTCGTTGACCTTAGACCCACAAGAGTTGAGTGACGGAGACCTTGGAGGTCCATCCTCTTTAGCCCTTGTTGTGGGAAGGTCAAAATCTCCTCCCCTTAACATTCCACCACTACAGGATCATCCTCCTTCCCCCTATGATGATCTAGAGTGGGAATTTGATGACCTCTTGGTTGATTAGTCTTTGGGGGAGAAATCTTCTTTATCTTTAGATTAGATGTGTGTGTGTTGTGATGTGTTTCTCCGTGATCGTGCTATGTGTGCCTGGATGACCCTCGTCACCCCTATTGGTGCTTGGATACAGGCGTTGTGTTTGTGTTGTAAACCTTCTTCTATTCATATCATCATTCTTCCATGTTTCTGATTGACTTTCGACAAATTGGGGACGATGCAAAGCGTTGAGGGAATTTAGGCTTCCCTTCCATGTTAACCCAATTTTTTATTTTTACTTTGTCTTCTCGTGCATTCTTCACATGGCCTAATATAGTAGGGGGTTGATGATAGTTCATTTATATACTATTATTATACTTCTATATATTTATGAGCAGTTCTAACCCCAAATTATTAGGCTACCCCTATTCCCTTTGTTTGTGTTCTCTTTTATTTTCCTTTATCTTTCTTTCTCCTTTGCTTGAGTTGTCCCTCTCATGTGTGACAATGCCACCTTTACACCACTTTAATCTTCAAAAATTTTATTTGTTACCAACGAATGTTTTCTCAAGAATATTCACACACTTCCTTAATAGAATTGCATTCTCAACTTGAAACCCTAATAGAAAATGTTTCCTTCATCATGGGTTCGTAAAGAAAGGACTTGGAAACCTTCCTAGGAAGCAGGAACAACTTTGATCTTCCCCTCACGTGGGGGCATATTCTTCCTTTCAAATTCTTTGATGAAGTGACGTCTTTCAAAAGGATTCCTTGATGATGAATCAATTCAAGAAAGAAGACATAAGCTTTTGAACAACGCATCCCTTAAGTGGACCCTTTCTTTTTATGTCAGGTTCCCAAGGGAGCCCTTCGAAAGTTTTTATCTCAAGTAAGTTCTATGGCATCTAGCTCGGGGGCAGCCCGACTAGACCTGCTTCACATCTTTGCATCTAGCTTGGGGGAAGCCTGACTAGACCTCACTTTTCAAAGAGTGCGTCCCTTGAGTGGACCCCTCCTCCTTTTGAAGGATTCTCGAGGGACCCCTTTGAAATTTTTCTAACTTGACAACAGTTTGCATGACTATCTGCTTACATGCCTGTGTGGCCACTTCCTGACATATGCTATCTGCGGGTAAACATGTCGCTTCATGGGTACACCCACGAAGCCTCTTTTTGACTCTGCGAAGTCCACTTCTCTCGGTTTCCTTCATGTGAGAGTTCTTGGAGGATACCTTCCTTACAGGTTTGCAGATCTGTAAGGCACTTTTCTCAATCTCCTTCATGTGAGAGTTCTTGGAGGACACATTCCTTGCAAGTCTACGGGCCTGTAAGGTGCTTTCTTTCTACTCCTCTCCTCTATTATTTGGTTGAGTAAGCACATTATTATTTTTTAGTGTTTTAGTGTTATTTGCTTTCATTTCTTCTTTATCATACTATTTCCCTATCATTGCATACTTGGTTGTTTTTGGAGGTGGAAACACCAAAACAAGGGTCTAACTAAGGTAGACCCCTATACAGCCCCCAAAAAAATTTCCTCTTTATTATGTGTAGGTGGACATGTTTTGTGGAGCTAGATGGCAAACAAGCTTTTATGTGAGATCATTCTTGTTACTCTAGCGTTGGTCTATTTACTTTATCATATCCGTTTATATGTTTCTTACTTCATAGTATTATTTTGTTCCCTTAGAAACCATTGACTAGGTCGTTAGTTCATTTTCTAGCATTTAGACCTTGTCTTTCTGGCCCTTTGGTCGTACGAACGCTAGCGCGTCATGCTATTGTCCCAGAACTACGCTTTTCTCCTCTAACATAGAGCTATTTGAAACACATAGTTGACCCTAAAACTGACTCGCCTAGTCCCCTCTCAAGTCTCAGGTTTGCAGAGTGATCAAAGGATCTTATAGTCCTCATCATTCTCATCCTACATCTCCTAATACTTCCTTAAGCTAAGGTAAGTTAGGGCAGCCCGTTGCTCTCAACCCTTTGTGACCTGGGGCCTTGACGTGGTTGGTCCCCCTCTCTTACAGTTACAACTTAAATAACATAATAAAATAATTAGGATATGTTTCAAGTTACTTGATATTCTATCACATACTCTA
This sequence comes from Sequoiadendron giganteum, assembly GCA_007115665.2. Lineage (NCBI taxonomy): Eukaryota > Viridiplantae > Streptophyta > Pinopsida > Cupressales > Cupressaceae > Sequoiadendron > Sequoiadendron giganteum. Next base: position 971,948,306 of record CM021100.1, read on the forward strand.
ATTCTTTATTTTCATCCAAAAACTCTTTCTTGTTGCACTTGGTTCCATCGTAATGATGCATGCCCCTTCAATTTAGTAATAACAATCTTCACTCTCTTGGGGTCTTCAATTTGTTCTAAATTAAAATACTTCTCCATGTTTAATATCCAATTAATTAGCTCTCTAAATTCATACTATAAAAATTATTGGGTAAACCCATCCTAGGCTTGCTCCCCATTTTAGCAATAGTCCTAATTATCATTTCTTCAATTCGTTACCTATCCTCTCATTCTTCTTCCTCTTCATTTTCTAAATCACTCACTCTTGCCCTCATTCTTCTTCATTGGGAAATTTCGTTAGCTCCTACTCAAGTTTGTAAGCCTCTAATAGCTCAATAACTCTATGTTTTAAACATTTTTAGGGATTCTTCCACCCCAAATAATTATACCTCTTCATCAATCTCTATGGGCCATTCTTCAACTCCTAAACACTTTAGCAAGATCTAATACCAAATAGCATAATAGCTAGAGTGGGTCAAATAAAAAAAAGAGACTCAATCAACACAAATCACAATTACACAACTGAAGTTTTTTAAAACAATTGAACAAGAAGTGAACACAAATTATTTTTAACCTCAAATTATAGATACAGGGCAAATGAAACTCAACCTCAACACAAAATGCAATCACAATCCTACGACAACCACACAAGTATTTACAATAGATCACAATGAACTCAAAAATAAATCCCAACTACTTCTAGAATCACAACATTATTCAAATACTCCTCTCTTTTGTTTTAGTCACGAAAAAATGACCTACTTTAATATATAGCCACAAGAAGACAACTCTTCAATAGCTTGAAGATGTGCGTGAATCACCTTTAAGTAGGGTATGTTTTTACCACTGTATGCTTGAGAACTTCTTGAACTTGAAAATAAAATATGATGTAATATACTTCTAGAACTTGTGAGGATAGGACAATACTGTAGACATCCAAATTTGATCACTTCCATATGATCAAAATTGTCTACTTTATTCATCTATTTCATTAATAGTGATTAAATAATTTATTTAATCATTATTTCATTTTCTGCCTAACGTTCCTAAAGTATGTAATTAAATAAATTAAATACTTTACCTTACCCCCTTGTCTTCTCTAAATTAAATAAACATGAGAAATTATTTAATTTAGTCATTTAACCATTTGAATTAAAACCAATTTTTAATTCCTCTTTTCTCTCTCCTTGTCACATTCTCCATAACCCTCTTTTAATCCAGATTAAATTAATTAATCTGTGATTAGAATGTGCACCACTTAATCTTGATTAAGTGTCACATCCTCCATAATCTCCCACTTGCCTCTAATCTTTCATTAATTATCCTAATTTTGTGTTTGCACAACCTTAATCAGAATCATTAGCCACATTTGGCTTACCTTTTCTGGTCAACCTTCCCACTTACCATTTTTAGCCTGGACTCTCTTCCCCATGTGAATTTTTAATTCACATTTATTTTCCCAAGGTTCCTCTCTTCCCCATGTGAATTTTTAATTCACTTTTATCTTTCCAAGGTCTTCCCCATCCTCCATGCAAGATTCTAGAAGCCTTGACTTGTCACTTCACATGTGCCAAGAGCTTCTAAAACCTTGGACTTGTCACATCAACCACATGTGACAAATCTCCAACTTTTTGGAGACCCTCTCTTATCCACTAGATTCTTCCAATCATTGTGAATTTTTAATTCACTTTTATTCCTCCAAGAAATCTTCTCATCCTCCAAGATCCACCGCATTTCCACATCACTCCACCCTAAGACATCTCACACTCCACATGTCAAGATGTGAGGGCTTGTGAGTCCTCAACTCACCATAGCCCTTCATCTTGATCTTTGTTGGATCAATCCCAACCGTTGAATTCTCTAGAGAATTCAATTTAGCCTATAAATACCCCTTCAATTCCCTCATTTTAAGGGAGGAAGTCTTTTGCAACAAAACTCTTGCAAAATTGTCATTCAAGTTCTCATCTACCATAGCATTTAGCATCACCAATTCATCTTGCATCCATTCAAATCCATTGTCATTCAAGGAGCACACAATTCTTGAAGCATCAAAGGGCCAACCAAGGGAGGAGACAACAACATGAAGGTATAACACCAATCAATTTGTTTATCTTACTTCTATGTTGTTCATTTTTTTAGGCTAATCTTATTGAGGTGCCCTATTATCTTGTTGCTTCTCTTTACATTGCATTATTAGTTTCTTATTTAGCATCTCACATTTAGAAGTAGCATTTTATTAGGATCACATTTATGGCACACCTAGTGGGACCCACAAGGGGGGTCTGTTTCTTTCACGTTTTATGTTGTTAGCTTGTTTGCAGATTCAGGTCGCAGAGGGGCAAACTTGCAATCCCAGACGTCGCAGAAGGGTGACCTTGCCCTCTGTTTCCAACTGTTTTCTGCAGAGGGGCGACCTTGCCCTCTGTTTCTGACTATTTTCTACAGAGGGGCGACCCTGCCCTTTGCTGTTTCCGACTGTTTTCTGCAGAGGGGCGACCTTGCCCTCTGTTTTCGACTGTTTTCTGCAGAGGGGCGACCTTGCCCTCTATTTCTGACTATTTTCTGCAGAGGGGCGAACCTGCCCTTTGTTGTTTTTGACTATTTTCTGCAGAGGGGCGAACCTGCCCTTTAGGCTATTTTCTGACTGTTTTCTGCAGAGGGGCGACCTTGCCCTCTATTTTCGGCTATTTTCTACAGAGGGGCGAACCTGCCCTGGTGTTTCTAGCTACCTGCCTTGCTGTTTTGGACTGTTTTCTACGGAGGGGTGAACCTGCCTTGTTGTTTTGACTATTTTCTACAGAGGGGCGACCCTGCCCTTTTTCTGTTTCTGACTGTTTTCTGCAGAGGGGCGAACCTGCCCTTAACAGCACATTCGAGAAGGTAAAAAGTGGCATTTGAACTTTGTGTTTGTCTTCTTTCTTTTGTTGTTTCATGCGCTAATCCACTAATCTTGTTTGTTGGTAAGTGAAGCTAGATTTGCTGCAAATCACAAAAAGGGCAAAAAGATAAACAACTAACATTTGCTTGCAGGGCCTTCCTTTTTATTCTAATTTTTAAAAGTATTTCCTTACTGCTTTATCTATTTACTTAGTATAAGTAGAGGAATGTAATATTTGCTGCTTGTTGTGTCTATTTTATTTATTTCACCCTAAGGGGGCATTAGTTTGTTTTCATCTTCCTCTTTTGCACGTTGTGCGGATCCGAAGGAGGTAGTTGGAAACGATTAGTGTCTTCTTCTTAGCGGGACCTACTTGAAGATTTCATCACCCCAAGGGATGATTCCAACCATGCATACCGACAGGGTATATAAAGGGGGGAGAGCCAAAACTGTACGCCAATCCAGTTGTGTCATAATTAGCAAAACGTCGAAGCTAGGGTGATACCTAGATAGACGTGAAGAGTTGGTCCGAGCCTTTCAGTATCTCGCTGAGGCTCCTAACTCACGCTTGTGACGGACTAGTGTTCACGGTTGTGCCTCACGTACCGAGTGTATATCGAGGACTCCATAGAAAACTCGTTCATCCTAGAGTAAGACCTTTGCCAGCCATACCCGTTAAACAATAATCATACGATTGTGCTTGTTCAAAGTGTCTTTCTGTGAAGAACCAGTAAATTTTGGTCAGTCAAACTGTCATTAAACCATTTTAAGTCCTTGCCAAAATCCCTTGTCCAAACCAAGATACATTTTTCACTACAGAGGGGCGATTTTTCCCTCTGTTTTTGGTCATTTTCTGTAGAGGGGCGAATCTGCCCTCTGTTGTTTCAGCCTTTTTGCTGCAAAGGGGCGAATCTGCCCTCGGTTGTTTCAGCCTTTTTGCTGTAGAGGGGCGAACCTGCCCTCTGTTTCAGCCTTTTGCACTGCAGAGGAGCGAACTTGCCCCACTGTTTTTAGCCTTTTCCACTACAAAGGGGCAAATTTGCCCCACTATTTTTAACAGTTTTGTTGTAGAAGTGTGAATACACCCCGCTGAACAGCCGATTTCACCCGTTTGATCATTCTAAACCTCCGTTCGAATCCACAAAAACCTCCATTTGACCATTTGATCATCCTAAACACTCATTTGACCATTCCAAACCTCCATTTAACCTCTCCAAAAACATCCATTTACCACATTCGCATTGACCATTCCACCATTTGGAACATCCGCCTTATCACAAGACCTAAACATCTTCAACAACATATCTTCCCTTTGCATCCATCATTATTCCTCAACACAAAAACCTTTAAAACCTTGTTTTAGGAGTTATTTTCCCAAATTGACCAAGGCGTTAAATTGATCGTTATCCTACATAATCAATCCTTGTCTTCAACCTAATCAATCCGCTTCTATCTTGAAACGGATTTGTGTTGTAAGTCAACATCATTGGCCCAAATCAATCCCCTTTCATCTCAAGGTGGATTAGGCATCATAATAATTGATTTAATCCGATCAACCAATGTTACAAGTCACCTAGGGTGATCTCCAAATCAAGTTTTAGGATCCCTTCCATCATCCAATCATCAATCCAAATCATCATTTGATCCAATCCAATCCAATCATCATCCAACCATCAAGTGATACATCATCACTTGATCCAATCAAATCCAATCACCACCTAATCATCCAATTGGGACATCATCAATTTATCCAATTGATCCAAATCAAATCCAATCACCATCCAATCATCAAGTGATACATCATCATTTGATCCAATCAAATCCAATAATCATCCAATCATCAATTGATACATCATCATTTGATCAAAATCAAATCCAATCATCATCCAATCATCAAGTGATACATCATCACTTGATCCAAATCAAATCCAATCATCATCCAATCTCATCAAGTTGATACATCATCACTAGATCCAAACCAATCCAATCATCATCCAATCATCAACAGTGATACATAATCATTTGATCCAATCAAACCAACATCAATCATCATCTAATTCAAATCAATCAATCCAAATCATCGCCTAAGTCATCATCTAGAAGTTGAATCTTGAAACCACTTAGTCATTTTGCACGTTCATGCCCATTCAAACCCGCTCACAAACAAAAAAGCAAATGGCTGACCAGCAAACACAAGGTTCCCAACCAAATGTCCCTCAAGATCCTAATAACATCCCACATGATCCCCATAATGGTGTTTCATCCCAATCAAACACTGACATCCAGAATATCACACCACCTAGTGACGAAAACATGATCAATCAACCTGAAGTCACTGTTGACGAATATCTCAGCAATCCTGCCAATGTCCAAATGATGGATCGCCTCCTAAACGAACGTGGGGATAAGATCCTTGCCACCTTACTCATGAAGGGAGTCAAACCACCATCCGGTTTCGATACATCACAATATGCCCTTCCCCCATTTGTCGACCCACAAACCTCACAAAATGTTCTAGAAAGTTCATACGTTCCTGAAGGTGCACCCACCAAAAATTGGTACCACCCCGAACTTGGAAATGCTGTCATCCATCAAGTCCAAGAATATCCTCATCTTCCAACCACAACATCTACCATTCCACCACCCGATCCTAATGACCCCCACACCTATGGCATGTCGTCATACATCCCATCTGCTCCACCGCTTCCTCCCCCATATTCTAATATTGGGGGCACACCTCCACTTACCAATGCACTATCACCTACATTTCAACAACCTCCAAATAATCAACACCAATCCACCACACCACCAGCACCGCCACAATATATTGCTACTACAATAGCTTCATCTCAACACTTACATCAACAACATCTACAACACCCTTCCGTTCTCACACAACCACCACATCAAGTGGTGCAACATACATCTCAACAACAACAACACATCCCACCTAACCCATCACAACAACAATACATCCCATCTCACCCGCCTCAACAACAACAAAACTTACCTCATCCACCTCATCAACAACAACAACAACCTCCACAACAACATGTGCACATCCCTACGCAAACACACCATAACCTGCTCACCAAATACCTTTATCATCCCTCTAGCACATACACTATTCCATCCCATACAAACCCTCCTCAGAATGTGCAAAACCAAACACGTACCCAACCGCCACCTTACACCAACCCTATGCAACCTCAACACAATCCTCATCAACAAACGTTAAACCCATATCCATATGCCATGCAACAAACCACCGTTGCACAACCAAACCAATCCTACCCACCCTATTTTCAACAACAACCAGCTCACCAACATGGGGCACCTTACACTTCCTATTATCAACAAACATCATCACATCAACAAAGAGGCCCTACCTCTACGCATTACCAAAATGCTATGCAGCAATAGGCCCCCTCTCTTGTGTCTTACTATCAACAACAACTGGCTCCCACTCAGCACAACCAATCATCCAACCATCAACCTTCTTAAAAACAACCAATGCATTCATACCCGACTCAGCCCATTTATGATCCAACAATGGCAGGCCATCCTCATCATACCCACAACATTATCCATACACTCAATCCACTTTAACTCCCATCAACAAAGACTTGGAAGAAGTAAAAGCCGCATTAAAGGACTTACAAGCTGGAACGGGAAAACAATCCTTCAAGTTTGAGGACATATACCCTTATCCGTCTGATCCCTTCATTTCCTTGGTTCCTTTTCCTAAACATTTTGAGATACCCAAATTTGACAAATACAAAGGAACCAAGGATCCTAGAGCTCAACTTCAAGAGTTTTATGCTCATTGCCAAGAGGTCATGCACAATGAAAACTACCTCATCCGACTTTTCCCTAAAAGTTTACAAGGGGTCGCCCTCAACTGGTTTATGGGTCTGGAAAAGGGATCTATCAACACTTTCGCACAGCTATCTGAACAGTTTGTCACTCACTTCTCTTTTAACTTAGAGAAAGATATTGACACACTTGATCTCCTCAAAGAAAAACAACGCGATGGAGAGACCTTTGCAAGCTACTTGCAAAGATGGCGTGCCTTGGCTAGTAGGATGAAATCCCCACCGACAGAAAAAGACATGGTAACGTTGTTTATCGAAAACTCTCACCCGGATATCGCACAATTTCCAACTCCATTGCATCACTACTTTTGCGGGACTTGTGGAGAAAGGCCCCATCTTAGAATGAGCCCTTGTTGCAAGAGGACAAGTCAAACATTTCAATTCTGATAAAGAGAAGTCCTTCGGGGATAAACCTCATTTTTGGAATAGAAACAAAAATGTCGTCAATGATGGTGTCACTGACACTAAACATGTCCAAGTAGCCAACACCATGCAAAGATATCCTTCCCAACAACAACCGTCCGTTCAGAATGCCATATCCGTCCCCCAAGGGGCACCGTGACAACAAGCCAATCAAAATAACCAAGGTGGGAATAAATGACAATTCACTCAATTGGGAGAACCCCTTAGCGCGGTGTTTAATAAGCTTCTTCAAGCCAATTACCCCATAACGTACCCTGTCACCAAACCCCTTGATACGTCCAAACCCAAGTCTGCTTGGTTTAAAGACAATGAATACTGTGAATTCCACAAAATTAAAGGACATACCTTGGATAAATGTCAAGGCTTAAAAACCTACATCCAAGGTCTCATTGATCATGGCGAAATACATGTAGATGCTAACGCAACATCTTCATCCAATGCTCAATTACAAATATACCAAAATGCCTTTCCTAATCATAATCAGGGTCCTAGTAAGTCCAACTCAAATCCTGGACCTAGCAATAACAACCAGCCAGGAAACAGTACCAATAATATCAACTACAAAAATGTACCATACAATTATCAAGGTGTGGTTTCATATGTAGAACAAGTGGAACCCCATGTATCCATGATACATGTTAAAGGAAAAGATCCACAATGTGTTGTTACTACTCGGCGAAACCGCATCACAGTCCCAACAACATCTCCATCCACCCAACGACCATCCACCAATTCCCAGTATAATATCCTAGACCATCTAGGTAAAACTACAACCCAAATATCCATTTTGGATCTGCTTAAGTCATCTCCCGTACATCAAGATATCCTAAATAAGGCTTTGCAAAGCACACAAGTACCTGATAATATTGACCCTACCCAATTTCAAGCATTGGTAGGCAATCTTTCATCGACCTATCAGCTAGCCTTTAGCCAAAAGGACATGCCGCATCTTGATTCAAACCACAACCGCCCCCTCCATCTTGAGGTCGGTGTCAACTATCAAAAAGTAAAAACGGTATTAGTAGATAATGGTTCAGCCCTAAATCTATGTACGTAAAGGTTTATACAACAGGTTGGATACACCCAAGTTGATCTGAGAAATCAAGTGATCACCATCAAGACCTATGATAATGCAGAGCGAGATTCTGAAGGCATTATTTGCCTCCCTATACAAGTGGGCCCCATTGTACAATACACTATGTGCCATGTTCTGGACCTCAAACTCCCATACAACATCCTTCTTGGCCGTCCATGGATTCACTCTATGCAAACCGTACCATCCACTTATCATCAATGTCTAAAATTCCCATTTCAAGGAATGGAAGTCACAATACAAGCCGACGCTCAACCCTTTGAATATTATCGCGCCTTGGAGGCCTCTTTTCCACATTCACATTATTGCCCAGGGGTCGAAATGGGGGCACCACCGACATCCAATTCTATCCCATCCACCAATACTCTAAACACTTCATCCCCACCATCATCCACACCTCCTTCCACCGTCACCAAGGTCCAGATCGCAGATAAGGGATGTGGTGAATATGAAATGCACACCACACTCAATGTGGCAACCATGCCACCTTCGCCCCACACATATGGGCAACCGATTCTGCCATTACCAGAAGTAGAAGAAAAGACACTCACCCTCACTTCCAAGAACGTGGGGTCCACAACATTCAATAATTTGGGATCCCTCTAGGATCTAATGGACGATGATATCAGTCAATGGGTTTATTGGGAGGAGCCTGAACCACCACGGACCCTTATTGAATACTTTCACGAAGCCTATCCACATGCCTCCAAATTCATTGAAAATTTCCATTACCAAGGCAGAGGCCTTGGTACAGAAGAACAAGGAAGACGTCTACCCATCGAAGCAACTACCATCCGACCAAGGAATTTGGGCTTGGGCTATGATACCAAATAGAAGGGTCTTACAATTTTCGCTAACACCCCTAACAATGTTAGTGTTGACAACAGTTCCCTTGAAGACATACCGGAGGAGGAATCCGTCATACACGCATACGACGATCTGAATCACATTGACCTCCCCGCCATGTTTGAATGCTTATCCGTTTGTACCATAACTTTATCCCTTAAACATCCTGAGCTTATCGATCATGACCTACAAGGTAGCACACCAGTAAGCACTTTTCCCTCACAAGATACCTATGTACATTTAATGGGATTGGGGGAAGATGAACGCCCTAATCGTAAAAGCAAAAAGAAACAAAAGAAGAATGGGTCATCAAGTGAAAACCTCACCGAGGCGCTTTTTGACTATGAAAAAGTAAAAACAAAGGATGTATCTGATAGTGAAAACCTTGATACGGCACTAGAAGATGGGGACGTTCATCTTCCCCTTGTAGGAACACGACTATCTGAGCAATCTTCGATTCTCATTGAAGAAACGCAAGAGGTGAACCTGGGGACAGAAGGGATTCCAAGGATAACCTGTGTGGCTAAATCTTTATCTGAAGCAGAATACACCACCATTGTCCGAATTCTCCGTGAAGGGGTTATCAACTTTGCATGGGCTTACTCTGATATGCCTGGCTTAGATCCCAATCTTGTTGTCCACCATTTGGACATCCGTCCAGAGACTAAACCTATCAAGCAGAAGCTCCGAAAAATGCACCCCCAAGTGGCACTATTGGTTAAGAAAGAACTGGAAAAGTTACTGAATGTTGGTTTTATCAGGCCCATTGACTACTCTGATTGGATCTCCAATATTGTATCCATTGCTAAACCTAATGGAGACATCAGGATTTGTCAAGATTTCTGAGATCTCAACAAAGCTTGCCCAAAAGACGACTTCCCCTTGCCTAACATCGACATGTTGGTCGACATCACTGCAGGACACGAGATGCTATCCCTCATGGATGGCTTCTCTGGCTATAATCAGATCCGGATTACCCCCGACGATTAACATAAAACCGCTTTTACAACACCTTGGCGTACGTTTTGTTATAATGTCATGCCCTTTGGCCTCAAAAATGCAAGGGCAACATATCAACGGGTAATGACGGTTATATTCCATGACCTCATTCACATCATCATGGAAGACTATGTCGATGACCTACTGGAAAAATCTGGAACCAGGGAAGGACACCCTACCATTTTGAAATGGATCTTTGAGCGCTTAGAACAATACAAGCTTCGACTAAATCCAAAAAAGTTTGTTCGGTGTCACATCAGGGAAACTCTTGGGCTTCATAGTGTCCCGCAGAGGCATCGAGGTTGACCCAGCTAAGGTGAAAGCTATCATGGATATGCCTCCTCCAAGAAACTTGGGACAATTAAGGAGTCTCCAAGGGAAACTACAATCCATCTGCCGCTTTATAGCCCAACTTGCGGATAAATGTCAGTCATTTGCCCACCTTCTCAAGAAAGACACCAGTTTCAAGTGGAATCAATAGTGTCAGTTGGGCTTCGACATGCTCAAAGGATATTTGGCCCACCCGCCGATCTTGATGCCACCTATCTCTGGCAAACCCCTCCTGTTGTACATATCAGCCACGTCAGTAGCATTGGGGGCATTATTGCATAACATGATGAATCTTCAAAGGAACGGGCAATCTATTACATCAGTCGCACACTGGTCGGGTATGAACTCAACTATTCACCAATGGAAAAGGCCTGTCTTGCTGTGGTCTTTAGCACACAAAAGCTATGCCACTATATGCTCAACCATCCTATAAAATTAATATCCAAAGTCGACCCCCTCAAGTACCTACTATCCAAGACAGCCCTGATCAGTCGGATGGCTAAATGGATCATGCTCCTTAGTGAATTTGATATAGAATATATGGATAGAAAATCCATTAAAGGACAAGTAATAGTTGATCAGTTGGCGGATTTCCCATTAGTGGATGCTTATCCCATAGAAACTGAATTCCCAGATGAAGGAGTATTTGCAGCCTCAGAAACCACCACCTGGACATCGTACTTTGATGGATCACACACCCATAATGGATCGGGGGCAGGAATCTTGCTTATCACCCCCCAAGGCGACTACATACCAAAATCATTCAGACTAGCTTTTCCTTGCACCAACAACATCTCTGAATATGAAGCCCTTCTCACCGGCCTCAAAATCGCAGTTCAATGGCACATCACCCACTTGCAAGTTTTTGGTGACTCCCAATTAGTCATAAAACAGGTCAACGATGAGTTTCTGACAAAGGATGAAAATTTGTTTCCTTACAAACACATGGTGGATGACTTCAAAAAATATTTCACTACCATCCAATTTGAGTAGATCCTGAGACTCCAGAATAAGGCAGCAGATGCTATGGCTACCATTGGTTCTCTCCTCGACATGCCGAAGGATTGCACAAATTGTCAGTTCCTAGTTGAGCAACTCCTAATCCCAGCGTATGATATCCCTAAGAATGACATGGTGTGTGCTATCGTAGGTCCTGAATCCCCTTGGTACCATGACATTTACACCTACATTCATGACAACACCCTCCCGCCTGACCTCACAAGAAACCAACGTAAATCATTTATCCAACACACAGCCCGTTACACCATTATCGATGATACACTTTATCGACATGGGTATGATGGAACTCTCCTCCGTTGTCTAGATGAAACTAAAGCCCGCACAACATTAACAGAAGTGCATAGCGGTATTTGTGGGGCCCATTCTAATGGTATGGCCTTAGCCAAGCGGATTCTCAGAGCAGGATATTACTAGCCCACAATGGAACATGATGCTTGTGAGTACGTCAAAAAGTGTCTTCCGTGTCAACAACATGCAGATCTGATTCACGCTCCAGCACAAGATCTCCAACCCATCACGACACCTTGGCCGTTTTCATAATGGGGTTTCAACTTGATTGGCAAGATCTACCCTCCATCTTCAGATGGTCACACCTTTATCATCACAGCCACTGAATACTTCACCAAGTGGGTGGAAGCCATTCCACTCACTCAAATCACTGGTGTTCAGATCTCTAAGTTCATCCTCTACCATATTCTCTGTAGGTATGGTATCCCCTCCGCCATCATCACCGACAACGAAAAACCATTCCAAAATAAGTGCATGAAATCCCTTTGTGACACATACCATATCCAACATCGCTGGTCCACTCCCTATTACCCCCAAGGTAATGGATAGGCAGAAGCAACAAATAAAACATTGATCAAAATCATTAAGAAGATGGTCAATAACACTGGCCTCGATTGGCACCTCCATATCCATCCTGCTCTTTGGGCCTACCGTACATCCATTCGCACCCCTACCGAAGCCACTCCATATTCTCTTGTCTATGGCGTTGAAGCCATCTTGCCAATCGAAGTTGAAATCCCTTCACTCCACATCTCCCTCAAGAATCTCATCACTGATGAAGACACCCGAGTGGCACGCTTGGCACAATTGGAATTGCTAGATGAAAAACGGGTCAAGGTTTATAACCATCTGCAAGCTTATCAACATCGACTCAAAAGGAGCTACAATAAGAAAGTCTGCCCTCGCCAATTCGAGATTGGTGATTTAGTCCTAAAAGAAAATCAGCGGAATCAGCAAGATAGAGAGAAGAAAGGTAAGTTTGAAGCAAACTGGTTGGGCCCCTGTATCATCACCTCGAAGTATGGTTTGAGTGTCTACAAACTCTCCACTCCTGAAGGTGAGCCTTTGGAGGAACCCATCAACATCATGCATCTGAAGAAGTTCTACACTTAGATCAGTTGGGGTATCCTTCCTGGTAAAAGTCAAAAATACAAAAAAATCCAAAAATCCAAAAATCCAAAATAGTAAAGAGAAATAATTCATCCTATGGTGAAAACCACCCCTGCGTGGCACCTTGGATACGTACGATTGGTGAAAACCTGGCAACAGACGCCTCTCGTATAAGGCTGAATCATTATCTACCTCGCATCCTAGTTACTCTATGGCTTACCCACCGATTCCTCAATCCCCATATCCTCCCATCTACTTGCATCACCTCATCGCTTGGTATATTTTGGTTGAGCATTGGACGACCGTAATCCGCTATCCAACACCTTGAGCTTATTATCCTAATCTGAGCTTGTGTCATCTCTTTTGGGTCTCATTATGTCTCCTTGTGAACTACGTTGCCCCTGTGCTTGCATGTAGGCAAGGTTGATCTTTTGATCTACCCCCAGGGCTTCTCCGTGTCTTCATCCTCCATCTTTTGTCATCATCACCCTCTTTCCGCTTTTCTCATCCTCCCCTCTTGAACTACGATGCCTCTACGCTTGCACGTAGGCAAGGCTAATCTTTGGATCGGCCCCTGAGGCATTTTGTCCGTCATCACCTGTCCTCGCGGTCCATCTTCGGTCTTTTGTCATATCCGAACTATGTTGCCCCTGCACTTGCACGTAGGCAAGGTTGATCTTTTGATCTGCCCCCGGGGCTTATGTCTGTCTTGGTCTTCCATCGGTTTCCATCAGTCCACTTTTCGCTCTTTTATCATGGTCTTTTCCTAAACTACGAGGGCTCTGCGCTTTCACGTTGGCAAGGTTGATCTTTGATCAACCCTCGAGCCCCTAGGTCTTTAGGTTGTGACTCGTTCTCTCGTTGTCAGGTATGTCCCTATCATCGTTGATTCTTCACAAACAAGGTCTTCTCATCTCAAGAAATTTGTCCAATGGTAATTATCCTACGTCATCTAGGTCACTTTAGCTTAGTATCCATCAACGGTCTTAACAGGATGCATCCTTCCTAACAGACCACATCAACCCCATCCATCCCTGGGATCTTATGGCAAAGGACACTTGTAATTGGTTATGATCTTTTGATACTTTTGGATTTTGTTTATCAGTTGAGCTCCCTATAAACACTAGTCATGATCGCCATGATCCTTCATATTGTGGTGTGTTTTGCCTAGTTAACATAGGGACATCTCTTGACTTTTTTTTTTTGTATGCTAGGATACCCCACATGGTACCCACCGGGATTCTTTTTGGACCCCGTGTTATGTGGGGGCATCCCTTTGTGCTTGTGGTTATTCCAATACCTGGCCCGACCAATGTCACTGCGACTTTGGGGTATTGGGATATCCTTCTTGTTTTTCGTGTTTGTTTTATGCATTAGGCATCAATCTGTCTTGGTCTACATACCCTGACATCGGATGTCTTATGCTATAGCAAAAATCAGTGCTCTAAAGGATGGCAAATTGCATTCATGTTGCATTTCATCTCATGTTGCATATTCCCTCTTCATCCTATCTTGCCCCTACATCTATGACTCGTGGTTTTGGTTGTGCAAACCTCTCATTCACTCTTACTAACTTTTCTTCTCGAGATCCTTACGGTCTTTGATAGGTACTGCAACCCCCACATCCTACACCTATCATCTACCCATTGATACTTATGTCCACAATCATTAGGTCTATTCATCCATTTACACTAAACATTTGTTCATTTATCCATTTGCATTAACATCAATTCATTAAGTGCATTAACATCCATACATCCATTCATTTATCCATTTGCATTAAATTCATTAAGTTCATTCACATCCATACATCCATTCATTTATCCATTGGCATCAATTCATTAGGTTCATTTATCCATTTGCATTCACATCAATTCATTAGGTCCATATTACTCACATCATTAACACAATTACATTACCATTCATAAATCATTTAACATAATCACACATGCATAAGTAAAACATCCACATCACACAAAAACATCATATACATATGCATAACATACATAGGAACATCACATAAAACACCATGTGCATACCATACATCACCAAAATGTGTGACATACTATTAATGGGACCATCACATATCATCATCATAATAATACACTGTCCATATCCAAAATATGGTCATCATATAATCACCTCCATATCATGCTCAAAATAAGGTGCATCTGAAGATATGCACTACTACCATTTGGTACCTGTCAAAAGCACCTACATCTTGTCATCTATCCTCTGCATGCCCTGAATTGCCCACATCTGACCTCTGCGGAGACTCAGGTACTAGTCCCCTATGTGTCGGAGTCCCTTGAGACTCATGCCCTGGAGTCCCAAACCGAGGAGGGGCTGGCTGGAAATCACTGAACCCTCTGGTCTGTGTACCTAACGACTGTGATGGTGTCGGCATATGAGGTGTCTGCCTAACATATCGCGCTGTACGCTACGCCAGATCTGGCACTGCCTGCTCTTACGCACACCTCCAATATGTTGCCTCCTACATATAGTCATCTCTCTGCCCAGCCTAGTACCGAGTGGCATTCCGCTCATGCCTGTACCTATCCCTCTCTCTGCTCATGGCCCGTCCCTCCTGCTCCCATGTGCCGCTGTCAGAAGTCGTATTTGCTCTGCGGACCTCTCTCTCTCTACCCGCATAGTCTCCAGCACTGCCTCATCACCCTGCCCTCGCCGTGCCTGCATCTGTGCTATGTCTCTCTCGGCATTCTCTGCCTGGCCTACTGCTGAGTCTCTCTGAAACTGCAGGATCTGGACCTGTCTCCATAAACTATCCCTATCTCCCCGGAGTGCCTGCATTTGTCCCTATACACGGTCCCTCTCTCCCTGTAGAGCCTGCACCTGCCCCTGTGCACTGTCTCTCTCCCCCTGTAGATCCTGCATCTGTCCCTGTGCACTCTCTATCTCCCACTGCACCATCTCCAGTCTAACCTCTACAGCCTCAGCCCTTGCCCTCATCTCCTCTGCAGATGCCTCTGCCATAGATGCCCTCTCCTGCAGTGTCGTCCTCTCCTCCTGAAATCCTGCCACCTGAAGTCTCAATGTCTCCGTCTCCCCCCCTCCTGCTGACTCCGGCTGCCCTCGCATCTGCGCAACTATCATCACTGCCTCTAGCCTATCTCGGTCCGATGTCACCCAAGCCAGCTCCCCCTGTGCTCTCTCCCTCTCTACTCGCATCTCATCTCTCTCTCTCTCTGCAACCAATGCATCTGTCGTGAGCCGACTCACCACACGATCAAACACTATATCCTCTCTATCCTGTACCCTTCGTACCTTTGTCTTTGCCCTCCTCACCTCCCCTCTCACACGACCAATAATAGTAGTCAAGGGAAATCCTAACTCCGTTGATGACGATAACGAAAATCTTGTTGATCATGAAGATTGTTATATAAATCCTCTTGACGCTATTATTTCTAGTAAGCTCTCTCCAATCGCCTCCCAAAATCCCACTAATTCTTCAAACTATCCCACCATGCCTTCATCCACATCTAATAACGGTTCTTATGCTACCCTTGACAAGGGATATCCAACATCCTCACCATCGACATATTCATCATGTCCTCCCTTTCAACCTCTATCCTATCCAACATCCACTTCCTCTTATCCTCATCATTATCAATCCCAATATCTCTACCTCAATCCCACATCCCAATCTTCTCATCCTAATCCAACACTCACACATTCCTATCACAATCCCCCATCCCAATATTCCTCCTATCCTAATCCACCATCTCAATCCCCTCATCCTTATCTACCATCCATATCCTCCTACGCCAACCCACCATACATTTCTTCCTATGGTGGTTCACCTCCTCAATCTTCCTATTCTAATCCAACATCCACACCTTCCTACTATCACTCCCCATCCCAATCTAATCCAACATCTACATCCTCCTACATCACTCTCCCTTTTCCCGCATTATATCTTAATCCTCTATCTCCTCCAACCACTCCTAGTTCCCCATCTAGTCCCATCCACTCATCTAATCATAATCCTCCATATCTTCCTAGTCCTACATCCATTCCCATCCCCTCATCTAATCATAATCCTCCATATCTTCCTAGTCCTACATCCATTCCCATCCCCTCATCTAATCATAATCCTCCATATCTTCCTAGTCCTACATCCAATCACATCCCTTCATCTAATCCTAATCCTCCAACCACTCCTAGTCCTCCATCTAGTCCCATCCCTTCATCTAATCCTAATCCTCCATCTCCTCCTATTCCTCCATCCATTCCCATCCCCTCATCTAATCATAATCCTCCATATCTTCCTAGTCCTACATCCAATCACATCCCTTCATCTAATCCTAATCCTCCAACCACTCCTAGTCCTCCATCCATTCCCATCCCTTCATCTAATCCTAATCCTCCATCTCCTCCTAGTTCTCCATCCAATCCCATCCCTTCATCTAATCCTAATCCTCCATCTCCTCCTAGTCCTCCATCCATTCTCATCCCTTCATCTAATTCTAATCCTCCATCTCCTCCTAGTCCTCCATCCAATCCCATCCCCATGTCTAATCCTAATCCTCCAATCCCCAATCCTCATCCTCCATCCCTTCCCATCACTCTACCAAATCCTACATCCCTTCCAAATGTTTCCCAAGGACTCATGCAAGAAGACATACCATGCCCTCCCACTCTATCATGTACTGTCACTAGTGATGAGGCCCTCCTCCATCCTATACCTATCCCTCCCATCACCGTTCCTGACACCATCCAAACAGTTGAGTCGGTCAAACCCATCGACTCCATTGAAATCCCATCTTCTCCTACTAGATCCACCCAATCCATTGAAGACATCAAATCCCCTCCTCCTAGTCCTAATATTCACAAACTTCAAACCCATAACCTTCATGAATCCTCCATCCTCCTATCTCCCCCAATTGAGGAGTCCCTCCAACACTCTTCCATCATCATACATCCCCCACAAGATGAGTCATGCCAAGAGCTTGATCCAAAGCATACAAGCATATCCCCTCCTCCAAATCAAGATCACTCCATCCCATCTACTCCATCTCAAGAACATAGTCTTCCATCCATTTCATCTCATGATCCATATCCTCGACCAAGTCATGATCCTATCCTCCCATCCACCCCATCTCAAGATCACACTATCTCCTCCACTCCATCCCATGATCCCATTTGCCTTCAAGATCCAATCACTCCATCTCATGAGCCCTTATCATCCACTACCTCTCATGGTCCCTTATCACTCATTCCTCCTAATGTTGCTATCCCCTCATCCCATCACATGATCCTTCATCGCCATCTAGTCTTACCATCCCAATGCCACTTTTGTATCACCTTGGTAACATTACGTGCATCCATGGTGGTCTTCTTGTCGAAGAAAATCAAAGTATATGCACCACCCATCCTCCTTCACCTAATAATGCAATCGCATCATTCTTCCAAGAGAATAAACATCCTACCATAGATCATATGCTTGAGAACATGAACTATCAAGGAAAAGGTTTAGGCCTTCATGAGCAAGGAATGTTAGAGCCCATTCAAGTCAAAGAACATCCAGGCACACATGGTCTTGGATATGTCTCCACAAACTCGCACTCTAAAGATGTTGGTACAACCTTCGTACATCCTAAACGATCCTCTTCTAAAGGCACAAAAGGTACTTCCCATCGTTCTACCAAGACATATGCCACCATCCCCCCTCCTCCATCATATTACCTAAAAACAACCATCCATCTTCCTCCCTCATCCTCTCAATCCATTTTGGGTCCTTATGTCCCTCCATCCATCATTGCTCATCCTCCATTTGCTATGGGTTCTTATATCCCTCCATCAAAACCCACACATCCTCCATATACGCAGTCTATTTTGGGTCCTCACATCCCAAAATCACCCCCTCCATCTTATCCTATTCATCCACCCCCTCTCCCTCGTACACAGCATAAAAATCCTACCTTCATAACTCCTAATCAAGATCAACAAAGGCACATACCTACACATTATCCATCCACACTTCCTCATCAAATGCCTACCTCCATCGCTCCCCATCTTCCATCTCCTCGCATCTATCCCCTTGCTACTAAAATAACTTTGGATACCAAAGCAACAATACATAAATCCAAACATCCACATGAATCTAAAGCTCCTCATGTCCCCTTCCACAGACATGTTGAAGAACAGAAAAATTGAGTCCAAAATCCAAATCAATCCAAAAGGCCACAAAGGCCCACCGAAGCAAAAATAAAAACCATGTGGATCCCAAAGAAAAAAGGTGCCATACCTTCAATTGAAAAGTCCATAACGACATCCAAAGTTGTTATTTCCCCACAAAATCATTCACCTCCTCCATCTCCTAAATCTGTTTTGGGTCCCTACATCCCAAAATTCACTATCCCAATGCCTCCATTATCGTCACACTCTCCATCCATTCATCCACCTATCTTTTCGCATCCACCATCACATGTGCCCATGTTGGTCCTGAACACCTTCCCCCATCACCAATCCACTCCATCATTCCATCCATACACTTTCCAACACCCCCTCCACTATCCTCTCTATCTCCCCCATCAAATTCCTTTAATCCATCCTCTTGCATAAACCATCCAGTCTAATAAGGTTGTACCAACATCCGAATAGTCACTTCAAACATGGGCTCTTATTACCTCATATGGAACTTGATGCGTGAGTCCTTCATCCCTATCCTTATCAATTGTCCTCTAAAAATCCGCATATCCATATCCCTATCTTTATCCATCTTCGTCCACATCCTAGTCCAAAAAATCAGAAAAATACAAAAACAAAAAAAAAAAATAGTAAAAGAAAATCATTCGTCCAATGGTGAAAACTTGGCAAACAAGCGCCTTGGATAAGTACCATGATGAAAACCTAGAAAATAGGCATCATGCGTAAATTCCCCATCTAGTCTCCTTCCACGATTGGGGGCAACATCCACTTACGCATTCCTTTCCTCCATCTCCTACATCTGCCTATCTTCTGCATCCTATCCATCCTATCCCATTTATCCCACTTCCTCCCTCTTCCTTGTGATCTTGATAAATGTAGGGGCAAACCTATATACATGCTTTGGACACCTCTTGGCATATATTCCCATCCATACACTATCATATTCCTTATCCACCTCTATCTATCTTCCATTGCCCATCTCACTCCCTTATCCACCCATCTTGCTATCCCTCTTGCCTCGTCATGCATGACACATATAGAGTGGGGGCATCTCCTTATTTGCAATTGGGTCCTTGGAGACATCGTCTATCCATTCCGCCAGGTAATCTTCTCCATCTCCCCATCCTCTCATCCCATAGTCGTTTTCATCCTTTCATCCTTATCTCCCCATTCATCTATCTAAACATCCAATCCATCTCCCTATCCTCATCTTCCTATCTACCCATCCACAAGTCCTTTTCCATCTTTTCATCCTTATCTCCTCATCCGTTTATCTACCCAGTAATCCATGTCATCTTTCTGAATCCTTATCCTTCTATCCATATATCCTATAATATTTCTATCTCCCCATCTTTATCAATCCATCCATTTTCCTTCCATCTCATAGTCCCTTGTCATTGGTCTCTAGCTATAGGCTACCCTCATGCAATCCAATGACTTGATATTTCACTATCATCATTCTTATCTCTTTCTCACATCTTTCCAATCTTCATCACTCATCTATCCGTCATCTATCCACCTATCCTAGCATCTTCTTATCCATCCATCCATTTCCCTCTATTATCCCTTGTCATTGGTAACTAGCTCTAGGCTACTCGCATGCAACCCAATGCCATTCACATCGTCATTCATCCCTCCTATCTATTTACCGCATCTTTCTCACATCTTCATCACTCATCTATCCATCGTCTCACCTCTCAAATTCATATTCTAATGATCTGAATTACCTATCCCATCCCTGAGCTTCACATCCTACATATCTTACACATATCAACCATCATCCTATCCAATCCTGCAAGTCTATCTTGTCTCATCATATCCACTACATCATTTTATCCATTTATCTTGGTCATCTCATCATCCCTTATCCATTGTCTATCGTTAGTCTCTTGTTGAACTACGTTGCCCCTGCGCTTTCACGTAGGCAAGGTCGGTCGTTTGATCCGCCCCTGGGGTTCTATCTTTTGTCTGTCTTGTCTCTTCCATCGTCTATCTTTGACCTTGTGTCAAGCTACGTGGCCCCTGCGCTTTCACGTAGACAAGGTCAATCATGTGGTCCGCCCCCTGGGCATTTTTTTTCCATCTGATCATTGTCCTCCATCGAGGTCTTCATTTTCCTCTTTCCGTTTTTATCCATGGTCTGCGCTTTCATGTAGGCAAGGTTGATTTTTGATCAACCCTCGAGCCCCTAGGTCTTTAGGGTTTTTATTGCCTTTTATCCTGTCATCATGTCGTCTTGTCGTGTCATCAAGTATGTCCCTATCCGAGCTAGTGCTTATCAAACAACGGTCATCTATATCACAAGATCCAATCGGTTTATGGTATCCTACGTCATGTTGATCTTTTAATTTACTTCTCCACCTTTGGTCTCAACAAGATGTATCCTTCCTAACAGACCGCATCAACCCCATCCATCATCTTGATCCTATGGCAAAGGACGTTTCAAACTTGATTGTGATCTTTTGATGTTTTTGACATTTTGTTTATCATTTGAGCTCCTTATCATCACTTGTCATGGTCGCCTTGATCTATCATATCATGGTGTGCTTTGACTAGTAAACATAGGGGCGTATCTTGATCTTTTTTTATGTTTTTGTCATCTTGGTTGTCCCACGTAGTACCCACCAAGACTCTTGCGGTCTTGTGTTATGCTGGGGCATCCTTTTGTGCTTGTGGTTATCCCAATACCAGGCCCGACCATTGTCTTTATGACTTTGGGGTGTTGGAATAGCCTTCTTGTCTGTTATGTTTGTTTTATGCATTAGACACTAATCCATCTTGGTTTACATACCCTAACGCCCGGTGTCTTATGCTATAGCAAAAATCAGTGCTCTACGGATGGCAAATTGCATTAAGATTGCATTTCATTTTCCATTCCATCATCTTGCATGTCTCTCCCATCCTCATCCTCATCATCATCATCATTATCATCTATGGGATGTATCCTTCCCTATCCTTGTGTTGTTTTGGGATGTATTCTTCCCTCATCAACAACACTCTCATCGGGATGTATCCTTCCCTATCCTTGTATTGTTTTGGGATGTATCACTCTCTCATCACCAACGCTCATCCTCATCCCCATCTGGATATATCATTCCCTATCCTTGTGTTGTTTTGGGATGTATCATTCCCTCGTCAACAACACTCATCCTCATCCTCATCATCAATGGGATGTATCCTTCCCTATCCTTGTGTTGTTTTGGGATGTATCATTCCCTCGTCAACAACACTCATCCTCATCCTCATCAGGATGTATCCTTCCCTATCCTTGTGTTGTTTTGGGATGTATCATGTCCTCATCAACAACACTCCATCAACCATCCGCCCAACCTGGCTTGTACCTGGATTGGGGCAACATCACATTTTTCCTTGCATCCATTTGTGCTCACCTTTATCTCCCAACGCTTATCATCATTTTTTTGTTTCATCACTTTACATTGTCATTTTCATATCCCCTCTCATCTCTCATCCTTTTCCCCCATCTGTTTCTTCCTATCGAGAGGTCACCTAGGACCCCTCTCTTTTCCCCCGTCGCCCTCTCGAGGGGCCATACCCTTCCCATTTATCTATTTTCTCTACCATAATCTCTATCCATTCCCCCGCTAATTTGGACAACTCAAGTCCTCCTCCCCAAGCTGGGGCATCATCCTCTGATGAATTCCTCTATAGAGTCATCTGCACTTTCTTTTCTTCGAAGCACGGTTATTCTAACGATACTTCGAAGAGGGGCAAAATGTAGACATCCAAATTTGATCACTTCCATATGATCAAAATTGTCTACTTTATTCATCTATTTCATTAATAGTGATTAAATAATTTATTTAATCATTATTTTATCTTCTACCTAACATTCCTAAAATATGTAATTAAATAAATTAAATACTTTACCTTACCCCCTTATCTTCTCTAAATTAAATAAATATGACATTATTTAATTTAGTCATTTAACCATTTGAATTAAAACCAATTTTTAATTCCTCTTTTCTCTTTCCTTGTCACATTCTCCATAACCCTCTTTTAATCCAGATTAAATTAATTAATCTGTGATTAGAATGTGCACCACTTAATCTTGATTAAGTGTCACATCCTCCATAATCTCCCACTTGCCTCTAATCTTTCATTAATTATCCTAATTTTGTGTTTGCACAACCTTAATCAAAATCATTAGCCACATTTGGCTTACCTTTTCTGGTCAACCTTCCCACTTACCATTTTTAGCCTGGACTCTCTTCTCCATGTGAATTTTTAATTCACATTTATTTTCCCAAGGTTCCTCTCTTCCCCATGTGAATTTTTAATTCACTTTTATCTTTCCAAGGTCTTCCCCATCCTCCATGCAAGATTCTAGAAGTCTTGACTTGTCACTTCACATGTGCCAAGGGCTTCTAGAACCTTGGACTTGTCACATCAACCACATGTGACAAATCTCCAACTTTTTGGAGACCCTCTCTTATCCACTAGATTCTTCCAATCATTGTGAATTTTTAATTCACTTTTATTCCTCCAAGAAATCTTCTCATCCCCCAAGATCCACCGCATTTCCACATCACTCCACCCTAAGACATCTCACACTCCACATGTCAAGATGTGAGGGCTTGTGAGTCCTCAACTCACCATAGCCCTTCATCTTGATCTTTGTTGGATCAATCCCAACCGTTGAATTCTCTAGAGAATTCAATTTAGCCTATAAACACCCCTTCAATTCCCTCATTTTAAGGGAGAAAGTCTTTTGCAACAAAACTCTTGCAAAATTGTCATTCAAGTTCTCATCTACCATAGCATTTAGCATCACCAATTCATCTTGCATCCATTCAAATCCATTGCCATTCAAGGAGCACACAATTCTTGAAGCATCAAAGGGCCAACCAAAGGAGGAGACAACAATATGAAGGTATAACAACAATCAATTTGTTTATCTTACTTTTATGTTGTTCATTTTTTTAGGCTAATCTTATTGAGGTGCCTTATTATCTTGTTGCTTCTCTTTACATTGCATTATTAATTTCTTATTTAGCATCTCACATTTAGAAGTAGCATTTTATTAGGATCACAAATATATACTTCCAACACTTTGTGAGAATATAATAAAATCGAGTATGTTTTTCTCTTTGGGCACTTGAAGACAAAAAAATACAACAAATATAGAAAATAGTTTTTTTTTTTGTTTGATGCAAATTGCCCATGGACCTATAGGTCCCTTGCATCACTAAATTGTATGTATGAAGATGTGTGCATAGGAGTATGATATGTATGAAGATGTGTTAAATGGATAGAACTAAGTAAACGTGTTCAACTTTATACAAAATTGGACCGTTTGTCATCAAATACACATATCAAGTCATTTCATCAAAATAAACACAAAACTAAATGAAACATAACATAGGAATACTAATTTCACCATTACACATTTTATGTCTCATTATAACTTTAAATCAACCACATGAATTATCCAATAATGTCCTTTAAAATTTCATATTCTTTTGATTAGTTTATGTTATTTTTAGATATTTTGGTTTACTTGTGTTTTAAAAAATCAACTATTATATTGTTTTCGTAGCCATTTTCAAAATTGGAGCATTTTTTTGTTGATGTTCAACGTCTGAATTATTTTCAGCCACAATTGTGAAGATAAATTCAAATATAACCCTTGGATATTTTAATTTATCTTAAATCAATTTATTTAATATTAGGAGGTGCCTAAATTATAATGCATTATTAA
This sequence comes from Sequoiadendron giganteum, assembly GCA_007115665.2. Lineage (NCBI taxonomy): Eukaryota > Viridiplantae > Streptophyta > Pinopsida > Cupressales > Cupressaceae > Sequoiadendron > Sequoiadendron giganteum. The sequence continues at coordinate 971,973,096 of CM021100.1, forward strand.
TATGATTAATAATAATTAATATTTAATTATTAATGCAGCCGACTTTGTGAAAGTCGTCATTTATGAAGAGGCCGACTATTTTATGAAGAAATACATCTTTCCTTATTGGGGCCGGCTTCCTTCTGGTGGAGGTGCGAACCCTCTTCTAATTGTGTATATATACAGGTTAGGATCATTTAATTGATCAATCAAGTTCGCATTCTGTAGAAGGGAGTTTAGACACAAGCAGCAGATTATCATTCTGTAGCAGCAAGTCGATTTCAAGGAGAAGCATATTCGTTTGTATCTTGCATCTAAAAGAGGTGCTATTATTCATTGTATCAAATCGGCATTGTATTGTGCCTGAGTTGTAAGCAGATTTCTGCGTTTATTCTATCAATATATAAGAGATATATTGGCTGAGTTTTTCTCCCTCGGGTTGGAGGGTTTTCCCAGGGTATCTGCTGTGTTATTGTCTGATTTTTTGAATTAATTTTCTGTGCATTACATCTGATCATAAAACTAACGTCTTTGTCATTCCCTCACTGTCCCCAAAGCTCGAAGACTCTTCGCAGTCCCCGAAACGCCATTCTCGTGTTCCTTCACCCCTGAACTAAGGTGCATTGTGGATTAGCAACGCAAGGCTCGGTTTGTTCTTACGCTTGGTAATGAGGTTGAAACCTAACAGATAAAAAAATTTGAACAGGAAGGTCTTTCATGGGCCGAGATGGCATGATGACTTGGCCAAGACCTGAAATTTCACCTTTAATATGTCTTTTTTAATATCGAAATAAAAATTTATGAAACAGCAGTATGCCTGTGCACCAGGCATAAACATAACGGCAATATAACAAATCATACCTAGTCAATCTACCTGTAAGAGTTTCACCCTAGACACAGTCCACCATATCAAAGGAAAAGGCATAATGCCTGAAGTGTAAGCCTTCACGCAGGAGCTAAAACCTAAAACAAGAAGTAGTAAACCAACATAGAATTTTTTTAATAATTCATATGCCTGGAACTGCGTGTATCTTCAATTTTTGGCATTTCCAAACAAGGGGAATGTCAATTATTATGGAATTGGAACTGACTTAGCCGCAATAGATTTCAGAGGTTCCTGAACAGAAAATAAAACATGGGTTTGATATCATGCGCACCCATAAGATACTTCAGAACCGTGTGAAGTTCTTGTCCTTATTTTGATAAAAGGTTAAGTTATATTAAAAATCAGCACGTTGAAAATTGGAGGCGAATGGGTAGTATATTACAGGTTTCGCGATCAGCCCTGTATCTGTAACACCATTGTATACTAAACATGCTAAACTAGTCTTTGAAATATTTTGTTTTGAGTATTAAACAAATAAAAAACTTACATAAATCATTTATTCAATAGAATACTTGTAAACAATCGGCAATTTTAATATTGCCATTTTAACATTTGTCATAGATAACAAGCAATAAAAAATATAGAAGACTAAAAACAGTAAAAAGAGCCTTATCTCCAATGACCGATCACCAATTGGACTTGCTGTCATGCAGCAGATTGGTTAATGACCACCGAGATTCCTGTCAAACAACCGACGACTCCAACTATGTACTTGTTGTAACAGAGCTCTTTAAATCTTATGAATTTGCATAATTACTAAGAAACCATTGCAGGCTGAAGATTTTCTTCTCCGACTTCAGCACTGATGTCTGGTAGGGATTTTTCCTTTGTTGGTACAGTGGAATATTGAAGAGCCAAATGACCACCTGCAGAACTCTTGTCCTGTTTTCTGTTCTTTGCTATCTTCAAAAACAAGATAGCCAAGAGAAATCTACCAAAACGGCTTAGTGGGTCATGAAGATCATCAACTTGATAATGGCCAAATCTCCAGTCACGCTGAATAAAAGGCCTCTGAATTGGAACATCCAAACCTCCTGCACAGAAGCAAAAACTACATTTATCTAGGGTCTTAAGCCTGAAATTTCATGAACCACTGAAATCTACATTTGAAATTTCAATTATGGTCCTCGCTGTGTATATAATATATTATATTTGGAAGCTGAAACCATGTGAACTGCAAAAAGTGAAACTACTTTCTATTAATCAAGATGTAGAACAGCTACATAAACTCTATAATTTAAATCCTCTATCTGAGCAAGCAATTATATAAGGAACAATTCATTGAATTCAATCACCGAACTATCAAAGTACTCTTGCCATATGGTCCTTTGCTTCTTCCTTTTAAGATACCTTATAATAACAAAACTCTTCCTCAATGCTTGGCCTCTAATTCTGTAAAGCTTTGTGTGTGGGTTTCCATGTGGCATAAGTATAGGAATTGTATCTTTAAATATCTTAAGTCCTTGATGCTTTATATTTATTAGTCTCTTTGTATTTCTCTATTTACTTCAATTGCCATTTTCTTTTTGCCATAATTTTTTAATTTATCTCTTAGTTCCTTTCTTTACCATCAGAAGCGAAGGGGTTTTACGACTGTCTATCAAATTTGTGAGCATTGCTTTCGCCACAATATTGCAATGAATTATTAAAGATGTAATGATGCAGACCGGCTGAGCTTCAAAAACCTCTAGTTTGAAATAGAGGAAAAGAATTAAAGTGTCTCCATATGATAATAATAATAATCATACAGAAAGAAGACAAGCAATTAAACGCATTGAGATTTGGGAGATGTATACAGTTAGAGATTAATATAAAGACATGCACAAGAGACTTGGGTCCAACATCTGACTGTCATCATAAAGGTATTCTTGGATTGTGCCCCAAGAGAGACTGTTTACAGCACTGGTGCAAATTATTGACCTGAAACGTAAATCATAACTGCAGACTTACAATTCAAAGACCTTCATCCAGGAGAGACTCAAATGACTCTTGTTGTACCCAAATGGAAGTGATAGCTGTATTAATTTTGTATAGAAATTTTCCAGAGTGCAGTTTTACTAAACATTTCTGAGCTCATTCTTGGCCTACATATCGACTAACAAAAATAAAAAATAAAATATATTTATTATACATGATACATATGGTTCTACCTAGATTGATTTTTTTTTGGATGGAGGATTTTATATCATCCATGAGTTTGTTTTGCTACCCGATACGAGAGCACGAGCCTATGTTGATACCTCTTCAGCTAAGAGCCAAGGACTTGGGGTATCCATTCCACCAAGTTGCCCAGGGCACAATCCCAGCCTCATCCATTATATCATATCTCCAGGGGTTTGAACCTTGGTGGATGGCATAATCAAGGAACATGCCATCACCCTCACCAATTGTACTCAATCAATTGAGCTACAACCCTTTGGTCCTAGCTAGATTGATTCCACCTCAAACGTAAATCATTGTTGCCTTGCAAGCCAGAAGGGACTTTAATACTGAAAAGACTAAAAAATGAACTAATCACAGATATCATAATTGTATATCATTTTAAATTCAAAGCATTGTGCTTGGTCAGTCTGATACAATTTAGCCCCATACTGAAGTCTTCCCATTTCTCTCATCTTAAGCATAGACAATGACTTGCCCCCATCCCCCCTCCTCCCCTCAAAGTGGCATTAAAGCAACCATAAAAGTGCCATTCAAAGGCATTACACAAGAACCAAGGCACCCTCCAGATGTGAGCTAATGTTTTTCCACCTGCATGACCAGAAAATGGCAGTCGAGGATACTTTCCTACCAAACAAGAAAATGGATGCAACCTAAAGATGGACAAATGTCCATGGGTACACTTGCCTTTAGAAGAGGTAAAAACTGGTTATGTCTATCCAAGAATAAAGACTTGATATGTGGGTTTATGGGAGCTTACCTTGGGCCCAAAACTCTGAAAACATGTGTTTATGACCAGTAGAAACTGTCAGGCCCGATCAACATCATTATAATGCCCAAAGGCTATTTCATGGCCATCATCTCCTCAAGTACTGAAAAAAAAAAGGCATTTTTCAAGAAGAGCCCTGGTCTCTGAAGAAAGATGGCTCATTCATGAAATGTTGGCCCCAGCTTTCAACCCAACAAATGATCTACCAAGCACAGTCTAGGTTTAGATACACCTCCCTCTATTGCCAAGTGATTTTTCAGAAGAGACTTCCCTGAGAAGGATAGGCAACTCTATTGGAAAACCATGTCTCCCTCAGAACTTTCTGACAGTGAATTCTGGATTATGCACACATGTCCACATTGGCTTAGAGCAGCCTCTACCAAATAGAATTTCCCCTAAATTAGGGGAGATAGAGTGGGAAGATCGAGTGGCTTATTAAAGCCTTCCCTTTCGGTGTTGGTTTTGTCATCTCCATGGGCAATTGGCAACTGTTTTTCTTACACACCAACATTCAGAATTACCATCTTCAAGAGATCAACCAACCTTGGACTCTCAGATGGTAAGACATCAATCAAAATCAGAAGACTCCAGATCTGAACAATTTAATGTAAATAAGGGGAGAAATGCAGACTTTCAATTTCAAGGCAGGGACACCTCACTGCCATTCCGGAGTGGAAAAACTTGTTTCAGCAAAATCAAACAGATCCAATCTGAAAACCATTTCACTTACTTGATTCAATAGATCAGCGTGAGTATGAATGGGGAAACAAATACATTCACGCTTATGCCTTAATCTGTATATACAGTCCATCCCTCAACTCTTTCAACCACCTCTTCAGAGAACAAGGCATCCCCCATAGCCATGGATCTATGCATGGTTCCCATTGATAAAGGAGAGTTGCTTCCATGCTCCACATCATTAACAATAGTTTATAAGATACAGCTCAAATTCTCAGCATGAACCCATCAGCTTCCCCTAAACCCCCTCATGGAGAATAGAAAAGTATAATCAGTCACAGAAGTTCCTAAAATAGAGGATCTTATGATTTATCAGAGATACGTCCCAGGTTCCTCACAGAAAGTGCTCTGACTATGTGAATGGCAGCAGCTATTCTCATCTGACCTGTCAAAATCATTTGCAAGATACTATGGCCTTTTAAAAGTAGATCCATTATAGTGAAAATAATTACATGGAACTCAAGAGATGATAAATTCCAACCACACAGATCGAATTTTACAACAGGAAACTAGAATGTATCAGCAATCTATTCTATCACCTGGTATTTCATCTTGGGGAAATAACAAATAATTTATTTCAGCCACAAGGTTGATAAGAGGCTTTTGCTATGGTCTTAAAGACATTCCTCAGGCCTTTCAGTTAAATTCAATGTTCTCATCATCATCCTTTCAATTTGTATTCCTCCTGACTGAAGAGTGAGGGAGCAGACATTATGAGCATTGTCGGGATGGCTACAAACTGTTCAAAATCCTTTATTTATTCTGAGTAGAGATTTCAATTTAATCAAATCAAAGAGGAAAAATAGAAAGCCAGCAGCTCAATCCTCAACAAGCTCAATTACTGCAGAATTTCATTGATACATATAAGTTGGTGGTTGCTTATGGCAATTTCACATGGTGCAACACAGAATTTACTGGCTGTATAACTGAAAATTTGGAATATAAATAGATTTATAATTTCAGATGCATGGATCTATTTAATGAGGCAAATTTTAGCACCGATACAGACTCTAGCTTAGTAGATGGTTTTCCTTTTCTAGCATAAATTAGAAGGAATTCCCCTTAATAAAACCACTATTTTAAATTTGAAATGTGATTTCAGCATAGTTACAAAATATGATTCAGTCCAGATGTTTTGAACCAGCCAGATTTATCTCCAGTCCAGTTTTTTCAATCACTATAGAAATTTTAACTAACCTTTTTGAAAATTTTGGATTTCTGATTTTCTTTTATGTCCCAAACAAATCAAAAAATTTAAAAACCTGGTAACAATGCATTTCAGCACCCTGATTTCTCAAAGCTGAGCAGGAATGGTGGTTGGAATGCCCCTAGGTACAGGGATTTGCCATGTACAAATTTAGGCTCTGTTAACAAGTTTGCCTTATAACAAGAACGTGCATGTACCATTCCTGTCTCAGTACTGTCCATGTATGGGTACAGCCAAAATTCATTGCTTCTTGCAGGTCCTAGGGTATACCTTGTGTTTGTTTGGCCTTGGCGCAGTATGCAAAAAGGGTACAGCCCAATTCATCATTTACTGTGGGCACTGCCTGAGTGCAGCACGGCTTTTTCTGAGACTGTGTCAGTGACATGCCCAAGCCATACCTGAGGCAAACCCGGGTACCTGCAGCCCAGACCACCCACCCTCCCCCAAAAAAAAAAAATATTATAATGAAAAAACAAAGAAAAAAGTAAAAACTATCTTAATCCTAAAAGTTAACTACCCTAACAACATAAAACACAAAAGAAGACAACCCTTCTTATCTTTCATTCCTCACTCACCCAAAACTCCATTGCTATCCACCAATTGGTGCTGCAAATTTACTTAGTGTCCAAACATTGTGTTCTTGCTATTCCTATGCCTTTACAAGTGTTAGATAGCTGCCAAGAAGATAAAGGATCTTACAAGGAGAATCTTCATTCAAGGTATAAATAAATTAAGGTTTTTCTTCTAAAAATTCCAACCTCCACTAGAAATTTTGTTTCTTTCAATGGCTTAATATTGTCTTTTAACATCTTGTTATTTTTGGTCAAATGGGATAAAGATCAAATGGTAAATCATTAGGGCTTTCACAATGGAGGTCCGTGTTCAAATCCCCGAGAGACATGTTACATGCCTCAAAATGTACAAATGTTGAATCATTAAACTACCACATCCAATTCTAGGTGCAACATACCTCAATGGACAAAGCCAAGTGCAAGCCCTGGATAAATTTGATGGAAGAGATACCCTCAGTCATGGCATATAAGCCAAAGGCTGCCTCAAAAGGTACATATATCAAAAAATCTCAATCAAGGTCTTATCCTTTGTCCAAGAAAAGATCCCACAAGCCACCTATAAGGCCATCATGTACTAAATAGCGGCTTCCATGCTTTGCAACATCATCTTGAGAAGAAGATGATACTACCATTCTTCATGCAAAAGAACAAATGATGTGGTCCTATTAAAAAGGACATTCTAGAATAAGGCAAGGAACAATGTGGGTGAGCTCATTGTGTGTTGCATTTGTACAAGTGGACTTTCTTTTAACACTCTACAATCACCATACAAGCAAGAAATGCCATGGTGATGGGGATCGATGTGGTTCCTAAAGGGTACAGAAGTCCTAGCTATGAAAAACGTGTAATACCCCATAGGTTCTTGTTTTGGTTAAAATTAGAATTAGGGCAAGACCCCAAGGATTTTATAATAAAGACCTTGAATTTAATTATCTAGATGCTATGGTTATATTAATCATGATTGGTTTTTGTAGTTTTGACTTGATGATAGTGATAGTATATGTTTTTTATGACAATTACCATAGTAATAACTAATGTGTTTATTATCCTAACAAATGATTAACTCAGATTGTAATGCAAAATAATGTCCTTGGAATAATGGTTTTAGACTATTGTCTATTTCAGATTATAATAATGATTCCAAACCGACGGTTTAAGATTAAGGTGTCCAGATTAATATTTATTCAGATTCATTATTTTAGATTATAAATTTATATTGAGTGACACGGACTAATGTTTTCAGACTTACATATACTCAGAATAATGAACTCAAATAAAGGTTTCAGATTATTAGATAAATATTTTAAATTAAATATTATTTTATAGATCCTTGGATTATCATGTGAAACAAGATGCCTTGATAAATTGATTTTAGTGTGAAGGTAGTTGCTCACATGGACAAGGCTAAACCGAGCAGAAGGGGGTGCTCTATTTCACAAAAAATCTATTGGTGTCTAGTGAAGGTGCATGGCAGACCAGGAAAGGAAAGAATGATGAAGCCATGTGTTGATCATGACGATAGAAGAAGAATAGAGATTTCTTGATATAAATGACACAACTGGAAATCAAGGATAGTGCACCCAAATTAATAAGACTGCAATTTTAGGAAGAATTCTCACGAAAAAAAAGGTGTCTGGAGAATGTTGTGTGTAGCATGAATTGGACCAATGACTGGTGAACATAAGGGCAAGCAAATTGAGAAATGGAGATATGTCAGCTAAGAGGTGGAATTGCCAACTCAAGCACATCGGTGGGAAAAATACCAGTCAGATGGTGCCAAGAATTGCATGGCTCGGAAAATCTGCAGAATAAAATGATTTCAGAAAATAAGGAAAATGCCAGACAAATATTCTGAGAAATTAGTATGCCAGCCAAACCAGCCAATGAGATCTGAGAGGAAAGAGCTCAAAAAATTGGTATAAGTATCAAGTGAAACCAATGGGTGATGGCTGATAAAGTTGTGGAATGTAGACCCAAAGCAAACTGACTTGGATTTTTCTGCTGCCACACAATCTTCACTTTTTGAGGAGCTGGATAACCAGCAAATTTTTACTGCAAGTGGCATTCAAGTTGCATGTGGTTCTTCTAGTCTATCTGCATCATCTAACATTAATGATGATGAAGATGTTGGTCCTCATGATCTGAGAACATATAAAAGCTAGCTGTAGCTTATCATGCTGGTCTTGACCATACCAAAAGCTCACTTAGATGGATAAATCAACATAAAATTGCTGACTTTGATTTATAAAAGCTTTAGAATGAACAGATATTATTAAACATAATTTCAAATATTTTCTAACATGGACACAGTACATAACAATTCTATTGCACTAAAGGCTTATAATTTCAAATTTTTAAATTCACAAGCACTAGTTTACTTTTAGTGACTACTAGTCAAGTAAAGACTTCATCGATCAGTTCTTTTCTATTTGAAAATAGATTTGCACAATGAGAGAAAATCATAGATTAATGGATTTCTGTAACAATGAAAGAATTTTTGAAATAAATCTTGCAGATCTAGTTATTTCGATTAGTCTCTAATGAAAATTATATTACTTATTATCATTTGAAACCACGCAAGCTTTCAAAACAATACCAGAATACATAAAACCGTGATTGTTTACTGCCCGATAAAAAGGTCGTGTCTTTCCCTGCACAGCGACAATCTGAAGTTCATTCCATGCAATTTCTCTTTGTTGCCGTGTCACTTTGCCTGTTTTTACCAACTGCACAAAATTGCAGATTCAGCAAAGATTGACACTTGAAATTTAAAAAAATAAAAACAAAAAATAACAATGTATCCTTGAAGTAGAGTTCTATAAATGCCAATCGAAGCCTTTTGGTGCAACAACAGAACATTCAGCTTTCTACTGCAATACCATTTTCCTTACAGGATTTTTGGAACTGCCTAAAGAAAAATTTAAGAAATCACTGACACAAGCAATTGGAGACATAAGCTATCCACTCCGTTATGAATTAATTATGAAGTTCTTCATAGGAACTAGCCCCTATAGTAGTATCTTCAACTTACATGTGAATGTGCACATTAGAAAAAGGTTACCTCACTAAAGAGAGAATAAGATGGTCGAGGGATCCGAGAAAGGTTGTTGGCACGATCCACAGCCACCAATCCAAACTTGGGACCATAACCATCTGCCCATTCCCAATTGTCAGATATTGTCCAGAATACATAGCCAAGAACAGGAACGCCCTGAAATATGTCAAGAGTAAGTCCCTTTCAACTTTCAGGCAACCTTAGTAAAAAGAATAAAATAAATTCCTCATGTCCATAAAAACCTTGTCCATGGCTGCACGCACAGCCAAAAGATGTTCTAAAATATAAGGTCGACGAATTAAATCAGTTGTATCAGAAACACCATTCTCTGTAATGACGAAAGGAATATTCAAATGTCTATATCTCTCATGAAATTTAAGCAGCATCCTATACAAGCCATCTGGATAAACACCTCGCCCAGATTCACTATATTCATCATTCTCCACTAGCTTCAAGCCTGGTGCTGAAATCACTTCCTGAAAAGCAATGAAAAGACAAGGAAAGATTATGTGGATTTGTCATCCCAAAAATATCAAACCTAAATTTGATTATTTGATATTGTATCATATTATAGCTACAAGCAACTAAACTCTATCAAGAACATAGGAGAACCCCATGATAGCAATTGAAATTTGATACCAAGTAAATCAAGAATCCCACAGTTCAATATGCTATTAAATAAAAGCTAAAAACAAGCAATTTGTTTTAGGGATAGGGAAAGACCTGGCCATAATAGTTTATACCAATAAAATCAAGCTTGTCACTGATGCTATCCACATATGAAAAGAGAGTCATTTTATTACTCAAAACAACTGCTGAAAGATCAAAAAGTCCATAAGGTCGCATGAATGAAGCATGATGTGCTATACCAACTCTTGCTCCCAATGATGTACTCTTGCTGTCAATATTAAAACAATTTAATTACATTTATATTGAAGAAAATGGACAGTAAACCTTCTTTATACACCAGGAAAAAAATCATAGAATGAGCACTCTGCAAGATGAAATGAAGAAATAACACTTTGGAGCCACTCTAGTCTTCCCTGTGACCCAAGTGTGTCTTTTCAAGCTGCAAATTTGTATATAGCAGTAGGAGAGAGATACCAAAACTCATGGATATGGTCAAAAGCTTCTGAATGTGCCACAGCCATCCAGTGCATAACTTGACTAAAAACACCGGTAGGCATGGCAGCAGTGGCAACCTCAATAAAATCAGGGTGACCTCCAGGCCAGGCTCCAGCACAGTAGGTCAGCATTGCAAACACATGTGGCTCATTAAATGTTATCCAGTAGTCAACTAAACCAGCAAAGTTTTCAACTGCTAGCCTGCATTTAGAATTCATAATAATAGTAACCAGTAAGTTAAGCAGATAGACTGACTATTTACCAAATTTAAAAGGTTGGCCTGATGAAATTCACCTTATGCATTCAACTAACTATAGTTTGAATCAATATTATTGATGGCATCTCAAGCTGAATCAAAATATTCTCAAGAATGAAGATTGACAGCTATAGACTTAGTTCAAACAAATAAGCAAGTGATGTCTATCATCAAAACTATTATATTAAGCTTTTCCTCCAATTCACATCAAAACTAATAGAGAAGCATACCATTTTGCAGTTACGAACACATCAAAGCTTGAGTAATTATATATTTATTTTGGATATACAAATGCTGGTAGTTTGGATTGAGAAATCATCCTAGCAAGGCCCAAGCTTTCATCGTAAGCTACTATTACTATAGATTTAAAAGTGATCAAAGATTATATAAATGTTAGGTGCCATGGGAAGATTTTAAAGAAATTTATAGCCATAGGTGTTCAATGTATATTTATAGGGTACAAGAGCTTGTAGAAAGAAAGAAAGACAGAAAATTATATTCATGTCCACAGATGACCAAAATTAGCTCAATGGGACTCAAAACCATTCTGGCTCAACTTCAGCAAACCAGCCCAGGGTGCAATACAGAAATAAAAAAGCCTATCCAATACACTTTCTCATATCCTACCAAGTCAACAGTTTACTCTCAATGTGACTGGGAGATGACGATTAGATGCTCCAGTCATGGAATGGCAAATGTTGATTGAAGCTCACAAACCATTATAGAAAAGGTAGGGGAGTCCTGTTCCCACCAACCCCGTACTTATTAGTTGATGGAGCTCCACCCCTGTCCCCCCTAATAATAGTAATAGTAATGTAAATGCATCTTGTGCCCTATCTATAGCTCTGGTGGAAGGTGGTTCAGTTCAGGCATTACAGTCCACCAACTGCAGTGGCAAGAAAGCCCTAACTCTATCTGGTCGTTCACTGTTCCCCTCCTCCCCGCCACTCACTATAGTTATAAAGAGGTGGGGGGTAGGCCCGACTATAAATAGCTGGTGGTGTACTGCATAGAGATATAAGAACCAAAAAGTATGCAAGGGAAAGATGGATCAACAATTAAACAGTTCTTGGAAACAAACTACAGTTCTTGAATTAGCTTGTAGGAAGCATTCAAGAATGCCAAACCATTGATTGGCCCTTCATTTACAAAATGAATTGTGTGCTAGTAAAAAGGCATTTGTGTCCTTGAATAAATCACACTAACATAATCATGGGAGCATCAATCAAAGGCTATTATCATAAAAATGTATATGCGAGTGGGTCTCACTTTCTTTTTTTCTTAGGAAGTAAATGGATTTCCAAATAACCTGAATCCAATTCACTCTTAAGTCACATTATTTAAAGATGACAAACATTTATCACAAATAACCAGTAATGATTTACAAATGAGATTTATGTGCTTATATATGTTGTATTAAGGATTCAATATACAATAGCTCATACTTATGATCTGAAGTCAATGGGGAGACATAACATCAATCTTGGTTCTGCTTCAAGAAGGGGTGACGTCTGATACAGGAAAAAATTAGTATATTTAGCATTCCAAATAATACAAATGATAGTGTAGCTATAAATAATCTTTAATGGCTAAGTAGCCAGTTCCGATACTGGTTCGGGGGTTTGGTTCGTTGGTTCGACTAAATTTTTTTTGGGGGGTTCGGTTCGTTTTGGGTTCGTTAGTACAAAAAATATGTATATATATGCAGCCTAGAAGCATGAATTAAGATTAGAATATCACATAACATCATATAAACAACAAAACCACCATAAACTTGAATGTCATTTAAAACATGCATGATAAGTATTCATCGTTCAAACTTCAAGTTCAATATTACAACACTTTTAAAGTTTTAATCATCATATGGATTGTCTAAATCATCAATATCAATGTCAATATTGACATTAGATGGAGTAGGAAGACTAGATGAATCACAAGTAGTGCCAATGGCACTGTCACTAGCACTAGTATTGTGCCCATGTTAATGCTGGATATCAGATTACTCATATGCAATATGGTGGGAAGTGGAAGCATCCAAGTCAATATCCTCTGGCTCTATATCCCACAACTTCATCTCCCCTTCCTGGTAGTCATGTTGTTTGTGTGAAAGGAGACGCAAGTTGGGATGCACATATACTAAGTTCTCTGCTCTTTTTGAGAGCAATTTATTGCACTTTACTAAGTGGATGAAAGAATATGTGCTCCAATTCCTCTAAGATGCAGATGAAATAGCAACCTATGAAGACAAAGTAAACAATTAAAGTTATATATTATAAAAATTTAAAAATTATAAATTATGAATGAAATTATGAAACTTTTAAAACTAAAATATGAAAATTTATTAAACTTACTTGTGATATAACTTTGATTGCAAGGGGCTGCAAATGTTGGAATTTGGAAGTATTGTCCATGGAAGTACCACCAACTATGAGCATCCTTTAAGAAGCTATCACGAAGAGCATCAACACCTAGACCATTTAAGTGCACAAAATCAATGAACTCATTCGTGACTACACTTCGCAAATCCGGATCAGGGAAGAGTCTCATGAATGTTGCCTTGTACCCTTCAGCCACTTCAAAATCTCTATATGGAGGAAGCCTTCATGGCACTGAAAGAATCTAACTATTGTAGTATTTTGGAGTCAATGCAAAGGAAAGGTGTAATGGAGTTGTCATTTTGTTCCATCTTTCTTCAACAATTGTTTTTACTTGTTTAAAGAAAGTCTCTTCAGGGTCTTGCTCTTTCGCATTAATGGTGCACTTGATCTTCTCAAGCATTGAGTCTATACCATCATATATCTCTCCAATGTATGGCTTGTCCATGTCAGTATAGCGAATCATACTCAAAATGGGCTCGGTGAAACTAAGGAGATACTCCACACGATCCCACCATGAGTCATCTCATATCATATTCTTAATTTTTGTTGCTCTTTCAATGCTGCTTTGCCTCCATATAGACCAATTGTTGCTAATCACCATGCTAGAAAGTGCCTCTCTAACTTTCACAAGTTGTCTCAAGATGATTGTGTTAGAGGCAAAGCGGGTCTCTACAACCTATTGCAAATTAAAAAATAAAATTTAAATTTAAAAATAAACTTTAAAGAAGAATTTAAATTAGAATACACAATCAAATTACGAAAATCAGAAAATGTAAATATTACTTCACTTAACTTCAATAGCTCCAATTTTGAAAATGATCTAAAGATCCCTTGAGACAAGTCGTGGTTGGTGATGAACATCTGAATGTCCTCAACCTCTGCATACAATTCTTTGATCCATGCAATTTTATTCCCAATCTTTTGCAGCATAAAATTGAGTGAATGGACCGCACAAGGTGTCCAAAAGATATGTGAATATCTTTCCTCAACCAACAACCCTGCAGCTCTACAATTCTTGGCGTTGTTAATTACAACTTGAACAACATTGTGGGTTCCCACTTCCTCAATGGCTGCAATGAAAATATTTGCAATAAATTGTCTATCTTTTACTTGCCCCTCACAATCCACAGCTTTCAAAAACATTGCCCCTTTAGGGGACGCCACTATAACATTGATCAAAGGCCGATTTTTTGAGTCCTTCCAACCATCCGAAACAATGGACACACCTGTCTCAACCCATGAATCTCTTATGGGCTTCAATGAATCTTCAACCAATGAAACCTCATTTTCCAATAAGGTGCCATGCACCTTCTCATAACCCGGGCCCTTGTACCCTTTTGGAGCTTCATTAATTGCTCTCAACATCTCTTTCCAATATGGAGAATGAACAACATTAAAAGCTATTCCATTGGCATATATACATCTTGCTACATTTTGGTCAGCAATGGCTCTACTCTCATTTTGAAATGCAAGTTCCAAAGGCCCCTTTGTTCTCTTATTTGCAATATGTTGTGCACTTTGAGCTTGAGAATTTGGAGTGGCCATAAATGGGTGGTCTTCTACCACAATATTGGGATTAGATGGGGGCTGCATTCCCTTTGATTTTTTTTTATAAAGAGTGATTTCCTTTTTGGGCTTCCCGTTCATTTGCCGCTTCTTGCTCCATAATGTATTTTGCAATTGTCTCAAGTGGAATAGGTACATTGTCTTTTCCAAGGCAAGGTTTGATGCCTTTTCCAGTTATGCCACACAAATGTGCTTTCACCCTAAAATATGAACTAGAATATTGAACATCACATCCATTGCATTTCCAAATGTAACTACCACCACCTGGAACCGGTTTTATCATTTCAACATACTTCCATAGAGGATAATTTGGATCTGTTTTGAACTTTGATTTAGTTGTGGAGCTAGAGGTAGAACCAATTGACATTGTGATTCCTATGGCAATTTTTTTGCAAACAACACAATCAAAATTTGAAATTTCAAAACAAAAACAAAAAACTTGAAAACAAAATATTGATTTATAAAACCTAGCTCTTTTGAATCTTGCATACATTCATAGAAGAACGGAAAAATATAAATAAATCATAAAATTAAACAAAACAAAGTTTCATGTTTGCAAAACAAAAAAATGGATGAAAAAACTCAAAAACAATGAGAAAAACTCACCTCTTTGCAAAAATATCTTCAACAATCTTTGTGGCAGCCAATGAACACTTGCAAATCTGTAGGAATGGCAACGCAATCGTTTGTAGAAGCTTCGATGATCAATCTTCAACTCCTTTTGTCAATCCAACAAGCAAAACTGAAAGCTCAGCCTCTTGGAATGAAAATGCTTGTATGCAAAACAAATGAATAAGAATGAGGTAGTTTAGGTGTTTAGAGTGATTTAGAGGTCACTTTTAGGATTTCCTTGGGCGTGGGTCAAAGTCAAACTCCATAAAACATTAAAAAAATGCTCAAAAAACACTTTATGGTCGCCTAGCCACACGGGTTTTATCTAGATTCACCCGGGTTCACTCTGGGTTCTGCTTGGATTCGCTTTGGTTTTGTCTGGGCGAATCCGACCAAGAAATGCCGAATCTTGGCTGAACCCACAGGCGAATTGACCCAGGATCCGAACCAGGAGCGAATCAGAACCCAAACCCTACCTTCCAAAGGCAAATCAGGTAACACAGTTTAATGGGAAATTAAAAAAATCCCAATCAAAGGACATATCTATTCATAAACAATCATATGATAATACTTAGCTCTTGACCATTCTAATCAACTATCAAGCATTGCTATCAAACAATTGCTGCCTTCTTGAAAGATGTTCTTACACACTCAATTTTTAATAAGATATTAACCACCTTGAGTGAAATTTGATGAATCTCTCTTACCCCTCACAAATTGTTTTCAACTATTAATCATTTATAAAAATGTCACCTGGGGTACAAAACCGTGATGAAAGAATGTGAGTGGCAATAGGAGAAGAAAGTATCTCATAGCAACAGATACAGTTGTTGAATAAAAATCTCATTATGAACAGAAAATGCAGGAATGAATCAAAGACTTGAAAAGAAATAAATTTTATCAGACATAAATATTTCAACAGCAAATCAACTTGCTTTTGATTTTCAAAGATGCATATTGTTTTCTCTTTTCTTTCACCAATCTTGGTTTTTAACTCTAGAGACTACTAACAAAACCAATATACATGAAATCAACTGCTAGCTTCCAAACATTCAAATCTCATCTGAGTCCATCAAAGTAACATAAACAGAAGCAGAACACTCACTTGGTGAATTCCAAGAAATAGTTTACAGTCTTCTCATGCCTCCAGCCTCCATATGCTGCAGCCCAAGGTGGAAGAGAGTGATGGAATAATGTTAACATTACGCGCATGCCATAGGTACGAACTCTTTCTATAATCCATTTATAGCGTTGCAAAGCATCCCAGTTCACCTGCAACAATGAGGAAGCCTTTCATGTCAAAATTGCTTATTAAGCACAACCTTAGAGATAGCCATACACATGCCCATTCAAAACTCAAAGCTAATCCTAAAGTAAAGCAAACAATGGTAAAATCATGGAATTGAGAGACATTGGTATGTCTTGTCGGTTGTAATTCTTTGTACCAGGAAGAATTTCTTTTACTAAAAGAATGTCTCAATTCCTCCACATTCTATGCATGTTATTTAATGCCTTTCGTTCTCTTTTCTTCTCTTAGTTAATTCTGATTTGTATCAGACTTTCAAACAAACTTATCCTACTTAAAGAGAAAAGGACCCAATGCAATATCACCTATTAACCCTTGCAGTGCATTTATAGACTGTGAATGTGAGCAGTGAACTGACACTTTGGCATTTAAAAGCACGACCAGCATCTGCCCAATAAAGGTCCAATGGAATCTTGTAATTTATGTCGTACCGATTTGTGAATGCCATTAATGGGCTCCATAGGCATAATCCTGGTCCAATCCACTCCCATCCGAAAAACAGTTACACCTGTATCTTTCGCAAGCTGGAGTTCTGTATCTGGATCAGACCAAAAGCGCAATCGTTCTTCCCTGTTAAATCACAAACATCTCAATATTTATACATTTGGTGCTTCCAATGCATGATTAAGTGATATCATTTCAGGAACCAACTATTCTAAACTTGAGTCAATCTTAATGACACTTAAGTGTCTGGATCAAACCAGGAACACAATTATTCTTCCCTGTTAAATGACAAAAACTTCAATTATATTCGATTCATGTTTCCAGTGCATCATTGCATAATATCATTCAAGAAATCAGCTACATTAATATAGGGTTAATCTTCATGACCCATATTTCATGAATGGTGGTTCAGACCCTTCAGGCTTCTCTCATTGTTCATTTGGCATTCGTTGCATTTAAATGATTATCACTTGGGTTAAAACGCCAGAAGTTAGAGGAAGATGCCAAAAAGTTTCTCCTCATGCAAGAGATACAGGCATTTACGTGTCGACCACCTCTACGGGTGGTAGCGAAGGTTGAGGGCCTGTTGACACGTCAGGCACTCTCTCCCCACAAATATCATTTATGCACTCTTAACTACATCCAGGGTTGGGACAAGGTTTTCAATCTCCTAACAAAGCAGGGGGCGGAGAGCTCCAACAACGGGAGAGCGTTGGGCCCGCAGGACAGAGACTCTTAGCATAGTTTTAGCTTGCAATCTCAATTGTAAAACCTTCGTCATGGAGTATTGAGTTTTTACGAACAATTCATTGTGGAGCCCATTAGCTCTTTATTTGTCGATGATAAAAAATAACAGCTAGGCCGTTCAAATCCCATAAAGTTCAAGCTTTGGGTTTGACTACTTACGGATGACAAACATTGTGCCAGGCAGCAACGTTATGGCTTTCCTCCTCTTCTTCAGATAATTTGCTAATGTTTCTGATCAGTGCCTCCTTTCCCACTTTCAAAAGCTTCTTCCTTTTGCCGGCAGCATCGACTTGCAATGTTGACTCTTCAACACGGTCCGTTTGCTCTGTAGAAGATTGCGGGTTCGAATCCTCTTTCTTGTTCTGGGCAAATTCAAGCCAGGCATCATGCAGATTGTCTTCAACATGGGCAGGGGCAGTTGCCAAGCCAAAGAAGAAGCCCCCATCTTCTTCTACAACGCAACAAAAAATTCAAAATACATTGAGAAGAATACATCTGCAATAGAAATTCAAAATATAATATCGAATTCAGAAACAATAAGTTCGAGTGAAACTGAAGAGTAAGTAGTAAAGGGTGTCTAATTACCAGGTTTATGAATATCAAATGTAGCGAGCACCTCCTGTGATTCGTCTAAAGGGTTGTCAATTGGCGAAAGAAATTTCTTGCGGTATCTCCTGAAAGCGAAAACATTTGCACCTACTGAAATCGTGGCCAGCAGACCCACAACCTGCACCACGATGCTCACGATGCCCATTCCTCGCTTATCTTAATTCTGGACTGCAAACTTAGTAACGGTACACAGTAAATCACAAGGGAAAATCTAATTTAAAAAGAGACATATCTCGATAACTAATGTGTGGCGCCTAATTTCCATTCATCTCGGCCTGAATAGTGCTTCTCCTCCAGCGTGCTTTTACTCTTACCAGGAGGAATGAAAAAGTTGTCTAAATTAAATTCCTGGGAGTTCCGTGTGACTTTGGCATGAAAGCTTAGCTTGTGGGACTAGCCAGATTTTGTTGGCAAGTTCACAAAGATTGCGTCTAGAAATTTGTTTTAAAATATCAAATCTGTAACATCTACAATTCAGAATTTAAAATTAAAATACTGAGAAATTAGTCTATTTTTAAAGATTTAGCAATTAATATTAACAATTTTAAGTAATGATATATTATTTGTTTTTAAAATATTATAATAATAGAATTTGTTTTGAAATATCAAAAATTTATGTAAAATGTGTCCACAAATATCATTTTCAATAGATAGATGTATCAGAATGATATCTCTCAATATTTTTTACATAGATTTTTCTAAAGATAAATATGTAGTATAATTAAATTTATTTAATAACTATTTTTTATTAGATTTATTCTATTAATAATTTATTATTAATCAGCATTCCTCAAATAATTGAGTTTATATCTTGTTGAGAAAGATTAACAAAAGTAAGCCAATGTTTGAGCTTTTAGAGTTTGATATATTAAATTTTAGACTATTCCCAAATATTTACAAACCACTTCAAATATTATTAGATGTATTTCTAAATAATCTTTATGTACTTCATATATACAAAGAATTATTTTTACTAGCAATCAATCGCATAGGTTTTGTGTGCAATGGGTATGCCAAAGAGGTGGGGAAGGTCAATTAGGAAAAAAATTGGTCTATTTTATACATTCATGCAATGGTCAATTGGTAGGTCATTTATCAAATGATGTTGTTTGTGCAACAAAGGTCTCAACAAAGAAGTGATAGCTTCAAATGAATTTTGCATTCACTTACAAGGATCCAAACACAACTAAAACAAAATGTAGTGCCTACCTATTCCTAGCATGTGATGTTAGTGGAGTATTGTATTTCGTATATGTCGAGATGTTAAATGATCATGTTTTGACATGATTATTCTATGTCATGATTCATGTTTCATCTATGGTTATTTTATTGTTATGCTTGATGTAAATGGCATTGAAATGCATATGTGTGATTTGATGTCAAGTCCCTTGAAAGGGGATGGATGTATTTCATTTTGAAGGTGTTCTTGGGATGTGTGCATGTTGTGGGCTTGTCTAGTTGATTATTATCATGTTTTGTTCATGAATATATGCATTAATATAGATGTTCTAATTAAATGATATCATGAAATTTATTGTTTAAATGCACTAAAATTATGAATATGATGTTGTACACCATGGGGTATTCATTCGATGCTTCGACTATTTATATATATGGAGTAGGGACACTTGATGTGTGCCTTGAGTGGTTACATGTACTAGGTATTTCTCCACCTGGCTCCACAGGTTTGAGTATAACTCGGCGGTGGTTATAAGGAAATGTCACATTGCCCATTATTGTATTGCCTTACCCATCATACTCAATTCGAGTGTGAGTCTCTAGTTAATTACCTATTTTGACCCAGATACCACCATTGGTATAATTTCGGATATTGTAACCCTTTTTGTGGATGTCCCATGGATGTGTGGTTGATGTTTTGTTAAATTTTCTATTTTCATAATTTAATTCATTTAAATGTTTATATGGATTTAATAGTGAAATTATAGGTTGTATGACATTGGGGAATGAATTTAATTGATTTTCAGGATTTGGGGGTTATTTGTGGGAGTTTTAGATTAAATAATGAAAATATAATGTATTTTAAGTTAATTTGATTTGAATCTTGATTTCCACAAGTAATATGGAAATATGCTTTATATATACTTAAAACATGATTTAAGTGTGGAATAGAAATTGAATTGTATTTAAATATCTTATTCTAGCTTGGATGAAATCAGGGATTAAATGTGATTAATTAGAAAAGAAAATATATTATTTTATTTGAAAAAGAAAAGGAGTTAAAAAGAAAAAGGCAATTTCATTTCCATTTCATGTTTTTATTTTGGGGAATTTGGAGAGGAAAAACCCTCTTCTCTCCAAAATCTAATTTTGGTGATTAGGTGAGCAGTTAGAGGTAAAATCGAGCGAGGTTAGTTTCATCCGGCTAGGATTTGGTAGGAGATCATGCTCGTGTGTGGATTCGTGCATCCGCAGGGTGTGTCTAGTGTTCTTTGCATTTCAAATTTTGTTAAAATGTGAGGTAAGTTTTTCATATCTTCTCAAGCATTTACTAGTTTTCATCTCGAAAGGTTGAAAATGGATTGGTGGGGTGTTAGAACCTCCCAACGCCTTTCATTTCGTAGATTTTGAAATTCTATTATTTATTATGTGAAAATTTTGATATTTTTCATAAATATGCTGTATTATTCCCATTTTTTTGGGGGGAAACATGTAAAATGTGATTTTTATGGCTTAAAAGAGGCATTGGGAACTTTTGCCACCAAAGGGTATTCTTAGATTTTTTATTTTTAAAATTTAATTTTTGAAGAAATTTCAATGGTGAATTTGGAAATTCTTGGTTTTTGCTTTGTGAAAATATTGTGAAAATTTAAGTTTTTTGTGCAAATGGATGTTTTTAGATGTTTTGATGAAGTGGTACTTCGTGAAATGTGTAAATAGATGTTGCGGAAAAATGTCATTTAATTTGGATAAAATTGGAAACTACACATTGTTTTTTGTGCCTTGTTCAATGTGGAACTATATGGAGTTTTGATTTGGTCATTGAGTGACTTTGTGTTTTGGTGGTAGCCTACCTTGTCTCATGTGAGAGATATTGTGGTATTTTGTAGGGAAAAATCTAGAGACCATTAATATGGCTCTTGCTACCTACTCCTTTGGAGTTTGTTGTTGTGCATTTAAGTGTTATCCTACATAAATTTCATGTTGTGAAAAAGATTATTTATTGTGTTCTTAAATGTCATGTCTACTTTGTGATTGGTGTGAGTGTATTCCCCTCTCCTACTATGTCTTATGTGAGTGTGTTTGGGCCATGTGACCATCTCCCAGCATGGTGGGAGTGAACCTTATTGGTTTCACATAGTAGGGTGGCATGGAAACCATCACTGGGGTTCAAAGGTTCAAGGAGTGAAGGCATCAATGGTATCTCCTTCTCTCTTGTTCTTTTGCTTTGGAATTAGTTAAATTTAATTTAATTTTATATTAAAAGGACATTTGAGTACTTTTGTTATGAAATTATAATGTAATTTGTAAATGAACCTCTCGTGAGACAGTTTGTAACCAACTTCAAATGTGAATGTTTTGGCCATAATTGTGTGTCTCAATGTTGGTTTTAGGCACAACTGTAAGTGCATGATGATATAATTATGTCTTGGAAGGTTAAAATTAATTTAGGAACACTTATTTTGGATTTAAAATGAACTTAGGTGACTCCCAGTGAGTTTGGGCAACATGCTTTATACTAGGACGGCCTGGTTAGCTCAAGAGTCCCCAAACTCTTACAAAATATTTTTAAGTGTGTTGGCTCATCCTTGTCATTAGTGGGGCAGCCTTGTATCATATTAGGGTGGCTTGGTTAATAGTGAGATGACCTGGTTATGAGGGATGGCAAGATTAAAATTAGCTCTCTATTTAGGCGGTCTGGTCCTATGTTGGGGTGGCCTCGTTCCCATAAAGAAAATAGAATGTAAATCTTCTTAGCCAAGGTTATACAAGGTTTTTCTAAGCCTATTTCCCTTTATGTAAAATTTGTGTCCTATATTTTTCTTGTGGGGATCATTTTTGTCGACTAGGTCTTCAAAAACCTAATCAAGTTTTCTCTCTTTTAAGACTTATTAGTTCCTCTCAATTTTGAGACCTCGGATGGGTAAACCATGTAAACAAAATTTGTTCTTCATGGTCCCAAAAGTTTAGTGATATTTGGATATTGTCCCTAAGTGTCTTCATTTGGGACTTGTGGGTTCTCCTAGATCATTTTGTGTGTATTATTTTAGTCACCTATTTGACAAACCTAGGGTTAGGGAGATTGTACACCTAGTCTTGTGAAGTATTGGGAAGGTTATAAACCTTCTTGGTTGGTCTTGTTAGTGTTATCAACATTCCTCATAGTTCTTGAGGTGTTTTTTTGTAGTATCTTTCTATTTGTGTGATGTCACATTGCGACAAGACATCTTGGGAAGTGTGTGGTTTGTCTAAAAGTGACCCGTCATCATTCCAATTAGAGGAGAGTTTGCATCTCCTGGTTTGGCATCCTTTGGTAAATGTATGTTCTTGTTTTGGTTGGTTAAGTGAGTCTATATGTGGATTAGAGGCAGGGAAAGCTTTAGTGGTGAATCTTCGCCAATGGGTGAATATTATATATCAGCCAAGTTGAAATTGGTGAATTAATCACACCCAACAGGGAGGCCAAATCGCCCAGATTTTATGAATTATCAGTCCAATGCATGTCCATTCGCCATCAATTTATTTTATGAGGCATATTTAAGTAATCAATTCACCATAACAAACTACGCATTTCAAATGGACGGATTAATATTTGAAAGCCTAGAATCTCATAAGCATGTAATAAATAACCTACATATTCTCTGATACTATTAAAACAACATTGTGTATCAGGACCCATTTCACCAATTAAAATTTATAAATTTTTGCTTGTGAGGACCCATTTCGCCAATTAAAATTTACAAATAGTTGCTTATGAGGATCCATTTCACCAATAACATTAAAAAAAAATTACATTTGAGGACACATTTTGTCAATCGCCATGACACCTCCATGCTAATTGTAGGGCCATATTGCCTTGAAAATTACAACGTATTGTTGTATAATAATGTGGGATTCGCCAAATTTTTAATATACCATTAAAAAATCTCGTGAAATTCACCAAATATGGATTGATATAAATACAATTAAAACTGTCATTTATTCTTACAGATTTTGTTCAGTTTTGAACTTGTGAGCTCCTTATTCGGAAGTTGGACTTGGAACCTTGAAGTTGATTGTAGGCAAGTTTCAAACTTACAACACATGCATTCTTGCATTAACGAATAGCAAGTTAGTGAAAACCTAAACTTAAAGGTGAGTGATCATTTCTTCATAGTGTTATAAGATTTGTTTATCTCTTTTCCATTCTTGCTTCAATCTTAAAGATGATATTGAGTAGAGAATGGGATCTATATTCTTTGTCCTTCTTAAACAAGAAGACATTTTTTCTAGTTTTTATTCGAAGTGAGAGATCAATATGTCGAGCAACAATTGCAACAAGGGTAAGACTCCTCAGGGTTGTGAAGGGACTGAGAGGCCATCAAAACGCCCAAAATGTAGAGTTACCATATAGTCTTACTTTGAAAATGGCAATGCTTCTGATCCATAAGATCAAGATGGAGCTACATCATCAACTCTTCCACCAAATATTAATGAAGAAGGCATTCATAATACCTCACCGCCACCAAAAGGTCAAGGTGAGATTGTCATTGAATTAAATGAGTCAAATAAGGATGGCAATATTGCAGAAGATGTTCCAAGGGATACCCTGGTTTGCTAGAATGAGATAATTGATTTGGATGATGTTGGTAGCAAGAAAAGAAAAGGCAAATCAAAAGTGGGGCGCTAGTGGGAAATGACAAGGAATTTTCAGCTTGATTGGGTGCCAAAGTACCCATTCATTGTACTAGTGTAGAAAGAAAACAAAGATGAAACTCCAACAAAATGCAAGTGTTTGATTCGTAGTTGGAAATTTAAAAGAGACAACAAGTTACAGCTAAAGCTTGACAACCAAATTCTCAAACAGGAGGCATAGGAAAAAAAAGCTTATAGTATGGTCCCATGGAAGCTTGGGCTTCTATTTTCATGGAAGAGGAGGTCTCATGGGAAAAAAATTGTGGTACAAGATTAATTGAAATCTTTTCCAAATAAATAGTAGCCCCTACCTTTTAGGATTGAAGATTTGAGCGGGAGAAATTGAGGTGGGGCTAAAAATTGCTCCTACAGCGTAAGGATTTTTTTCTGCCACTTGTCAATCATTAAAATTTTGATACAGTGAGGAGATGTAATAGGCCACTCTAGTCCATAGAAGAAGAGGCAGCAATTGCTTTGTAGGGGTCTGCTTTTAGTGAGAAGTGGGATACACTAGAAATTTGGGCCTTAGCCCCCAATAAAAAGAAACCTCTAGTTGCAAAACCATATGTAGATTACAAGGGAGGGCTAATCATTAAGAGGGTGTCAAACACTTGATGGAACCCTAAAAAAATATTTATGTTCCATTGATTTAAAACTATGTTTGGATGTTGTGGATATTTAATATACCCCCATGCTCCCTTTGGGTTGTTTTTGATTTCTTGCCCGACTTTCAACCGCTCCCGATGATTTTTAGAAGTGTTAGAATTGGCTATGGATGCCAAGATCTATGGACCAAATAGAAAGCACAAAGAAGAGAGAAAATAATATGACAAGAATAAACTGTATTCAATGTCAATGATAATTGCTTGATTTTACAATGAGAGACCCCTTGGTTATATAGCCAAGGTGAGAACATAGGAGTGCATAAGATTATGACAAGTGTCGCAATCTTATGACATGAGACAACAATGAAAAGCTATCACTCCACCTAAAGTGGAAAGGTGATAATGTGATAACCACCACAAAAAGTGGATCACCCGCAAAAGGTGGAACCCTAATCACATGATATGTCCATGAAAGGTGGAGGTGATAAAGTAATAAGAAGATAAGTCCACCTTTTTTTCGAAATTCTCCAACAACTCCTATGTGGTCCCTAAGTAAACTTAACTAAGGTGTAATTATGACCTAGGACAAGGTACAAAACATTTAACTACACCAACACCCCCCCTTAAGTGCAACTTAGGGAGAATGTACACAAATGCAAACAATGCAAGATGGGTCCCGACAACTAGGCCATGTTAGGTACCCATGTACAAATGCAATGCAATGCAATCTCTCACAAACAGAGAAAAGGAGAAAACCCAGTGGGACAAAACTCCTCCCCAAAAGAGAGATGAAATACAATAATCAAATGCTCTCAATGATGCATGAGAAGGTAAAAACCCCATGTGAGGAAAAAGACCCCCCCATAAGAGAGAAGTAGAAGAGAGACAAGGCAACCCCCCCTCAATGTTGAGTCTCCTGCAATGATGGTAGAAGCTCGATATTGAATGCTGAAGATGATCCAATTTCGTCGAACAACGTTCCTCCCCTTAGGAAGAAACAAAACAAATAATGTATGCAGGATGAATGATGTCTTTGAAGCATGCTCAAGTGTCTCCATGTCGATGCCGAAAGATGACACATTCCAAACAGGCGTTCTAGGCCACACTGCTGAAGAGTACAATCCAACATCTAGTAGAGAAAAATGTAGAACATGATCCAAAGAGAAAGATATCCCCTCTAAAGACAAAGAAGCCTCCTCCAAATGTTGTCCAAGAGTATCCACACTCATGCCAATTTGTGAAGAATGATCATGTAGAGAATGAACAAGAGGGTCAGAGTGTTCCCTCACAACAACTGAAGAAGGAGAATCTTCATCAAAGAGAAGATGAATGTCATTAATGATGTCCCCCAAATTTGAAAGATGGGACTCCACAAACAAGTCTAAAATACCTGTCAAGAAGCCATCCAAAGTAGCCATATCTAGAAGACTATGTATGTCCTACTGCATTGAATCACAAGGAACCCAAACTGTGGAATCACAAGCATCATCAAATACAACAGTAGATGGAGGAGATGAAATGCATGACTCAAGAACTGGATCGGATGTGAGAACTCCCAAGTTCAAGTAGCCAAATGTCTCCTCTGAATCATGGTTCACACTAGAAGTGTGATCAACAGCCGAAGGAACAATGTCACCATCAGAAGCAAAATATGCAAAGGTATACAACCGAGATGAATGATCAACCACCCCAGTAGCAATGATCTCTCTACTCTCCAAGTCTTGAATGATGACTGAATCAGGTGTGAACTCCACAGTTCTCCCATTTCCACCATGTGTAATCTGATATATGGAGAGAAGATTATTTGTCAAATGAGGAACACACAAAACATCCTGGAAAGTGTTATCCCCAAAACTAATAGATCCCTTCCCAATTACACTCATGTATGTATTGTTTCCCATCAAGATAGGAGACATAGAACAAGGCTGAAATGAAGAGAATATAGATTGTGAAGATGCCATATGATGTGATGCTCCTGAATCTAGAAGCCATCTACCCGATCCTGGACTTGAATAAGCACAAAGAGCTTGACCTTGATTTCCTGATGTAGATGAAAAATCAGCAAGACCTTTTCCCTTAGACTGTTTTGTAGAAGAAGGAGAAGAAGATTTTGTCATTCTAGAAGGCAAACCAATTTGATTTCTTTTGAGAAGATTTTTCAACTCATCAATATCCTTCTTATAACAATAATGTTCTTCATGTCCATCCTTCTTGAAATATGCACAAAAGGACCTCTCCTTCTTAGATGATTTCTCTTTTGAAAATGAATTTTTATGTTCTTCTATGGATTGTGTGTTCTTTTTAGGTTTGTACTTATTCTTTTCTTTGCTACTTGAAGACTTCTCATCTTTTACAACCAAGGCATGTGATTTTGAAGACTTCAAAGTACCCATTTGAATAAGCTTATTTTGCTCTCGAATCAAAAGATATGTGAGAGCCTCAAAAGATGGTGATGTGAAATTGCTATTTGTTAATTGTTGAGTCTGAAAACTTGAAACAAAGGTTGCATACTCAGCTAGAAGCTTGTCCAACAAGTTAAAGACCAATTGATCATCTTCTTTCTCAATACCACAATCTTGTAGTTGTGCTCTTAGCTCATTTGCTTTAGTGACATAATCTTGAATAGTGTCAAAATTCTTAGGATCAAGGCTTAAGAGATCATTTTCAAGTTTGTATCCCTTAACCTTATCAAAAAGGGCCAAATTACAAGGGCACAGTCTATGAGTCTTTACAGTTATCTAACAAAACAAAGGCCTGGTGTCTCCCCAATTGTTGTAAGTATCATGATTCATGATGAGAAATATTTTTACAATATTTCAAGTGATGGATGCCCTTGGCTATATATGCTACTTCTTCTCTCAGAGAGGGAGAGAGTTTTAGTTTTTTGGAGAGTTAGTTTCAGAGAAGTTTTTGATAAAAGTTTAATAGTTTTTTTTGTTATTAGTTCGAAATATCTATAGAAGAATTGGGGAGACACAGGGCCTTTGTTTTGTTAGATAACTGTAAAGACTCACAGATTGTGCCCTTGTAATTTGGCCTTTTTGTTTCTTAACTATTGATGACACTATACTACATTGTTTCCGAATAGTTTTTTTGCAACTTCAATGATTTGAATAAAATGCTGATTTAGAACCATGTCTTTGACTCTTTCTATTCAGTAAAGCTCTGTGCAAATTATTTTGTCATGAAATGAATTATCCAGTTCTTTCTCTTTAATAAGTTGTTATTTCATACATAATAGATTGTTGAATGGGCCCTTAGATCGCATCTACAAGATAGATCTATCATGCCTTACTTTTAAACCTTGGTGCATCGCCCTAGTTAGATATTTTTATTTTATATTTGCTTCATTTTCCCATTTAAAACCCCAGTTATAGAAGAGTCGGCTTCTTTAAAATCCAGAGGTTACTCAGTTTAGCACAATAGGTGCCCCCTTTAACTGAGTTTTCGACAAAGGGTTGTTACCTTGCCAATTTTTGGCATCAATAGTTTCTTTTTTCCTGGCACGCCTGGTGGGACCGCGAAAGGTGCTTAAAACCTTAAGCAAGTATATGAGCCATTGACCTGTCACAAGATCCCAAACAATAAACAACCCTAGTTTTTTGGTACCTCTGTTAGGGTCAGTGCCAACTAAAACCCATCACATAAATGTCCCAAACCCGCCACCAGCCATGTTGCCTATTGCCAACCAAAATTATGTGGCATGGGATGCTAGAAGTCCTCTTAGAACACCTGTAGCACCTGTTGTTTGGGCCCCCATCCCAGTCTCTGCTCTCAAATATATTCCTAAGTTTAGCAGAGATAGTTCAAGAATGTCATTGAAACATCTGCAAGATGTGGCAGACGTGTGCTTGGTACACGGGGTTACAGACCAGAACGTAGCATTGAGGTTGCTTGCAACTTCTTTTAGAGGAAAAACATCAGAATGCTATCACACTTTGTCGACTAACTCTATTGACACTTGGGATCAGCTTAGGGATCCTTTTTACGAAATAATCTCAAATGATGGAGATAGGTCTTCCCAGTATCGCCAGCTAGAGATCATCAAGCAAGCTCCATATGAGGCCCTAACGGAATTCAACGCTCGATTCCACATAACTTGGCAAAGAATTCAGGCTGCAATCTGCCCACCACCGATCTGGCATTCATGTTTTACCTAAATTTCATCAACACTGATATCTCAATGATGATCCATTCACTTAGTGGAACCACTCTACCAGATGCATATAGCGTCACAATTAAAGCAGAAAACAATTTGATCGACACCAGAAAGTTGTCGCCTCAGCCCATCATGCCTACATTCCCCGAAATATTAGCTCCCACCCAAGCAACACCGTTGACTGCACCAGTTGCTCCTTAATCTATGTACACATACACAAGCGCACCGCAGAACACCACACCTAGTCCCTTGAAGGATGAGACAAGCAACATAAAGGAAATGTTGTGGGCTATGGCCAATGAGATAACTATCATCAAACACAACCAGACTGCTCCTTCGAAGCCGACCTATCAGAATTATTAGGGTAGAAGACCCTCTTACCAACAAAACCAGTTCCAAGGAGTCGCTCGCCCAAATCCTCAGGCGTAGACAACAAGTCAAATAGTATCGACCTACCTACTCCGTTGAAGAACGTTAGCCTAAGCTCTAGCAGAGAGCTGACTGTGGGACAAAACAATTTGATCGATGATGGTAACCCCTAGTGTTTTCCTTGCGGCAATTCACATATGCCCTGAAACTGCCTGCGCGATAATCTATAACAAAAAGTGGCAAAGCAGTGCAGTTAAGGCTCAATGTTAGATGACGGGGATTATGCATATACCTCTCTGCAAATGGAAAATGTGGTACTTATTGCTCAAATGCAAGGGATGTCTCTAGAACAAGAGACCGATATAGCTCCCGACCACGCCCTCTTCTCATGGATGGAAGGAGAGGAAGCGATGTTCACATTCGAAGCACCCACTTCTAAAACCCCGCAAGAGCAGTCTGATTACAACACTCGCTCTGAAGGGAGATTCACGGGCGAAACAGTCATCTTGCAATTAGTCAATCTACAGCCTAAAAGTAATCTCGACCACCAGAATAGTGCCCTAGCAACTGTGCCACAAAGCCCTCCGCAAAGGGAGACCATGACAACAAGGACTAAGGAGAAAAAGCATCAAAATCCACCACCATTGGATATGGTGGAGTAGTTAAAAAAATCATCCACTAACGTTTCCCTATGGGAAATCCTAGCCATGTCAAAACAAAAGACACTACTACAAAGGGCTCTCCGAGAGGACCTGATCACAAGACCAAAGGAGAAATCACTTCAGGAGGAAACTGTTGAGCAGTCACCACCGGCCAAAGTTCTTGTGAATACTGTGGAAGGGGCCTCCACTAAAGATCAAGAAGAAGAATTGGAATTCAAAGTCGGCGAAGGCAAGCCAAAACCGAGGTCGTTTTTCTTAATCCTCATTGTTGGTAAGAAATTACTACATAATTTCATGATTGACTCTAGCGCCAGCACTACGGTCATGCCCAGGCTAATAGCTGAAGCCCTGGGATTGAGCTATGAACCTTTGAAAAAGGGATTCATGTAACTAGATGGGAATATGGTTAATACTATAGGGCTCATTAAAGACCTCCCATTAACCCCGTTTGCCTACCCGAATATCACAGTCAAGCAGGACACGGTGATCATTGATATTCCTCCAATTTTTGGCCTGTGCTTGTCCAGGGAATTCACTTCTAAGCTAGGTGGATACCTTTCTTTAGATTGGTCACACCTAATTATAAGGACCAAACACGGATCCAAAATAAAGTTGGTGTCCAAACCTTTGCATTCTGAACATGTTGCGAATGAAGCTAAGACAGTTTTCGAGTCTACTCACACCTCCATAACCAAGGAAGAAAGGTACTGCACTGAACTTCTAGAAGATGAAGAAATCACCAGGGATTAGACCGAGCAAGAAGAGGTTCTCCTAAGTGAGTTCATCAATAAAGACCCTTTCGACAATTATCATGCCACTAGACTAGGAACTTATGTCATTTATGACAAAGATCAAGCCATCCCAAAGGTGACACAGGAGCTCGAAGGCTTTTTAGCGACCAGACTGTGGTCGCTACATTCTGATGGTGCAAAGTGCGAGATCGACATAAAAGCTAAAGTATACTTGACTTCTCAAAGCGGCGAGGAGACAATCATGTCTTTCCGACCCTAGTTTTCCTATTCTAGCAACGAGGCTGAATGTGAAGGCCCTGTATTAGGCTTGGGCCCAGTAGAGAAAATGGACATCAAGCAAACAAATCGGTTCGGGATTCTCGAGCTACTCATCAATCAAGTTCATAATATCAATACTGAAAAGGATGCTCGTATGAGATCCTCTGGAGAAAAGGTTTGGAGCCTAATTAAGAGCTTTGGAACTTTCAATATTCAAGTTGTTCCTCAAGAACAAAATGATGATATAGAAAGCTTGGCCGAAATCGGATCTCAATCCAAACTAGCACCCGACCCAATATACAATCAACACTCTTTGTGAATGACACTCCAATTCACAAATCCAGAAGGCGAGCAGAACTAACAAGTATTTGACAACAATGAACACATTGCCTTGATCAGTTCACAGTCGGGAGAAGTTAGGAACCAATTCCATGTAGGGATCACCGAAAGAAATGGTGGACAAGACATACAGCAAGAACTTCGTAAGTTTCCAAAGAATTTGGTCACTCCCGAAAGTCCCCTTTTTGGAAATACTAGAAATAATAAGAGAAAGCTCATAGCAAACGAAGGCGACTATACGGATTCTCAAGACAGAGATGCAAATAGTCTTAAAATCAGAAGGAGCGTCCTACATCAAAGTGAAGAAGGGCACATACATTTTTTAAAGGAAAATGAGTGGGTATTGACTTGGTCGTATGATAAACTTAGGGGATATGATCCAAGCATCGTCCTGTCTATGATAGAACCAGAAAGAGAAACCGAATCGGCGTGCCAAACCGAAAGGTTGGCGAGTCTCAGGATTGAAGCATCGATAAACTTGCAAAGGTCGGAAAAGCAAGTCCCAAAGTGAGTTGCCTTCTCAATCGAGCCTAGCGTTTGGATTTTTGGTCTCATCCCGGTCCGAAAGGAGAGCAGAGATATCCGCCCATATATCAATTTTAGGAACCTAAACCAAACGCCAACAAGAAATCATCACCCATCACCCTCTATGGAATCAATCCTACATGACGTAGCAGATGCAAGTGTGTCGTCTCTATTTGATGGTTGTTTAGATGAGAGGCTAGATGGTAAAAGTCCGGTGATAAAATTCAGTCAACATAAAGAAAAAACCATATGGCACGAGAAATCAGACAGCTTTGAGAAGGGTCTATTCATAATGATTCAAGTGATACAAGGTGTTCGAATCAGAGAGTGTAGAGAGAAACGTGCTAAGGGTTCCCATCAGGGGAATTCGCCTTAAAAATTCTATATAGCTCAATTAGACGGTTCTACTGGGTAAATATGTAATTACTGTGATTATTTTTCCTCTTTGTTCTTTTTGTTCGATCGGTCTTCCTAATCTGTGATACAGCTGAGACTCACATTGTGATACAGAAATAATACAAATACCCGAAGAGATAAAAGTATGCAACAAGGAAAAGATGTTAAACATAGGCTACGTCTTCATTATATTTGTATACTTCAAAAAATACAATAAAAAAATGGCTCAGAGGCCACGCTTTCAAAGGAGTATATACTTATATATTTCTGTGCTATAAAGCTTTTTCTAGGCTATATACAAAAAGACTAACAAAGCCTTGGTATTAAAGCAGAAAAGAGAGAATTTTCAGTCTTGGGAAGAAGAAGCAACAACATCATCTGACACCACCTCATCCTCCACTACACTAGCATCACCATCCAAAGAAGCGACGGTAGGTGGGAACACCAAGTTCCTAAAGTCAGTGTACCATTCAATATCATAAAATGGCACCACATTATATATCCATAATAGAAAGTGCAAAGCATGAGTAACCTTTTGGCGATGGACTTCTCACGACTGAAGATGAAAGCCGCTCAAGAATGACAACCACAGGATGACCGCGTCCTCTTCAATAAACCTGCGTAGGCTGCTCGCAGTCGGAATCCCTCCACAAAATGTAGCATTTGCCACCACCTCCCCGAGGCCATTCAAGTACTTCTTTAGGAATATTTCAGTCGCTAAATGGATGATAAGTGGCTTGGGGACTTGAATGTCAAGTAGTGATGCCACAAAATGAGAGCACACATTAGTATTTACTCTATACATTCCCTCATATTCGAGGAAATCTCGACCTAGGACCCATTTCATAGCTACGATGGCCAAAGAATGTTTATTCTTCGTCATCCTCTTCAAACGCCTAGTCAAAATTTCACCAAGAAAGGCCATTTGTGGTTTATGAGAGGTCTAATTGGGTTATCCATGGCATCAAATACTATACGACTGTCAGGCAGCGACCCTATGCAAAGAGCCAAAAACCCAAACTCTACACAAATACTAAGCAAACTGCAATTACCAAAGGCTAAACCAATCACCTAATGTTGATTCCACTAAAATGTTGCTAAGTATGGTTCCGCTACTAACTAGACGCCTATTTATAGAAGAGGAAGGGATTAGTGTGGTAGTTCGCATACCATAAGCATGAGGTTAACCAGGTATCACCTTGAACACTGCACCAAAGCTCACTCGAAACTCTCACCAAGTTGCATCTATAGGTACGATTTGTTGCGTACAAGATCAAGGCAAGCTAATTAATTTGCACAAGCTACTGGCGGCATTCAACAGTAGCCTTTTTAGTTGGATGATGAGGTGTCGTCCTGCTAGGTGTTCCTCAAACCTTGAGAAAAGATGCAAATCTACTTAATGCTTATCGCATACTTTGGCATAATCATTATGTTCGGGGTATTAATTACCATGGCATACGACGCCTAGCCTGCTTTCAAATCGTTGGCTCAATTTCCAAGGAAAATCGTGCTATGCGTTGTAGGTACCTAGGATCATTATGAATACTTGTCATTTCAAAATGAAAAGTTGTTCACTTCACACAAACTGAAAGGCTGGCAATACATGCCAAATTTAATGCAGAAGAAACAACCTTCATCTACCCCTTGAAGAAGGACTGAAAAGCTAAGTATTGCATGCATGCGTCTATTTTAAAGCAAAGAAGGTTTTGTGATTACAAGAACTATACAGAGAATTATCAAAGTGCAGAGCTGCTAAGAGACGAGTAGCAAGTTTTTAGAAGTTCAGAATAAAAATGGCATATGTTGTCCTTGAAGTAACCCAGAACCCGCAGATGAATGAGCCTGGTGAAGCATCTCAAAGCTTGGCCAATGCGATACTCACCGCACCTATGGTCAATATTTTCGAGGAACAAAAGTCCTATGCTACGCCTGGAATCCCAAATAGGCCAGAGTGGTTTCGCACGTGGGTAGCCAAGAAGGGCCCACTCAGAGATGCTAATTTGGTAAAGGAGAAGTGGGATAACATCTATGACCCCGACCTCAAGACTAGCCCTAAGGGTTTGAGGGAAGCTGCTTTCTTCAGGATGAAGAACTCCTTCGAAAATCAACTACCATTCAAGCAATGGCACTACAGACTTCCCCAATATATGGTCCCTTATGTGTACCATTGCCTAGAAATAATTCATGAAAGTATTTAGTGCTTCAATTCGGCGACTGGTGCCATTGAAGGAAGGAAATTAAGAGTTGTGCTAACTGTGGAGGCTCTTAGGCACATGTTGTGTGTTCTCGAGATGGGCACTAGAGAACGGTCGATGGAACACTTCAGCCTGAAAAAGGGTTCTGAATTCTAGAGGGGTAGGACAAATGCCCTCAAATTTTATAATACAAAGACCAAAAGGCCCCAAAATTGCCAATAGCTATTAGGAAATCCGAACCGACGTGTCAACTTTGCCAATGCGGATATGCAGGAAGCTTTCGAAATGATGGCTTTTGTGTTCGGCTTGGACAACGACATAATTATGTTTGAAGCTCAGTTAGGCTTGGGTTTCCAACTCAGGAGGTAGAAGGAGCCCTTTCTGGTATGATTTCACGGACATGATTATTAAATATATGAAGAAGCAGATTGGCGAGTTCGAGACGGTGGGCAAGTTCAGGTATCCTTCTCTTCTTGCCTATATGTTTCTACAACAAAATCCCAATTTTTTCAGGGAAAAAATGGAGTTATCAATATTCAATGAGAAAAGACATTGAAAGTTGGTTTCAATGTGGACTCCCATCCTCTGCTCCACCTACGATTATTATGCATTTTCGGAAAAATTCCTGATTTCGATTTTGCACGATTTGGGCGAGGACAGTGACTACTATTTCCTGTAAGGCAATCAGACCAGCTGGATGTGGTCCCTATTCCCAAAGTGCAACTGGTTCCTCGGGGAGGACTTCACATGTGTCTAAGTGTGTGGTTTTTGTGAAGAGCCGATCCGACTCCCCGCATCCGTCACCAATTGGGTATTAGCCCTCGAGGTCTTCCGACAAATGGCTATTATGGACTGAAACTTTTGCTTCGACCTAAAGAAGAAGAAACGGGGATTTTTCGAATGCCCCATTAACTACAAAACAATGATCATGGTGAAGAAAAGGTCAGCAGAGCTACTTGAGGCTAAGCTAGAACACATCGGGCTGGTTTTCATTTGCGATAAATGGGATTACAACCCTGAGGATGATTTGGGTGACACATTTATTAAGGTAAAGTATAGCCCTCAGCCATACTAGGAAGTGTGGCGAAATCCACTAGAATATGACAAAAGAATTTGGGTGGACTTGGCGCAAATGTCGACAGATAATCGGAGGCCATCATGGTTCGATTTCTATCTCGTCAAAGGGAAGGTAGATGAAAATAGTCGCATAGGTGCTACCCTCTGAAATAGCTTGGTGAGGCAACAAGGCTGGAATTGAAAAAAGATTAATAATTTATGGATCTATCTCCAGGAGATCAATAACACCGTCGACCCCTTCTAGCATTCATCAGTTTTCAAAACCGATGATCAATTCGATACCCTTTGGAAGGTTAGGAACACCCAGATTCTGACATAAGTGATGAGGAGGAGCTTGACCTTGATGACCTACCACACTTCGAAAAGGAAAAAGCAAAAATAGAAAATGGTGACACAACCTAACACTACTCTTAGGAGTGTGCGAATGAATATCTCGTGATCAGGGTCCTCTCAATCTCGACCTGTGACAGTGAGAAATCCTGAAGCAACGCAACAATCAACGAAAGTGGTGGATTTGGAGAACCCTCCACCAAGAAAAATACAACACACTGATATCACTTCAGGAGGTGGTTTGTAGGAGGTTGTGGTCAGCCAAGCGTCAGAGATGGAATCAATCGTTCATGTATCTTTCTCTCCCTCTCTTCTTGGCTTACAGTCTCTTGTTTCTTCCACAGTCCCTACGGCACGAATCACTCCAAGTATGAGCCCATCTTTCTCTGTCCCCTTTGCAATCCCTACTGGAGGTTTCTCCCAGTTTTCTCATATCGGGCAAATGGTCTTCACTTCCCCTCGAGCTGCCATGTCGTTGGTCAGAACCCCTTCGGCCATCCCATCTGTCTCCACGTTTGCATCCATGTCCTTCGCCCCATTGGTGTTTGGGGCCGCTGCCCCTGTTGCGTCATCTGAGTCAATTCTAACTCAACCTTCACAGTCGTCAAAGCACGATGCATCTCCATTGCCACCACCATTTCCCATGAGCCCCTCCATGCCTTTGTCACCTGGGATTTGGTACATTCCTCCTTTCTCTCCGCTCATGGTTCCCCTTCTGAAGAAGAAATTTTTTGAGGTCACCTGCCTCTCTTTCCCTTTCGTTGTCCCTCCCGGTGCACCCTTTGTAGGGGAACAAATCAGATCACTAACTCAATTCTTGTCTCAGAGTGATACAACGAAGCAAGCTCGAGCTCTCCAACACCAGAAGCAAAAG
Source organism: Sequoiadendron giganteum (assembly GCA_007115665.2). Classification (NCBI taxonomy): domain Eukaryota; kingdom Viridiplantae; phylum Streptophyta; class Pinopsida; order Cupressales; family Cupressaceae; genus Sequoiadendron; species Sequoiadendron giganteum. The sequence goes on from CM021100.1 coordinate 972,009,899, forward strand.
GAAAAGGATGCCCGAAGGCCAACAGAGACCAGAGTCCAGACAATTTATAATAGGCTCAATTTCAAGAAGATCTCTGGAAGTTCAGGCTTTCACTGGAGGAAGAGTCTGCGACCCGAAACTAGGTAGAGGAAAGATGGCTAGCTACACAAAAGGACCCAAAGGAGAAGCTCACCTCTACTAAAGAACAAATTACGGGGCTAACACAGGAGATTGGGACGAAGGATGTAGAGATTAATCTCTTGAAGAAGATCATTCAAACTCCTACTCCACAGATAGACCTCTGCTTAATGGCCCGACAACTATATGCTTCCTACTGGGAGAGAGTCGAGACTTTATGCCCGACTCTCTAGCCCACACTCTGATTCATGGCGGAGGCAACAAATTTATGCAGAGAGGTTCACGGCACGATGGAACAATTCTCACAATTCATAGGGGAAAAGGTTCCCAAAGTAGAAAAGTTGCTAGGCAAGCTATACATAGTGCCAAGCGAGGACCTAGAATCAGTAGGGATCGAGAATTGGAGGGCAGCCACTAGAGTCGCAAGTGAGTTTATATGATGCCAAGAGGCCACCCTTCGTGCTCAATGATGCTTGGTTACATTACGACAGATGATGAACAACATTTGGGCAAGGTTTTCCCAACTAACCCAAATGGGCCTACCCTCTTTGTTTCTCCCTGATGAATCAGTGGCTACCACGGAGTAGATTGCGGCCAAATTGAGGAGAGGAAGCATGATTTATCAGTTTTCAAAGTTTCAACCAGCCTCCCACCGCCGAGGACATTAAGGGTGTAACTCATCAGATCGCGCAACTGCTTTTTCAACTCGAAGATGGGTCTCGGATATCTGTGGAATTGGCCTTTAAAGAGATGATCGACCTGCACAAGGCACATGAGATCATGTGCTCCATATCAATGCCTTTCGAGGCCGACTGGATGCCTTTGTAGGTCACCCTCTCTAAGCTCTGCCTCTAATGTCCAATGAATAAAGCTCTGGTTACAAAACAAAACAAAATTTGGATTCGTCATTTCACAGGAAAAATGCCCCTAGTAGTCACCAAAAGCTATGGATATTTAATATACCCCATGCTCCCTTTGGGTTGTTTTTGATTTCTTGCCCAATTTCTTACTGCTCCCGATGATTTTTAGAAGCTTCCTCGATAGTCTTTCAGCGCTCTCAACTCACTATCGTCGTGTGTCACTAAAGCGCTTATAGAAGGGAACTTCCCTTCCCTTCTCTTTTGAGCCTCATTCTAACCCCACGTGTCAAGAAATTAGGTGAGTGTTGCATACTTTCATATAACTCTCCTTCGGGCCCTGACTACCTGCCACATAGCCTTTGATCGTGCAAACTTTTGGCAGGACCCTCAAGTGGTGTCGATAACAAGGATGCTGCCACATGTCTTCTCATCGCAAGATCTCATCGAAGGACGGGGAGGACGAACTACGGGTTACGATATGTCGCCACATGTTCCTTCGGTGCAACTACATAAAAGGAAGAGTAATGTGAACGCCAGGCTGCCATGATGTGTCGCGTGTTCTAACTATTCTCACTAAGAGGTGACACTTGTTTACATAGGGTAGGTCAGGACTATTGCCATCATTTGAAGGGAATGCATCTGGCTAGCGAATGACTGGGTTCATGCTCGGGAATCTTTTTGTTACAATGACTGTGATGAATCATTGTTGTAAGCATCATGATTCATGATGAGAAATATTTTTACAATCTTTCAAGCGGTGGATGCCCTTGGCTATATATGATACTTCTTCTCTCAGAGAGGGAGAGAGTTTTAGTTTTTTGGAGAGCTAGTTTAAGAGATTTTTAGTTTTTTGGAGAGTTAGTTTCAAAGAGTTTTAGTTTTTTGGAGAGTTAGTTTCAGAGAAGTTTTTGATAAAATCTAAATAGTTCTTTTTGTTATTAGTTCGAAATATCTACAGAAGAATTGGTGAGACACCAAGCCTTTGTTTTGTTAGATAACTGTAAAGACTCACAGACTGAGCCCTTGTAATTTGGCCTTTCTATTTCTTAACTATTGATAACACTATACTATGTTGTTTCTGAATAGTTTTTTTGCAACTTCAATGATTTGAATAGAATGTTGATTTAGAACCATGTCTTCGACTCTTTCTATTTAGTAACGCTTTGTGCAAATTATTTTATGTCATGAATTAAATTATCCAGGTCTTTCTCTTTAATAAGTTGTTATTTCAGACATAACAGATTGTTGAATGGGCCCTTAGATCGCATCTACAAGATAGATCTATCCTGCCTTACTTTTAAACCTTGGCGCATCACCTTATTTAGATCCTTTTATTTTATATTTTCTTCCTTTTCCCATTCTAAAACCCCAGTTATAGAAGAGACGACTTCTTTAAAATTCGAAGGTTACTCAGTTTAGCGCAATAGGTCCCCCCTTTAACTGAGTTTCCGACAAAGGGTTGTTACCTTGCCAATTTTTGGCATCAACAGATTCCTTTGTGATCTTACTTGGTTCGGTTGTGGGGTTTTAGGTCTAGGGTTTAGGGTTTATCCTCCATTTATTCAAAGAGCCCTAGCCTTTACCTCTATTTCTTATATTTTCATGTTGACTTGCTACCGCTAGTTCCTGGTCGCATTAGTTTGAGCTTATGTCATTGATCTCGTTCTGTTTACCAGCCCCTTCACCTAGTCTTATCACTCTTTCATTCGCTGGGAAATATTATGCATCAATGTTTAAAGGGGGTTTAATATTCTGTCATTCATCTAAAGTCTTGGCCATAAGTTTATGTCCCCCATCTCTTGTTGACCTAGCTGAGCCCCCCTTTCAAGTTGCTAAAAAATTCCACATGCAACTTTGAAACTTTTAATGGTGGCGATTGGATCGTTTGATTTGATCTTGATCGTTCCTTGCTTCCCCATTGTGTTTTAATATTCATTAAAATTTTCCAACAGGCTAGCGGGCGGGTGACACATGTCCTTTCTTTCAAATGAGACCCATTAACATGTGAAGGCATTGAGCGCTAGGTTTTAACTGATCACTAGTGGTGATGAGATGTCGTAGGTTGATCCTGACCGTTTCTCGCTAGCCTATGGGGGACCCACAAACATCTCTTGTCTCTCAATAGGGAAGCAAGGAGGTGCCACATGGCATAATCCAAGCCATCAAAGGAACTATAATGGGATGGGAAATATTTTGACATAAGTATTATGGAGCATTAATTTTTGGGCTACTAAAGAGTTATTTGAACACATGGTTAATTGAAGGATGAGATATTATAATCCTGGTCATTCGTCAGATCTGAAGGATATGCACTAAGGAAGATGGCTTGAAAGGTAAAGAGCATGCAAGTTGAGGGTGCTAGATTTAATCTGGGTCGCTCCTCGCCACCTCATTGCCATAAGATGTGCACGGGTTAATCCCAGAGGGAAAGCAGGGAGCTGACACGTAGCCATTTTCAAAGCTTGTGAGGATAGTGGAGCCCATGGGATGACTTGGAATAAGATCTACATGGCATAATATGATTGGTCAGTGGTAATAGTCATCTATGGTCAGATTTTTAAATTAGATTAACTCAATCCGAGCCATTCGATGGGCCATCTCACTACGAGATCAACAGTTGGAATTTTTAGGTCTGACTAACACTAAAAATCCCATACAAATATGAAAATCATCATATATGCCTCAACAATGCATAAACACCTAAGCCAATTGTCAAAATATGCATAAGCTTACCCCTAGATTTTTTTAACCCTAAGCCAATAATAAAACACATCTTACCATTATCCCATTAAATACCTATCGCTTAATACCTTATTTCCCATAATCATTGTTCTAGCGGGCTCATACTTATTGAATTAGAAGTATAAAATAGCTCAAGTCGGGGAGACTACACTATGTTGAGGCGAGTTATTTCATGGTCTCTTCGATAATCCTACAAGACATCATCGAGGACACAATAAAATGTTCGGAGAAAATATTTTGGAGTCCCTTCGATGGGACGATGTGCATTAAAACAAAACATTCACAGCCTCGACTTTGAAAGTATCAATATGACGGGCTTGTAAGTATGTCGAAGTGACAACGAAATTTTGAAGAGATAGTTTCCTAAGGTCCCTTCGAAAACCCGACAAATAGAAAATACATATATCAGTGAGAGATAATTAAGGGTCCCTTCGATGTAGCAATATATGTTGGAGGCATGACATTTATTGAAAACGAACCAAGGACATATGTCACAATCCTGCATTACCACAAAAAATTGATGACATCACCTTCTCAATAGTGCAAGCATGTGGAAGTCGCTCGATCGTTAATCACCTATCTCAACCGTTGATTTTTGTGAGAAAATATTTGTCACCTGACTTTGATACTCCACTGAACTGGTAATCACCTAGGTCGAGGGGTTGGTCACCACGATGACTCTAAAGGCTTAAGTCATAACTTAAGCGACCTTCAACTGTCAATAGCCACTGAACGATAAAATATTATTTTGGTTGTCATGACTTTAAGTGATTTAATAAGTAATAAAATGTCAACCATTGATTTTTGGAAATATAATGGTTCTAGTGTTATAAATCAGAGGTTTGAATTCACAAGCCTATTGCTTCAGACATTTGCTTCCAGAATGCAACTACAATCGTCCATTTAAATTCATCAAACGGTCATGGGTTATATTGATTTGCGCTGACATCTGGCTTCAAACATAATGAATATGTTAACACTTGTATCCATTCTGAACACTTATGAAGGAATTTGGATGTGTGGAAAATTTTTTCCCAAATAGAACAATATGTAGCATTTGATATTTTCGCCACCCACGCTATGATTTATTATTGGCATACCAGTTTATTTTGCCAATGAGTTTTTTTATTGGTTTGAGATTATGTTTAGTTTGCCAATGGTTTTTTTTATTCATTTGAAAAAAGGTTTAATTCGCTAATGAAAATATTCTTTTTGGTTTGAAAACATTTTTGAATCGCCAACAAAAATATTTTATTTGATTGAGCACAACTTTAATTCGCTAATAGAAATATCTTGTTGGTTTGAAAACATGTTTAATTTTCCAATGGAAATATTTTATTGGTTTTAAAAAATTATAATTCGTCAGGATTTTCCACAGACTTCTAGCGATTACAAAAGATTCGCCAATTGAGATTTTTTTTTTTCCCGAAACTCTCTCTCTCATTCTTTGTGGTGGATTTATCCCATGAGTGGTTAGTCTTACACTTTCTGCCTCACTTATGCAATGGTGATGTCTTGTTGTTGTTATCCAAATGACACTTGTGTGCATGTCATTGTGCAAGTATGACATGTTGATTTCGTATCTTTGGTGTTGTGGTTGTTATGTTTCAAAAAAGTTGTTTGGTCAATTTTCCTTCTTTTGGCGGTGCATTACACAAAACCTTTGAATCAAGAAGATAATCAAGCTCCACTACCAACAGGATCATGTTATATTTGCAGTACGGAGAGAGGGGGAGAGAGGGAGAGATAGGGATAGACAGAGGGAGAGTAGGAGGGAGTGAGAGAAAAAGAGAGGGGTAAGGAGATGGAGATGGATAAATAAAGAGAGGAGAGAAGGATAGATAGAAATGGAAGAGATAAATATATAAAGAGAGAGATAGAAAGATAAAGATAGAGATAGGAAGTGATATAGATAGAGGTATAGAGAGGGAGAGATATAGGGCTAGGGAGAGTGTGAGCTAACGAGATAGAGATAGAGGGGAGATGGAAGCAGAAATACGGAGAGATAGAGATAGAGAGGAAAATAGATATAGATATAAAGTTCTAGGATGAGAAAGAGGGAGAGAGATGTATGGATAGAGAGAGGTAGACATGTCTAGAGATAGAGAGGGAGAGAGGAAAATAGAGATAGAGATTAAGATAGAGAAAGAGAGGAAGAGGGGGATAACTAGATAGAGAGATGGAGGTAGAGGGAGAGATAAAGACAAAGAGAGATAGGAAGATAGAGCGGGAGATATAAAGACAAAGAGAGATAGGTAGAGGAGGGAGAGAGAATAGGGGGTAGAGAGGGAGATAGAGAGAGAAGAAGATGGGAGGAGAGAGGGGGGATAGCACTATATATAGAGGGAGAGAGGGAGAGATATAGATAGAGCATGATATAGAGAGAGAGGTAGAGAAAGATATGGACAAAAAGGTAGAGGAGTGAGAGGGTGATAGAGAGAAAGAGAAATTGAGAGATATAGAGTAGGAGAGATGGAGGGAAAGATGGAGTGATTGAGAGAGAGAGAGGGGATATTAGATTGTGAGGTAAATTATATTAAGTGTATAATGGGTACATCGAAGAGGTCTTAAAGGTGAATTATAGTTTCTCTTTTCTCTCTCTTTCCCTTTGTGCTACGTTCAACACGTCACAAGCCATTGTGAATGTAGAGATATATTCATCTGGGTATTGACTCCTATCGTTGTGAAATTGAGGAAAGTGCTTCCTTGATCCTTTAGGTAACTCATGATTTTCACGTAAAGCCAAAGGTCCAATGTTGTTACCCTGAGGTAATGGGGGTGGATGTCTCTGATTCCTATCAAAATTATCATTGTTATCACCCATTGCTTCTGGCTGGATCATAGGTTCTTCCTAATAGGAGCATTAGGATGCCAGATGGTCATTTATGTGTCATAAAGCGTAAGCTTTCTTGAAGTTTTATGCCTCATGCCCCACGGTGGGTGTGTGAAAACTATTGGCATTTCAATTTGCACCTCTGGAATGCAAATTATAAACGAACAACTATGCATAGTTAGACTGCTCTTCAAATTAGGAGGGGAAGCTCCCTCTTCGCTGATGATGCTTAAAAAGAGAATATTAAACTATTGCCAATACTTTTTGTTCTTAGCTAAGAGCACAAGGTTATAAAACTCTTTGCGTTGTAGCTGAGGTTTTCTCTTTTCCAGAACTTCAATTAGAACTAAGCCTAAACTAATGATGCTTCTAGCAACTCAAGTAAACTCGGAGCTTGAGAATTAGAAGTAAACGAGGAATGATTCAACATAGAAACTCAAATAAACTCACTTCCAATGCACACCTAAAGACTCATTGTACTTTTAGATGCAAGTTGAAATAAAGATTATATAAGTGAAACACATAAAACAAAACCTGAGACAGTAGATCAGAGCAAAGTAGGCATAATATTTCCTTTCTCAAATTTCTAATAACAATTACACTTTTAGGACAATAGATTTGTAGCAATAACAGGCTTACAGCTTAGTGATCAAACCATATTACACTTGACACTAATTACACATTAACTGAACAATACTTGCAGAAAAAGGCAAACATGCAAACTTGCTCTTACACTAAGTGAACAGACATTGAATAACAAAGTTGTAGGAAAAAGTAGGCTCAACAATTTTTTATCACAATAACAGTCAAGAAAATAATGGGTAGGGCTGCCCTTATTTATACACAAACAAGGAGTAGGGAACCCTAAAATCTCCTTGCTTTTACAACTAGACTTGCCAACTCGCAAGCTTTATTTCTAAAACTGAAACATGACAACTAACTAACAACGTGCTAAAATCAGTTAAGTTGATTTAAAACTAGGGAAAGTTCCAATTATTACAATTTTATTTTTCCTCTTTCACGAAGAATAGATAAGCATGACACAAGAATAGCAAGAAAGCTTGGAAAAGGCATCGAGTTAACTGCTACTTTAAGTTCTATTCTTGGAAATTTTTGCTGTCCCAAAAAGATGACACTCATTGATAATTTTGGGAAACTATATCTGCCAAAAAGCTAGGAGAATACTGCATGTTTTAAAACTTGAATTTTGACTGTGAACACGCCTATGTTTAGAAAAGTTTTGCACAAACTACTGAAAATAGATTGTTGATTTTTCTCCAAAAAGCATATTCTCAAAAAAAAGATGAGACCTAAGTTTTGTAGACAATCACATTCTGAAGAGACCCACTTCGTCAAAACTTGAAAAAGCTAAGGGATTCCCAAAAAGCGTCGAAAAAATAGATTTTTGGAAATATAAAATTTTCCAATCTTTAAGAGGAGCAAAAAGTAGATGGACCTAGATCGATGAAAACTGAAAAAGTTGACCACCTGTTTCTAAAATGTGATGCCCTAGAAGTTTGGACCATGAAAAAGTGTGCCTCTATGCTTGCCAATCTCGAATCCATGAAGAAAATTGAAAAATCACTCCATTTGAGCCTCCAAATCTTAATGAGAAGAAAATTCTATCTTTCCTCCTCTAGATGTCAACCTGTAAAATATGAAGAATAAATGCCAAAAGTCTTCTTAAATGGAGTTTGGAGATGAAAAAGAACTTTCTTCATAAAGCCTTAAAACTCAAAGCTTCTCCAAGAAGATAGAAACTTCGTATGTAAAAATCTGAGTCCATTTGCACGTGCAATGGTGAATTCCTCTTTTGTAGTTAGAAAAAGAACGCACGTGAGGACATGTTGATGAAGTTTGGAAAAAGCATTTGATGACATCATCAAACACGTAAAACCTCAAAAGTGTTAGCCATTTTTATCTGTTTTTCAACTTTTGTTGCAACTGTTGTTGGCGACGGAGGCTAAATTGGAAAGTAGCGTGCTGGGATCAATTTTTTTTGTGTTGAGGACTTGGGAGTGTTGACTGGACAGGGGCTCCTATACATCCCAGAGTTAGAATTTTTTTTGTTCATTTTTCAACTTTTGCTTACTTCTGCTTCTGATGAGGCCTTCCTTCAACTTCAACGAGCTTGCAATCTAACAGTGTCAACTGATAAAATATGTTTGACCATGACAATCTCATGTTTGACCACTGCTGAAGCAATCCCCAACTTCATACTAGCATCCAATGTCGTTTGATCATGATTGCACGCGCTAAAAACTGTTTACGAAGGCTGAAATGGAAGAAAGCATGTCAGAGCCTAAAAAATTTCTAAGGCATGAAACCTTGGGCACCCCTAGCTAGCTAGGGTACCTAGCCTTTCCAGACTTAACTCTTTTTTTGAGATTTTCAATTTTTTACTCTTTGTTTCGCGTGAAGCCAATGACCCCTATTTGATCTTTGTTTTTGAGCATCCGGTGAATAACAAATTCTAGAAGTCAGTCATCTTGGCAAGCTTGATCATATCTGAGCTGGATCGTACCATCTGCCAACGTTTATCACTACATCTAACAATTTTCTAAAAGTCGAAACAAGGCTGACAAAGAAGTTTTGAACATTTTCTGAAAAACACGAAAAAATATTCTAAGGCATGAGAAGTTGGGTGCCCCTCTTGTCCAGAAGTGGCCAAGTCTTCCAAACAACCAAAATTTTGATATTTTCAATTTCCTTTGCATTTCTTTGTTTTGCGTGTTTTCACCTTCATTCGATCTACAATATCTGTTGTCTGATTGATCCTCTAAACTGGATGATGGATTCATTGAAGAGCTTGAATGTAACTAAGGTGATCTCCAACTTTTCCCAATCCTAAAACTACTTTTGATCGGACCTGAATCGGGCTAACGAGGAAGGTTTACATTTTTTTCAGAAACACAAAAAATAAACTAAGGCATGAGCACTTGGGTGCCCTTCTTGGCTAGGGGCACCCAAGATCACTAGAGTTAGAATATTTTCTAAAATTTTCAACTTTCACTTTGCTCTTTGTTCTTCGCTTCACGTTCGCTAGTTGCATTCACCGTTTTGCATGCAACAAACAACGAAAACAAAAAAATAATCTAAGGCATTGATTGCTAGGCACCTTGATTGGACAAGCGTGCCCAACATCTCCAGTGTTAGAATTTTTTTAAGATTTTTCAATTTTTTTGAAATCCCCTCCTTCATTCACCATTTCTTGAGCATATTTCACCATTTTACATCATCTATGCAGCATTGAGACCTTGAATCTAACACTTGGTAGTTGACCATCCTCCATTGATGACCTTGAAGCTCCTGTTTTACCTTCTAAAAAAGCAAAATAGACCCACCAAAGAAAAACTGATCTTTTGACGATTCTGACTGGACCAGCCTGATCGAGAAGTATTTTCAACCAATCAAAATCAGTTTGAGCCCTAGAAACAAAAAATCTATTTTTAGAAAGTTTTGTCATATCCATTTGAGAAAAAACCCAGAAAACCTCAAATCAAGTCTATTTTTAGAAACTTTCTAAAAATAGAGATTCTATTTTTAGAAATTTTGACTTTTGACAACAATTTTTACAAGATTTTTACCATTCTTTTCAAAATGCCTTAATGAAGATTTTTTTTTAATTTGGGCATTACACACAAGAAATACGATTTGGATGAAAAGCCAAAGTAAGACATCTCAAATGAGCCAAATGATGCAAAACGCAAGGAAGTGATGCTCACATGCTATATTGACAATCATAAAGAGTACAATTTGATTGATGTTGAAACTAACAAAGGATAGTTTACTTGCGATATGGTGGTTGATGAAAGTGTAGGATTGTTTGAAGCAACAAATGAACAAATGTCATTTTTGAAATTTGTTAGAAAATTAGGCATGATGCTTGTGAATCATCAACATCAAGGGGCGATAGTTCTAAGGTTGATTCTCATGAAACACCCATCCAAGAAGCAATTAAAAATAACCCAAATTGGCAAGAAAATAATGTGCAACTTTGGAGTATGGCAAAGAAAAAATTAAACTAGTGGTACAATGCTATTAGTGATGTTTGGCTATATAAGATTCATGATATGAGGTTAGAAGGAAAACCGGAAAAAAGCTAAGACATATAATGTAGTGAATTGTGCTCTAGTGGCTAAACTTCAACACTTGTTTAAGCTTGGGGTATATGAAGAAGCCATATGTGGACTAAAATAGGAAGTGGTTATGCAATCAAAATGTGAAACTTTGATAAAGAAATGAACATGGGTCCCAAAAGAGCTACCTTCTAGAAAAAAATTGTTGGTTACAAATGAGTATACAAGGTCATGTATAAAGAAGAGAAATTTTTGACAAACATGAAGCAAGAAAAATCTAATCGATTCCAACCATAGCACCATGGTTTGGCTAGAAACTATATTAAATAGACATGAAGAGTCCCTTCCTCAATAGATATTAAGAGGAAAAACTATGTAGGTACAACTATTGGGATTTCAAGTTACAAGGAGCGTATGGTATACAAACTAAAAAATCTCTATATGGGCTGAAACAAGCTCCTAGTGCATGATACATCAAAGTTGATAGGTGTTTGGGAGAACAAGGAGTGAAAATAAGTCTTGACCCCAACCTCTATGACAAAAGAGAGAACGGTGGTGTAGTGATTCTACTAATGTATGTTGATACACCATCATCGTAGGTAATGAGGTTAGAGAAATTGGAAAGGTAGAATCATATTTATGTTTTCTTTTTGACATGATAGCTTTAGGCATCTTACATTACTACTTGTGTAGAAGTTTACCAAACTAATAATTATGTTTTTTTTCTTCTTAAACAAAATATGCAAAAAGCTTATTGGGCAAGTTTTGGATATTAAATTGTAGAATTACATCTACACCTAAGGAAATAGTACTAAGACTTTCAAGATTGATTCAAAAGTGGTAAATCAATTAGACAACAAACAACTAATGATATCAAGTTTTCACAATCCATATTGATTATTGATAGAATGGTTTTTTTACTCGATTGTGTAAAAAAAGTCTTACACAATCGAATCCAAATACTATTCTATCAATATAAGTAACTACTTTCCAATTTCATCTACCTTATAGTCACTAATCTTAACTTTTAATATGGAGTTAACTCTCTCAATTGCTAACAACTCCAAAAACATATTGGACAATAGCGAAGAGGGTGCTAAGATATTTGAAGAGACCATCAAACTTTACCATTATATGATAAAATTAAGGAGATTCAACTATGGTATTCAGACTTTGATTGGGTAGATTCAGTGGATGCTACAAAATCCACATTTGCTATGTGTTTGATCTTTGAACAAGAGCAATTTCTTGGATCAGTGGGAAACAAAATACAATTTCACTTTCCTATAAAAAAGCAAAAGTACTAGGGTGGTCATGTGAAGTGATTTCGATTAGAAGAATGTTGGTCGATCAAAAAGCTCATTAGATTAAGCCCACATTACTTTATGATAACCAAGGCATTCTCAAGCTGCCAAAGATGTTGATGTTATAGCAGCTTAGGGCTGCACTTCCTTTGCACGAATTCCAAGGAGAAGAGCATGAATTAAATAAGTAGCCTTCGGCTATTTAATTCATGACTATAACATTTATTAAATGGAGAGGGCCGACCCTTTAATGGTTCGCATGCCTTGAGTATTACATGGGCCGACCTTAGTTGGAAATTGTTATTTATTATATTACTTGAGAAGGCCGACCTACCTTGAAGAGGTGCCTCTCTTGTATATATACAAGGTCTTACTTGTCATTATAATCGATGATTTACACAACAATTTGCACTTAAGCAGCAGAGCATCATCTTGCAACAGCAAATCGAATTCAAGGAGAAACATATTCATTTGTGTCTTTGCATCTAGGAGAGGTGCTATTATTCATTGTATCAAATTCGCTTGTGTGTTGGGCCTGTGTTGTAAAGCAGATTTCTGCTCTTGTTCCTACAATATATAAGAGATTTATTTGCTGGGTTTTTCTCCCTCAGGAGGAGGGTTTTCCCAGGGTATCTGATTGTGTTCATTGTCTCATGTGTTGCATTTTTGATTACTTTCATTTCTGTATGTTTGATCGGTTAAACAACAACATGGTATCAGAGCGGGTTCATCTTGGGAATCTCATAGACAACAAACTCGTGGGCGCAGTTCTATCGAGAACACGAAGGTTATATTTATTGGTTTTTGGGCAAGTTCTGTAAAATGTCCATTGCAATGGGAGATGGATTTGGCATGTGAAGAATCGATAGACTTGGCCAGTTATGTTGCCCATTATCATCGGAATCCATCATTGCCATTAACGTTGGATAATCATTTCATCGTATCCTCTTTTCTGGACGGGAACAATACAATGCAGGTGATATGGAAGGAGGACGTCTTATGCTATTATGGCTAGGCGTTGTTGCATATAAGATAGCGATTGAATGCTATTGGTGTTGAAACATTCACAGGAATCAGGTAGATGACCTTGTATCTGGTCAATATCAAAGCAAAGGATCATAAGGCGAATTTGGAACATAATTGTCTTATGCGGCAATCATATACAGATCGGAATTTCATATACAGTGGTCTAAGCGATGGAGAACATTTATGTTCATTGAGGAGGCATAGAAATGATATCATTCAAACTTGTGGAAGCAAAAGACCCGATATTAGGTGTTTAGTTTGACAGGAACGGGAAGAGGCACGGAAGATACAATCCCATTTACTGAGCTGAACCTTTCCTGATTGGTGTTGTGTATACACATTGGCGTTTTCTTCTTCTGTCATTGGCACGGGAGCATATGTGTGACCAATCAACTAGTCTTGTGCGGAGGTAATTGCTGGCGTGAATCGACGGGTCTAGCTAAACATATTGTTATCTTGTAGTTGGAGTCTATATGTCGTTTGTGTTGAAGGCATATCAGGTGGTCATATGTTGATGTGGTAGAGGCAATCTTGAATATATATTTCCGCCAACATTATTATTGGCTCTTCATACTGGCGCTGTCTTTGGCATCTCTTGTGCATCGATATTGCTACCTGTACATTTCTTGTGCATCGTAATTGCTACCTATGCATTGAATTTTGAAGAATATGTTGTGATGGGGTGGTATTTGATATCGAGCTTTCTTATTTATTGTTGGATGAGTCCTTGATCATCGGTTGGAGATAGATAGCATACGGAAATCAATATTCAATGTTGTTGCTTGTAATGTTATTCTGGGCGCTGGAGTAGTCATTGGTAGAGATCGTGTAACCTATCAGAACGATTATTAATTCATGCTCTAACATTGAGATATCCTGAGCATCAAGCAATCTGCATCTGGAAAGATTGGATATTGAAGTCATACCAAATGAAGAAATGATCAAGCTTGGAGTCATAGCTTGCAATCGTTGGACTATATTGATGGCTGGAGATATCTCTTGAAATCAATGTACCTTTCAGGTCATCTTTGTATTCAAACTGTGAAGGGTATAGATTGATCTGAGCTCAAGAACAACGTATCACACTATGTCCAGCATTTGGACCTATTAGAATAGTTAAAAAGATAAGTATTCTTTGGTTGCTAAGTTATATCATTTATTTATTCTTTGGATCTTGTAATTAAGAGAGATAGTAGATTCTCTTGAATTGTGTTGTGTTCACTAGCATAAGATCTTTGAAAAAATAAATATAAAGAATTCATTCATGATATAACTTGTACGATTCTAATCTTGATATTTCTTTGGATAATTATGGACTGTTAGTAATCTCTATCTAAAATGCTTCCTGGACAGGTTTAGGGGGAAGCAGATGATAAGAGATTACTTAGTGATGAAAAGCTTGAGGCATCTTGTGAAGAAGTCATGTCAACCAAAGAAATGATCAAGAGGGAGTAAACACTAGAGGGACTGAGTTGGTGGCTAGAGGGAGTACATCTCCAGAAATCGTCTTTGCAATCTCTGAAGCCAGGATCAAGAGGGAGTTATATGACTCGCTGAGAATAAACAAACTTTGCAGGCAATCTTGGTCAAGTGGTTGATACAAGTGATTGAAGATTCAGAGGGAGCCTATTGAACCTAAAGAAGATGGTTGCGTTGCTCTGAATGCTGCTTCAGTTGAGGTCTGTGATGATATCCTGTTACAGCAAGAAGCAGTCTTTTGTGGCAGCTCGAGAAGTAGTGTGGCTTTGAAGGCTCCTTGCAGGATTGGCTGAACATGCATTAAAGCCAATTGTCATCCCTTGTGTTAATCAAAGCTTTGAGAAGCTTTCTGTCTTTCCATGAGTTTCATGACAAAACTAATCATACCACTATATTAGAGATATGGTATTAAGGAAATATATTCAATTGAGGTATATCAACACTGATGAGCAAATGGCAGTCATTCTCATCAAGCATTTTTTTTTGGGATAATGGTTGTGTACCTTCGAGACAAGCTTGATATGGTGGAGAATGAAGTCCTAGCTGAGAGGGAGTCTCAGTATCAGTGTTCCTTTGTTTAATGAGTTCTTCTTTGAGAGAAGTTCGAGGTGAAAGCCCTTTATAATGCATTTCTCTATTGAGAGAGATTTGAGGTGAAAGCCCTTGTTTCCACCCTCTGAGAGAGCCATGGCGGATGTCATGTGTGTGACTCCATGACAACATCACGTGAGGGAATCCGTGATGATTTATTTGTGCTTGTGTATCACCCTCTGGGAGAGCTATGGTGAAAGTCACGTTGAGGTGACAACATCACATTAAGTGATGAGCACTTGTTCATACCATCTATGGAGGTAGCCATAATGGTTGATATCACAATGAGGTGATATTCTATTTTGTTTTCATTCTGATATGATGTGTCTTGTGTAGGTGGAAGTTCATCCCTAGCTGAGAGGGAGTGTTGATGTTATAGCAGCTTAGGGCTGCACTTCCTTTGCACGAATTCCAAGGAGAAAAGCATGAATTAAATAAGTAGCCTTCGGCTATTTAATTCATGACTATAACATTTATTAAATGGAGAGGGCCAACCCTTTAATGGTTCGCATGCCTTGAGTATTACATGGGCCGACCTTAGTTGGAAATTGTTATTTATTATATTACTTGAGAAGGCTGACCTACCTTGAAGAGGTGCCTCTCTTGTATATATACAAGGTCGGTCTTGTCATTATAATTGATGATTTACACAGTAGTTCGCACTTAAGCAACAGAGCATCATCTTGCAGTAGCAGATCGAATTCAAGGAGAAACATATTCATTTGTGTCTTTGCATCTAGGAGAGGTGCTAATATTCATTGTATCAAATTCGCCTCTGTGTTAGGCCTGTGTTGTAAAGCAGATTTCTACTCTTGTTCCTACAATACATAAGAGATTTATTTGTTGGGTTTTTCTCCCTTAGGAGGAGGGTTTTCCCAGGGTATCTGATTGTGTTCATTGTCTCATGTGTTGCATTTTTTATTACTTTCATTTATGTATGTCTAATCGGTTAAACAACAACAAAAGAATCTTGTCTTTCATGAGTAAACAAAATAGATTGATGTGCATTGTCAATTCATTCAAAACTCGTCAAAGATGGAGAAGTTGAGTTTTAGTATTATTTAACCGAACATTAGATAGCAAGCATTCTCACCAAGTTGCTTAGCCCAAATAAATTTGTAAAATAAAGATAAAACCGAGTGTCTTTTCTAGAACGACGATTGAGGGAGAATGTTAGTGTAACATAAAATTATAATGACCATATAGTGATAGGGTTAGTAATAGTCACATTAGTTTATCAAACACTTACGCCATTTTAGGGTTAGAGCTTGTGTCACCCTAATATTAGTGTTTATGTTGTTTTCCTATAAAGTAGTCATTGCTCTTTCAATAATACACTAAGTATTTTTCTCTTTCAAGTTCTCTCACATTCTTGCATGGTTCCTTATCATTTTCATAATAGGGAATATGTTAACAAAGAATTGGAAGGCCGCGTATTGAAACAAAATAAGGTAGCAAAAAGGAAACTTGAACCATCATGGAAATGGCAATATATATGGTACATGCCAAACATATGGACTTAATGTTCTAGGCACACATATGGGCTTAATTTTCTAAGTAGAAGTGCTTATCTTCCTCTCTCATATCATCAAAAGGATGCTACTTGAGCTCTTCTATAACAATTTTCATTCAAGGCCTAACATTTGCATGATCTAGTCACACATGATCTTCTCATTGAAAAGATGTTGGGTTTAATTAAGACTTCTCTCAAATACCCATTAAACCTCTTACAAATTCACTAGAAAATATTATTGAAGAGCTTATGGTGATGGATCCTACACCTTTGATAATTGAAGTTGAGATCACTTTAAAGCATATCATAAGCTTTGTGATAAAAGCATCCTTCATTTCTTTCCTACAAAGATAATCTAGTTCAAAGAGTTTTTGCCATTATCTAAAATTGAGATTCCAAAATGGTGTGCCACTACTCTTAGGTAAGTAGCTCTATTATGCTTGCTTACTTCATTCCCACCACAATCAATCAATCTCATAGTAGTACTTAGTAGGAAGAGGCCATGCAAGATGAATGTGATGCACAATCAATCAATCTCATGGTAGTACTTAGTAGGAAGAGGCCATGCAAGATGAATGTGATTCATCAATGAAGAATAATGCTTGGGAGCTTTGCCCTCGCCCTAAGCATGCAAACATAGAAGGATGCAAGTGAATCTACAAATCCAAGTATGTGTCTAATAGAAGAAAGCCATTACCAAAGCTGTCTCATAGAAGAAAGCCATTGATTATAATGGGACTTCTCCCCAATTCCTCACATTAACATTATTTGTGTTGTCTTTTCACAGTTTACCTCACTCAAGTGGGAGGTTCAACAAATGAATATCTCCATAGGGAAATCTAGGAAGAAATTTGAATGGAGAAACCAAGCTAAATAAGTTTCTCTGCGGTCTCAAGGAAGCTCATTGAGCTTAGTATGAGATAAGTCTTCACTTACGCATCTCCTATTTCATTAAATGCAGGGACGACTAAATTATATATACGCCATCAAAATGGTCATATTCAAATTATTGTTCATGTTTGACGAGATGACCACTATCTGCTGACTTCTCACATTCATGACATGAAAATTAAAACTTGAACTCGTTTAAGATGATTGATATGTACCTCACTTCTTTCTAGGTTTAAAATCCTCTCATAATTTTTTCAACATCTCTCTGAACTTCATTATGATTTGGAATCCATCAAAAATTTGGTCTGGAAGATTGAAATACGTCCGCCACTACTCTTCTGACTGGCACTTGTAGGAAATATAAATCTCGTATCTTTTCTAGAGAATCCAGTTCTCGAAAGATCTTTTTGGAAATCTTTTTAGCCTCTCATACGATACGAGAGACCAATCTATTTTTATGTTTCTCTAGTTTCAAGATTTTTACAAGCACAGAGCACTGGTGCACTTTTCTATGGTCTGTCAAACACATTTTTCACTACATATATGTTAGAAGACCAAAAAAAATATTTTTGTTTAACACTGCAAAATTTTTAATAGATCACTAATGTTCAAAAAGTTGGTTGAACAATTTGATCAATTTTTCCCAAAAATCTTTTCACAATTCTATTGTCATAAATGTTCCCTTGTCTCAAATAGTCCAATAAGCTTTTGAGTATGCCTTCATCGCAAGCCATTAAGGTTCAATACAATTGCTTCCTCTCTTCTAGTTACAGCAGCCATTCCCTCCGTAGGAGTCAGTCGCATTATGTTTTTATGGCCTTTTTCCTATTGTTTAATTTTTCATTAGTTTAAAAAAATTAAATTCATCACCTGACAAATCTAATAGAAATTAGATCACAAATTTCATACAAATTTCAAATGAAATTACTACAATCGCCAATAATACACATATAACAATATTAAAAATAGGGAGAGGATGGAAAAGCTACTAATATTTTCAACACTGATCAGTTTCTCACGCAATTACTGCAACTCTGACAGTTTGTCAGCAAGTATACTGTAAAAAATTATTCAAATGAATGGATAATCAATGAGTATTTGATGAATCTCCAATATGTAAGTAAAAACAAACAGGTAGATTCACAAAAAACAAGTTAACAATGATTGCTTTGAGATCTTTTCGGTGAACATCATGGACTGAGAATGAATCAAGATTTCATGAATTTACCAATGTCTACGTAAAAGAAAGGGGCTCTCCATGTGAGCACACAAGCACCTCTCCACTGCTTTAGACTTTTCACCCTCTTAACTTCTTTCCCCGTTGGTGAAAGCTTTTGTATCATATAATTTGTTATACAAGACAACTTTGTCTCTCACAATTTTAGTAACTGATGTGGTAATAACCCAAGTACAACCCAATCATGCATTTGTGTCTAGGTATTGAAGTCTTTCACAGGAATTTTAATTATTGTGGGATTTATCATTTAACCCTTGTGTTTTCAAGATGACCTCCATGAGTCCATGACGGGAATGTTGATATGGTTAATATTACAGAAACGAACAAGTCATGAATATTCAAAAATAAAGCTTCCTTGAATAAAAATGCTTTGAATAAAATTGAACAGATATTTACATGTCTGACGGCAAGTGTAAAGAATCCCAGATTTTCAAAAGCCCGAAAGCCTGGTTTGACTAGTCACTGCCGGTATTGACTTTGTAAGAATGGAATGCAACAACTGAACAATATTTGAAAACAAATTTACATTGCTGACATCCCCAAATTTCCAAATCTCAGAAACTCTGGGTTAGCTAGACACTGAGAGTTTTGTCTTGCCAGAATGGACAGAGTTAACTCAACAAATCAACAACTGAACAATATTCGCACACAAATTTACATTGTTGACATTCCCAAATTTCCAAAGCTGGATACTGGAAATTTTGACTTGTCAGAATGGACAGAGTTAACTCGACAAATCACTCTCTATCTGTACAATGTCCAAAAGGACAATAAAATCATGAGATACATGAACACCACCAACATTTGGTGTATTACAATGAAACTATCAATCGCTGATTAAAAAGAATGATGAACAATGGTTAGAAAATTATATGACTGACTACAGTTAGCCCACCATACTTTCCCTCAATTAGGCCTTCAAAGCTGATGCCTTACAGATGGGACATTCATTTTTCTGCAGGAGCCATTTCTTGATGCACTCTGTATGGTGATCATGCCCACATTCCAGAGTCCCAAGCTCCTCATTGTCCTCAAATTCTTCCTACAGACAATATAAACCAATTACTTATAATCAAGGGCAAAGTTACGATTTTAGACACAGATTGTTACAGGACTAAAGATATATCCCGCCCAAGGATCTTTACAGGACGTTATAATGTATCTTGACATTAACGACGCAACATACAACAGCGATCATAACTAACCACAAAATATAAGAATTACTACACATAGAAGAGTACTGCCACAACAAGTTAATAATGAATAAATATGCAGATGGCCTTACCTGACATATACTGCACTTTTGTGAGGTTTCATCTGGATCAGACGATTTTTTGCTAGAGGAATACATTCTTATCTCCAGACATTTGAAGGTTGATTCTTCAGTTAGTCCTGTACTCACATTTCCGATCCGTTCCTCCAAAGCTAGTAATTCCTGCTACAGAGAACAAAATAACCAACTTAGCCAGAAGCTTTGGTACAAAAGGCACCAAATGCCCCGCAAAAATTCTCAAGGCTATACCTCATATGTCATGTTATCCACATCTAATCGCATCTCTCTATGCTGATCATGCAAGTCAACAGCACCATAGAATGCTGACTGATCAAATAGCAGGACATCCTGCAAATAATATGTCAATATTGCATTTTACCAAAGAGAAAGAAGTAGCAATTTAATTTTTGTGCAAATCAAACCTACTCAATACAATAGTTATAGAATCTTGCAAAGGCCATATTATTTAAGTTTATAGAGTCCTGCCCGTTAATAGATCAGATTCAATTAAATCATGTATATAGCATTTGCTAGTCAAAAGAATCAAAGGAAAACAAACATAGTCTGGCTGTAAATGGTTATACTTATATCGGATACAATATAATCATGAAACCGAGTCCCTGCATATTTTCCACCTACACAATTTTAACTTCATTATTTTAGGGTTATGACTTTCAGATTCATCATTGTGCTAGTTTCAGGGTTCAATTAACCCCACAAAACATAAAATATTTTATACAGAGAAAATATAACACAGATCTGATTATAGTAGATACTGCATGTCCACAAACTATAATTTTATTCATATATTAGAATTCAATAATTACTTACATCAAAGATCAAGAGAATTGAATAGACTATATTTCTGTTATCTCCAAACCGGATGAGATGATGACATTGATCTTGAGAACAACACAAAAAGAATAGGCAGAAATTGACAAATACGGATTAAAAGGTCTATATAATCAAGATCGACATTATTTCTCATGTGATAAGTTGTAGTGTCCTGAATATGAAATCTTAGTCCTTCATAAGGGATATACATATAACTTAAATGGAACTTTGATAAATTTATCCTCTAATAAAAGGCCTTCCCTTTAATGATACTGTATCATATGCTTGCTTGTATCTTCTGACAAATGCACAACTCAATAGATTGACTGCCCAAGTTTACATGTATTCTCCTCTTATAAATATAACATACTGACATCAAATATATGTCATAGAACTCAACAGGCAATCCTTTCGGTTTGGTAGATATGCCATCACTAGTTCCTTGTACTCCAAGGCTCTAAAAATCATATTATCTCAAGCAATTTTTCTCTTGAGATCGCCTATTTGAGAGTCTTTAGTAGCTTCTCTATTACATCCCAACAGAAAAGAAATGAGATTTAGGAAGAAGGTTGTGGATGATTTCACTGACATGTCTTTCACCTTTTGAATGATAACAACAGGTATCTTTTAGAACCGTGATGTGTTTATGTTTAAGGTTAACATTTAAATGGTACAAGGAAACCCCCTTCTTTATCCAGGTTGCTCCAACTCTGATTCTAGCTCCTTCTGCCAAATACATTTCATGCCTCAAAAGCTGGCTTTCTCACCAGATTTTTGTTGATATTTATTATATCAGCGTGAAAAACTTTCATGGCTAGACTTAACTGCATTCTGAGTATCTTTCTCATTTCCTTTCTGTAGCTATTATTCAATCTTGTCTTCTGAACAGCTCAACATAATGATAAAGAGGAGACTGTTCCATTCCATGACTCAAAATAGTTCAGTAACAAGTTTTGAAATTCTCCCAATAATCACTACGTACTTCATGAACCCTAGCAAAGACATTAAATTTGTAAGGATAATTGTTATCTCGCTCAGGGTCTTCATCAAGAATCATATCAACTCAAGATTGGAATATGATAGGACCTCAAAAACAAGGCTTCCACTTAAATGGATCTATATCATCCAAAGGCAAACATCATCACTTTCTTTTGTCTATTAGACCAAGTGTACTACTAACCAGAAACTTAAGTAACATTTGCACCATATGACCACTAGGAGATTATAGAACAACTAAATTATGTATTTGATAATGAAAAAAAAATCCTAATGTGAGTCCAAAAAATAAAAATAACCATTATTTTGAGGAATCGAAGTGGTGTACCATACTTTACCTCTTCCATAGGCCGCCTGATTGCAGCTCCGTGTATTGCTAACCAAGCTGCTCCCTTTAGTTCTCTTAATGTAAATTAGTGCAAGCTATAACAGTATATAAATGTAAATTTCTATTAGATGATCACTGACATATCTGATAAAGTTGGCTCTAATGATCAAACCCCAAAAAATTAGAATACATCCGTAGGATTTGAAAGGCACCAAAACACCAGATGTTTAGTTGGAAAAAGAATAGCACAGTTCAGTGTAAGAGTAACCAGAGCACTTTATGCAAAAGATCGTATATATAACCCAAACAAATAGATGTTAAGCTAGAACTAGAATGGAACATCTCAATGCGAACAACTCTATAGGTAGAATTCCTATTGAATTCCTATTGAGAATGGACCGAATATTCAAAACCATAATGCACTGCAATTCCAAAGAAATGCCAAACATCAAGCCATTAAATGCTTGACAGCTGGATTTTGGTCAATGTGAGCAAAAGAATCAAGGGGCAAAGAATATTAAAGTTAGCAACTTGCAAAGATAAGGCATAAACATTTGGCTACCAAAAGTAACTTAGGAGATGTCAAGACATCCAACAGCTTCATTCCTTCTTAAAGTATGCACAATTTAACAAAATTTAAAAGGCAAGTGTCATCTTCAAATTGAAACAAGATTATGACATATGATCTTGAGAATATCACACCAAAGAAGAGGTGGAAATTAAGAAAACCAATAGTTGTATAAGTACCTCAAAGTTGATTTTGATCACCAATAGATGTGTCTTACATCACCATTGCAACTGCCTTAAGGTGGTGATAGTGGGTAAAATTGTGCTCTTTCTTTTACTCTAAGAGATGCTATGGTATGATCAAGATGGCAAATGTATGAACGGGAATATGTGTGAAGTTGGAAATATACCAGAGATTTGTGAAAAAAGTGATAGCATCTTAGTGAAGATCAGTTGTATACCAACATCGAGTTATCTCATAATAGATAGATGGGATTGATGGGCATGTTTTCCTGAATAATAATGTCCTGTCCTTACAAGTATGTCCAAGATTGCTTGGAAAATGGTGATGCAACCTTGAGTGGCGAAATGATTTAAGTAATTCATCTTTTGTGAGAATAGATTCAGGTTAAGAGAGTAGTTAAAAGAGGAAAATACTTCATCTATTGTGAGGCTAGTATTGGGTCAATGTCAGGGAAACATCTAGTGGAAGATGTTTGGTATGCCCAATTGGGGACAAATATTAGTGACACACAAGATAAGAGTATTGGCTTGATGTTGTTCAGTAAGGAAAGTAGTCCTTGGATCATTAGTGATGGGACTTTCTGACTTTCATCATTTGAACTTCTTGGAGGATGACCATGCTCCAAAAGGGGGGATGTAGACCCATTTGGGGGCAGACTGTCCCATCCAGGTCAGAATGGTCATTCAAGGTGTAACTCCAGATATTCAATATTGGAGTGGGTGGTAGGGGCATAGATCACATAGTTATGGTGTGCGATAGATGTTCCACAATACTCCAAGGTTGGATAAAATCAGGCATTAGACGTTCAAGAGATTGACACAAGTGTACCCTTCCAGGGTGTATGATACTATCATGTTGTTTATCTCTGGATATCATAATATATTTGGTGTCAGAATTGATCACACTGACAACAAACATGTAAAGAATGTCACATTGGCATTTGATGACCCAAACACACCACAATGTGAAGTTTGTGAACCTAGTATTCAGCACTGGTATCTAGTTTACTCAGTGGTTTCAGCAGCTAGTTACCCATGTACTTCGATGAGATGAATTGGTGGCTATAGAGAGCTTCGGTGATATTCATTACATAAGCAGCAATATTTACCATTGATTAAGTTTATCTATGGACTTAATCAGGTTCTCTTCACCTCACATTCTGCCTGGTTCTACGCAAGGATCAGATAGTTGACATAATGCCTAAATCTGATTCATTGGGATTGATTTAGTTATTAAGGGAGTGTTAGATATATTAGACATAATAAATATATCAACATATATCTAATAATGTAGCAAGTGTTAATTTAATATATTTCTACCCATTAAGGGTTTTCTCCCCAAAGTTTGCCACATTATGTTTACTGGGGCCTTAAAACATCCATGTAAATTGGTTTTGTTCCAGCTCTAACAAGTTTCACAATTATTTGTTTCTGTAGAACCAGAGTCTAGTGTAATGTCCTAAAATGGAAGAATCCAAACATTACTTTTGCATGGCTCTCAAAACTTGAACAAAATGAATTATAGCATGTAGAACCATAAGATACTTAAAATTTGTGAGGATTGTGATCTTGATCAGATTGTGTTGGAGGAAATACCCGATGATGATCAAAAGGACTAGGACAAAAGGTATAAGGAAGTTTTAATGCTTATGAAATTGTTTTCCATAGATGCATTGATTACAAAAGATTGGAGTGTCACTAATCCAGCTATGCTTTGGGAGAATCTCAAAACTGAATACCAAACATCAGAGATTTGTCAAGCCTTGTATTTGAAGAACTTGTTGTTTTCTTCTGAATTGCAAGTGGGTGGAGACATCTCAGGATACTTATTGCATTTGAAGGATCTACGAGACCAGTTGTGAGCTATCCATAAGACAGTGGTTAATGAAGACATGGTAACTTTGGTTATATAGAGTTTGCCAGCATCACTTGAAAGTTGAATCGTTCATTTGTAGAGATACAAATACTTCATTTTGCAAAGGTATTCACATTTCTACAAAAGGAGGGGATACAAGATCAGGTCGAGGCATCAACTTCAAAAGGCAGTAGCAAACCTAGTGATCTAAGTGAAATTGTTACTATAAAGCTCTCAAGATGCTTACAAAAGGATTGTTGAAAGTAGAGACAAAACCTTGCAAGTGGTTATAACATGTCACAGAATGCAAATGTTGCTCAGGAGAATAAACAAGGAGCAATAGGTGATTTTGCATTTGTGGAATCGCATAACCAATGTAGTGAATCAACAACCTAGTACTTTGACTCCAGAGCATCCCCACTATACAAGTCACAAGCATTGGTATGTAAGTTTTGTTGAGGATAAGGGTAGTAGTGAATTTAATTCTTTGGGTGATGGTTGGACTCACTATGTTAGAGGATCTGGGGATATTTATGTTACTTTAAACACTGTTGTCGGTATCAATGAGAAGGGGTTGTATAAAATGATTGATCCCGAAACAACAAAAACGCATGCACTAGCAGCTGTTGAAAGTACAAATGTACTTTGGCATGAGAGGTACAGCCACCTAAATAATCAATATTTATTTGTACTTGGTAAAACTAATATGGTGGATGGACTTCCATCCATTTAGGGAAGTCAAATGTGTGTAAAGGGTGTTAGAAGGGCATGTCAAACCAAAAGGGTCTTGGATTTGGTACATGCTGATTTGCATGGTTCTACCAAGATACCTTATGTGTCTGGAGCCAAGTATTTCTTGCTATTGGTTGATGACTTTCCTAGGAAAAAGTGAGTTTATTTTATGAAAAATAAGTAAGATTGTTTTCCAATTTTGTAGCATGGAAAGCCTTGGTAGAGAAACAAACAGGTAACATGTCAAAGCTCTAAGATCTGATAAAGAGGGCTAGTTTGTCTCCAAACAGTTCAAGAAATTCTGCGAACAAGAAGGATATAAATATGCAATGTACTACTTTGTACACTCAAAAGTAACATGGGGTTGTAGAAAGGAGGAATAGGACTGCGGTGTTGATGGCAAGGTGCATGTTGAATAGTGAAATTATGCCATATCAGTACTAGGAAGGTGGTCTGAATACAACAATCTACATCCTTAAAATAAGTCCTCGTAAAGCCTTGCAGAATGTCACTTTAAAGGAATGATGACCGAGCAGAAAGCCTTGTATAAGTGATTTCCAAGTTTCAAGTTGTATTGCATTTGCACATATTCATAAGGACAAGAGAAATAGCCTAAATGCAAAAAGCAAAATGCATATGTTTGTTGGTTACAAAGAGCAATCTAAAGCATACAAATGAGTATATATCTTTACATACAAAATTGTGACTACTAAAGATGTTCTTGTGGATGAGAAAATGTCATTCTTTTCTGCTAATGGTAGTAGTCTGCAGGTATCTTCTCCAGATTTCAGAACAAGTTCTGGTGATGAAATCAGACAGAATACGTCTAAGGAGACAAATTCCACAAGGGATATAGTAGAGATGATAGCGATTCTCAATCTTCGCAGCAAGATCAAGAGGGCCAACAAAGTTGACCAAAGAGCT
Organism: Sequoiadendron giganteum; assembly: GCA_007115665.2. NCBI lineage: Eukaryota > Viridiplantae > Streptophyta > Pinopsida > Cupressales > Cupressaceae > Sequoiadendron > Sequoiadendron giganteum. The sequence goes on from CM021100.1 coordinate 972,036,263, forward strand.
ACCATACCAAAATAAAGAATGTTTGTGAAGATGAATTCCCAAATGTAATTGAAGGCCAGTCTATGCAATCAGGGAAAATTATCAATTAGATATATCTGATTCTATAATTTGAAACCATTTCTCAAGTTTTGCAAAGGAAAGACCTGCATTATCTCGATCAACTTAAATGTTGGATAAAATATTGAAGTATAAAGTATAATAATTAAAACTTTCAACTTAGACCCTAGAGATTCAATTCAAATCCTAAAAATCAATCTAATAATAATATAATAACTGATTTTCTTGTGAAGGTGTTGTTACTCAAATATTGCAGCCACCTAATGCACAAGCTAGCTGCACTAAATACCAATGCTGCATGTAGAGCAAAACAATGGGAAGTCTTGCAAATTATGTGACTCAAGACATTGGATGACCTCGAAGATTAAAAGGCTAACTCCTTGTATGATATGCAATGAGCTCTTGATGACTATTTGTAAAGAAAAGGGGAGAGAGGAATTGCATAAAAAGGAAATCCTAATCTACGAGGTTGATGCGCCAAGAAAAGGATGAGTTTTCCATGGCACAGGGGTTATAACATGACCTGCTAGTGAACAGGGATGGGACACACAATGCAGGAATGGAAGGCAAGAAACAAGATTTGCATGGTCATCAACATGCACAAGGTCTCAAACTGCTCATAGGAGATTGAAATATCCCCGATGGGATTTTGCCCTAAAATCTGACTTTGAAACTCAGAAAATTCTGCCCTAGTTTCTGCACTTCAATTTTCTGTTCAAACCCTACATTCTGATATGAAATTTCTGATTGCAAACAAGTGTGGACAGCAAACATGTATTCCACCAATATGCTTCAAACAATAGGGCAAATGTATCTATCTTCAATTATGAATGAAACCAGCAATGAATCACAATAAAATGACCAACCAAACATGAAGGAAATTCTGATTTTTAATTTGCTATTTTTAATTTGCTACAACTGCTGCTACCAAATCAGAAATAATGTCCATGCAAATACATCACAAAATAGGCCCAAACATGTCCAGAAATATTTCAGAACTCTGCTGCTAAAAAACTAAGCTTAGTTACATGCCAAAATCTATGTAAAATGCTGCTCCACATGAACCCTAGCTGAGCGAACTACCCCAGCTACGACAATATGCAAAGATGAATGCAAAATATGGATGAAAATGCCTACAAACCCTACCAAATAGGTGTGCTGGCCTGCTGGACTGTAGATGAGGGTTGAAAACCCTTGCAAGCTCACCAAAGTCTTCAAAAATGCCAAAATCGCCTCTCCAAAGCAAGTCGCACCTCCTCCAATTTGGGCGCTCCACTCTAGGATGAAACCCTAGACAAAATGACACCAAATCTGCCCTCAAGAAGTCGCCTAATCTGATCTGAAAATCTGAGCATGAATTCCATCACCAAATGCCATTGAAGCACAAGTAGACCTCCGTCATGAAGTCCTCCCGAGATGAGCTAGGTTTTCGTCCAACTCACCCCCAATTAGCAAGTGGTTTCGTCCTTCGAATGGATGCAATAAATTGCTGATCAAGACTTCCTTTTATATCAAACTTCACCCTTAACCCTCCAATTGGGCTGACCCAATTTGGGTTCCCAAATTCATCCTTTTAAATTTGAAATATTTTCTTTTTTTATTCTCCAATTGGACGCCAAACCCCAAGAATTAAATACTATTTATTTTATTATTTTTCCCTAATTAATCTCCAAAAAAGGGGCGCCCAGCCTCATAAAAAATATAAAATTATCTAGGCACCAAAATCAAATTGAAAATAAAATATTATTTAATTTCCTCCCTTGAGTGTACCAAAATAATATATTATTTTTTCACTTATTTTGCCTACCTTGAGACCCCCAAATGGGTTGCTCCTCAACAAAGAAAAATAATTAAATATTTTGACCCATCAATAAAAGGGGCCATTATAGAGATCAATGAATCCCAAACATACAAACCAAGGCTACCTAAATGCAGATGGAAAACAAAAGAAAGAAAGAAGATTTCCAAGCAAAGCAAATGAACATAGAGAACAAAAGCACCTCCGCTACAAAAGTAAACACACTTAATAGTAACACAAAAGGCAAAGGAAGATTCCACATTTGTATTAACCATCAAAGCTTCAAGGCAACAAGAATAGATATGCCCTCATGCTTGAACCTACAAAATAGCAAGGTTTTGCCGAAAAAATCCTCTAGACGATCTTTTCAACTCATACGAGATCATTATATTTATAGCCCATACAAGAAAGAAAGGAGAGTAGGAAAGGTCACTGTGATTGACAACACAAACTACAAGAGATTTTGTATCACAATATTGTTTCACATAACAAGGACATGTGTCACAACTTTGGAGCCCTTCATGTCATTTTATATTTAATTACATCACCTAGTTGTCTTAGGCATCAAATTCTTAGTAGGCAAAGTAACACAACATCAAAAAAATCATATCAAATTATATTCTGTAGAAATAGAGGAAATCCCATCAATCACAAATGCAATCACCTACAACAACTACCTCTATCAATCCATGTAGCTAAAATGAAGGCAAGAGTGGCTGCCTACAGCTCAAGAACTATATTCTTTGTGTTTCCTAAACATGGTATGTCAAAATCTTCTAGGCAATCATTACATTTATAGATCGTAGAAGAGAGAAAAGGGTGTAGGAAAGGACACTACAATTGATGACACAAACTACAAGTGATTCTACATCAGAAGATTGTTTTGCTTAACAAGGACACTTGTCACAACTTTGGTGCCCTTTCATGTCATTTTCTATTAAATTATATAAACCAGCTCTCTTAGGTATCAAATTCTCAGTAGAAAAAGCAACATGCCATCAGAAAAAACCATATCAAATTATATTACGTAGGAATAGGGGAAATCTCCCTCGATCACAAACGCAATCACCTACAACAAATACCTTTATCAATCCATGGAGCTGAAATGAATGCAAGAGTGGCCACTTGCAACTCGAGAACTATATTCTATGTTTCCTATACATGGTATGTGCCTATCCTCTTTGAGCATCCTCATCTTTTCCCTACTGCACACAATATCCAACACCCTAATCCATGAAACTTGATTCACTTGCAAATCTCTTCTAAATTGTTGATGCAAGCCACCAATGTATCTAATCCTCTTATTGAGCTCTGCAAACACTATTAAATTTCAAACTAACCATTTGGTCCTTGTTTTTCATTGTTTTCTCAAAATTCCAGCATCCCCATACATGATACGTTTGAATTCAAAAACCCACAAGTGACATTCTATCTTTTTGTTGCTGCCTTGAAAGACACCTAGCCGTTGATTGAGTTAGATTGGACAACTCCTAAGAGCTTTTCTTCTCATTACTCCCTTCGGCTCCCACGATCCATTAGATCAAAGGTCTAATGATTCATGGAGCACACAACACTAAAGCATCTTAAGCCACTTTTGCCTCTTAAGAACTAATAAAACTACTATGTTGTATACACACAAAGCAAATGCAAATTCACCTGATACCATGTAGGCAAAGACCACCTTGGAGAATTTTGCTAAATGGAGCAGATCTGATGGCCAACACTCACCTTTGATAATGATCCAATGGCTAGCAGAGACTAGGACCAACAATACCCGAAGACACATAAAGGAATCCTATACGTTGCACAATAGTGCCATGTAATCCAAATCCAGTGGTATAAATCACACCCGTTATTGTATAAAAGAACTTGGTAGAAAGCCCACCTCGCAAAGAAGAGGCCCACCACTAAATGGAGACAACCAATACTGGAGCCTAAAGCTTTGTTTACCCTATGGCGCCTTGTGAATCACTTGATGAATATAATGGACGATTGGTGGAAGACAAAGGTGTCAGGAGCACAAAACCAACCATACCCTCCATGGGCCATTGCATTGAGAGATCCAATGGCTTGCAAGAGATACTATTAGTACATAGAAAGAACTCTACCCATGCTAGCTTGGACCATCTAAAATAGGATCACCATGCATTTTGAATTTGGGGCTCAGTTGTGGCATTCAAGGCTAAACAATTACCACAATGGGGAGAAGGATCAAAGCATAGGGACACAACACAATGGTTATTTAAAGATATCTAGGATTGGTTATATGGCACAAAGGGCCATGAACTAAGCACAAGGGAGCAAAGAGGCGAGGCATGGGCATTCAATAGGACCCATTGAATAGGATTTCTTGGGTCAGAAATCAGCATCAAGCACACCAAAAAATATGAAGACCCGGAAAAGGGGAAATGTGATGAATGGCAACAAGGATAAAGAGTTATAAAAATGAAATGCAGAATTTGCACTATAAAAGGCATCTCTTGAATGACATCTGCAGCACTCTTTACACTTAACTTTAAGAATGAACACTTTAAAAGACTTTTTCCAATCCTAGAAGGATATTTTTCTGCATGTCATGGTGGAACATACTTCATCAGTAACAGTACGCAGCAAGAGAGAGATTTAAGGCACGATAGAAAATTAAACAGAAACAGGGAGAATATCACAAAAACTAACATTGGAACTAAGTAGGCTAAAAATCATAGTTAAGTAGAATATCGCATCCTATACAGCAGAATGAAAATGTCTAAATGGCTAAAGTAAGCTATAGCTGGCAAGTGTTATTAAAATTACAAAAGTAAAACATACAAGAGAATTTCAAATGTTTAATTACCATTTCAAATTTCGAAAAATCAGCCAGAAGCATAAGTTGAAAGAAATAGGACACAACAGATTTTAAAAATGAGACTTCTCAAGTCTGCACTCATTGAATCCTAGTGCCATAAGTGCAAAGACTCTGAATCTCAAGAAGAAAATATAGATTAAAGAAATATTCTAATTACCAAAAAAGCCATCACTTCTACAGCTTCATATATTTTGAATATCTAACCTGTTAAGATAAGAAGTGGTAGATTCATAAATAAACAATGTTCAAAATGATTGTTTTAATATTTTTCTGAATACTCCCTGAACAGGAAGAACTCAAGATTCCATAGATTTCATGTGCCATGAAAGTTATTTCTTATGCCACTATTACTTTCCAATGTCAGAGATGAAAAAGAGAAGCTGCCACGCTAAGCTAGCCTAATCCCTCTATGCAAGTCAATATATGTACAATAGCCCTGAGCAAATGGTACAAAAGAGGAATTACAACCTTTAAATGGTTTGTAAATTATTCCCTGAATTAAGCAGCCATTAAAAAATTGATTATCAGGATTTTCAAATAAAGATTGGCAGAGCGCAATGATCCTTACCAACTGTTTGCCATAATGGTCAAACTTCTAAGAATGGACAGTCTAAAGCCAGCTATTGAGAAGTGATGGTATTTGATGACATCTTTGCTCTCCATTTTTGCAAGACATGTTACCAGAAGTTGAAACCTTGGAGTAGTTTGCAGAATAAAGCTCCAAACATTATAATTTATAGTTCTATTGAACAAGCCAGCTCAAGCAAAATGCCTCTGTATTTTGAGACAGCAACTGTTGCGATCAATGCCAGAAGTAAAAGCAATAATCACCATAACGTAACACATTTTAGCTTCTCTTATTTGTTTTATGAGGAAATTGTAATTAATTCTTAAGAATCGCATAGGGCATTCTCATTCCACAAAATCCATGATTGTACCAACTTCGTGTACCCAGGAGAAAGGTTATAGTTCAAGTCGTAGTATTAGGTGTCTGATATCAATCCAACCACTGCCAGCATGTCGCAATCAACCTGTACATATAGGGGAACTACTAATCATTCCAAAGACCTCATCTTGCATTCATATTGAAGTCTCACAAAAAAGAGAGGTTAAGAAGCAACAGACCCTAATTTCATAAAGCATAGGAGCAGACTGATATTAATGGAAGCAGTTTAGGATATGGAAAAGTCTCTTGGGCAGAGTATAAATTCCAACTCATGCCAGACTCAGAGAACTATATGTGATATTCTAAGATCAAAAATGGAATTTTACATTGGAAACTAAACTGGAACAAAGTTCAGAATAGGAGTACTAAAGCCACTAAATGATCCTTATCAAAAGAGCAATCTATCTCAGTGGAATTCACTGCACTATTAAATAAAGGATATAAGTGCACATGTGAATTGACTTACCAGATACGTGCATCATGTCACCACCGGTGCACTAGCTAGGGATCCCACATCTGAATGTTTCATGGAAAATAATATCAATTTATGGATGTAATGCCAGCCGAAATAGTAAGTGATGAACCTCACATATTCTCGAGTAAGTTTTGGCAGGAATCACTGAAAATAGTGGAAACAAGAATTAGAAAAAGCTTGGCATCCACAAAACCAGAAATTTTGGCAAAGATGCTATCTTCTGTATTTTTTATCTTAGATGGTGAACTATAAACCCAGGACTCCTAAGCAGTGTTATAATTACAACCAACCATCATTTGAATATTAAAGTCAATATGAGCCTTCAAGCACCATTTGATTGACTACTTGATCAAAACTAGTGTAATTCAAGACTTAGTGGAGAAAATTATGGATATAGTGAAACTAGTTGAAGACTGCATGTCTAGTGTATAAGGAACAATGTTGTCAGTATGAATAAAAGGCAATCGAGAAATCGCGACATGTTCTACTTATACCTTATGCCATATAGACATGTCTTCATTGTCACGATGAAGGAAAAAAAATCCTACTGAGATTAGGATTCCAATCAGATTGTTGAAACATAATGCAGCTGCAGATCAAAACAACAAGGTTTCATGTTTCAATGGTTAAAATGCAACAAAGAGAGAAAGCAATAGAAACTGAAACAACTCCAGACAATGTATCTTCCAACTCACCTCTTATTAGATAAGAAAAGATCTGTGCTTGGTGAGCTTAGCATGTCTCTAGGCACAAATAACAACAGGGAAGTAGCTTAATGTTTTATCTGACTTCAAAGGCATCATAAGCATACATAGCAACTTGTAATTTACAGAAATTCCAGTCATTTGATTGGGTGTCTTTATGAGCGACTAGTATGGATGTTATTTTCTGGATTAGACCGCATAAAAGAACCTCTGCAGCTTGTCCAGAAAACTTACATATGTGGATGTGATTCTCACTGATTTACCAAAATTATTTTATTAATTAGTAAGTGAATCTCCATTCATCATCAATTGTGCATCTTAAATTTTATTTGGTGGATAGTATAATAGTTATATTTTCATCTGTTGCAATGTTTGGTTGCAACAGAATTCATGTATATTTAAAGGTAAAGCATCCGTTGAACTATATCATTCTAAGTCTTAGGGAAAATATGGTGAAGAAGACCATGGCATTCATATAAAATATTTCATATAATGTTATTAAATGTCCTCACAATCAATATGGCTGCAGTCCACCAGGACATCCCAATATTAGTTGAGTTGTTCAACAGATGACTTCCAACTCATCATCAATAATGTACCTTAAATATTAAAAAAAAAAATTTAGTTGAGGGCACCTTCTTTCATCTGTTGGAATATTTGGTTATAACGAATTCATGTGTCTTCAAAGGTAATATGCATTCATCAAACTATGTTATTCAAAGGCTTTATAAAAATACTGTGAAGATGGTCACAATCTCGTTGGCAAATAATTCATAGAAGCTTGTAGAGTGTTGTAACAACCAATATGGATGCAGTTCTCCCCTGCACACCAATTTTAATTGAGTTAATTAGGACATGCCTATCCACTCATCATCAATTGTGTATCTCAAATTTTATTCAAAGGCTTTATAAAAATACTGTGAAGATGGTCACAATCTCGTTGGCAAGTAATTCATAGAAGCTTGTAGAGTGTTGTAACAACCAATATGGATGCAGTTCTCCCCTGCACACCAATTTTAATTGAGTTAATTTAGGACATGCCTATCCACTCATCATCAATTGTGTATCTCAATTGTGTTGTAACATTATGTTGGAAAACTGGAACAGAACTCAATCTTCAACGGTGTGAAGCATTCATTGAACTATATTATTCAAAGGCTTTGGGAAATTTGCGTGAAGATGGCCGCACTATTGTTGGCAAATATTTCATATGATTTGCTCTCAAAATGGGAGCATTTTCTAATGTGGAAATTAGATTTCACTCTATTACATGCTTAAGTGACACCTGTTGTTCTAAGGCCTTCAACATGTTCAGCTTGTTTTCTTAATCTTAGTTTTACTGGGACCTCACCTGACAATCTGGGTGTACTAATAAGGGTGGACTTGTTTTTCAAGATAGGCAGGGTATTATACTGTACTTGGCTCCAAATTGTAGTCAGTTCAGGAAGTCAACCAATAATGCAACCAAGCTTAAAATAGATCTGTTTGGTGAACAAATGGTTCTAAGAGTGAATCAGTCTATTTCAGATTTAAGGCAGATCTGTCAGGTTAAAAAACCAGTAAAGTGGTTCAGTCTGTTGCAGATATAAGGAAGATCTCAGTCTATTGCAGATTAAATGAAGATATGTTTGGTAAAAAAATCTATTACTGTATGAGAGTTTACTTAAACATTATTCTAGAATCTAAATTGTTGAACCCATATTGCTATTACTATTAAGTCAAATTGCAAATTGGTACCTTCAGCCATTGTTACTCAAAGCAAGACTACTTATTTGAGATTCTCTCATGTGGACTTGTTGAAGATTTGACAGGGTTACTTCTGTTACGATCTAATTTGCTAAACTAGAATCAAATCTTTGTCCCAGGAAAGCAGATGGTGGTTATATTATAAGTCATTGGTCGCATGATGCCTTGTGCAATTTAGTCTAAAGAGATATGAACTCCAGTCTCTGGTTTACATGTCTTATGATTAATGTGCATTGTATACTGTTGACAATATAGTTTATGGTCAATGTATATGTTGGAAACAGTGATATGGTTTGTTTCACTCCCACTTGATATTATGTATCTTAGGAACAACTCCAAGTTAAGGGAAAATTATAATACTACTTTATCAAACATCTGCATTATTCATGGATTGACCATGTATTAGAATATTTTTTTCTCTGCCCAGAAAAATCCAGATTCAAATCACCTTTCTCCGTATATATACAAGAAAAAACCTATACAACTCTTAGCTGGTTCAGAAATAAGATGATTCTTCTATCAAACATATGATAAACTGTCAAACCATTACATACTGCTTAATTTGTTTAGCAGTATCTTCTCTGTTTTTCAAGCACAATTGTCACATTGCAAGAACTTTTGAAATCGTAAATAGAACTTTGTTCCCTGGAAACTTTCCAGCATAAACAAAATTCTTTAGCATATCCCAGAAATCACTCTTCTATAGTCCCTTCTATGGCACATTGCTTGTACGTTACAGTCCAGGGCCTTCCTTGGATTATACGATACTCAAACCAGGAGGCATAATGCACCATGTAAGTTGCACATTTCTCACTCTGAGTATCAACTGAAATCTCTGCATCTGGAGGAGGCTCTCTCATCAATAGGATAAGTCACCTGTCATAAACCTTTCCAAATGGATCCTATGCAAAGACTATAATAGAGCTATTTACAAAGAAAACTTCTTCCTGTCAATGCAGGCACTACATGCACATGCATGGACCCGGATATATGTAAGTAGGTAGATAATAATTTTGTTTTAAACTATATATTCAACATTGTATATCAATCACCTCAATCATCCAAACCTGAGACAATTCAGAGACTTCCATATGGCATTCATGATTCATGTAACTGCCAAGGAATTCCATTCTGATTTTCATGGATTGTATATCAATCGCCTCAATCATCCAAACCTGAGACAATTCAGAGACTTCCATATGGCATTCATGTAACTGCCAAGGAATTCCATTCTGATTTTCATGGATGTTAGGCACTGAGCAGTGTAACTAACATTCATCTCAGGAAATTCAAATAGCCATTATACATTAATGAACTTTGTAGTTGAAACTCACTTTCTCGACCAGGACACTTTTTTCCCTGCATTTGACTGTCAAGTACATGAACACAAGAACATTGTCAGACAACAGTACTCTAGACACCAACTTAAGCAAAGCTCATCCTTACCAGTTTGAATTCAATATTTGAAGCATCTTCGTGAATTTCATGATCTTAAGCCAGCAACAAATAGCAAGCACAACAATGGTGCTTTCATCCTGAGAAATAAATTGGTTTTTTGCTTTAGATCTGATTAGATGTGAAAGAAATGTATGGATATTGTTTACAAAGAAATACAAATTTAAAGAGGCAATGTGTTAAATAATGGATGTTAAAAGATATTACACTTTGTAAAGATAACATACCTCAGACTGCTAGCTTACCAATATAGAACACTAGCTGTTCCCGATAATTGCAACACAACAATTTACCTGCACCAAATATCTGCCTTAACAATGTCTATCGTCAACAACCTTTCTATCAACAGCGAGTCTCTGAGAGAATTTTTCTGGAGTTCTAGAACAAGAAAATTTTGTAGTTATTTATATATATGTTTTTATATACACAATTCAGCCCTCTATGAAATGCACCACTTGATGCATTCAGACAAGCTGGTGGGATTGTCATTCACTTAAAATGAGTTCACATGATACCAACAGAAAAAAATTGAAAACCATGATGACACTTTGGATATATCTGTCAGTTTTGTGCACAAGGAGATCTTCAATTGGTGCTTATTCTAGTTCCTTTAGTGCTTTACTCCCCAAATAACTAACAGGCCTCTCATAAAAAACACAGTGTTTCTTAAAAATCTGTAAGCTAAAACTTGAAATATTACTATTATAAAAAATAGTTAACAAAGTCAGATGATAACTTTGTTGGAAAATTAAGTATTCCATTTCAAACAGAAAATATTTATTCTGGATTCAAATTTTAAAGTGCTTTGCTCCACCATTGCACCCTAAATGCTTTCGCTAATCAAAAACTGCATTTGCATCACCTTATATCAGTGTTCCACAGGGACCAGTCAACCCCCCCCCCCCCTCCGCAACAAAAAAGTGACATTTCAGCAATGGAATGAAACATACCCCTACCGCCACTGCTGCCTGCATGAGGGTACATCCCCAAGACGTCCCTGCCATAGCAGGGGGCATCCACCTGCAAGGAGCATTAAGGGGACTCGCTGACATCCCTAGGATGGCCAGAGGATGCCTGGGCATCCCTTGCCCATCCCAGGGGTGCTGTGACCCTAAAACTAACAAAGTTTCTCATGTCCTGACAATAATTTTGATTTGTGTCAAAGCCTTAAACAGACAGACAACATGATGGCATCTACAAATGGTTGATCTTGAAAAAAATAAGGAATATTTACAAGGTACTGGAGGCACAATAGACTATTAATATAGCTATTATTGTTATTGGTTGCTTGGTGCACACTCCCATATCTTAACATTAGGAAGGCGGTGATCATATATTTCTTAGTTCGCACATCACAGACACCTCAGGCTTAGTAGAGAGTGGAGGAATTGATAAGGGTGGGATGGTGATGAATGTTATCAAGTTATCATAAATGTCTAAGTTTTTGCTGACTGCTGTAAATATTTTCTAAAAACAGAAAAGAAAATAAATATAAAGATTCAAGTATCGGAAATAATGAGAATCTGATGTCGGAGAAAACATAAGAATTGCAGGGAAGACATATTTATAATAATATAATATATTCATTATTAAGTAATTAAATATTATAAATATCAATTAGTTTAAGTAGTTTAATAATTATTTGATAGCTTGGACTTAGAAGTTTGAAATACGTTATAGATATTAAATAAATCATAGATTATAGAATCTTGATAAATTTTGGTTTTTGACAGCGCAATCTTTTTTTTTTGTTTTATGGCAAGGAAGCCAAAAACATATGCTGGATGGAGATGCACTTATTGAGCCAACCATGAAATGTGTTTTAAGTTTTTAACATATACATTCCAAGAAAGATAATCCTTTGACTCAAAAGTAGATGAATGATTTGGTGTTAGTTTACCACAACCTCTGCCTTTGGCTCAAGAAAATTCAAGGCCATAATTACTTTTGATTCTAATTCTAATTATTATGTTTGTTGCAACTTGCAAATTTCAAATAATTTTGAATTTGTTGCATAATGTGCATACTTATTTCATATATGCCCTGAACTTATGCATTCAATTGGATTATATTGATGGGTATCAAGGACGGTCAACAAATTGCTCTTGATTCAGATTTAGGATGGATCACAAATGATGAGTACCTTGCTATCTTCAATGAAGGTATACGATGAATGTGAGATCAATCAAGCCTAGACCCTAGAGCTTCACCATCATGATCTGTAGCCCCCTAGTGGATCATAGTGGCTAGCTTTATAGGTTCCCTCTTTATTTTGTTACTTTGTAAGTTGAATTTGTATTTTGTAATTTGTAATTGATTTCTAGGTTCAAACTTTGAACTTACAAACAAAATGACAATGTGGTTATGTACCATGTATTGTAATTAGCAAGCTCCAAATTAATGAACAAAGTCCCTATTTCATGTCTTATACTCTTTTTTTGCTCCACAAAATGCATTTAGCGTGAGATTTATTTTTAAAACACCATTGTTTTAGCCATTTTTGGTTTTTGTGTTTTATAAATTCCCATGGTTTCACTAACTAATTGAGAACTTTTGTTTTGCCAACTCAATCCTGAGAAAGTTTTTTTCTACCATGGTGAGAACAACTTGCTGAACTACCAGTTCATGGATTCCATGTCTCTCCCTTATATCGACTTATTGAGAAAGGCATCACAGATAACTTTGTGGTTTTGGCCAGCTAGTGGTGTTGTGGATGTAATCTGTTTGCATGGTGAGACATATAGCCATGTCTGTCAAGACAAATTTATTTTGATTCTCGTCTTTTCACCATGAAATTATAAAACACTTTACATGTCTGTCTTGAGCTGTAAGAGAAAGAGGTGTATAAGATTTGTCGTTGAAGGTTAATATTTAGTATTTTACCATTGTCAGGGATGGCGGAGTGCTTCTACAACCCACCAATATGGTAAATCTGACAACCCCCTTTGTTTGAGTGTACTGTGGACATCTAGAAGCTGTGAGCCAATTACTAAGCTTAACTTGAGAGTCTTTTTCGAGTTGCTTTTTTTGTGGCACCAATTTGCAAGGACAGTTCAGCAGGGCACAAAAGGCTGTGCGGAACTGCTTCCTTTGATTAGTTTTGGTGTTGAACCTTTGCCCTCATATGCCAGTTTCTTCTTACATTCTTTGGGATGATATTTGACACAACTATGTGGGGAGCACATCCACAGACATCACCAACAAAGTTGATTGTTAGAATTTCTGTGTCAATTTGGGCATATATTCTCAAGTTAGATAGTACTTGAATATCATATCGGGCCCAGTGTTGCGATTTCCAATTTAATAGCCATTGCATGAAATGCATCCATGTAACCTTGGATAGACCAGTTAGGCATTTGGTGCAACTACTGCCATTTAATTCACTGGTAGTTATAAAGTTTTAAAAAGAGAATTAATCTGAGGTAATTCCTTGAAATGGCTTTAAGTCCTAAACAGTTCTTATCAATCTTCGCACATCTGGTGATGCCTTCCACCAATTCATGGTCAATGTAACTTAAGCATTGCAAAAGGATTTTCTACCCATTGGTGAACTGTTAGAAAGAGACGCATGTTTCAAAAATTCAAATTCTTTATATCAAAATCAATCGTTTCTTCAAACTAAAGAACATCAATGTTAACTTAAGACTTCTATCAAGTAGCAACCAGCAAATATATAACCCCCTTGAAGCAATGATGGCTCAACAACACAAGTACTTGAAATTTTGTACAAATAGTCAGAAGCTCATATTTCTAATTTTGAAATACACCTACAAAGGTCAAGTGATTGGATTCAGCTGCCACCCAAGACTATGAACAGCATGCACAAAGGTAGATAGAGGAAATACAGATTCCGATGGTTCTTGTACTTCAACCTTGTAGGCACTTTAAATTTTGTGCAAATAGTCAATAGCTCATATTTCTAATTTTGAAGAACTCCTACAAAGATTAACCACAAAGGTCAAGTGAATTGGATTCAGCTGCCATCCAAGTCTATGAACAGCATGCACAAAGGTAGATAGAGGGATTACAAAATCCGATGCTTCTTGTACTTCAATCTTGTAGGCACTTGGTGTTCTCATACCACTAGCTTTGATCCCAATAGATACTTAGGGTACAACTTAGTAAATGATGATTACACTTTTTATGATGATCTAAGTTACCAAGTTCTTTAGTTTAGGCCCCCATTCATATACTAGATAGGAGAAGTACTGGTCCAACCTGGGTTCACATACGGCACAGCCCTACCGTCCCAAGTACCCTATAGGTAGGGATCAAGGAATCAGATGTTTCTTGTACTTCAATCTGTTAGGCACTTGGTGTTCTCATACCACTAGCTTTGATCCAAATGGATACTTAGGGTACAACTTAGTAAATGATAATGTCCATTTATGACAATGGTCTAAGTTATTGTAATGAAACAACATGCACAATAGAAGAATATAATAGGAAATACATTGCAAATACTTGACAATAATATGCCACTTTAATCGGGCAACCTCCTCATCTACTTCAAGGGGTGTACCCCCAATGGTCTTCAATAAGAACACAATACTCAATATGATGATAATAAACTAGCCACTAGCTCCTACATATACCATGCTTACACCTTGGATGTCACCCAAGCTGACTTAGACCTAAACATAACACCTAGGATGACCTAATTATCTAAATAAGAATATATTAATGATCATATAACTTAATTAAGAGTTAAGATAGCCACAAGCCAACTACTCATGTACACTTTAGGATTAAGGGCATTGTTCTCAATGTTGATTAATTGGCGATGCTTTTGCATAAAATCTTCATCTTCCCATGTGCCAAATTTGATAGGAAAATACTTCCATTTAATGAAGTACTCTATGATTGTCCTAGTCCTAAACTTCATGTGCGTCAAGAAAATCAACTCAACCTACAAGATGGGTCTTCTCTCTACATCTAGCTCAAGTAGCATTGACTGTGTCAAAATTTTGTGATGATACACTTGTCTCTTCATTCTATTATATGCCTTTGACTTGTTGTCCTTGAGAATAAATGGTAACTCTTGCTAGTGTTGAATCTGTTTTTCTATTGCTCTAACCTTTGGGTGCATCCTCAAGGAAGAGGTGATGGATGTTGGGTAGTGCCCTATTACTATTTGAATGGCATGATCATGATCTACTTTGGAAGGCACATCCCCAACAACTATTGAGTACACCTCTATAATTGCCTATAGATTTGTTGATGTAGTACCCTTTGACTCTCCTTCTTCTTCTTCTCCTTCTCCTTCTTCTTCTTCATCTTCTTCATCTTCTTCTTCCCAACTCTTGTTGTGAAGATCCATGTGTTGGGAATCTCTAGAACCTTGGCTAAAAACTATTCATCCAATCATCGCCTTGTGATCTTCTATCTTTGCATCCATCCTTGTCAAGATTTCATCCTTCATCTTGCTCTCTACCCTTACATCAGCCAAGGTTATGGTATCCCTCTCTTCAACTAATGGATCATCTTTGTAAGGAGTCCTAAGAGTAACAAAAATTCCTTCCCTTGCTTCATGTTGAAGCCACCACAATGGTGCAACAAAATAATTTTGCAATAAATTACATTAAAAAAAATCAAAACAATATAAAAATATTTATTGTAACTTAGCAAGGCCTAGATCTCACTTCCATAACAAATCTCCAAGAATGTCATTGATTTCTAGGCCTAAAGGTGAATTTGGCAGAAATCCCAATTTTGTAATCTTATTAAAAACAACTCCAAATGCCTCCAAATTAGGATTGTAAGTGGATCAATGTGTCCTTGTTTGACCCTATAGAATGTAGGGAAAAATTCACTGATTTTCTGCCCTAGGAGAATTTTGTGGAAACCCTAATTCTAAATGACTCCTTGCTCCAAATGACCTGAAATCTATACTATAGATTCAAGGTGGCCTTGAGAAACCCTTTAAAAACAGGAAAAAAATCACCAAAATGAAAGATATATGCTTCACAAATGACCTACAAATTTGAGAAAAAATAGCCTTGTTTATTGTCTTCATGGTGTGAAGATCATGCTTTGATACCATTTGTAATGAAACGACTTGCATAAAAGAAGAATATAATTGCAAATATGGTGCAAATACTTGATAATAATATGCCACTTTGAAGGAGCAACCTCCTAATCCGCTTCAAGGGGGATATACCTCCAATAGTCTTCAATAAGACAATAAGAACACAATACTCAATATGATGATAATAAACTGGACACTAGCTCCTATATATGTCCTACTTATTCCTTGGATTTCACCCAAGGCAACTTAGATGCCTAAATATACACCTAGGATGACTCAATACGATGATAATAAACTAGACGCTAGCTCCTATATATGTCCTACTTATGCCTTGGATTTCACCCAAGCCAACTTAGATGCCTAAATATACACCTAGGATGACCTAATTATCTTAATAAGAATATAATACTGATCATATTGCTTAATTAAGTTTTAAGGTAGCCACAAGCCAACGACTCATAACCCTATGCACATTATAGGATTAAGGGCCTAGCAATTATTGCATTCTTTAATTTAGACCAACATTGCCATATAGGACAAGTCCTAGACCATGAATGGATCCAACCTAGGTTCACTTAGGGCACAACCCATTTGTCTTGGATACCTAATGGGTATGTCCCATGCCTTGGGCAAACCTAGGCAAACCCAACCATACCCCAGAGAACCCAATGCGACACATTAAAAAAAATTATATCGAAAAAGAAACCTACAAACTCTATAAATTTCATGTCATAAACTTTATAAAGTTTGTGAACTTTTTCTCAACTGCAACTTGCTGCAGATTTTTTCAATAATGTTGTGCTTTTCAAAAAACATGGCTGCTTTTTTCGTAAAAGAAAACTCGGATCTCCATTTTTCCTAGAAAGCACTTGAATTTCTCATATCAATATAAATGTTTAATATTGTTTTGAACTTTAAGTAGATTTTTCATTTTGTTTTAAATTAAGTTGCTTTTGACCTGATCATGGACTGTCAAGGGCATGGAGATAATAAACATAAGGCAAGGTCATGTACACCAAGTTTGATGCTAGAGCAGATTATGAGTACACCAAGGTCTTGAGATGGTGGTGGGTGTATGTCATTCATATAAGTTTTGGCTACATAGCTTCTTTTTAATGTTTCTCTCTACTACATGATTACAGTGTTGGAAGTCGATGACACCTTCCTAGGAGTTGTATAGGGGCAAGAGACAAAAAACTATGGAGTCTGGTGATAAGGAATGGTGCAAGGAGCTAATGGGGAAAGGGAAGGAGAAATTGCTACAGCCAAGAATTTTGGAGCTGTCCCAGGAAATTTATGGTGAGCCTTGTAAAGGTATGAAAGCAGCCATGGCCAATCTCTTGTTGGATCTAGATCACACGCATGGGCGAAGAAACGTTTTTGACGTGACCTAGTCCCTGAGCTATGATACAATGCCTTCAAATGCAATGGGTTCATTCCTAGTTCATAATAACAAAGGATGTTGTGCACCACATCAAAGCATATTTCAGTTATTCCTTGGACCATCTCCATGCCATCAACACCACCAAGAATATATGTAGTGAGCCATAGATGAAATTGCCAAGGTATTACAATTATCATGTCTCCTTGCCTTCTGATGTTACTTTCTGATTGCTATGACAATGAGGATTCTAATGAGCCAATTGAGGTTTCTCCATCTACGGAAGGTGGTAAATGTCCTTAATGTAAGCATGATTAAGGGAAGCAATGATGCCTATGTAATTTGCCTCACCCCCATGTTTTGTTCTATAACTCTGGCACTTCCTTGACTCTGGTTGAGGCCATAGTAATTTGATTCTCCTGCTATGAATGCTTCCGATTTTGGTTTTGGTTGTTGGTGTGTTCCTCAATTGGATATCTTCTTGTTAGTAGTTGGAACCACTGGTCTAAGCTTAGCACAGGTTAATTTGAATAACTTCCTATTTCTAGTATGTTGTGGCTAGATATTTTGCAGCTATTCTGATTGCTAGTCTTGGTCAACCTTCTCATCAACGATGTTGGTTGGGGGTTTTTGCTACTATTTGTTGTAAGATAATATCTAGATGGATAGATCTTTATAGAATGGAACTAATGAACTACATGCTACCAATATCTACACTGAATGCTCTTTTTTGCAGCTCTTGGGTACCTAGCCCAGGTAATATAGAAAAGAAAAGAAAATTACTTTTTCCAAATAATATTTTGATTTTTTATATTTATAATCTTTTAGTAAGTGGAATATGGTTTTTTCAAAGTTAAAAATAATAAAATAGAAGATTGTTGAATAGTTTTAACTTTCATAAGTTTAAAACTTTTTGGAGTTTAAATATGTAATTATTGTAATTATTTTTTAAGTTAATATAAACCTAAAGTTTTGAAAAGGCATGTGTATACAAGATCTGTTTCTTATAGCAACCTCTGAGTATCCTATTTCTCATCACATTACCATTGTCATTGCAGCTTCCATTTCTCATTTCTAGGAACATAGGTAGAGCCAAACAGTTTCAATAACCACAGCAATGGCAAGCCCTTTGATGGTGTGTTGGGCACCATCATTTGGGCTACAATTCTGATTCTGCTTCTGCTTCTGCTTCTTGCCACTCATCAAATAGGGGCTATGTTAGGGCCAGGGCATTCTCACTCGGCAAGTCAATCTTCTACCATGCAACTCCTTTAAAACATATAATACTTAAGTTATCTCAATTATATATAACATATAATTATTACACCAAGAGGCATATAATTACAATAGCAGCAAGGGGTGGATAAATGACGTGAGTGCGTTAACAAAAACCCTTTAACTTAAATTTGATGCTTATTTAGATGTCAACTTATTAGTTTTCTATAATAAACATACTATAAATGATGTCTTATTAAATAAAAAGCAATTAGTAAGTGAAAAAAAACATAGCTCTTCAAAATAAATAAATAGTTGTTAAGCAAATATTAAAATAAATAGTTCTTGTGTCTTTTCTTATCTACCTACTTACCTATTAAATAAATATTAAAAATGATATTCATAGAGAAAATAAAAAATCTCTTCAAGTAGAAGTTAATGATGTTCTTTTTTTCATTTATTTTTTAAAACTTGAACACAATTCTTCTGATCTTTTTCATTTCAAAAATAAAATAGCTCTTAATTGAAAGTTAAAATAAATAATGTCTATATATCTTTTCTTATATATTGCTTTATTTATATATCTATGTGTATGTAGTAGTTTAGATAGATATTAATCAAGAATATCTATATAAATATCGTAAAGAAAAATACTTTACTTATATTAATATAAGTTAATTGGAGAAGGCCCACAATTATATAGATTATTCATAATAGCTTCAAATAATAAAGTCACATATAATAATAATTAATATGTATATTTTTTTACCAAGCATAGATGTATTAAATGCATCTAACTCAAAAATGTTAAGACATATAGTATAGACACCTCAAGATTAGTATCTCTCGGTATCTTTTAGATAGATGTATTTAAGATTTCTAGTAATATTTTAGTTATAGTAATACTATTTTGAACATCTCAACTATAACATTAACAATATTTATTATTAATAATTATAATTAATTTATTCATACAAAAATAGTTATCATATATAATATATATTATATTATATTTATATGTTAATGTTTTATATATAGTAATTATTTATGAATAATATATTATTTTTATATATATTTAATTATTAATATAATATATATGGTATGGCCATATCAAGACATACTGAACTCAGGAAACTGTTGTACCAGCAAACCTGGACCTGATCTCACACCCAAATCGGCAACTGAGATGATGGTAGATGCTAGAATGAATGACACACCTACACATAAAAAAAACATATTGCAGAAATGTCAAAGATGAAAGTAGCTCTGTGGAAAAATCCTAGAAGAAGAGGTGTTTTGAGAACAAGATTAGGAACTTGAGATCAAGGAATACAGGTGGATGGGTAGTTGAATCAATTCAACTTCCATTTGTTCTTGATAGTGGTGAATGCTAGAACAGGCAGCACACCCACAGATAAAATAATCAGATACAGAAATGACAACATAAAAATCATTCTGTACGGAAGTCCTATACAATGTAGCATATGGATGAGATTATGGAACTTATGAGGAATGAATCAAGAAATAGTGGAAGATGGATAGTTGAAGCAATTCAACTTCCGTTTGGTACAAGAAAAATATTTGTTATTATTATTAACAGTGCAATCAAATGGGTCCTAAACTCTAGCTGAAAAGTCGAGGCATCATTCAATCAGGGCAAAAATGTTTCCAATCAATTACTAAAGATTTGATCAATGTTGATGTCGATACAATGGGAGAATTTCCCACAATTATCAAGCTAAAGTTGAGGGTGGCAACAAATATTATTTTGGTATAGAAATAAATATTGGTGTAGAACTGAAATCAAATTTAGCCTTTGGTACCAGTGAGGAACTCAGAACCAGGTTTCACATCAGTTGGACATAAGAGTCAAAATCACACCATGGAGTTTCTCAGGATAGCCTTGCTAACTTCTATTGAATAAATGTTTGGTTTATTATAAAATCTTGATCTATGAAATAATGAATAGATCATACACACACACAAAGGACTTCCCATGCAAAACCACACTGCCACAGACAAAATATTAAAGATTCATAAAGGGTATAATGCACCCATGTCTTGCAATCCCAGTATCCTTGAATCCATGCTAATTTTTCATAGTTCCTAACACTGATATCAATCCCTCGCCAAAAGTATTTTAAGTGTGCTTTATCACTGCCCTAAACATGTACCTCTGGTATGTGCCCTCTTGTTTTCATGTACTATTGCATGAGCAAAAATTGTAATCTTTCATTAAACTATTAAAGTACACCTATTAGACTGCTAGCATCAATAAAAGGATTCGACTATCTAGGTTCTTTTTTAATTTTTGTTAGTCAAAACTAAAAACATTAAAAAGGCATAATTTACCAGCATGTATGCCATGGGTTCACCCTGGGTATGTCCCAGCCAGCCCATGCTCATATGAGTCCATCCCAGAACAGAAGCAGATGTACCTTGGCTGGCCTGGACATAGATGGGGTAAACCAGAGGACAGATTGGACTAGTACCAAATACTTGTTGTATCCTAAGTAGGAGTACCTGGCTTCATAGATGGTTAAAAATAAGAAATATGTAACATCATTCCATATTGCCACTATAATCAGACTATATTTCAAATATAATCCCTTTATTTTAAAAGAAGGTTTCATTTGCCCCCATTCAACTGCAGAGCATCTTTCCTTTCAAACTATTTCACAGGCCGACGCAAGTTACGTTCAAAGGTTGAACTTTGCTTTCCAACCAGATATCCAATCCACAAGTGCTCAAAGAAATAAAAGTATGTGCTATACATTATAATATGTAAGCCCCTGCACTAAAATGTTAATTTACTACTACAAAAGTATAAAGTTCTTAATGTCTTCTACTCAGATTGAGGCACTTACAGTCATATGCACTTAAATGGAAATAAAGTAATGCTCAAACAATGATTAAACATTAAAAAGAAATAACAAACCTCGGGTATCATTCTATTATGTCTTTCATTCTCATTCTGCGGAGATTGGAATCTTTCCAAGGGAATATCCAAAATACTTCTTGTAAGAGGTCTAACATTGCGACCACCATGATGTTCCATCCATGATGAACTCAAATAGTGAGGACCTTGTGAGCCTGTTTCAGGACTTATAACCATATTCACTGGATTAAAAGAAATAGCACTAGTTGCCCGGACATGATGATTGCTTGGACCAGACCTCGATGAAGACATCAATCCTTGTGCAAAACCAGAATTAGCCCTAGGGACTTGCATGTGTAGATTTTGGGGGACGTGCCATGGCACTGCTGCTCTTGAACTAAGTATTGGATTGTTGAACATTTGATCTGCATATGGAACACCATTTAAGTTTCTAGTTACTGGAGCCCAGCTTGACGAATTATTGTTTGATGTCCTTCTGTCAGTACCTGACACAGGCCATCCTTGATTTGGTACTGCAGGTATCATGCTGCTTGAGCTAACCTCCGCATGCAAAGAAGACGATCTTTCCCTTCCAATAGCATTGAAGGTAAAATGACTGCCAATTGATGATATATTTTCATTCCGCTCATTGGGAACTATGCTCCTCCTCTCATAAAGAGATGAGTTTGGAAAGTGGCACTGTTCACGCAAAATGTTACTAGAATTGATAGCTGTTGTATCCATGTTTGACTGCTCAGCTGGAGAACTTCTTCGATGCACATGCCATGTATGATTGCCTGGCTGTCGCAAATAAGGTGGATTTTGCTCTTCATGAAATGTTTGATTTGATCTGTTCCTACCACCTCTCTGAGGACCATCTATTGTCCCAGTCACAGATAAAGCATTGCTCCTGTAGTCCGGAGCCATGCCTGCGCCTCCCATAAGACCAGGCCTAGGCATGCCTGGATCTTCCCAATGTTGAGCACTAGCAGGTGTCCCCACAGGGGTGGAAAAATTTGATACACTGCCCATATCATGCCTTGCAGGAACTGTGAAACTTGATAAACTATTCCTTTGCCTACTAAAAGAATGTGAAGGGCCATCATAAGATGAATGTCCCGATATGCCTTCAAGATTTTTTCTTTTACATGACCGCCTTCCACCATCAGCATACTGATTGGCCCTTCCACCACCTACTCCATTTCCACAACGAGCCATATGTTCAGCTTCACACCCAACATGTGGAGCTGGATGAGAACAGAAGTTGCCGACTGCAGCCTGTTCAAGGTTGTCAAAAAGAAGCACAATTAAATCCAATGAGTATACAACATGACAGCTTGATTTGGAAAAACATTTCAACTAGTAACTTATTCATCTTTAAAAATGCATACCTGAGCAGGTGTTCGTTCTGAACTGCTGAATCCACTTGCTGCCATTCTGCCACGAGTATAAAGGCCACTTCCATCATGACTTGTCATATTTCCCAAATTAAAATTTGTGGTATTTGCCAAGTTATTAGACCCTTGCTTATTTGAAGCAGTTAATAAATTTGACCTGCTGCCTGGATACATTCTGGTTTCAGTAATCACGCCAACTTATTGTGCCTCCAATTTCCACTCAGCTTTCCACTATTGAAACGGTACTTTTGTTTGACTTTATATTATGACTACAATGTGTGTCCCAAGTAAAATGTATGCCCTACAGAAAATTCAAGCAGAAATGAGAAATCTCCCAACTCATATGGCTGATATTGATATCATATCATGCTTCAACCCTTCAAATTATATATGCACACTAGCAACAAAGAACATGCATCAATCCTGATAGTTCAAGTCAAGCTAAAAAGTTAAAAACATTTGAAACAGGAAAATGATATCAAAATAATATAGTCAGCCTGCACAAAGACCTACCAAAAGCAAGTCAAGTCAAGTTTTCAATTATTATATAAGAAGCATGTTTACTGAAAAGAGAAAATACAAAGCAAATTTTACAGAAGATAATAGAGATGCTACTTCACTGTGCATTGCTATTTAGAAACTGTGCAATTCATCCATGTGCCTTATTTTTTATAAAATATATTTGTGATTTTTTTCTATTCTGTGAAACATAAGGATATCCATTTGTAATCAAGAATTAGAAAAAGTGATAAGTATCATATAAAAAAATGGGTTCGTTCTTTTTAGATCCCCTTGCCCTGTGATTTTTACTTATGTTCATGACATTAAGGCCAATGAAGAAACAGCTAGTAATGGAAATTAATTGTTAAAAAATGTCCAAATACACACAAAAATCTCCAAAACAATATGAATATCTAAATAAAAGCTCCCCTGGAAGCTCCCTAGAGATTCTAGAGACCATTGAACAGAACAAATTTTTTAGGGCTTACTAGATTCTGGAGACAAATCAGTTCTAATCACGCAAGTCTCTACCTCTACACCTCACACAGCTATACATATTTCTATAGTTGCATAGAGCAAAGAGAGAATTCAAGTTTCAACAGTTCCTTGCCAAAGGGCAGCTATCAACCAGACACGGAGGAATATAAGGATTCAACATATATCTCTTGAAAAACAACAACTTGAAGTTTGACAAAATTGATTCTACAAATTCGATTGGTGCCTGCAAGCATCTCACATTCTCATTACACATGTTATGTCTTAGACCAATTTTGAGACAACAAAATTCTTTACACAAAGTTGTAACATTATGTACTCTGTTCCAGAGATGCAATATCACAATAAATTCTGACTAAACCACGGAGGCTGTTTAAAACTTTTTTTAAATCAGGATTTTTCATTTTCTCAGTCAAACAATTTCTAACCAAAAAATCATAATTTTTTCAACATAAAGCGTGACTTTCTGATTTGTTTCATTCTTTTGCAATTTTTTAGATTTTCCAGAGCATTATTTAGATTAATATTGACATCAAACTGCATTTGATCATGCAAACCTGGCTTTTTGCATCAGATCAGATCAACTTCATTTTCTACAAATCTACCCTATTATTTCCAGCCTCAAGGTAAGGGTTTTTATAAATTGTTAACTTGATTTTAATTTTTAACTCCACTTTAGTTTGTATGATACCCTACTAACCAGAATCCTGAACCCTTAACTTTTTCAAGGCTTGGGGTTAGGGATTTATTTTTATAGTTTTATTATATCCTAAACCTAACGCCTACACCCTAGAAATTTTTTTAAGTTTGGGGTTAGTGTTAGGGTTATTTGGTCAATATGCCCTAGCCCTCAACCTGGTTTAGGGTTTTTAGTTGGTAAGTACACCCCAATCCTAACCTCGAAAAAACCTAAATGTTTTCTAGGATTTAGGTTTAGTGTTAAGGCTTTATTTGTAGGTTTTGCAATGTTACAATTCAAGTTTTGGGGTCAGGATTAAGGATTTTTTTATATTTGGCTGCTAGCAAGTGTGTAATTGTTTCTTTTGCTGTAAAATACTACAAGTATTTGCAAGTTGTCCAACTTATTATATATACTTATGATTTGTAAGCCCCTCTATGGTGCACCAAACACAACATTCAACAAGATTATTCTCTTGTACCTTGGGAAGTCATGATCCAAAAGTATATTTGAGGGCTATTGAGGTCGGAGTGATAACAAAGCTACATAAACTTTTCCCTGCAATTATGTTATATATTCTTCTTTCTTCTTTCAGCAATCTGTTTCTTCTTGGCCTTTTTCTCATAGAGAATCTAGTGATGTAAGAGGTGCTATTACTCCAATATTGAGGCCTCAAACAAACCCAAGACAGTTCTCCATTTTTTTGGTGCCAATCTGCTCACCCATACCACTTTGCTTCAACATAACATGAGGAATATCAGAGAATTTAGTATATCAAGAGGTTGGTGTATAGACAAGATTGCTCTTCCATGCCATCACTCTTCCACATTCCTCTAGGGGGGTGTGATATATCAAAGATATAGGTTTATCAAAAGGCATGAATAATAAGGTTGGAGCAATAAGGGTTTCTTCGAGGACTGATATGGAAAAACCTTAATACTATAGTAGCAAAAACTAGGAAAAAACCCACAATCAACCACATGCACCCACCACCCACCAACTTTCCTATGCTATTTAAAACCATTTTGCTTAGGTTATTCAATAAATTGGTCAATGCCAATCAAAACTAGGTCAAACCATTAAAAAAAAAAATCAAAATCAATTATTTTCATGCAGTTTACTAAAAAACCATCAAATTTTTTAAAATGACAATGGGTTCATTTTCTTAGAAACCCCCCAAAATTATTTTTGTCATTTTTTCACTTTAAAGCAACAAGTAAACAATTTTTTAAACATTCCCAAGTGATTGTACATCAAACCGAACATTTTGTTATCATCAGGCTAATCTCAAGTTATGTCGAAGATGATTGACCAATTGATCTAGAAGAGATTGATCCTACTTCAAAATCACTTGAAAAGACATTTAGTGAAAGAGATTTTTCAGGATGATTTTGATTGAGCTCATTTGGAGCAAATGGTTGTAGATACAATGTCATCAACTTCCACTTTACATATCTAGTCATGGTTACCTTAGAGGCTATTTGAATTTTGTAGTCTCAAATTTTGTTTTGTATATGACTAATGAATCTATGAAAATGGGTACTCTATGACTAAAACTTTGATACTTAGGAGAATTTAAGAATAATTGGCAACATTGAATCTTTATTTGTCTTATAATTGAAGTTTGGACTTTGTTTCTCTTTCTATGCACTCTATCTAGCACGAAATAACAATTGCAATTTTTTCGTAATTTTTCTATTATTAAACCATGTAATTGAATTCCATTTACACTTTGGGTTTGCCATCAATTTGAAATCTATGTATGATGCTACTATGCTTCATACATTTGAAACCCTAAACCCTACTTTTGTAGATTTGGTTTTCATGCCACATGAGAGAAATTTTACAAAGACGAATGGCACAATGATCCTTTATACAAAATATGAATCGAAATGCAATTTTTGTGGACATGAATACAATTGAGGTATTTATTGTTTCAAATGGTATTTGACATAAAAGCCTTGTAAAGGATGTCCTCTGAATGTCACCCATTAGGTCTTGAATGCTCAAATCATATTCAAATGGTAAGGCAAAGAAAACAAGAACAATGTTGGAAATGTGTTGTATACTTTTCATCAAAAAAATGGTTGCATTATTAGATTTGCAATTTTAACCCATGCAAACTATTAAAAGATGCTTCAACTCATCAATCTATTTTGAATAGCATTGATGTTCATCATGTCCAAATTTTATGCAATAAGCACATTTGGGCTTTCTCCTGCTTAGATAATTCCCCTTTGGAAGAGAAATTTTTATGTTCTTTTGTGGATGTGGATTGTTGTTGCGTGTTCATCTTAGGCTTGTTCTTTTTCTTCTCTTTGCCACTAAAAGCCTTCCTCACCTTTGCAAGCAAAGCTTGAGGTTTTGAAGACTCAAGGTGCCCATTTGGATAAGCTTATCTTGTTCCCTAATGAATGGCATAGCAAAATCCTCAAAGGTGAGCATTTTAGACACAAACATTGAATAGTCAAGTCCTAGCTAGAGAGAACAATTAAGATCAACTATGTATCTAATTTTTCAAATTTACAACCTTCAATTGTACTTAGTGACTTGAACTTGGTTATGAAGTCTTGTATATTGTTGAAATTGCATGGATTGAGACTTCTTTTAGTTCATTTTCCAAAAAATGTCCTTGGATTTCATATGTTTGCCCAACCATGTTTGACAATGTAGTCCACATAGCCATAGGTGTAGTAAGGTGCTCAATGTGAAATAACAACTTAGGAGAGACAAACAAGCACAAATAGCCAACGATTGATTCACAACTATTCAACCACTTAGTCTTTGTATGCTCATCTTTTGTTCACCATCAAGCCTATGACCTATCATGTACAGCCTCTTAACTTTTAGCAATTTGTTCGTGTAAAGTAGTTGTAGGTGTTAGAAGTGGAACTAAAGATTGCTCCATGATGAATCAAAAAAGATGGAACACAAATCAAGAGGAATGCAAGCATAGCCACAAGAAGACCTCCCAAAATCACTCAATCAATGATCCCACCAAGTACAATATGATCTACGACTTTATATCTAGTACAAATATAATTGCCACTAGCGAATATCACCAAGTGGACTTAATCTCAATGATTGAACAGATTATAAAAAGAGGCTTAAAACTAAAAATACAGATTAGGGGCCAAATCAAAATGAGCCAACACCACCACTACATATATCTTACAAAATTGCACCCAAAAAGCAATCTGTATGAGCTCAAACAAAGCCCTTGAAGGTCCCAAGATAGAAAACATGTAGCAACCTCTATGAGAATCTATAATTTCTAGAAAAAAATGTGCAAGTCAGTCAAAAAATACTTGTACCACCACAAAATAAGTGAAAAAATAGCTCAAATCAAAATAAAATTGCACTAAAAAAGGTCTTGGTATGACTAAGAAAAAACTGTTTTAAAATGGCCTACTTCACTAAAATCTCTACCAAGAGGGGTCAAGAGTTAGGAAGAAAAAGCATTTTGACATTGTGCCTATTAACGAAATATGTCAAACTTGACAAAATATTCCCAAGGATGACAAAATTGTCATTCTCTCTACTAGAAACCATTGAAACCTTGAAAATAGTTGTTGGAAAAAATAAACCACTTTTGATGGACTACAAAAAACCACTTGTTTGGCAAATGATCATGGTTTACCATTGCATGGGCAATTTAAATTCCTGCAAACCGTTTTAAGGCTATTGTCAATGGTTTGGAGGTTGTCAATCGGTTAACAGAGTGGGAATCCTACATCACATGATGTCCCCACAATGATTGTGGTATTTGCAGTTGTAAGTACAAACCCACGAATGCAAAGTATGAAC
The DNA here is from genome assembly GCA_007115665.2 of Sequoiadendron giganteum. Taxonomy (NCBI): domain Eukaryota; kingdom Viridiplantae; phylum Streptophyta; class Pinopsida; order Cupressales; family Cupressaceae; genus Sequoiadendron; species Sequoiadendron giganteum. The sequence continues at coordinate 972,064,670 of CM021100.1, forward strand.
CTACAACAAATCCACAAAGTTTTAAATTAAAATCTTTAAAAAATGAAGATACCTTTGTACAAATTCTGATCCCTCGTGCCAACAAGATTCCTCTAACACTTAAAACTGATATGCCCTAAGTTTTGTCTAGGCTTACACTATGCCAAATATTATGTGATGCCATACAGATTGTACATGCCATGTGGATGACTAAATAGGAAAATTTGTTGTTACCCCAAGGCAAAATTCTCCGATTTTGATGATTTGATAGTTGATCTATAGCTTTTTAGGCCTTCCAAACACAACGGTAGGATCAATTTTGCCCCAAAATACTCTAAATGATAAGTGAATTGCAAATGCACAAACAAAAACCCTTCCTTCAAATTTGTAAATCTAGCCTCTTATGTTCGTCTTGGACACAGCAATAAACAAATTTGACTTTATCAAACACTCTAGAATCAGTGATATGTTGCTCAAATTTGTTTCATCAAACTCTAAAATGCACCTTAAATACAAAACCTCAGAGAAACCATACAGAATCTAGTATTTCTATCAATTTTTTTTATTCTCCATGTCATCATTCCGTTGGCACCCAAATTTATTACCCCTAAAAAATTGTGTTTAATAATATATGTAGCCAAATGTCAACTTATTCTTGTCACAATAATTTCAACTATAATATCTTTCCTATCCAAGTGGTTAAGTTCTTAGGTGTTGGTCTATCTTGGTCTCTACTAACAAATGTATGTAGATTGCTCATCATGAAGATTCTCCAACAATAGCAAAGGAAAGAAAGGGTGCAGTTCAAAGAAAGACTATGATGGTAGATACCAGCTATATGTAGGAAGGATTGAGGCTAAGGCAAATCTTCTCTTATATAATGAGACAAAATCACATATTCAAGAGGGAAATTCTCTTAAGTCCAAATATCAAACTTTCTATTTTTAGAAAGTTACTACTTTTGAAAAAATATCAGTTTTTGCTTTTAAGGGAATTTGCTTTTTTGCATAGAGATTCTGAGTTTTGGTGGAGTTGTGATGCATTTAGTGGTGTTGTACCTGCTATAACAGCGCCATATCAGACCTGCACAAGTCTGATATCAGTTTCCAGACTAATATATTCTTCTTCCAGCATGTTGTGGTGAGGTTTGGGTTTGCTCTAAGGTGTTATTTCTGCTCATGATTGATTGGTGGTGTGTTGGGCACAAGTGGAGGTGTTTTTTGGGTGTTCATCTCACTGCCCAGCCATGTTGCAACATGTTACAAGTTGATACCAAACCTGCAATCTACCATATTATCACCTATCTACAGTATTCTTCTTGTTGGGTTAGTGATTTCATTGATTATCCATGTTTTATGAGTGTTGCAGCAATTATATAATGTTGTATTGTTTTGACATTTCATTGTAAACATTGGACGGTAGTACCGCCAATGAGTTTGGGCCTTGCTCATTGATGTATGCATTTACCCCACTGAATAAGTGGAAAGTTGTTGGATTTACTTACCCCACTGAACAATTGGAAGCATTGTATTTGCTTAACCCACTGAATAAGTGGAGAGTTTGTATTTGCTTACCCACTAAAAAGTGGAGAGTTTGTATTTGCTTACACACTGCAAAGTGGAAGTGCCATGTTTACTCACCCCACTGAATAAGTGGTTGCTTTATAATCACACTCCGTTGAATAATCATGTAGTGTTCTTTCTTTTCAATTACAAAAGCACTTTGTTGAATAAGTGGTATTGGCTGGCTTTCCACCTAGTGCATTTCCTTATTGTTGTAACATTGCAACTTTATTGTATAAACTTGAACACCATATGGTCCCACCTTGTCTATCTTGGGAGCTAGGTAATCAAAAAGTGGAAAATAAGTTGCATTGCATATTATTGTAGTTGTTGGTAATTTTCAAGATGTAATTCAAAATGTAATGTCCCCTTTTGGCTCTTAGCCAATTTGTGCACATTTGGCCAGTTTCCAAGTCTTCTGAAGGCTAACTGGTTAGTTAAGGAGAACTCCAACATTCTTGGAGAAGCATTTAATCAATCTTGTAGAGCAATTGTTCTTAGCTTTGCGTTCAGTTAGTTAGTTTGAGCCCTTTGATGCTTTCAAAATCATTTTTTGACCTTTTGGGTGCTCTCCAAACTTCTTGGAGGAGCAAGCTATTTTTAGAAAGTCAACAAGTTGATTTCAATCATCTTCCTACTGCTTTAGTTTCATCATGGTATGGTTAGAATTAGATTTCGATGATGTTGCAATACTTTTTGCAACTTGGATGAGTTATTAAGTTATTTAATTAATATTTCAGTAATGTTGTCTAATGTTGAGAAATAATTAAAGGACAACTTAGTGTAATAGCTCATTGGAAAGGTGATAAACTATTTGCACATAATGATTTAAAGCAAAAAATATTTTTTGAGAAAAAACAGTAAAAAGCAAAAGCCTTTTTTCGGGAAAAGTAAAAAAGTGTTATCCTTTTGAAAAAGGAACGAAAAAAGCTATAAAAGGAGGTGTTAGGGGCTCATTTGGATATGTTGAAGATTACACATATTGTTATGCTGCCAAATTGAACCTACAAGTTCTTCCAAAAATCATTTGAGAACAAAAACCCTCATTTGATTCCTAGTTTCAGATTTGAAAGATAATCCCTAGCTAGTGGAGTGGTTCTATTCAGGAATCACATTGTGCTTCAACGGAGTTCCAATTCCAAGGTTTCAAAAAGCAGATAATTCAAAACTGTAACAAGGTTTTAGACCTGCACCAACCATCTATTTGTCAATCTTTGAGCTTGCATTCATTGTGGGTGTGTATGGGAGTGATTTGGTGAAGTCTTTTGAGTTTATATCTCGCTGTCCAGATTGTAACATCAGAGTTTCAGACCTCTTTCAGACCTGCACCAGCCATCTATTTGCCAATCTTTGAGCTATATTAGTTAATTCCATGATGGGTGGTTAGTTCTTTGATGTTGCGATATACATGTGGGGATGTTCTATCAATTTCTTTCATGACCATACTTGTATTTAGAAGTTTTCAAATGAGCTAACATTGTAACACTAAGTGGTAGTACCACCAGTGAGCTGCTATCGATATTTTGTTGTTACCCCATTGAATAAGTGGCTTATTGGTTCTCGCTCACCACTAAAAAGTGGAAGAGTTGCTCTAGTTTATTGTATTCACTCATAGCTGAAAAGTGGGAGAGTTGCTCTTTCTTGTATTTGCTCACCACTGAAAAGTGGAAGAGCTTGCTTGCATTTTCACTATGGTATAAGCTTTCCCACTAAGAAGTGGAAGTGCTGGCTAACTCCACCGAACAAGTGGATACTACTTTCAGTTTCTTATTTTCAAAAGAATTTGTAATCCCATACATTATATGTTCTCATCTTGCCCACACTGGGAACTTGGTGATCAGAAAGTGGAAAGGAGATGCTTGGCATTTCATTCTGTTTTGGGCTAACAAGTTTTTCAAAAAAAAGAAAAATTAAGGGTTGATTATTACATAAAACATTAGGGGTGTATATTACAAAAATTTCATCATAAACAGCAAAGGGAAAGGGCAATAGGGGCAAGCTCTTCTTTATAGTATTGCAACCTCTATTATTTCCCCTATACCTTTCGCATATTTTGGTGGCTTCCACTTCCCAAATCCTCCACACACAACATAAAACACACTTTAGAAACTGTTGTAAGCTTTATAGTTTCTAAAATATCTTACTCATCTTCCTAGCACAAAGCACCCTAGGCTAAGCTCACACACTTCCAAACTTTCACAAATTGTAATAAGGCTTACGAAATAAAATAGGGACTTAACTAAGGTAAGTACCCAAGCAATCGCAACAAATTTTCATGTCCCAGATACACAATTCTAGGCTACATTTGTCTTTGCACATTGATCAATTTTCATCTCTACAAGCACTATGGGTTTCTAGAGACCAAGGTACATATCTTCTAAAAATTTGAAGTCTATGCAATCCAAGGATGCAACCTCAATTGTCAAGTCTCTACCACAAATGCTATTTCTAAGCTTTCCAATCTACATTTCTAATAATTGTGAGCAACTCCCATATTCGACCCAAGGGCACCACTGAAACTCTATCATTACTAGTTCGTACTAGACAAGGGTGCTCTAATTTCTATTGAAACTAATTGCACAATAATTGTTTGGGCTTCCACTTTATCAACTAACAAACTAGAGATGCTTCTTCTACCTTTTTCCTTTTCTTAATTAATTTCCTTTCTATAGTTTAGTGTATATTCAATCTTAATTATTTTTTTTTACTCCAGCATACTAAAGTAGGACTCAAATCAATTTACTTGCTTGCTCTTTCCATTTCTTGAAGTAATTTAAAAGTTAGTTTAATTAGAAAACATTAGAATAGATGTAGAAAGAACACCTTGTCTTCCCTACATTTAGGTGAACATGTTCTATTTCCATCTATTCACATATATTCATGTTTTTGCAAGGTTATATTATCAAAACTCCTCTAGGATTGAGAGTGTTTATCTTCTATGAAGCTCAAAGCAATGAGATTTTAAACTTTTATTGCTGCTATACCACTGACAAGTCGCATGAAAATCTATCATGTGGCCAAGTTTGAGCCACCTTATTTCTTGTTTCTTTTTGTCTTTCTAGTGTTCACTTATTATTTTCTTGACCTAGTATTAGTTACACATATTCCTACCATTAAAAATATGTTATGTTACTACTAATTAAAGGAAATTTTAGACCATAGTTGGTACACCTATTTTATGGTGAACTATTCTTAGGCAAATGGTTTTGTGTATTGAGTTTGTTCAGTTGCTTGTAGTTTTTAAGTTTTCTTATGCTTAGATAGTTTGTTCAATTTTCTCAACTAAGCCTATTAATGCTTTGTTAATTTCCAAGGTAAAGCCCCGTGCGTTTCTTGAGAGAGGAATTCAGTGTCACCACAATTTATCTAATCCCAGTGAGTATAGAGAATACCCGGCTAAGTTGCAACTCTATTTGAAAGAAAGAAATTCAAAACTTTCTTGGTCCTAATTTCAATAGAATTTTAGGGCTAATTTCAATAGAATTCATGTTCCTATAAAGATCATATGTTGTTTGATTTTGCAAGACCTTTGTAGTTACCAATTTTGCTCACATCGATTTAGTTAAAGAGCTATTGCCTTCATCTCAACCCAACATTTCTACAATACTTTTTAAATGATACCTTCTAAGTACAATAAAACCAAACATTGTGACTATAATTCCAATACCAATCATTAGATATCATAACAAGATCAAGACATTTCATACTATGAACCAAAAACAAGTATACACCCTTGTTTCAACAAATGAATATCATTTTTTCAACATGTTTGCTCAAATTTACATTCAATAACCAAAAAAATCTCCTAGTTTTGAGATCATTTTTCTAAACAATGAAAAAACATTTTATTTATATAAGCATTTCCCATTTCATCCCCTCCAAACTATAAGGTACACCTTTGTTGGTACCTTTATTGCACCATTATATCAAGATATTTTGCTATGATGTTATTTTGATCCTTTTTAGATGGCACCTTATATGCATGAGATTACATGATATTTTAAGTTACATGACATGTTCCACCACATAGCAATTTTATTATATGATTAATTAAATGTTTTGGGTTCAATATTTTCATATGATGCAATGATGATGCTTGCCATACATATATGATATTATATCCTACTTCATAATTTTTGATATGTCATATTGTCATTGCAAATATTATATAAGCTTATTTGGTTGTAGATAGCCATAATATGCATATTGTTAAAAGTGTGGGAGGCAAAGAGTATGTGGTTCTACCCATGAAGGGTATGAATCTTCCCAAGAAGGGCTTATTTAAGTATGGAGGAATAAGGTGTAATATGTAAAGGGCTGATTTAGATTTATGAAATTTATTAAATCTACTTTATCCTCATGAAGGATGTGCTTTTTGAGCATAGAGATTCCAAGAAGGAACACACTAAGATGTACTATGTGGATATGACTTCCCTTAGTTTAGACACTCTCTTGCCTTGACCTCCAATGACTCTCCCTTTTATGGTTCGAGAATTTTCAATATTGTGCTTGAGATAAGCCTCACATTTTTTATGTGAATTTCAATGTTGCCATGAGCCTTGCTTGCAATTTGTTTGTATGTAGATCCATGTTAAATCTCTCTTAAGCAAGGCAGCATAATGTTTGAGAGCATTATATTGGTCAAGAGGTAGCCTTACTCCTATTGGCTTGGAGCTTGGAGCTTCAAAAGGCCATGGAACTTAGGGATCTATTTCCTATTTTATGTTGAGAAAATTGTATATCATGTTGAAATGATCTAAAAGTGGCTTAATGAAGATTGTTCCTTAGACATTCAAAAGTTGTCAAAACGGATTCAACCATGTATTCTACAGAATTGTAATGGAAATTGTAAACCACTTCATGTGTATAAAATTTGGAGAAAATGGATATTATTATTAAATGTGTTTAGATCATTTCAGTGACCTAAGTTTTTTTCATATTATTTTCATATTTCTTGAAATTGAGAATTTAGTTTATGAATATGTAGTTGGTTGGATTTATAGTTGAATAAGCCTATGGGCAGGTCTTTATTCTTTTGGAATCAATAGTTATTCAACTACAGGTGAATCAAGCCTATGAAGCCATGCAAACCTTACATTTGTTGTTAAATGTTTAATATGATGTTTCTTTCCATTTTATCATACCCAAAATGTGTAGGAGTGAATTCCATGCTATGTTAGTTGAATAATAAAAACAACCTTTTATAATATTGAATGAAAATTTGTCAAACATGTCAAAAATGCATGCTTGTTGCCTATCACAACTTGAATTCGCCAATTTACCATTCAAATTTGTCGTGGCAAACATTGGGTTCACCACGAGGTGAACATTTTCTATGAAAGAAACAAATGCTGCATATAGCAGCAAATAGCTTACACATTCTTAAAAATCTTTTTTTCATTGATGTTTGCAAGTTGGAATTTGTTCCTATAAGTCACATAAGGGTTTATTATGGGGAGCTTTAAAGCAGACTCATTTATATGTTTCAATATGTTTATAAGATTTAATTATTTTACTTGATTTTGTTCCTTGTAAGCAAGTTAAGATGTCGGGTTAGCAAAATGGATGCAAATAGTATTTAGCCTTGTATGATATTATATTGTACATTAGAAAATGGGTTAAAATACATGTGTGACAATCCTAGTCATTATCTCTCTTTTACCCTTGCTTAATGGAATTAAAAGAATGATCAACGATTCATTAGTGAAGTGGTAACATTCCTTATGCTTTAGAAAAAATAAATGAAAGTTTTATTGCATCTAATTCATATGAGTAATGCTTAGGGGATTTGGGTTTAATGATGCTCATTCCTTATTTAGCTTGTTGTGAATGTGGTAAGGCCATGTTGAGATGTGAGCCACCCTTTGTAGGTTGAAATGATGTCATCATTTTTCACCTTTGTTCTTAGTAAAATTTGGGTCCTCAAGGTTAACCCTTGACAGCTCAAAATAAATATCCCTGATATGCTACATCAGATTTTTATACGCTTGTGCCAAATGGTGCAGTATAAACAGTACTATGCAGCAAAAGGCTAAACCTGATTCAAGAAAATGCCAAATCACACAATTTCAGAAAACTCCACAAATGCCTCTGTTTACATACTCTTGCAATTTCATTCGGTTACATCTCGTAACAAAAAATGATAACAAGATGGGCTCAGACCAAAATAATATCCAATTGTACAGCAACAAAATAATTAAATCAGACAAAAATCCCAATGAAAAGACTTAAAACCATCTGAAATTTGTTCTTAAATTCATGTAACAAAAATTAAGTGTTTCTTCAATTTTTTGGGACAGGAAAGTGCAGGGCGTGGGGACAAGGTTTTTGGGCTGGCAAAGGAATGGCTAAATAACTTAAACAAACTAAAAGCAGATGAAGTTTTAAAAAGTAAATACAATGTGCTGTATTTGCAATAAGAATCCTCCCCCTTTTAGATTTTTAGGATTATTTGGCATTTTTTTCCTATAAAAGTTTGCCATTTTATTTTTATGCACCAAATGGAGCAGGCTGTCCAATACTGAAGAATGGGGTAATCCCCTCCAAGTCCCCAAGATATCCAGGACGTTGGAAAAATCACCTAGACCCCAAGGACACATCCCCATGGAACATCGTTGAAAATTCTAACTATAATTATAAAGAAATAATATGAAATTCAAATTACCACATAAAAATTGGCTCCAAAAAAGAACCTTAGCCTAGAATTATGTCATAAATGCCCTGTTATAACAATTTCAAGTTATAGAAGTCTCAAACAAATTTCGCTATTAAATTTAGTCCCTACAATACCAAAACTGTCTCCAAAAAAGCACATTAATCTAAAATTACCACCCAACACTATGCCATAACAAAACAGAAACTACAATAGTCTCACACAGCTTCACATTAAAGTTCAGTCCTTCCATGAAAAAAATGTACCCAAAAGGGGACAAAAAAGTTAAAAACTAAAATTAACCCTTAAAAGCCCTGCCATAACAAATTCAAGGCATAATAGTCTCGAACAGAAGTTTGGTCTGAAATTTAGTCCCTTTACAACAAAATTGCCTCCAAAAAAGAAAATTATTCTAAAATTACACCTAAAAACACTGCCATAATAAATTCATGCTAGAATGGTCTCAAACAAACTTCCCTTTAGAAATTCAATTCTGTTAAAAAATTCCTGATTCCAAAAAATCTAAAATTTTCCTTCAAAACCTTGTCATTTCAAAATTCATGCTACAATAGTCTCAGGAAGTTTTTCTTTGAAATTCTGTCATTCAACAACTAAATTGTCAAAGAACTAGAACAGACTAAAATTACACCATAAAAGCTCTGCCATAACAAAAAAAAAAATTTAAAAAATTGTTTCCAAAAAACTAAAATTACCCCTGACACGCCCTGCCATAACAAAATTCAAATTATAGAAACGTTAAGGAAGTTTTGCTTTGACATCCAACATCTTGTAGCAAAAATGTCTCCAAGAAAAATAATAGCCCAAAATTTATATCCTAGAAACCCTGCCATAACTAAATTCAGACTACAATACAGTCTGAAGGAAGCGTCGCTTTGAAATTCAGTTATTTTGGGGACAACGCAATAAATAGTCTGTAAGGAAGCTTTTCTTTGAAATTTTATTTCTCTGTGACAAAATTGTACCCAAAACGTCCAAAATTAAACCTTAGAATCCCTGCGATTACAAAATTCAGGCTTCAATACTCTCAGGAAGATTCATTTTGAAATTCATCCTGCTGTTACAAAATTATCTCTAAAATCTGAGTGATATGCTAAAGATTACCCAACAACCACCTTATCACAGCGAAATTCAAGAAACAGAAAAACAAATTGGTCTTAATCTCGCGCACACACATATAAAACATAACAAATTCATCAACTTAAAATCTATTTTCTCCTCGTTAACATTTATCAAGATTAGTTTTAAAAACACAAACATGACAAACTCGCCACTTGGAAATTTATTTTCCCCCGACATTCTTAACTAAAATAAAAATTCCCCGCAAGACAAGAAATCCACAAGGATTGCACAAACCAATACACAACAAAAGAGCCGTAAATGCAAATATTCGACGACAAATTTGCTCTACTCCTCAGCGCATAGATTAAAAATAAAATCCATCAACTAACACACAATTTTGAAACAAAAAGGCAACGGATTTCAGGCTTAAAAGACAATTCACTCACCCTGATCTTCTTCGTCTGCTCGGTGATAATCTGAAAGCTTGTAAATCGACGGCGAATGACAGAAATTTTAAAGATTGCAAGGGTTTGAAACAAATGGAAGATTGGATCTTTTGATGGACTTCCATGTGCACACAGGCGAGAAGACAATTATTGTTGCGCAATTCAAACAATCACGGAAACCGGAGTTCTTACCAATACAGTGCTCTTTTTATGGGACACGTTGCACGCAAGCTAATTTCCACGCTCTAAAATAAGATTTCGCCGAGTAATTATTTGTTTTTACTGTCACCACATCGAACGCGTGTCGTTTTTACCCGTTGGGAATTCCCCCCGTTTATTTGTATTGAAAGGATGATCTCTAGGAAAGCGGGTTGGTGGTATCGTTGTATTTATGGCTTTTTTTCAATGCATTATAAACATTTTAATGATGATCGATATAGCGTGGGGGAGCCATCTTGTAAGGTAATATAATTACATTCTCCTTTTAGGGGGTACGAACCTAGAGGGTGGAACAGTTTTTTTAAATAGTTGATTGTTTATTTATTAATAAATGTTTTTTCTAATCATTAAAAATAGTTGATTGATTTATTGCAGATTCATTCATATCCATTCAATTTCTCTTAGGGATCAAGAACCCTTCGTCATTTATATTAAAATTATTAATAAATAAAGATTTATTTTATTATATTTTTAATATATATATTAATTAATTATAAAGATGAAATTTTCATTTAAATTTTTTTCAAATTTATGTTGAAATGAACAAAAAAAATAATTTAAATTTTTAAAATTCTATTATTTAAAATAAGAAGGTTCTTTGTTTTTAAAGATGTAAGTTTTTAAAATATGAAAAAGTGATAGAAAATATTAATAAAAACAAGTAGAATATATATATATTTAAAGAAAACATATAATTTCATAATGTGAACAATTTCTTTTTAAATTACTAACATTAAATTTTAATTATAAATAATTATTAATAAATTGTATATAGAGTTAACAATAGACAGTAAGTTATTTGTTCATATATTTAATTTCAACTTTTCATTTTAATTGTACAAATATTTTTTTCAATACACCTCACATAATTATATTTTAAAAATCATAATACTATTTAAATAATGTCCACATTAAATATTTATTTATTTCAAATATATTAAAAAGCTATTTAATATAATAAACAATATTTAAAAACTTAAATGAACAACATATTTATTTCACTTTAAAGATTCTAAAAACATAATAAAATTAGCATAATAAAAATATTTTTTCATTAATAACTAATTTAAAGTAATAAAATGTACAATAAATAGAACATGTTTAATTTATAAAAATATTGTAAATTTTCATTATCTTAGAACATTATAATAGCTTCATTTAAAATATTGATTTAATTTCCTCTTCATAATTACTTTTCTACAAATTTTGAAAATTATTTTTATTTATTTTTTAATTATTTTTATATTAATTACAACTTTCTATCACACAAATTTTACAATAAATTATCATTTTTCCATAAATTTTAGATCAAATTGTTTTTCCATAAATTTTAAATTAAATAATTTTATTTATTAAAAAAATATATCTACCAAACTTTTCCTCTTTATAAAGATTTCATTAATATAACATCTCTAAAATAAAATGTCTCTAAATATGACTATCCCAATTATTAAAGTTTCCTTTATTTTCTAACTTATAAATTTAATATTAAATCTTAAACTTCATAAAATCAAAACCCTCATCTTCCAATCTTTGTATTGACTTCAGTATCATGAACCGTATGCTCAAATGAAGTCAATGGTGAATGGTAGATTTAGTTATTTAAAAGAAAATAACATTTGTATCGGGGTTACATAGGGTATTATCACTTAGGCCTAGAAAAGAACTGTTTGGTCAGAAGGAAGGATGCTCAAATCTTTCTAAATGAGCCCACCAAGGATCAAGTCTTGGTGAGTGCAAAGGCTCCGACACCAAAAAAGGGATGAGGCTGGGATCGTGCCCCAAATGAATTTGGCCGAATGGATACCCCTCAATATGTTAAGCATCACGTCAGTATACAAAAGTCAAATGTGTAAATTGAAATAAATAAATAAAAGGGGAGGGCTAAAACAATATTAAATTCATTTCAGATTTTTATTTTATTATTTATTGAACAAAGCAAAATTACAAAGATTTCAAATTTTTATTTGACAAGATTCTTGCTTAAAATTAAAGTTTGGAGTCTACATTATCAAATATGATGTTATATTAGCATGTTTTATGTTGAGGTGTTCAAAAAGAGTTCAAAACAAGATACCTAGACAAATAATTGTAAAGTAAGTCATATTTTGATTGTGTACTTATATGACATCACATGACTGATTGCTCTTTAGATCTAAAAAATACATTTCATTGAATTATAAGTACTCATAATCAAACATACAAATTTGAAGTCACAACTACTAATTTTATACTACTAAACTTATTGAAAGTCACCACTACTAATATTATACTACTAAACTTATTGAAAGTCACAACTACTAATATTATACTACTAAATTTATTGAACATTACATCCATATTACACCCATAAATAATATTACAATCATTACAACATGCTTAACCATTGACTCCTCTCTCATATATATTAAAAAATTAAAATAATGGCATGCAAATTATTCCAATATAATATTTTGACAATTTAATATAACAAAATACAAAGCATTCCCGTGCAATTTCTTCACCTCAACATTCTGCACATCCAGGATTGATAAACTATACTCAATTTAAACCATTTCTACATTCCCAGTAGACAACAATTTCGGTTGGAGTAACATTATATATTGAAAAGGAAAAACTTCTGTCTTACCAATTATTTGGTCTTTGTGGATATTAATATATACATTAAATTAAAACTATTTTAAATAACTTGAAATTAATTTATTTGATTTATTATTTTACCAGTTAAATTATCTAATTTTAATATTTTAATTGAAAAAAATGGATGGTTTATATTGAAAATTGATTGTGCTCAGCTGGTTCTATGGAAGAGTAAATTGAGCAGACTAAATATTCTAAGTTTCACTCATAAAATTGGAGTACAAATTTTGAAAAGGAAATTTGAGCTGATATGGTGTTGGGGCTTGGAGGTTTGCAATGTCCACTGAGATATTTTAAGATATATATATATAAAATATTAAACCGTATTTAAATTTTCTTAAATTTGTAAATTGAGACTGAATTTCATTTATCATAAAACTATTTTTATTTTAATACTTTCTCAAAAATAATATTCGTACTATTAACGAATTGATAGGGATAAATATTCATAACTTATCACAACTAATTCATGACAAAAGAAACAAATTTAATCATATCTCAAATTCAATTAGATTTATAAATGAAATCTCAAAAAATTACATAAATAAACTACAGTTGAAAATGCACCACAATACTAAATTTACAAAATCTATAATAACCAACATCACTCTATAAATTTGACGTGCTTCTCAAAGATGGAAGTGCTAAATTCTATTCTCTATGTTGCAATGATACTCTCTGATGCTGTCTGTTGTAAGAGTTCTGTGTCTTCAATTTACTAGTTTTTATTTGAATGTTTACTCCTGAGCCTGCAAATTTTAGGTGGCAGATTTTGTATATAGTCAGGTATCTAATTATTCAAATAGTTTTAATTCTTCAGATGGTTCTAGTTTGATAGATGATTTGTAATTGTTAGTATAGCTTCTCAAGCCCCTTTTATGATTTAAATTTAAGAAAAACATCCCTCAAAATAAATAATTGCCTCAAAATAGTTGAAGTAAAATACTCCTAAAATTTAAATAAGTTAGGAGCTCCCTTCCATGAAACCAACTTCCTCCTGGAGGACTACCGCTCCTAGTTTTTAATGTTTTTAGTAAAGGGGATTGAGATCACGGCGTTGCTGCAGAATGGACCAACTAAAAAGAAAGTTGCAGAACGCACCCATTTTACCAGTTCTTTAACCAAGTACCAATTCTTATGTATTTAACCACAGAATGCAACCCACGAAGCCGTGTAATGCAACCATGTAAAAAAATTTCAGCTAAGTGTCATATCTTATTTGCTCTAAGTGGCTTTCATTATGTTTAACCTTTACTGTGTTGTGTACTTTCCACAGCCTGCTTAGCTCTCTCTAGTGAGGAATCAAAGGCACTTGTTGTGTGGATAGCATCCTATGAGCATCTCTTTAACCCAATTGCAGTTGTTATGTGGCTAATTGAGTTGTAGGTGGGAGGTTGAAGCTTTGGTCAGGTAGCAGTTGTTTTATTGAAAGTTTTTGGTAGCTGTATCTCTGATGCAGTTCCTTGGATGGATTTGAGAGACTATTTTCATAGAACAGGGGATCTCATTAGACAATTTTTTAGTCTGCTAAGGATAATTTCAAATTGTTTTGGGGGTTAATAGGAGGCCCTACTTTTTGGCTTTCAGATTTAAGGGGGTTATGTTTGGGGTGGGACTGGAAATTTTCCTCACCAGCTTAGGTGGATATTTTGCTGCTAGTTTTAGATTCCCACCAGTAAATTTAGGGATAATTTTTGTACGGAAAAATTCGTTCAAGCACCAACTTCCTAACAAACTTCAGCTAAATTATTTAGCATTAGCTGTTGCTAAAAAAACTAATGGGACTACCAACTTCTATCAATTTTGGAGCTTAAAATTTAAAAAATACACAATATTACAAAATTCATGGGGCCACTTGGTTTAAATGCTCCTAATAGTTCCAGCAGCATCTGCTAAAATATTTCAGAAAACCCCCCTCTATGGGACCAAAGGCTAAGACTTCTAGTTTTTCTGAGCTATATTTACACTGTTGAAACCACTTTCATGCAGAAAGCCACTAGCTTCTCTTGGAAGAGCCCACTGAGAAAAATCTATAGCCTCCTTCCATAAGAGAGGGTCCACCTGTAAGATCTTTTCAATCTTAGGCCATGCAAAATCATTCTCCGTTTCTGAGTCACTCTCCTTAAACTTTAAGGTAAAAAAACTCCACATTTTTTCAAGCCTTGGATTCCAGCATTCCAAATATTGGAGTTTGGGACGATGTGTATCTCAACGTGTTTTTCTTGTTGACAACTTATTCTGCTGTTTTAATTGAGGGAAAATTTGTTAGGCTGAGTTTGAAACCTCCCCAGAGTTTATTTATTTTTCCACAAAGTAAGTTGAATTAACTGTCAACTACAACCCAAAAGGCTCTTAAAAAAGTGCATTTATTTGTCCTATTTGTCCTATTTCTGTACTAAGTCAAAATGAATGAATGTAAGTTTTTAATAACCTCCATGAGACCAAGCAGTCTATGGGACCGAAGGATAGACTGCAGTATTGGTCTTTGATAACAAAGAGAAAAGTCTTTTTATAAAAGGTAAAGGCAGTTTTTAGGTCACTGCTATGTGAAATATCAATTTGATCTATAATTTGCAAAAATTCCATTGGGCACTGTCTTTCCATTTACCTTATATAATGTTTTAATGAGGTCTACAGTCTTACTCCCTCCCAATTCAAACCTGTTACCTTCAGTATAAAATGCAAACATCTTCACCATTATGTAATACCTGCTATAAACTTTGAGAAGCATGGAGCTATTTAAGCAATGTGTTTATACCTGTGCTAAGGTACAGATCACATTATACGCTAAATAGTAAAAAGATGGACTTATAAGGTTTCCCACTCCCTATTCAAAATTCATAAGACATTAAACAGGATTAAGGCCCTTTTCTACAATGCATTTCGCTTTCAAGAAACAAAATACTGTGGTCTAGAAACCACGATACAGTTATATTATACTTTGTCAATTATCTTTGAGATTCAAAAGCAGTAAAAATATTCATCAGTCCTTGGAATCACTTTTTCTTTACAAAATAAAGAATACTCTTTTGTAGGGGCAATTCCCCAGTTTCTTCCTCACTGCCCAAGGCATGAGCCCTAAGCTCCACCAGCTCAAAAGCAGAAACCTCAAAACAGGAGTGGTCTGAACTTGACGCACTGATGATTTATATCTTCTACAAACAATTTGCCTAAAACGAATTTTCCTGACCTTTGCCAAAGAGAGCAGGACTTCTAAGTTTTTTTATTCTTTTCTCAAAATTCAAAAGACAGTGAACGTGATCATGGCCCATTTTTACAAAATTTATGGAATTGGCTTCTGAGAAACACAATGCTATGGTCCAGAACCCACAATGGTGATCCTATACTTTGTCCATATCATTGCTGAAATTCACAAGCAGAAGAAAATTTCGCCTCTTCTTGAGATCTCTTTTTCTTTAGAAAATAATAAAAAAAAAATTAGGAGTATTTTCCCATTTCAATACTTCCTGCATAAGATCTGAGCCCTCAGCCTCACCAACTGAAAATTAAAAAACCTAAAACAGTTTTAGTGTTGTCAGAAACATGATGATTTCATTTGCACTTAAAAATTTTGTTTTCGTTATCTAATATTAGGGACTGCAGAAGCATCAGTTCTCTAACCCTAAAACAAATTTGACTTCGAATGTGCCAAATAGAGCATATACCCAGCACAGTGTTGCCCTCGGATAGATCTAAACAGAAAAAGCCAAAGGATGCAAAAAGACTGGAAAATTTATGCATGGAAAATTTATGCATAGATACACTTTCTCATCTAACTTTAGAATTTAATTATAACATATGCGGCAGCAAAAACACAATATGTTAACAGAGGGAGTCCTCCAGCCAAAAAGCTAATTCAGTCAGGCCAAAATACACCCAAAATCCACTAATAAAACCAACTAAAGAAAACAAAAATTTAAATTTGCAATAGCGTAAGAGAATGTTCTCTGTAATATGTTTACATTAATCTCAAAGGAACTTCTCTCTGAAAATCAACACTTAAATGGAAAAATTGTCAAAAGAAATAATATAAGCATCAAATTACCCCACACAAACCAAAATCTTCGAATTACAACAGTCTCAAACAAGATTCCCTTTATAATACAATCCTTCTGTAACCAAATTGTCTCCAGATAAGAACATTAGCCTAAACTGACTCCTTGAAAACCCTACCACTACAAAATTGAAGCTACAATTGTCTGAATTGTCTCCAGAAAAGACTAATAACCTAAAATCCTTCCAGCAACAGAAATCATAAATGCTCTTAAACATGTTCTCATAAAATAGAACCCAAAAAACTAAAACTAAAAAAATCACTTCCCCTTGAGAACAACAATTCGCTTTCTTACTAAGAATCACAAAACACAACAATTTCCTACAGCCAAAACCCATTCCAAATAACAAATACCAAAGATTAGAAAAGCAATTTGCTCCAGCAACCAAATAATCTGAAAAATTAACAGAACTGTACCTGTCCTGGACTGAAATTCCCAAATTTTACACGCAGAGTTAAAATTTTCCTTCAATCAAATAATATACAAAACCACGCAAACCATCTATAAAACACTACAGCAGAAATTTCGTAACAACTGAGGCTCAAACTTGACTTACCTTAACAGCTTCGCCTGGTCGAAGATAATCTGAATATTGTAATTGGACGACGGTAAACAGTAAATTCAGAGCATACAATTCTCAGATGAAATGAGGGTTTCTATCAGGGAAGAATTGGATGTTTAATTAAGAGAAATGTGCTCAGACAAAACACCAAACCACCCCAATAATTGTTCCTGTTCAATTGCCGTACAAATGGGAACCCAAATTTCTTTTATAAAACGTGGCTCAATTTACTTACTGAAGTTTGGAATCTTTTGTTTGTTTTTACCGCCGCCCTTATTGAACACCAAACTGCAGCTTGAATTGTCTGTTTTGAATGCCAACACGGTACCTATTTTTAGATGAGATGGTTTCATTGAAGGTATTGGATTCATTATTTATAGTTAACTAAGAAAGTTAGCTTATACGGAACAGAATGTGTACCTTGCTTTGCCTGTCCACAGAGGTAATGTGAACTAAGATAGGTTTTGCTTGCTTGTAGAATATTCACTTCTACGTGTTATTTATTTAGTTTTGTAGGGAACATTGCATGTGGGAGTTCTAAGATGGAGTGTCGTCCTGGTAAAAGGGATTCCAACAAGGTTTGTGCCAGTCAAACTTGTTAAAAAGTATTATTTGGATGGCTTTTGAATCAACTTTTAGTTGGGACAATTAATTTTAGTTAATATTGTTGAGTTTGATGGCAAAGAAGTGCTTTGGAAGAGTTGTGTAATGGTGAAAAATATAGATTTTAATCATTTTTGGTTTTGACTTTATTTTGATTGGGTTGATTTTAGCATATAAGTGGTGTATTTCTTGTAAATAATTTATTTCTTATATAATTATGTTTGTATATATTTTTAATTTTTATTTTATCTATTATTTGAATATAAAATTTGTTAATTTGTGTATTAAGATGTTGTATTTAAGGTTAAACTTTAATTTTTTTAAGTCTCTTTATTTAAGGAAGATCAAATTCTAATTCATTCCCAAAATTAGGAATAAGCCCAATAACATTTCTTGCATTCCTCATAAAGGACATCATAAATTAAACGCATATGCATAAGGAGATAAACATGTCAAACACTCCTCAAATGAATCCTCTAGAACTAACCAACCATAGCTTAAGATTCATATCCATGAGAAGACAAAGCATAAAATATAAAGCATATGAAAACAAGATGAGCAATACTACTTAGATGATTATCCCTTGAGTAGACCAAGAGTGGGGAATGAGATTGTTCCTCTAGGATACACCAAGCCAGAATGACTCTCTCCGAGAATAATCTCCTCTATAGGTCCATCATAAACTCGTGCCTATGTCCAGATGAAGGCTCCTCAAACTTCCTACTAAAACCTCTAAAGAGTAATCATCTCAAGATGAACTAGATTACTCCTTATTTTATTTCATGTACAAAGATTTTCAAATATGGTGTAAGAAATTGAGAGTTCTCTGATAGTGAGTTGGCTAGTTTGTTGATACATACAGATAATTCACGTTACGAGATATACATTGGAGAGAGACGTGGTTAGTCATTTCTATATTGTGGGCTTTGACTATAAAATAAAGTAGTTATTTACTTTTAGGTTTCCCAAATATTATTCTGTAAAAGTCCTCTTCTTTATTATCAAGAAGGTTCACTTGATACGACTCATGGGAAACATAAGAGGGAGATATGTAAAGGTTTTTCTTATTGTGGGGTTTTGACTACAAAATAATAAGGTGGTTGTGTGCTTTTAGAATTTTCCATCTTAATAATAAATGAGATAAGGATGGGTTTGCTCCCTATTGGTCTTGGGTTCGACTCCACTCCCGATTTTGAGAGGTGGGACTTCTTGCAGGCGGGGGATCTCACCCGCAGAGGACTAGTCTCGCCCTAGCTCGCTCCAGGTACCCAAGATACGGGTTGCTAGACCATTGGGCTAGGTCGCGGGGACACCCCTATTGTATAAAAAGAAATGAGATAAGGAAATATCTAGTTTATAAGGTATAATTTGACATTTCGATCGCGATGTCATGTTGTGTTCCTAGATTATATAGACATGCAATAGGATCTTTGACTGTAATACGAACAATTCTCTTAGTATTAAGTACGATGGTCATGTGCTTGGGTGCTTCATAAGAGTGTGGTTTAGCATTTGAAGGTTAGCAATGTGGATTGATGGATTTTAAGTGTTCATGGATACTTGGAGACTTGTTTGAGTTTGGAGTTCTCTTAGGTTTAGAGGCATTTTTTGAGATGATTACTCTTTGGAGGTTTCAATAGGAAGTTTTAAGAGCCTTCACATGGATATGGATGTGAATTCACAATGGACCTATAGAGGAGATTGTTCATGGAAAGATACATTGTAGCTTGGTGTATCTTGAAGGAGAGATCTCATTCCCCACTCTTGGTCTACTAAGTGGATAATCATCTTAGAGGTATTGTCCATCCTATTTTTAGATGCATTATGTTTTATACTTTGTCTTCTCATGAATATGGATCTTGAGCTATGTTAGTTAGTTCTAGAAGGTTCATTTGAGGAGTGCTTGGTATGTTTATCTCCTTGTGCATATGATTTTTATTTATCATGTCCTTTTATGAGGAGTTTAGGAGATGTTATTGAGCTTATTCTTAGTTTTGGGAATGGATTTGAGTTAGATCTTCCTTGGATAGAGAGATTTACATCCATGTTGATTATATGAGATACGATTTCTAGTTATTGTTCCTCCATTTTCTAGCTTTCTGACACATTTTGAATTTTTAAATTTCGTCAACAAATGAAAAAATTATCGTGATTTTATTAAGACGGTGTCAATATGATTTTGAGAGAAAAAAATTAAGTTTTTAAATTTTTAAATGTTTGAATTTATTAGACATGCAAGTTATATTCAATGTTAATTTAGGAAAAATATTGTTTTCTCCATGTTTGTGGAAAGTTACCTTCTGAGATGGGTGTTGAATGTGGGGTAATTAGGGAGTGTAGATTCTGCTTTTCCATATCTACTATTATATTGTTGTATACGATATTATGCTTAGCCAAGCTTTGTAGACCATTGAGATAGATGGACATATTTTATATTATTGCTCTCTATCATATCCTAGCATCAATCATAGCCTGTTATAGTTTGATAGAAATGCATGTAGATATGTTAGGAATGCACTAGATTTCATCATGCTATCAATTTCTTTTTGCTAAGTATTATGTGCAAGGTCGGTGGTTCTTCATATTAGGAAAATCTCTCTGAGGAAGTATAAGCTTCATGGTTGGGTGGAAAAAGCGCCTAGATCATGTTCTCATCCTTGAGTTGCAAGATGATATATGGATTGGACTATTGAAGACTCCAACATTTATGCACCTTATTTGTGTTTCTAATTATATTATTTCGACTATAAGGTGATGGACTGCCTAAGTCACTTATCGTACCACATCATCTTATGTAATTATGAATCTTGTATGAATGAAATGACATTAGATGACATGGCATACATTTTGGATTGGATATATTTCTTTGGAGTTGATGTAAATGCAAGTACTTATTTTTTATTAGAATAAATTGACGTTCGTTTAAAATTCAGTTCCTTACAAGCAAAGCTTACAATCTCATGATATGTGCCAGAGTGCTTCATTAATTCAAAGATTTTGAGAGCATCCTTGCAAAATCCATGTTGTGTGTATCCTACAATCATTTCATTCCATGAGATGAAATCTCTTTGGGGTATTTTGTCAAACAATTCACGTGCCTTTTTTATTCTTTCACCAAGGCAATTGCAACTATAACATCTAATAAAATTCATCTATTCTTTATGCTTTGATGGATGTCCATACCCTGTTCCAATTCTCCTATTTTGGTATAGGCAAGGAGAACACTGGCAAAAGTTGTCCAGTTTGGCTTTACACCTGCCAATTGTATTTGCTTGAAAGTTTCTAAAGCTTTTTAAAAATATCCATTTTGTGCATATCCTGCAATCATTGCATTCCATGAGCTAACCTCTCTTTGAGGCATTATGTCAAACGATTTATGTGCCTTTTTTATGCTTCCACATTTTGCATACATGTCTACCAAAGCATTTTGCATACATATCTACCATAATATCTAAAAAAACCTCCTTCCATGATGCTTTGATGGATGTCCGTACCCTATTCCAAAGCTCCCATTTTGGCACAAGCAAGGAGGATATTGGCGAAGATTATGGAATTTGGCTTTACACCTACCAATTGCATTTGCTTGAAAGTTTCTAAAGCCTTTTCAACAAATCCATTTTGTACATATCCTGAAAGCATTGTATTCCATGAAATGATATCTTTTTCGGGTATTGTGCCAAATAGTTCATGTGCCTTATTAATTCTTCCACTTTTTACATGCATGTCTACTGGGGTAGTTACGACTATAATATGTGAAAAAATTCCTCTATCCTTTATGCTTTGATGGATGTCCATACTACATTACAAAGCTCCCATTTTGGCATGGGCAAGGAGGATACTATCAAAGGTTGCAAAATCTAGCTTTAAACCTGACAATCTATTTCCTTGGAATTTTCCAATCTTTTCAACAAATCCATTTTCTGCATAGCTTACAATCATTATAGTCCATAAGACCACATCTCTTTGAGGTATATTGTTAAAACACTTCATGTGCCTTGTCTATGCTTCTACATTTTGTATACATGTCTACTAGGGCAGTTGCAACTAGAACATTTGACAAAATTCCTCTATCCTTTATGCTTTGATGGATGTATAGACCTTTTCTAAAGCCCCCATTTTTGTAAAGGCGAGGAGAAAGGTAGAAATTTATTGTAGAAAGATATTTGTAGACATAGGGAGAATGGTAGAAATTTGTTGCAAAAAGATATATATTGAGTAGTGGGATGGTTGAAGGAGTTGGATAGAAAGTTGTTGCTGATAAATCTGGATAAGAACGACATAATTTCCCTATATATCGAGCAGTGGGATGGTTGAAGGAGTCGAATAGAAAGTTGTTGCTGATAAATATGGATAAGAATGATATAATTTCCCTCGCCAGCATGATGTGTTTTCAAAAGTTGACATAACCTCCATGAATGAAAAATAAAGAAATTCTAACAACGAGGATGTCTTTCATCATCTTGCATCCCAATTCTTGTAGTTTCCAATGTCCGATGTCCAAAGTGAACCGGTGCACTTCAAATAGGATACACCTTCAAGCTCTCTCCTAACCATCTTCAAACTTGGGTCTCATCAATATCAATTTATAAGTACCATCATACACAATTTTGTAATACCATGAATATGCAACTGTAATGTAATTAAAATTATGATTTTATTTCTAAATATACAAATGCTATTCTTTTCTCTCGAACAACAATCAGTAAACCTCATTATGTGAGTTTCTCAAATGGCATGTGTATGTGTCATTTACAACATAAACATGATTGTAAATTATTTTACTTCTTTATATATAAAATTATAATAGTTTATTTCTAATTAAAACCAGACATATTGAAATCAAATTAGATAAAAAAATATTTGTGAATTCATAAATCTATTAGCTATCTTACTAGACAAAGGGACATGAAGCAACATTAGAAATATCTAATTACAAATGAGACAAAATCTAGCACTTCTATAAAATTATATACCCTGATTTTGTAATGTATTTATTTGGAATATTTAATTAATTATAAATGGTTGACCTAACATTGGCAAGAGATAATACAACTAATCTAAACAAAGATACTTTACAAAATGGCAAGAATAATTGTAAGCCCTCTCTCTCATTTCTTGATAGTCAAGCATTTTTCAATTTACTTTAAGTGTTCCTCACCTTTTGTCTTTTTCGCGTCATCATGAACCCCCTCCACCTTTTCATTTCATACATATGCATTTTTGGTGAAAATAATTTAATGAAACATGCATATTATCATAAAACAGATCTGTATATAAGCAATGATCTACATTGCAATGTATGGGAACCAAACCATCTCAACATGGTAATTTAATGATGAGTTCTCCACAAGATTGGAAACCATTTTTAATGGCTATTGGAAATTGGTGGGAGGCCATGAAAGGATTGTGGAAGAAGAAATTGTCTCTACCATGAAGGCATGTTAATCTAGAGGCCTCACTACATTTGACATTGTTGATATATGTGGTCCAAGCAAAGAAATCCTAGGCAGGTTGAGAGATCAATGGGAGATAAGAGAAAAGAAAAACCCACAAATCCCACTTCCTTAGGTACAAATATTCACAAAATATGTACACAATATATTCCAATGTAGCCCCTCCTCTTCCTCAGTAGAAATAAGGATTGGACAAGTCCATGGAGGCTCTACAAGTGGAAAAACTAAACCTTGTGTAGTTAAGTTGGTGGGATTATTATATCCAAGGAATTTCTAGATATCACTTTTGCTCTAGCAGAGCTCAAGGAGAGAGGCCTGATTACAAGCTAGGCACAACCAACATGAATACAAAGGCCCTCTCTAAGCTTGTGGATGGTGGTGTTCTTATTCTTTGCAACTAGGTATAATTTTATGTACTTGACCCTAGGCCTTTGACTATTTTTTGATAAGCATTGGGGTGGAGGGAAGAAGGGTGTGCTTGCAAAATTGAATCTTTCCAAGAAATTTGTTTTGAACACCTCCAACTTGAAGATGTATTGGAACATTATTAAGGTTGCAGGGGGTGAGTTTTATTAGAGGAAGTTGCTTGATGTGTTGGCAGGGATTTATGCTAAGCACTCTGCCACTATATCTAATGTTGCCTTAAAGTGGGTTACGTAGTAAGGGCCTGTGTATCCTATTGTTGGCATTAGGAATGTTGATCATTTGGATGAGAATTTGAAGGTTTTTGGGTTTGAGTTAGAAGAATCAGACCTATAGAAGATAGAGGTGGTGCAAAGGGAAAGCAATGGGCTTGTTGGTGATTGCTATGATATGGAGAGATCTGACTAAATAAACGAGGTTAAGACTTGGCAACACTTGCATGTAAAGACTTTCTTCACTTATTGGACTATGATGGAAGAACATATTCTACAACATTTTTTAGAATCTAAAGATCGAAAAATATTGTTGTTGTAAATACTCTTAATCCTATATTAATATGTGTTCTACAAGCACCTAGAAAACATATTGACACAATCACCACATGTTTAACTAGCATCTTAATGATAGAGTGTAGTGTCTTTGAGATAGTCAACCTAGACAAGAAGTTCAACCATGCAAACATAATGATCAATCGTAGGTGTAATACAATAAGGGGTACTCATGTAATTGAAGTATGTACAACTATCATCCACTAAACCCGCATGGTTGCATGCATATAAAACATAATCTAAAAGCTTACAATTGTCAAGATATGTTCCATAGTGCTTCATTAATTCAAATATTTTGGGAGCATCCTTGCAAAATCCATGTTGTGTGTATCTTGTAATCATTACATTCCATTAGATGACATCTCTTTGGGGTATTTTGTCAAATAGTTCACGTTCCTTTTCTATGCTTTCACTAGGTTAGTTGCAACTACAACATTTAATAAAATTCATTTACTCTTTATGCTTTGATGGATGTCCATACCCTGTTCCAATTCTCCTATTTTGGCATAGGTGGGGAGAATGCTAACAAAGTTGTCCAGTCTGGCTTTACACCTATCATTTACATTTGCTTGAAAGTTTCTAAAGCTTTTTTAAAAAATCCATTTTTTGCATATCCTGCAATCATTGCATTCCATGAGATAACATGTCTTTGAGGCATTCTATGAAATGATTCATGTGCCTTTTTTGTGCTTCCAAATTTTGCATACATGTCTACTAGAGCAATTTGCATACATGTCTACCAGAGCATTTTGCATACATGTCTACCATAATATCTAAAAAAATTCCTCCTTCCATGATGCTTTGATGGATGTCCATACCTTGTACCAAAGCTCCCATTTTGGCGCAAGCTAGGAGGATACTACCGAAGGTTGTGGAATTTGGCTTTACACCTACCAATTGCATTTGCTTGAAAGTTTCTAAAGCCTTTTCAACAATACATTTTGTACATATCATAAAATCATTACAGTCAATGAAATGATATATTTTTCAGGTATTTTGTCAAACAATTCACGTGCCTTGTTAATGCTTCCAATTTTTGCATGCATGTTTACTAGGGCAGTTGCGACTATAATATGTGACAAAGTTCCTCTATCCTTTATGCTTCGATGAATGCCCATACTGTTCTAAAGCTCCCATCTTGGCATGGGCAAGGAGGATACTATCAAATGTTGTGAAATTTGGCTTTAAACCTAACAATTGATTTGCTTGGAAATTTCTAAAGCCTTTTCAACAAATCCATTTTGTGCATATCTTGCAATTGTTGCAATCCATGAGACCACATCTCTTTGAGGTATCTTATCAAAATACTTCATGTGCCTTGTTTATGCTTCCACATTTTGCATACATGTCTACTGGGGCAGTTGCAGCTAGAGCATCAGACAAAATTCCTCTATCCTTTATGTTTTGATGTATGTCCAGACCTTGTTCCAAAGCCCCCATTTTTGCAGAGGTAGGAAGAATGGTAGAAATATGTTGCATAAAGATATTTGCAAATGTAGGGAGAATGGTAGCAATTTTTTTGCAGAAAGATATATATCAAGCAATGGGATGGTTGAAGGAGTCGGTAGAAAGTTGTAGTCGATAGATCTGGATAAGAATGACATAATTTCCCTTGCCAACGCGACGCGTTTCCAACAGTTGACATGACCTCCAAGAATGAAAAATAGAGACTTTTTAATGGTGGGGATGTCTTTCATCATCTTGCATCCCATTTCTTGCAATTTCCAACGTTCGATGTCCAAAGTGAACCAGTTCACTTCAAATAAGATACACCTTTGGCGTAAATTAAGAGAATGCACCCAACTTTACACAAAATTGCATCATTTATCAATATTACATATACATCCTTAAAATAAACACAAAAGTAAATAAAAAGGTCATGTATACACAAATTTCACCATTACAATATTGGATGACAGAATGACCATGTTCTAATGGTTGTGATAGCATTTATATCATTTAATACCTAATATTTTTAATAGTATAGTACTAGTAGTTGTGACTTTAAAGTTGTTAATGTTGATTGTGACAACTCATAACTCAATAAAATGTATTATTTAGATCTAAAAAACAACAAATCATATGAGGTTGTAAGCCCAATAACAAAATATGACTTTGTGCACAATTAGCACTTTACCTTTTTTTAAATCTTTTTGGACACCTAAACAAAAAAAAGCACTTTGATGTGAGATCATATTTGATGATGTAGACATAAAATGTTAGTTATAAATAGAGACCTTGCCAATTAAATTACTAAAATAATTGAAAATGATTTGAAATTGTCACATTAATTTTCGAAAAGCACCAAATTAAAATGCTCAACTACTAATCCTCTCCCCTATCTCTCCATTATTTTATTTATTTTTATTAATTAATTTACACCCATAAGCGTCTACAAAAGCAAGGACTGAGTCTACAAAAGCTATCATTGCTTGGAGTCTATAAAACAATAAACACAAGAAACACGTGGCATAAACCTCCATGGCCAATGAAGTAGATCTACACGGAAAGGATTTAGGTATACCTTGACGCACACGTCCGAATGACTTAAGTAGATAGTCTATTAAACCACGAGTGTTTCAAGCTGCTTGGATGTGGTCCAACAGCTTTATTTTTACTTTTTCGGTCCACAACTTTCTCGAATATGTTACCTAATTGCTTTCTATTGTTAGCTTTTTTAATTAATTAAAAGAGGGTTTCGTTGGGTCATATTTGTCTTTCATTAGGAGAAGAAGGGAGGGTAGAAAAGGAAGGTGAATACACTTGTCCACTCATTAATCACATGAATGTATAAGGTCATAATGTCATAGGTTGTTATTGGATTTGTGCAAAGCAAGAAAATGGACAAAGAAAGCTTCACGTGCACTAAGATTAAAACACCTAAAACAACCTACTATCATCCTACTCACCCTCTAGACAACTATTTGTAATCGAAGGTCTAGCTAGCGTACACAAAAACACAACCTACTATCATCCTACTCACCCTCTAGACAACTATTTGTAATCTAAGGTCTAGCTAGCGTCCACAAAAACCAGAAGACCTTATAAGGTGTGGTCACACGAAGATTGGCTTTGGTTGCTCCTCTATGTGATTGTACAACTTATGACTAGGCCAAAATAATTAAGGACATTATTCTACAACAAAACTAATTACACAAATTGGAGCATTAGTTGACCTCACAATTCTCATTTATATTTATTTCAACTATTCAAATTTATTGACACATGGGAATTGGCTTTGGTTGCTAGAAATTGGTTAATGTGGTAGGGAAGGGGCAACATGGGGATATAGTGATGGTTATAACAACACTACTTACAAATTTCTAGTGCTAGCTTGGTACACATTTATGTGCCTCTCAATTTTTCTCCACCTCACACCTTCTTGCTATCATCACATCAACCTTTATTTCCCCTCAATTGTACTCTTTGTTTCTCATTATCGTATATTTTTACACCCCTACAAGCCCTCTATTATGTTCCTTCCTTTCAAGTCGAAGTGTATCAATGACACAAAGTAGCTTTAATGACAAATAAAAAGGATTTTTGTTCCTTACTTAAGCTGTGAAGCTTTTTAGTGTTGAAACAAATTATTCCTACTTGTCCTACATTGTTCACTATCTCTCTCTTTCAAACTTCCTTCCAAATAGTCTTGTAGAGATCTACACTAAACCCTACACTTCATTATAAATCATTAATAAAATAATATGTATCCTTAATTTATTTACTATTATTTTCAACGTTAAGTATACTTATCTTTAAATTGAAAATAAATTATTTTTAATATAAATAAAATACAATATAATTTAAAATTGTATAAGTTTTATTATTATATAAAATATATTGAAAACACATACTTTTATTATTAATAAAATATAATATAAGTTAAAACGTATAATTTAATTATAATGTAAAATATATTGAATTTTAAATAAACTACTAATAATAGTGTCTATATATTTTATATATTATCGTTATTATATATGTATATATATAATTTTATTAGAATATTAACTTTATAACATAAGATAACTATTTATTAAATAAAAATATTATTGTATCATGCATATTAATATTATCATTAATATATAATTATTTATATTTTAAAATCATTATTAATAAAAAACATATATAAATATGCATATAACTTAAAAATTATAATATAATTAATTATAATAAAAAATAATTATTATAACTTAACATATTTATATTATTTATAAAAATTATAATTAATTATATAATTATATAAATATAATTTCTATATGACAAAGAAAAAGTAAGTCTTAAACATACACCATTATACACACAATAAAATATCCAGCTTTTAAATTAAAAATGACAAATGTTTCAGATAACCCATATAAAGGACGATTATCATTTAAATAAACTTGAAATATGCCACCAAGGGAGGGTAGATAGGTTGTAGTTGGGATGTGTAACATCCTGCAAAATGGTTGACGTGCAGGTTGGTTAATGACTGTGCAACACAGGTTTTGCATGATCTTAGTGGTGGTGGTCGTTGTAAATTCGATGACATGTCTTTTAAAAAATAATTAAATTTCTCATTTCAATTTTTGTGCAATCCATTGTTATAAGTGCAAGTGTGTAAACAATAAAAGCATTGATTCTATTTAAGTGACAACTATCCAGAGGTGGAGAAGAATCCATTGAGGTGTCAAGTAAGGTTATTCTATATCATAGAGGAGAATGAAAGAACATAAAGATTTCATGAAAAAATCAGCTGCATACATTATGGCCAAGGAGCAAGAAGAAAACAACTTTTCTATCCACAACTCTACACACAAAATTGACAGTGGTATACAATTTTTTTCCTTATATTATATTTTGTGTTTTACAGAGATAAAATTTTAAGTTTTTTTTTAAAATGGTTTTTGGATTCATGGCATTGCTATTGTAATGGTTTTCAGATTCATGGCATGAATTGGGACTGTTGTTAATTACAAGTTTCAACTATGTATACATTTTGAGATTTTTTTGTTGTTGAAATGGTTTCAGATTAATGACAGAAAGTGGGACTGATGTTAATTACAAGTTTCAACTCTGTTTAATAATGATGTTCAAGGAGTTTCATCAAAAATTTCTAAAACTCTTTTCCCAAGTTCAAATTATGCATTTTGTGTATATATTATAATAGTGTTTAAACTTTTTGCAATGATGCTTTTGCAATTATATCTGTATCTTCACCATTTTTGTTAGTAACCAGTCAAGTGGGATTTCTAATTTTATTTTTTGGTGAGTAATGGATTTTAATTTTAGTAAGCCTAAAAAAGAGAGGATTGTACCATATTTGTTGGAAGGAAAGAAGTGCATAACAACAAGGTTCCTAGAAGGAGAAAAATGGATAAAAGATGTGTTTGTGAAATGGGTTGTAATTATTGTTGAATCCCCATGATTCATAAACAACCTGATTTGGCTCTCCATTCAGATATCCCTTGAAAGCATCAAGCTTGTGAGTTTCAACATGCATGATCACTAACATGCCCTCTTCCTTGGGATGATGATAATGGGGCAATGAAAATGAAATAGAAACTATGTATGATCTACAGGTATAGAAGGACTTATCAGGGCAACCTTGAGCCTGAAGGAAGCAACATATGAACAACATTGTGATGAGAACAATCTTGAAGGCTGAGATGAATGAAGAAGCCATCAATCCAACACCCACAAAACCAACAAGCCAATCTGCTTCTGCTATGATTCTTGCAAACGAAATGGTTTAGAGTCACAATGGAGTTGTTTTTGTTTTACGTGGTTTTAGTTTTCCCAGTCAATAAGCTTTGGAAAATTATTGTTTTGTAATGAAATTTCACATGGGTGCAGGGGGTTATTCAAAATGAATCCATACTTACCAACTAGCTAATACAACCTATGTAACGCCCCGCCACGCAACCCTAGAGGAAGTTACAATTAACTACTTAAACAGACGAATTTTTTCTTTTGTTTAAGTACAATTAACATGCAAATTCACTACCCAATGCCAACATCCTCTAAGGTTACGAGACAAAGGTTATATAAAACCTCAACAAAAAACATGAATCTAAACCATGTCATTTATTTACTTAAGAAGTTAAACGTGCATACATTCCAAATAAGATAAAATACATCAAGCATAAGAGATAAATTTCAATTTCATTTATCCATAATTAAGCAATAATATTACATCTCTCATTTCCCGAATGAGGCAAGTCCAATAAACATGATTACAAATTACATCTTTCCACCTCGATAACAAATGAGGGGTAATAAATCACAAGATCAACTAAAATAAATAAAACATTAAGAGTAACTGGATCCCATGAGCTCTCCAACTGGAAATATTGTCAACATGAACAAGAACAAGTCCCAACAGAGTAAGGTGCATGCCACCCAACCAAGTGGAACACAAAGGCCCACCCCCCGTGCTAGGAGATAGTAACAAGGAATCCTAGCCAAGGCCATCTACCTCTAGATACAGACTAACACATCACTGAACCAAATTGACACAACCAAACACATGTACCACACTAGTACAACACAATTACAACCCAAGTACAAATCTAACATGGTCACATTGCTTCCAGATAAAAATAGATCAAGTAAGTTCAAAAGACCATACACAGAATCAAATACCAACTATTGTCCTAGACAGAGTGTCATCACACAACTTGTCATGGGATTACCTCTGGGAATCTTCATTGGCTCCGGCCCCCACTAAGGGTTATCCTGGTGGCCTCAACCGAATCTTGGCTCCCATACTCACTCATGCGGAATCAAATACCTTTCGTACAAACAAGATAGATGACCTTGCCATTCCAGGCCTTCCCACTCATCCCAAGTCTAAACGAGCCCTTGTTTCTATGAGTGAGGAAAAATTATCTTGATTCGTGAGAATTTAGTCCTAATCTTCTAAGTATTGTTTTAGTTATCACTTGATTAACCACCTCCGAAGGTTATCCAATTCACCTCTTTGGGCTTTGATGCCTAACGGAAGCCACTTTTCTACTTGACAACACACAATCGAACCAATTACCAAGGGAACCCAAGGGCACACAAAATAGATATTACAACCACTCCAACTCTAGGAGGAAACCTAAAAAGAAACTCACTCCAACACTGGAGGTACAACCATAACAAAGCCACTCCTTACAATGACTCACAAATCCTCTAACCCACTCCTTCCACAGGAGGCACAAAACATCCTTGTTCGTGGAAACTAGGTTAAACACTGACTAGACACCATGCACTGCTCAAGGGATTCAAAACAGGTTGACAACATGACGTGACAACCCACATATTTAAAATGCCATATGGAAGACTTATTAATCTCTATAACTCAATTTCCCCCAACCGATAACAAAACAGTTCACATTCAAGATGAACAAGAAAACGAGAATTAATTTCTACTTTGGATTCACTAAATCCATTTCCTCATTAACATTCAGTAATTTATCGCATTAAATAAACTAAATTAAAATACGTCTTTTCAGATAAGGGAGAAATTAACACTTATTTATTTAATTTCCCTACTTGCATTTAAATACTGAAAAATCAACTAGTTTATCATATAAATCAAAATACGTTGCTTTAAAATAAATATTGTTTCAAGTCATTTCAATATAGCCATTTAAAAATAATTAACTTGACTTGAAAACGTATTATTTTAAATCAAAACTATTCTCCTTTAGAATAATATTTTTAAAAATCAAAACAATGGTTCAACTAAAATTACCATACTTTTATTTCCTCAGTTAAACTTAAATCAAACCATCATTTAATTAATATATTTTTTAATATATGTATATATTCAATCATATAAATACGTATATTAAAATTAATAATCAAACTATATGTATATAATAATATGATATACATATTTAATCATTTAATTTATATTTTAATATTTCATATTATATAATAAATATTAAATTTTAAATATATATATATTAATATTAATATTATAAAAATATAATATTAAAAGGTTATAATATATCTTATTACAAAAAAGGGCAAAGTTATTTTAGGGCACACGTCTTGAGAACCGCGCGCATGGGCTAGGGTCTGGGCGTGGTTGCACAACCGGCCATGGCGGTGACTTTGAGTGGGGTGGTCGGTGGTGCTTAGCACAACCGACCCCATCAGTGGTGACGCGACTGTGCTAAGCACAACCATCCACCATAGAGGGCGGCAACTGCGGGAGGTCTGTGGGGGCCGCACTGGGTGCGACTCCCCCCCACTCGCCTCCCATGGGGACGCGGTGGGGGTGAGCCCCCAGCCCCCCCAAACTTCATTTTTTAATAATTTTTTATCAAAAAAAATGTCTACAGATTTTTTGAAATCCGCGCATCTCCACAGTGGGGTTTGGAAAATTTTGACAGCATAACTTCCTTAGATGATTTTTTTTTTTTATGAATATATATGTATATACCAATATATATATATATATATATATATATATATATATATAAGGATTCAAACATCCCATAACAGATTGAAGAAATAAATTGAACAAATAAGATTTAAAATAACCATTTACAGCCAAGAACTCATTTTTTTATTTTGAATAAAATTTCATTTCTAAATACAAGTTCCAAGTTTTGAGAGCAGATTTAAAATGGGTTTTCTTTGCAACTAATCAGAGGATTTAAATATTTTCAAACAACATATGAAATCTTGCAACTTTCAAAAAGACACTTATTTTAAAGAAAAGAAAACCTGATTTAAAAGCTTGAAGACTAACAATGGTGTTTTGGATTCCTCCTCTGATTCCAGCTCCTCCAACAGATTCAACTCCTTTCCCAATCCAAAACCAAAACAACAAAATTCCTTTTCCTTGTTTTTCCAATTCTTCAAAAAACAACTTGTTGAAAACTCATTCAAAAATCCCCAAATAATAGAGAAAAATATCCAAAATATTTATGCAACCACCCTCATCAATTTTCAAAAAGAGAATAGCAAAATATCTCTATTTTCAATTTTTGAATTCAAACTTTTCTAAAAATGAAATTTAAATCCTTTTTCTTTATTTTTTTTAATTTCCAATATTAAATTCATAATTTCACAATGAAATACTTATCTAATTTAAACATCATCAATTTAATTAATCAATAAAATTAATTTAATCCATGATTAAATTATTTATTAATTAAATTAAATTAACTAATGAAATAAATTACATTACTAACATAATACTAGATCAAATTAATCAACAACTTAAATGCATAAAGCCATTTAATTACCCTTTTCAACTTGCAATTAAATAATCGAAGAGAGGGAACAATATTCAAAGCAACACAACCCGACTAAGACCCGATGACACACTATGACTAGGGTGATGACTTGGCATGGAAAACCTAGCTACTATCTCCCAATTGAATGTCGTTGGACAATGGACACGCTCAAACCTGTTAAACTAGGTGGAGTCGATGTCTTGTACCTGTCAACCTGCGAACAAAGAGTATATCCACATGCATATATATATGTCATAATTAAAACACACCGTGAAGAGGAAATCATAGAATCGCAGGGCGCTCGCAAGTGAGTGATGCGATACCGTCCCCTTCACCAATACAGTATTACTAACTTACGAATCCAACATAATAATCAATCCAAAGCATAAAACATCATTAATTCGAATATCCACTTATACTAATTCAAAAAATGCCATAATGATAACATCAAAATACAGTACCATCACATCAAGATACATCACGATAAAATAGTGATCAACTATAACCAAGTACATAGTCAAGTACAAACAGGAACTAAAACATAAAAAGGAGAACAACATTGTTCACACAACAGAGCAAAACGGAGGGGTATCCTATTATTATGTGTAGAAATTCATGCGTGCTCATGTGCAAAGACCATTTAATAACAAAATAAAGAATGCAAGTTACTCTTTCAGATTTCATACGCAACACCATAAAACATAAAATGGAAATGCAAACAATAACTAATAAAAACCTGTTTGTTTGGTGAGACTCGGCTAAAATTTTCTTTAACTGCCCCTTTTGAAAGCAACTTTCGAATGGGAAATGAGAGTTAGATTGATCAACTCACGAAGACTTTAGGTGGTGATGAAAGGCACCAAGAATTAACAACAAAGCATGCATTGATTAGAAGACATTTGAACAACCAAATAAAATTTGTAAACTTAAATACATTAAAAGGGAAGATCTATTTTATGTCAGAATGGAAGATTTTATAGCTGCAAGATGCACATAAAACTTTAACAGCGTAGTACATTTCTTAGTGACTTAAAAATAGTTTGACGGTGGGTTTAGCCTATTCTCACAGATAGGTTAATAGGTTTGCTGAGGAAAAACGTAGACTTGAAAGTCCATTTAAAATAAAATAAATATTAAATCTTATCGACTAATTAATTTTTCAGTCTGACAACATCCCATCTAAACACATGGTTTACCAGTTCAAGTAAATGGTTTTGCAAATGTGAGACAGGTATGTCGGGCTCCTGTGGACCGGAAAGTCCACAATAAGAAGCCTATTGACTAACAGAACTTATAAAAAGATTAGTGCAACAAATGCATGCATATCATCATTGTGGATTTTCATAAATTATGAGTATGAACATCAAAATATCAAAAGAAAAGAACAATTTAAACAGGAAAATGGTACTGATAGAAATTAAACAAATCCATCATTATTCAAAGCTCCGTAATATTCCAACATGATGTCATTTTGAATTATAAATCACAACAGTAATAGAACCAACTTTTAATTTTTTACCGAAATCAAACATGAGTGAGTGTCGAGGTAGAGTGAGTGTTGAGGTAGAGTATCCGACAACAAGGGAAAATGCAAAATTTAACCCAGATCATATAAATAAAATGAACAAATATGTCTATGATAGATCTCTTGTAAATATCATACGCCACTAGCTTAATAGACTTAAGTACAAAGCTAGCTCTAATTTACAAAATACTCACTAAGTGATCATATTTAGCAATAACAAATTTTGTATATATCCAGTAAGCATTGCAGTCCATGAAACCACATTTTTTTGAACTATTATGTCAAACACTTCATGTGACTTGTGTATGTTTTCACATTTTACATACGTATCTACTTTTTAATATGCTTTGATGAATGTCCATACCCTATTCCAAGGCTCTTATTTTGACACAAACTTTGAGTATGCTAGGATAGGTGAACTGGTCAGGCCACATACCTGTTGGTTGCATTTGGTGAAATAGTGTCAATGCTTTGTGAGGATGTGCATGTCTTTGCTAAGCTACAATGATCATATTCCATGAGAAGTCGCCTCTTTCATTCATTTCGTCAAACACTTATCGAGCAGTACAAATGGTCAGATTGTGATTAGATCATATCTCCTCCCTATGGATTTAGGAAAATTCAAATTATCTTTGTGTTAATAGTTCTTATTCTTTATAATTTGATTTGTTGAATATAAATAAAAAGATTAAAAAAACAAATTTAAAGTTAAACTGAATTCCTGAAATTTTTGGATTCCCCTCTTTACAATAACTTAATCAAAAGAGGACTGACTTAATATATATACTACTCTAAATATTTTAAAGCAATACCAAAATTCATCCAACTATTCCCATAAAAAGAGAAAGTCCAAAGACAAGTTTTCTAATAATTTCCAAAGATCAAATGATATAGAACAATTTTTCACAGACCCACATCCTTTAATTACAAGCAGTTTGGCAAAATAATAAGAATATTTCCACAAACATCACCCTCTGAGTTTTAATAATTAGAGCACATGATCATTAACATTACCATTTCATAGTGAATTAACCCCTAAAAGGATTTTTGGTAGTATCAAATTTAACCTATCACGTTTCTCTATTCATTACCCACACAAGTTTTAACAATTCAAGAACAATTATGTTTAAACCTTAGCATCATAAATCAATCACCACAAACTACCAACAACTTTTTAAAAATGATATACTTATGGTAGTGGGAGAAATATGAATAGACTAAAATTAATGGTCTAAAATTGCAATGTGCTATAAACATCATATGCTTGTTCAGAGACTAAAGAAATACATCATCTTATTGATACAAATAGGGCAAAAGGTAGAGTTTTTTATACAAATCGATAGGAGGGCAAGCGACTTACCACAAGATTCAACACAAATTCTTCCATTCTATAATACATTGGTTATTTTTAATCTTACCGGTTTAGAAGCATGATCAAGAAGAGGTACATGTATCTACGAAGGAGATCTTGAAGGAAAACCCCAATGTGTGTGCTTACATGGCCCCCTCGTTGGATGCTCGACAAGACATGGCGGTGGTTGAAATTCCATGGCTAGGAAAAGAGGGGGACACCAAGTTCATCAAGGAATGTGGGCAACCCAAATCTAATATTATCCATCCGCTCTTATGCACTACCAGCGGTGTGGACATGCCTGGCCCAGACTATAAGCTCACCAAGCTTCTCCAGAAGGGCTGCTTTGTTAGAGGTACTATTCTGAGAGTGGCCAAGAACCTTGCTAAAAATAATCATGGAGTTTGAATTCTGGTAATTTATAATGAAATTTGCGATACCATGTACGAATCTTTCATTGCAACGATGGTAGAATTAATTGGCAGGCATTAAAATTTCAATTGCTAAGCATAAAATTTTCAATGGAGCGGATTGTTTCAATTGTAGTCTAGCCCTTCGCCATTGTTGTAGGCTATCGATTGTCAAAGTTAGCTTGGCTCACTTCAAAATGGATACGCCATGAAGACATTATGTTACTGATATGATGTAGTTCTTAGTTAAATAAACTACCAAATGCAGTTAAATAAAGTTATTCTAGAAGCAATATGATCTCCTTTTCCTTCTCGATACAGTTAAATAAAAAGCTAGAAAAACTATTGTCCATTGTTTCTTTTATGTCCCCATAATTAATAACAGTGTATCTATGTCAATCTTAAACACGTTTATTGAATTAAGACCACATTGATAGAGCCCACGTGTCTATGAAAGTTGTCCCCCACCAACCTTCTCAAATATGTGTGCTTGAAATGTTTTATCAAGCCAAAAAGCTTACGTTGACCAGAATCTTAAAACATAGTTGGCACCCAAGAAAACTCCATTGACCAACCAAACAGAAAGTGGATGACAAAAAAGGGTTTCTAAAAAAGTATGCTTAAAAATGCAGTAAAACTTACAATATGTTTTGTCACAGGCAAAATATCACAATCAACAATTTTTCAAGGGCTGTAATTAATTTGATTGAATTAGTGTAAATCCTCATGGTTTTGTTGTTAAATTGATTGAGTGTAGTAAAAATGGTCAGATTATAGTTAGATCAGATCTCCTCCCTATGGATTTAGGAAAATTCAAATTATCTTCCTGTTAATAGTTCATATTCTTTATAATTTGATTTATTGAATATAAATAAAATAAAAATAATTTAAGGTTACTGAATTCTTGAATATTTTGGATTCCCCTCTTTACAATAACTTAATCAAAAGAGGACCGACTTAATATATACTACTCTAAATATTGTAACTTAGCAATACCAAAATCCATTGGACAACTGTTCCCATAAAAAAGAGAAAGTCCAGAGACAAGTTTTCTAATAATAACCATTTAGATCAAATGATATAGAACAGTTTTCCACAAGCCCACATCCTTTAATTATAAGTAGTTTGGAAACATCATAAGAATATTTCAACAAATGGCACCCTCCGAGTTTTAATAATTGGAGCACATGATCATTAAAATCACCATTTCATAGTGAACTAACCTCTAAAAGGATTTTTGGCAGTATCAGATTTAACCTATCATGTTTCTCTATTCAGTCCCCACACAAGTTTTAACAATTCAAGAACAATTCTATTTAAAACCTTAGCATCATAAATCAATCACCACAAACTACCAAGAGCTTTTTAAAAATGATATACTTATGGCAGTGGGAAAAATACGAATCAAGTTCTATGCAAATTTCATGTGCCCTAGAAATCAATGGTCTAAAATCGCAATGTGTGGTAAACATCATATGTTTGTTCAGAGACTAAAGAAATACATCATATTATTAATACAAATAGGGCAAAGGTAGATTTCTTTTATACAAATTGACAGGAGGGCAAGTGACTTACCGCAAGATTCGACACAAATTCTTCCATTCCATAATATGCTGGTTATTTTTAATCTTACCGGTTCAGAAGCATGATCAAGAAGAGGTACATGTATCTACAAAGGAGATCTTGAAGGCAAACCCCAATGTGTGTACTTACATGGCCCCCTTGCTAGACGCTCGACAAGACATGGTGGTGGTTGAATTTTGTGGTTAGGAAAAGAGGGGGTTGCCAAGGTCATCAAGGAATGTGGACAATCCAAATCTAAGATTACCCATCTGCTCTTATGCACTACCAACGGTGTGGACATGCCTGGCACAAACTATAAACTTGCCAAGCTTCTCCAAAAGGGTTGCTTTGTTGGAGGTACGATTCTGAGAGTGGCCAAGTACCTCGCTGAAAATAATCATGGAGTTTGATTTCTGGTCTTTTACAGTGAAATTTGTGATACCGTGTACGAATATTTCATTGCAGTGATGGTAGAATTAATTGGTGGGCATTAAATTTTCAACTGTCAAGCATAAAATTTTCAATGGAGTAGATTGTTTCAATCGTAGTCCAACCCTTCTCCAGCATTACAAGCCGTCGATTGTCAAAGTTATCTTGGTTCACTTCAAATTGGATATGCCTTCAACGTAAACTAGCAATCGCACCTTGGTGTGCAATGGGTACGCCGAAGAGGTGTGGAAGGTTAATTATGGAAAAAGTGGTTTTTTTTTGCATACATTTTTGTAATACATGAGATTTAATGGTAGATAATTTAGTAAATATGTATTCACTTATACAAATTGAAACACAACTGAAACAAAACCTTTGAATTAGGAAGATATTTTGAAAGTGGTAAAATCACTGGAATAAATAGAAGAGTTATATAAATGATTCAGATTATCATTAGAAGAAATCCAACTGTTGCGATTTCATGATTGTACAGTCATTCAAATTCTACAATTTGCAACAATATATTCAACCCATATCCACCCAGTTTTAACTAAATTGACTATTTTGAGGCCCATTTTCTACTGCTCATGAAAATAAGATGCCAGTAACTTATTTAGGTTACACATTGGATTCTGTAGGGAATAAATTTTAATTGCTTTTTCAATATAAATTGGGGCTTAACAACGTATGTACAACCTAATATATTATATTGCTTAAGAGATTATATATGTAATAATCTTTCTGCATAAGATCAATTGATAACTCATTTAGGGATTTTTTTTTTGCAACAAAAGGTTCAATGTAGAAGTGATGAATTAAAATAAACTATGCATCCACTTACATAATGTGTAATGACATTGATAGGACAAAGAGACTCAAGCAAATTTCCTTTTTCAAAAGTATAGGATGTAACTCAGAAACACCATTGAACCAACATATCTTGACAAGAATTAGCATGTAATATGTGGTAACTTGGATCATTACAATCTCTTACAAAGATATTTCTAAATAAAATAAATCAAACAAGATAAAAATGGAAGCTTTCCACGTCTGGATTTACCACAAGTTTATTTGGAACTGTTTTAGAAGAGAATACAATTCATGTTCTCTCCTAGGAATAGAGATTCACTTGGAATGATAAAAGATTGAAGGTATCCTTCATTGGAAATAGAATAAATAGGATTCTTCGAAGTAAATTTCTAACATAAATGTAATATATGGATAAAGTAAAGTATTTACCAAGAATCCTGCCAAAATATTAATACTGCCAATGATATCTTCTAAGAATAAGGGTCTCTTTAAGCAAGAAATTCAACTACCACTACAAAAAATTCAAACTAGAAGTTCAAGACAAGA
Source organism: Sequoiadendron giganteum (assembly GCA_007115665.2). Classification (NCBI taxonomy): domain Eukaryota; kingdom Viridiplantae; phylum Streptophyta; class Pinopsida; order Cupressales; family Cupressaceae; genus Sequoiadendron; species Sequoiadendron giganteum. Next base: position 972,104,750 of record CM021100.1, read on the forward strand.
TCTCGTGAATTGAAGGACACAGTTTTACAAAGCTCATAAGTATGAAGTGATTTTTGTTGAACCAAAATGTCACATCCCCCAAATGCACCCAGTTTTAACTTGTCATAGATAGCTAAACAAATTAATTTGTTGATGGCAAGGTGCAAAATGATGCAAGTTTTGCAGTTTGATTAGTGTGTGTTTGAATGCCAATTTAGTTCAATATATGTTTTGAATGTCCATATCATTGATATCATTGTCAATAAGTACCTTGCACACAATCACAACACTTAGCAATGATACCATTCATCTAAATTCTAGAGGCCTTGTCAATATGAATGTTTATTACTGGATGTTGGTTCTCTTGAATATATTATCCTTATTACACTATCATTGACACTTATTATTACATACCTTATCATTATAAAAACAATCTAAATTTAATATAATACTTCTTAGCAATTAAGTGGTATTTAATTCTACAATACTATTATTAACTAATAGATAATTCTAACCTATCTCTATTGTGCAAGCTCTTCAAACAAAATAAAAATAAGGAACTATCTAAAGTAGCTAGATTTTCTTGTTGAGCGCATGACCCTGCTTAATAGTTAATTGAGTCAACTTAAACAATTGGCTATACACATCAGCTACTGTAGCATAATGAATCCTTGGAATAAATTCCATATTATACCTTTATTTTATCCAAATAAAGATTTACCCCTCTCCCTTAACTCCTTTATAACCACATTAAAAACGTACACTACCAACTATAGTGTAGTTAAAATGAATTCAAAAGAAAATAACTCCATAATTCTACTCGCCCTTTTTCCCACACCATTATGATGGCATTGAAGATCAACGATAATAATGTAGCACAAGATACAGTGTTTAATTCAGATTTAAAACTGTGCACTCCAAGACTGTCAAGAATGCACTTCAAACTCATTAAAATGAATCTGAATCTTACAAATATTGGCAATTGAACTATTTTCATGAAGGCCATAAATATCAATCTTCATCCTTTCATCTACCAGCATAAATGTCCATGCATTGGGCTTGCATATAACACCAATGTATGTTAAAAAATTATTTTTGCACGCACCCATAAAGCAGAGAAGCCAGACAAAGACTTTCTCTGCGCTTACTTCGATTACATTACAAATCGCGTAGCAAAGCTTAATATGCTCAACAAAGATCTCACACTATATACCAATGCATGGGATGCTCTTTGGGGTGAAGGATGGACAAGAGTTCCCTTCAAACATCCCTCGACCTTCGCTTCCCTCACTCTCGATCCCCTACTCAAGTCTAGAATTTTGAGGGATCTCGACCACTTTAAGAGGGGAAAAGAATTTTACAAACGAATTGGGTGTTCATGGAAGTGCGAGTATATTCTTCACGAGCCTCCTGGAACAGGGAAATCAAACCTCATAGCTTCCATTGCTAACTACATGAGATACGATGTTTATGATTTGGAGCTCATGCAGGTGAATGACAATACCGAGCTTTGCGCTCTTCTGACCCAAACAAAAAAATAATATGTGATTATTATTGAGGACATTGACTGCTCGCTCAATATGGCTGATAGGGTTTTGAATCCTCCACCAGGAAATCAAGAAGAGCAAAAGAGGAGCGACATTACATTGTCTGGTTTGCTCAATTTCCTGGACAGGCTATGGTCCTCCTACGACGAGGAGTGCATTATTGTGTTTACAACAAACCATAAGGAAATGCTTGATCCCGCCTTGCTCAGAAGTGGGCGGATGGACATGCACATTCTCCTCTCCATCTGCACTTTTGATGCATTTAAATCTCTTGCCTTCAACTACTTGCAGGTTGAGGAGTGAAGCTTGCAATATATTAAATGGGAAACCCACTCGCGGTCCAATCAACTCTACTCATGACCATTCCTACCTACTACAAATTTCAAAATTAAATGCAAGGAAAAATTCGATCAACGATTGGCGATCAACCAACCTTCTTGCAGGTCATCTCGCTGCATTTGGACCCTCGACAGACAAAATGAGCTTGGAAAGCTCAAATAGGAACACCCTTCCACGTAACTAGTATATCTATCTTTATATAAAATCTATATAAATAATGTCAAAAGATATATTCTTACAAATATTAAGTTATATTAATCATATAATAATATTAACGTAGTAATGAATTTGATTTTAGAAAAGATAGACTTGTAGCATTCACAACACAATATGAAAGGTAAAATGATTAGGGTTAGGGTTAGGGTTAGGATTACAATCACAATCAAGATTAGTGTCATGATTAGAATTTTTTGCCAGTATTTGTAAAGGAAACAACCTACATGAAATTAGCATCACACCAGATAACTGCTAACTTTAAAATAGTCATTGCAATTGTAAATATTAACGTGATAACTATAAGAAGACAACATAAACATAATTGTGGCATAAAGATATGAGAAGACAATGTCAACACAACCACCAAATGTTGTAACATGTGAATCAAGAACCCAAAACATAAAATACAATCTCATCTATAACATGCCTAAATCTGCATTGTGGAAAGATAAATTTATATTTATCTACAACTGCCTTTCAAACTGCCAGATGTGATATGGACATGGAATATACCAAGGCACTTAAGCTTTAACAATTTAGAGAGAGTATGTGGAAGGTCATGAGTGAAGCGAATGCTCCCCCCTTGGGTATTTCAATTTTTTTGAACAAATATCCTGTGGAAATATCTACTAAAGCTCTTGATGTTAATTAAAATCATCTCTCAAACATAAGCATTGTCGATAAAATTGGGTCCCTTCAATCCATAGACATTAGCAAGTCTGGAATCCATGGGTGAAGAGGACTACTTGATAAAATTGATGCATTCAACAATGGCATCCACATAGAAGGAATTGAAGGAGGCAATGACAGGCATGTTAATAGAAGTAGATGTTATGGCTAATTATATGCTTTTGATTGTAACGTTCATATGGATAATTATAACCGCAAGCTTATGGAAGCTCAAACTCCTTACCGTTTATTACAGCCAAGAAGAAAGAACGAAGACCAAATGCATGCCACTCACTTGAACATCAATTTAAATCATATGGATAAAAATGTACACGACAAAAATGTCGCTGTATTGGAAACACCTTTCAACGTTAATAAACTAGCAATCACACCTTGGTGTGCAATGGGTATGCCGAAGAGATGTGGAAGGTCATTTAGAGAAAATTTTGATCCATTTTTGCAGTACATGAAGTTAGATGGTAGGGGAGAGGATTCAGTAGTTGAGCACCCTAACTTTGCACTTCTCAAAATTTTACGTGGAATTTCAAAAAATTCTTTATTTTTTAGAGCAACTTGCTTGGAAATGCCCCTGTTTATAACTAAGGTTTTAGGGCCACATCATCAAATAATATGATGCCACATCAACATGCTTTTTGTCGAGGTGTCCAAAAAGGTCCAAAAAAAAGTGAGACCGATACTTGTGCACTAAATCATGTTTTATTGGTGCGCTAATGTGGCATCACATGATTTGTTGCTTTTTAGATCTAAGGAATACATATTATTCAATTATTGGTAGTTATCATCAACACTAACAACTTTAAAGTCACAACTATTGGTTCAATATTGTTAAAAATATTGTGCATTAAATCAACAAATGCTATAACAATTATTGAAACATGCTCAACTATTGGATCCTTTCCCCTAAGCCATTTAGCAAATGATGTTGTTTAAGCAACAAAAGTATCAATGGAGAAGTGATAGCTTCAAATCAACTATATAAACTTGTGTTACTTTTAAAACTGGATGCATGATGTATTCAACATAATATACACACAAGCAGGTATTAAGCAAGTCAAGATTTGAGACAACAAAGTTAATATATTCAGTGTAAAGAGAGATTCTCTCGCATACCTCATAGAAACCTCACAGTCATGCCACACAGTAGATGACAAGAATCTCTCATGTTGTGACTTTCTAAAACGAAAATTGTTTGAGCTAGCACATAGCCTCACAAAAAGAAAGAAATGTGGACACGATAATGTTCAACTGTCAAAAAGGTACTCATTTTTTTCTTCCATAAATGTCCATATATCCTATTCCAAATCTCCCATTTTTACCAAAAATAAAATTGAAAACAATTGTTTTGGGGTTGTTTGATGTGTTGATCAAGGTAAGCGTTGAGTCTCAGTGCAATGACTTCATAATTTCTGCACAAAATTTTCCTTACTATGTCATGAAAAGGCCTGGTCTGGAATTTTTTTTGTCCGATTAGGTTTTATGAAATTGTGGTCTTTACTGAGGCACCCAAAAAGGACATGGATGTTTTTTTTTATGGAAAAAATTGATATTAATATGAATATTGACCAGCGGCTGTATAGAGACTCACCATGGACTGGTAAAGATCATGTGAAAAATTTGAGTAAGGGGACTCTCAAGAGTTCTTTGGATGTGGATTTGAAGGACATTATTATTGTTGATCATGAGGGGGTTGGGTATAAATATGACAAAGAAAATGGGGTTTTGGTGAAACGATTTTAAGGAGATGTGGAGGATGCAAAATTGTATGACGTTCTGGAGATTTGTAAGGTTGCTGCTACGTATGAAGATGTGAGGGATTTTAGAATTGTTTGATGTATGGCCAATGTTTCCTATTCCAAAACCAATCCTTATTTTAGTTTTTCCTTAACCTATACTTCTTACTAATGTTGTATTTGCCTAGTGTTTGGCCAATGTTGCATGTGTTGAAGTCGAACCTTTTCTTTAATAATTTAATCTACAAATTCTTGTCTTCATTAATACTTTATTTAGGTGTTTTGGGCCAATATTGCATGTTTTGAAGTTAAGCATCCCTTAGGTTTTCATCAAGGTGCATAGTTTTCAAGAAAATATTCTCCAGCGGAGGGCACACCACATATTGTGAGAGACCAGGGCATTGCAATAGCTTGAAGATTGAAGGAACTGTCAAGATTGCATGCCAAAGCATGAAGTTAAACCAAACAGTTTAGTCGTGGGTGGGTGCAAGAAGATGGGGGGCCAAAAAGTGGTCAACCATCTTTAATTTTTTTTTAAATCCATAACATGAGTGTGTTATGGCTTTGTGTGACTGAGCCTTGGGCTCGGCCACACCAAGGCCTTAATGCGCTTGTGTTATAACATGAACACGTTATGTCTTATATAAACAAAAAAAGCAACATTTCATCATTTTCACTTCTGCATTTTCTTGCTAACCCTTCGCCTACAAACCCTCAAGAGTGTGCTCATGTTATTGGAGAGCCATTTAGTCACCGAATTGTTGTCCAATCTTCACCAAAACACCGCCACGACATTAGGGAGATCGAAGGAGTAAGTTTTGTTTGTTTTTCTGTGTGAATTTGTTACTAAATAGGTAGATTTAATATGTTTTTTGATGTAAATGTATTTAATTTATAGGAAATGATAATGAGCCTCCTTCTCCTCAAAATTCTAAATCAAATCAATACCAAATACTTGCTGAAGAACAACCCCAACAAATACCTTCAGTAATTCCTCAATATGCCCTTGGAACTCAAGAAAATTTAATGGGGCAAATTGAAAATAACAAAAACCAAATTCAGGATATAATTGCAAGGTTGAAAAATCTCGCAAGCTCAACCTCACATAGAGCCACAATTTCTCAATCACTTGAATCTATGTTATCAAATGTAGATTCAATTAGCAAGTAAATAACTACTTGGTCGGATAAGAGGAGAGAGTTTAGATAATCTATGTAGATAAATTATCTTATAAACACGTCAAAGATGAAAAAATTACTAAATTTGACTTGTGTTCCCTTTTCATAAACACATGAACAAATCAACCTCTACACCCTTCAAGCAAGAGGTTCCTTATCCATTGGTGCAACCAACAACAAATAAAGAACCATTTTTAGTAGAGGTGGTGGATGGTTTTTGACCATCCTCCATGCAACAACAATGAGGTTCCATAATATGTTTTGAGGAAACTCTATTGTGACTTTGTCCTCAATAAAATCACCAACTATTTTGATATGTGGTAGTTCCAGGATAAAGGTGGGGGCTCTGTACAGGATAGAGCGGGGGAACGTCTTGACCCACATCAGCCAATGAGATAAGCACACACTAGACCAACCTATGAGCACGTAGCTATCCCTTTCCTTGCGAAGGAGAGTATTGAGGTCGAGACATTGTAGTCCATTAGTTCCTTGACCTAGAGCATCATAGAGCATGCTAGTCTTGTAACACAACGTGAGTCGGGAAAGTCTTCGGGGAGTATAGTTCCACCCCATATTTGTCAGGCTTGTGAGACACCCTGTGGTTATGACCCCACACATAGTCAGGACACAAGCGTGTAGGCTACATCTGCAGCTAAGTAGTTGGTGATGACATATGCCCTCCTTAATGAGGCATTTAGCCTCGATAGCCAAGTAATTGTTAGCAAGTTTATTGAATTGAATTTATTAAATTTCATTTTTGAAATGCAAGATTGACTAATTTAGTTTAATGATTATAATGAAATTTTAGGGTCACAACGTTCATGCAATTTTCAACTGTCCTCCACCTCCCTATTACACGACGACATGTACTACGAAGGTATGTTACTAGTAAATAATTATAAATAGTACATATGAATAGCATTATTATATGAATGGTATTTTTATATCTGATTTTGGATGTTGAATAGGTTAATATTAAAGATTTGATGACAACACCTCGACCCAGTGGAGGTGGACACCGAAGCTTCACTTAGGTAATAAAATAAAGAGTTTAACTAATGAATTGTAGAAAATATTTTTTTGTAGTTTATATTCATATTGTTAATTACATTGCCTTGCACATCTTTCAAACTCAAAGAATTACTTCACATTGCATAACTAATAACTAGGAGCAGCTGCCAATTGCATTTTCTTGTCATGGAATTCCATGAGACCACATTTTTTGAGGAATTTTTTCAAATAGTTCATTGCCTTGTCTATGCTATGGATTGATAGGGTAGGGTTGGATGGAACAATCACTGTTCCATGCTCTGGATCTTTGCTAGCAAGATCTCCTTGGTGTCTTAACCACCTTAACCTTTAAGACCTTCTTCATGTTTAGGTACCCCTGGTTCTCCTGGCCAACCCCACTACCATCTCAATTCCAACCTACCAAGCCAACCTTGGTGCAATGCTTCAATTCTTCCCTTAGCCCTTAATCTTCCCTAAAGGCTAACCTAATCTCAACACTCAATTTGATCTTTGCAGGGGTGTGGAGATGATTCCAACAGGTTCACACCATCACAACATAGTTCTAAAAACTCCACCTTGTTTCCTTTGTCCATCGCTTTCACCAAACCCTCATCTAGGGTTTTAGTCCACTAGTTCTAGGCTTTCCAATTAGGTCTTCTTCTCCGAGGAAATAGGTTATCTCTCCTAAATCTTCCAGAGAACACATAAGTTTTCCTTTGGCTTCTTGGTCCTTATGCCCATCCCTCAAATATTCTGGAGGTCTCCATCCTCATCTGACTGTACACAACCATAACCCTCCATTAAGCAATTTTAGGCCTCTTTTAAGCCATTTCCTGACCTTCCTGCAACTGTTTTAAGTTTTCTAGCATCAGACAGATTGGTGGAGATTTCTCCTCCATATTATGCTTTGGAAAGGCTCATTCCTGCCCTCTCCACACCATGACTTGACAGGGAAAGGTCACCCCTGCAAACCAAGTGCTTTGCACTTCCTGTCTTTCCTAGTCGGGCACTGTCAAGCTCGCCTAAGAGAAGAATTTCTCCATGATTCCCTGACTCCTAACCACTCCTAACTCTAACCTATTTACAAACATGGAGCTTATTCATAGTTCCCAAGGGCCCGTACAAAAAGTACAGTGGGAATGTAACTAAACCTCCATAATTTACAGTCTGCCAGTCAGATCAACAACTCAAAAGAAACAAATTAACTACCAAGCACGCCTGAAAATTGAACACACTCACTAATTACTACCACACAAAGCTTTAAACACAACTACACTACATTCTCTAACAATTCACAGTGCCATGATCGCTCCTAATCACACAAATGCAAAGCAAAACACAGAAATTACATAAGCTTATTATTGTCCTCACTGGTATTCATGAACTTTTAAACAATACAAAAACTTCCAAAAAACCCTCCTTTCAGGTCGAGGCACACATTATAAAGGTTTCTAAAGTAGTTAAGCTCGATCCTAACTGCTCCATGGCCGCTTGGGGCTTTCAAAAGGCCTTATTGGCAAAAGTTTAAAGAAAACTAACACCTAGGAAGGTCTACAAAGGTCTCAAATCATCCTTGTAGCCAAACTCCAATCTAGAAAATGGTCAACATGACCTTTATTAACATAATACTTGTTCTCAAATGCCTCTAAGGCACAAAATCAAAGAATGGAAGGAGTTTGCTACATGTGGCCTACACAAATTGCCAATTCTTGACCTTCTAGTTAACTCTCCTAGATGAACTTTGGGGTGCTCCTGCACCATTCTCCCCCTCTGCATAGACATTAAGGAATGCGAGGAGAGATTAGAGATGGGTCAATTCCATGCTTCTTGAACTGAGCTTCATCCACCCATGTAGCCTCAAATTCATGTTTGTTCTTCCACTTGACAAGATGCTCCATGTACACTTTATGCCTTGTAGATTTCTTTACTCTAGACTCCAAGATCCTCTCTGATTGTAGCTTGTCTTTAGTAGGTAAGGTTATGTTGCTTACATCTTTGAAGATCTCCCTACTATTCTGATCCATGTCATTGACGAATCCTTTATATCTGATCAGATCCGCTACATTGAACACTGGTGAAATCCCTAAATCTGCAGGTAACTCCACCTTGTATGCATTCTTCCCATATTTGGCTAATAACTTGCATGGTCCCACTCTTTTCATCTGCAATTTGGTTGATATACCCTTCTGCAACCTGGATTTGTTAAGGTGAACCATGACATAGTCTCCTACTGCAAATTGCAAATCTTTTCTTGACAAATCTACCTTATCCTTCAACTTTTGTGTAGCCTCAGTGATTATCTTCTTTACTTGCTCCTGAATCTCTTTCATGGTTTGAGTTAATTCCTCTGCATTTCGACTCCTATGTTCCATAGCTCCTAGATCCCCGAGCTCACATATACCTCTTGGGTGCATTCCATACACAATCTCAAAAGGACTCTTCCCTGTGGTCCGGTTCACACTATCATTATAAGCATACTTAGCCTGTGAGATAACCATGTCCCATGTCTATCCATACTCTTTGGTTAGGCACCTTAGAAGGTTACCTAACACCCTATTAACCACCTCTATTTGACCATCAGTCTGAGAATGGTAAGCTGATCCAAAAGACAGGTTTGTACCTAATCTGCTCCATAGAGTCTTCCAAAAGTGACTCATGAACTTCACATCCCTGTTTGAAATAATGCTTAAAGGCAATCCATGGATCCTTATAATTTCCTTGAAGAAAAGGTGAGCTATATAGCTAGCATCATGAGTGGTTTTGCAAGGGATAAAGTGACTCATCTTACTGAACCTATCTACCACCACATAGACACTATCAAATCCTGTCTTGGTCTTAGGGAGTCCTACCACAAAGTCCATGCTAACACACTCCCATGGTCTGTTAGGAATGGGTAGGGGTTGATATAGAATAGCATTGCTAGCTCCTCCCTTAGCTTTCATACACAATACACATTGCTCCACATACCTCCTGACATCCCTTGACAACTTAGGCCAATAGTAGAACCTTTGCACTAGTTCCCATGTTTTGTTGATGCCAAAATGTCCACTAAGACTACCATTATGCTTTTCCTGGATGAGGCTTTCTCTCATTGACCCTTTTGGAACACATAATTGATTCCCTTTAAACAACAATCCACTTTGCAATGTATATTCTGAGTATTGGCTATGAAAATGATTCTCAAAGTTTGAACATACCTTGTAGGCCTCTGAGAAGTCTTCATCTTCCCCATAGAGCTCCTTGAAACTCTCTATGCCAATGGTCTTGATTTGTATCTCTTGCACTGTCAACAATCTTCTACTTAGTGCATCTACTACCTTGTTCAATTGTCCCTTCTTGTGCTTGATGGTGAAAGTAAAAGCTTGGATGTACTCCATCCATTTCAAGTGTCTATTGCTCAACTTCTCTTGGGTGTTGATATAACTAAATGACTGATTGTCAGTAAAGACCACAAAATCCTTGGGTAGAAGGTAATGTCTCCACTTCCTAAGTGACTGAACTAAAGCATAAAGTTCTAGATCACAGGTAGAATACTTCTTCTTAGCTTCATTGAGCTTTTCACTGAAGAAAGCTATGGGCCTGCCTTCTTGACTAAGCACTCCTCCTACTGCAACTCCACTAGCATCACATTCCACAGTAAACAACTTGTCAAAGCTTGGTAATAAGAGAATAGGTTGAGTTGCCACTTCTTGTTTCAGTTTCTCAAAACCTTTCTCAGCTTCTTGAGTCCACACAAACTTAGTTTTCAAACCACCCTTGATTGTCTCTAGGACTGGTGCACATATGCCACTAAAGTTTCTTATGAATTTCCTATAAAATTGAGCCAATCCATGGAAACTTCTTACCTCAGTCCCTGTGGTTGGTGTAGGCTAGTTTAGGATAGCTTCCACCTTGCTTGGATCCATTTTCAATGATACTTGAGACACTACAAAACCCAAATATACAAGCTCTTGTTTGAAAAACTCACACTTCTCTAGGTTGATGGCTAACTTCTCCTCTTGTAATCTTCTAAAAACCAACTCCACATGCTTTAGGTGTTCCTCTGCTATCTTGCTAAAGATGAGTATATCATCAAGATATACCACCAAAAATAACCCTGTGAAATCCTTGAGCACTTCATTCATGAGCCTCATGAATTTGCTAGGGGCATTAGAGAGGCCAAATGGCATAACTCTCCACTCATACAACCCATCTGTTGTCTTAAATGCTATCTTCCACTCATCTCCATCCTTGATTCTGATATGATGGTATCCACTCTTGAGATCCAACTTGGTGAAGTACTGAGCTCCTCCAAGACAATCCATCAAGTCTTCAATCCTAGGAATAGGGAACCTATACCTAATTGTGATTCTATTTATTGCTCTAGAATCAATGCATAATATACACTTACCTCCTTTCTTGGTTGCTAAGACCACTGGTACTACACATGGGCTGATGCTCTTCCTAATCAATCCTTGATCCAATAACTCCTGCACTTGTCTAGCTACCTCTAGATTATGATCCAGTGTAAGCTTATAAGCTGCTTTGTTAGGCAATGAATCTCCAAGTATGAAGTTATTCTGATGACTAATGGCTCTTTTTGGAGGTAAAGTTGTAGGTGCACCATCACTCACTATGTCCTTATACTTCTCAAGCAACTTCTAGACTGCTCCGGGTATGACTATTTTCTCAGTCTTGTCTTCTTCTTTGGATTGCAACATGATCACATATCCTTCACTCCCTTGATGTAGGTTGTTAAGGAACTCTTTCTCACTGCTTAACAAGACACTAGGTGTCTTTGACTGTCCTTCTTTCACTTTTGACAATGATTGCAATTTAAATGTCCTCCCATCATTTTTGAAAGAAATAGTATTCTCCTTCCCATCATACATGGCACTTTTGTCATACTGCCATGGTCTACCCAATAGAAGATGGCATGCATCCATGGGTAACACATCACAAATCAGTTTATCCTTGTACCCTCCAATGGAAAAATCCAGTGTTACTTGCTCATTGACAAGAACACTCTGCCCTTTGTTTAACGCTGTTACTTTGTAGGGGTTAGTGTGGGGTACCTTCTCCAATTTCAACTTCCTTACTGCCTCTTCTAAGATGATGTTATCTGTTGAACCTAAATCCATAATAACCTTACATACTTTCCCAAGTATTTTGCATCTCACTCTAAATAAAGCTCTTCTTTGTTTTGGCTCTTCCTTGACCAGTTGTCTGATCAAAACTCTCCTAAACATTAGGTTCTCCCCCATTTCAGATTCAATGTGATTGACCTCTAGTGATTTAGTACTCATGGTGTCCTCCTGAGCATATGCCACTCTCTTCTCAGTATTTGATGAAGATGCTTTCTCCGGGCACCTATAAGTTGGATGTCCTACTTGACCACAATGGTAAAATTTCACAGTAGCAAAATATGAATTGCTCCTGCCTGCTCCTCTTCCTCTATTGGATCCTCCTAGAGAACCTCTACCTCTTCCATACCCTCCTCTAGAAGGTGTTTCACTCCCATGCTCAGTGAGTTTAGACTCTCCTTGGTTTCTTTGCTCAGTTCCTCTACCTTGGTAGCCACCTCTATGTCCTCTTTGATCCCTTTGATCTCTACCTTTGCCTCTACTCTTAGAAGCTTGAACATGTTTCCTCTTGATTCTTTCCTCAATCTTAATAGCTAATTGGTAGCATTGGTGTACTATCTTAGAACTTAGAAGAGTCATCTCGTCTTGGATGTTCCACTTCAAGCCATTAAGATACCTAGTCACCTTGAGACTTTCATCTTCTAAAACATTGGACCTCATACAAAGTTTTTGAAACTCCTCAGTGTAAGTGTTCACATCTTGGTCTCTTTGCCTCAAGCTTTGTCTTTTCTTGTGTAACTGAATCTCATAATCATCTGGTATGTATGCTTCTCTCACTTTTGCCACCATACCCTTCCAAGTTGAAATAGGCTTCTTTCCTTCCTTTTCCCTCTCTGTCTGAATGAATTTCCACCATGTCAAGGCAGATCCTCTCAATCTAGACTTGGCCAGCTTCATCTTCTATGCTTTAGTGACTCCATCACATTCAAAATGGTTCTCCATGTCTTCTATCCAATCTAGGACTAGATCAACTTCCAATTTTCCACTGAACAGTGGTATGCCTTCAAGGGCTTTCCCACTCAAAGCTTTCAATGCATTCAAGAAAGGATCCTCTTGTACTTTAGGGTTAGGTTCAGGGGTCTTGTCTTCCTCTGCAACCTCTTCACTCTTTGGTACCCTACCCTCCAATCTATCATTGACCTCATCGGCCTTGATTTGCACATTGCTCAATGCTTGCTCTAGTTGAGCTAGTCTTTCTCTCAAACTCCTATTATCTTCCTCCTGATCTTAGACCTTCTTTTCCAACTCAATGTTTGTCACCATGGTTGTGGAATCAATGGGTTCAAGGTCTGACATACAAGTTTCTATCCCAAATCTTTAACTTGCTCCCAATTTGATAGGGTAGGGTTGGATGGAACAATCACTGTTCCATGCTCTGGATCTTTGCTAGCAAGATCTCCTTGGTGTCTTAACCACCTTAACCTTTAGGACCTTCTTCATGTTGAGGTACCCCTGGTTCTCCTGGCCAACCCCACTACCATCTTAATTCCAACCTACCAAGCCAACCTTGGTGCAATGCTTCTATTCTTCCCTTAGCCCTTAATCTTCCCTAAAGGCTAACCTAATCTCAACACTCAATTTGTTCTTTGCAGGGGTGTGGGGATGATTCCAACAAGTTCAAACCATCACAAATTGGTTCTAAAAACTCCACCTGGCTTCCTTTGTCCATCGCTTTCACCAAACCCTCATCTAGGGTTAAAAAGGATACTAGCCCAAGAGCCCCTATTAGGTCTCCAACTTCGAGAAATCCGGTTAGAAGTCTAAAGTTCTCCAAAGAATGCAGGTTCTTCTCTTAGGATTCTTGGTCATGGTGTCTATCCCTCAAAGGTTCTAGAAGCCTTAATCCTCAACTGTTCGTACATAGCCATAACCCTCCATTTAGCAATTTAGGCCCTTTTTAAGCCATTTCCTGACCACAAAGTGAACTGTCAGCTTGTTCTCCATTCAAATGGACTGGTGAAGCCTCCTCCTTCATTCCAAGCCTTTGCAAGGCATCTATCTACCTCTCCACCACGTTACTTGACAGGGAAAGGTTACCCCTGCAAACCAAGTGCTTTGCAATTCCTGTCTTTCCTAGCCAGGCATTGTCAAGCTCGCTTAGGAGAAGACTTTCTCCATGATTCCCTGACTCCTAACCACTCCTAACTCTAACCTATTTACAAAAATGGATCTTAGTCATAGTTCCCAAGGTCCTGTACACAAAGTATAGTGGGAATGTAACTAAACCTCCATTATTTACAGTCTGCTAGTCAGATCAACAACTCAAAAGAAACAAATTAACTACCAAGCACGTCTAGAAATTGAACACACTCACTAAATACTACCACACAAAGCTTTAAACACAACTACACTACATTCCCTAACATTTCATAGTGCCATGATCACTCCTGATCACACAAATGCAAATCAAAACACATAAATTACATAAGCTTATTACTGTCCTCACTGGTATTCACGAACTTTTTAACAATACAAAAACTTCCAACCCTCCTTTCAGGTCAAGACACACCTTATAAAGGTTTCTAAATCAGTTAAGCTCGACTCTAACTGCTCCATGTCCGCTTGTGGCTTTCCCAATAGGCGTTATTTGTCAAATTTTAAGAACCTAACACAAACTAACACCTAGGAAGGTCTACAAAGGTCTTAAGTCATCCTTGTAGCCAAACCCCAATCTATTAAATGGTCAACATGACCTTTATTAACATAATACCTGATCTCAAATGCCTCTAAGGCACAAACTCAAAGAATGGAAGGAGTTTGCTACATGTGGCCTACACAAATTGCCAATTCTTGACCTTCTAGTTAACTCTCCTAGATGAACTTTGTGGTGCTCTTGCACCACTAACATCATGTCAAATCTTATGTGATTTTATGTGTGTTCACGCTATCATTGTTTGTTGTAGATTAACACTCTTGTAGGTCTCCAAAGCATTCAAAAAAATAAAGCAAGCAAGATCCAAGACCTTGAGGTGATGTACATGAATTCAGTCCTTCAAGGAAGCCATTGAAGGGTGGTGAGTTGCAGCACTTTGTGATTTAATCATTCCTTCCTATTCATTATCCATTTATCATTGACATTTCCATTATGGAAGTGGAAACACTTCCATGGGGTTTGACTAAGGCAGGACCCTAAATGGCACAAAATTTTCCTTCTTGTTGAATGTGTAGGTTTTAGGTTTGAAGAGGATTAAAGGGAGCTTGAATAAAAATTGTCCTTTGTTGCAATTGAAGTACTACATCTTCTTAATTCACATAAACTCACCTACAAAATTATCTGACAGTGTTCTGACAACTCTATAACTAGAAATCAAAAGCTCAGATCTATCATCAAAGGACCCCAAAATCATATCAAAAGAAGCATACCAGGACCCATAAACCCTAGGGAAACTCTGTCCTACTATAATGATCGGATTCAACTTTCAATGATAGGTACCCAATCCTATACACTTTCTAGATCTACCTATAAGTTAGTGTTTCAATTTGTACATTGTCGGGATCTTGCATTTTTAATATTAGGTCTATGGTTTAATTAGGTTGATCATATAAAATCAATTGTACTCCATTCTAATCCTTAATAGGATGGTGATTTAGGTGTTATTGGTCACCTTCATGGTTGAAAGTCAATCTACTCACCTTGTTAATATCCATCTTAATGAAACATAAGAAAATACCACCCACCATCCAAACCATTTGAATCCTAAGTTTACATAGTAGACCTAGGGTTCCCATTTTTCTTTTTTTTTTAAAATTTTGGTGAACCTAGCCTATTAACATTATATACCTTCTGAAATTGCATCCTAGATCTAAGTTTTACATTACATTATTTTACATCTTTTATTTAGGGTTTTTACTTATGCATCATAAAAGTCATAAAAATTATGTAAAATTGTATATCATTTTGCATCATAGGCTATATTAGGATTCATTTTAGTAACTTAGATTAGATCTACAATGAAAATTTCATTCATATTTATCATTTTCATTTCCATCACATTGTCTTAATTTGAGAAAATTCTAGAAAAGTACTCAGTTGCAGACTTGTTTGCACACAAAAGAAAAACCTTTAAACAATATAATAAACATTCAACTTTTGAATTTTCAAAACCCCTATCAAGGACTTAGACACCCTTGGGTGCCTCTGTCCTTGTACACTTGCATTAAACAATTATTTTCACACTTTTGTGCTTCTATGTCTTCAATTTGTTTGTGCATGTAGAACTTTGTTTTGGCCTTCCTAATCACATTCATTTAGGAATCTTTCATTTAGCTCAAAAAGTGGTAAAACTTACATTGTTTGTTTTAGAATTGCATCGAAATCATCATTCTTAGATTTAGGCATCCTAAAATTAGTTAATTTGTGCATTTTAGATTAGAAAATTGCATTCAAAATTGTTATATATTTTTCACATATTGCCATGTGCACATTTGCATTGGAATAAATTAGGAAAACTCTGGAAAAATATTCACTGTTAAAATTATTTACAAGAATTCCTAGAATCCTTCAATAGTTTTTTACATGGTCAAAATTTGAAATTCTAGATACCCTACCTAGGACTCAAATGCCCCTAGTAACCTCTACCATGTTATCCCTTCATAACCCAACTTCTTGTGATAAAACGATCTTAGGAGCCTCTATCCAGATTTGTTGTCTATTTTCCAATCACTTGTTGCAAAATAGTTTGAACCACATTGCAAAATATCATATCATCATTGGATGTCCTTGAAATCCTTGGTTGACATTTCAAGTTGTGAGTTTGGAAATAACCCTAATTCTAATAATGGCATTCATGATATACTTCATCTCCTAATACAAGTCTTCTTGATATCCTAGGTCAAGATGAAGAGAGCATGTATGAATTCATAAAAAATTCCTTACATAACCTTGAGAATAATGCATCTTTTTATCCCTCAATGCAATGTCTTAATCACCCATGTCAACAATGAACATCTTTTGTCATAACACCACTTGAAATTTTCACTTTGTTACATCTAGAAACTAAAACACAAGGAATACCTCAACCGATATGCATAGAGATACCTATCAGTGACAATCAAAAGGAAAGCACATCAACCAAACCCCCATCATATGAGCATAAAATTACAAGCACAACCATTAACTTGGAATAGAGATATGGGCGAGGCTTTAGAATATTAAGGAAACAAGGATGTGACATAGAGAAAGAACATGAAATTATCTCCTCTTGGAAAAAAACACTGTTAGAAGATACCAAAGGAATAGGTTACCAAATTCCTCAACCTTCATATAAAATAGTTGTTCGATCGACCAAGAAATACAAAGTCCATGGTCCTATTAAGAAGTTATAATTCTTGAATCTTATGTAACCAAGAGTAAACAAGACTTAGACACACTTCTCAAACTAGGACACATTACATTGCCACCCATCTATGACCAAGAAGATAAGAAAGGAAAGAGTAAAAAAAACATTTTACTGTGCATATCATAGAACATTTGGACATCTTATTGACGAATTTCATGCTTTAAAGAGGAAATTGAGATAATTCGATCCTTGTGGGGATCGAATTGAATGTATAATACATTAACATTCATTTTATTTGCTCCTTGCTATGTGGTAGTTGTAGTATAACACAATACTCACTACCATGGACATGAGGGTATAAACCTAGCTTTATGCAATCATATTTTCTCTTGCAAGGAGAAGCATGTCATAATACATTTGGCTCACCTTTGTCTCTACACTTGGAGGCCAAGGGGTTAGGTAGCATTGTGTTAAGTGAATTCCTTCTTGGGATCCCTTTACATCTCCTTAAAAATTTAGTGTAGCAAGTACACTAACATTTTAATGGGGGGCATATAGTGCCCCGCTCATTGTTTGCATAAGAAATGGTCCCTTCTTAGTGATGATAGCATATATCTTCTAGGAAGTGTGACCTTATCAATCAAAGTGTGGCCTTCTTCCTTTATGTGAAGTGTCTCCTTTTGTGGTGATATTGGGCTTGATATCTCCTAAGTGTGTAGTGTTTTTGGATATATGATGTTCCCCTTTGTGGTAATACTATGGATAGTATTACCTAAGGTTTGATCTCTTTTCATTCCTTGAATTTTTCTCTCTTGGTGGTGATGTCATGTATGATATTCCCTGAGGTGTGACCTTTGATGTATTCAGAAAAAACCCTTTGGTTTTCTTTGTAAATCACCTTTTGTGGTGGTGTTGTTATAACACCCCTTGAGGTTTTGGCCTTATCTTTTCATGTTTATTCCCCCCTGAGGTGAATTTTATTCATCCCCAAGACAGTAAACCTTGTGAACCCCCTCAGGTGAATTTTGTTTGTCCCTTGAGATGTTAAACCTTGTGCACTCCCTGAGATAAGGTTTTTTCATCCCCTGAGACATTAAACCTTGTGTGCCCCCTGAGATGAGTTTTGTTCGTCCCCTAAGATGATAAACCTTGTGCACCCCTTGAGGTTATTTTTGTTCATCCCTCAAGATATTAAACCTTATGCACTCCTTGAGGTGCGTTTTGTTTGTCCCCAAGATGTTAAACCTTGTGAGTTTTTGCAAGATAGTTCATGGATTCAACATAATGGAGCTTGTTGGGTCATGAACTTGACCACCCCATTTTAACATGGCCACCTAGCATAACACACCTTACTTTCCTGTCGAGCCATGTGTTTCATGAGTGATGTGGCATAACATAACTTGTTAGTTATCATGGATTCTAACATTTATTCAATGAATGACATATGGTATTTGAGATAATTTAAGACTGAGGTCTCTTTTCCTTATCAAATCGAATCTTTTAGTACTAACCTTGTGCTTTGTTGTGAGTCTTTTTGTGTGTCTTCTTCGTGTTTACATCATTTTTTTTTAATTTAGTTATCATCTTTATGTTTGATCATGCCATGTGTTTTCATCGTGTATGGTTCGTGTTTTCTGACATGTATGTTTGTGCATGTGATAGACTTAAGAGATTGTTGGCATTGATGTCAAAGGAGTGATCAAAAGTTTGATGGAACTAATTTTGTAAGGGAGATTGTTGGCATTGATGTGAAAAGGTGTTATTGATGTCACTGCAGTGTACTAGATCTAGTTCTAGAAGATAAATGGTGAAGCTCAAGGAGATATGAGCAAGTTGTTGTAATGATTGCAACTTTACTCAGAAGATGAAAAGTTGTCATGAAGGTTGTCACAACTTTATAGGGTTTTTTTCTAGTCAGCAAAGGCAAAATCTATTTGTAGATTTGAGATGGGTTTTCTAAGAGCTTCTCAAAAATGTAAAGTGTAGGTCCAGAGGATGTATAATGTGTTTAGAATTGATTTTTTTGTGCTCATTGGTTGAATTAGGGTTTGGAAGATAAACCTTAAGGTCTAAAAATTCATGGAATCAATAGGGTTTTTAATTCATCGTTGATTGGTTGTTGGTGGTTGTAGTTTGCTGAAATGATAACTTAAGCCATTTGAGTCATTTGGGGAACTAACCTCCTTTCCTAGTGTTTACTGGCCCAACAAATATTTCGTAACTATAATAATTCCTAAGTCTAGCAATTAATATTTGTCCTCAGTGTAATTGATGGCAATGATCGAGTCTTGAATATCTAACAACCTCCCCACTAGCCTGCTGTGTACATGGTGGGTCCCCATCTAAGCCCCATGAGATAGTGGGCAATGGTGGATATTGAATGGAAATAATCAAACGGTTCATGTGATAAGTATGGTGGGACAAAAAAATATGGAAGACGATAGAGATGGAAGGTGATCTATAGACAGGTGGCGCTGCATGATTGATTGATGGTCAAATCATATCGTTGTTGTGAGTTGCATGGTGCTAACAAGAGTGATATATGACACTTCCTCACCAACCTACTAAATATTTGTCGGGTCTCATATTTATCTTCTGGGATAGTGGGATTATGACATGTGTCTTGGTGGACTCCGCATTAGGGAAGCTATGTTTGATGAAGATCTATGGTAGTGATTTAAGGAACCATTTATCTGATCGTTAGAATTTAAAGGTGAGTGTTTAAAAAGGAATTGTTGGATCACGGTGCAAAGGTTTGAGATTAATGTCCCAAATTCAAAATGAAGAGGCTTAACGGTTATGTATGGGTGAATAGGGGTTTTGACCAGAAACCTACTTTGTTCAAAGTTAATTGGTCTAGCTACACTAGTGACCAATATGAATGAAGAATTGATGGGGAAAATGGCAGCACAGACAATGAAATAGATTGAGATCAAAATCAGATCAAATAAACAAAAGGAATGATTTCAATGCATATGAAACTCTAGGGTTTCATAGGTTGCTATTCTTAGAAAATTCTTTGTATTTGAATTTAGTGAGTGGGAGGTTGGATGTAGAGGTGATGTGTTGGAGAAGATATCACACAAACCCTAATGAAAGATCTGGATGTGTGTGAGGATCTCGAGGAAATTACAACATGCTAGAGTAAGAGATACAAAACTCAAAACAAAATATTAGAAAAATGAGAGAATAATAATGAGAGATGGTGTAGCGAATTGCAGAGAAGTATTTTGAGCTCTTGAGGAGGACAAATAATGCACTAAGAAGAAAAGAGAGAGAGAGTTGTAGAGGGTGTATTAAGGTCCATTCAGGTGGACATAGAATGCACTATAAGAAAAAGAGAAGAATAGATAAGAACAAAGGAATGCAAAACAAAAAGTGTGGGTAAGTGAAAAAAGATGGGGGGCCAAAAAGGGGGCTTAAGTGGCCACTTTTTTTTTTTAAATCAGGAAATACTAACCTTAGACGTGAAATTGAGGATAGTTACACTCAAAATTTTGAGATGCAACAAAAATAAGGATCGTAGTGCTCTGAGTCTACTTTCTAAACTACTAATTTATTTTGAAAATGGTTGAGATTAAGGGGTTCAAAAGAGGGACGTACATAAATTGGTGTTGTTTTTTTCAGAAAAAAACATAACATAAAAACTTTTGTACATCCCTAGCATAGTGAACTTTTTTTAAAGTATTTTTAAAATCACTCCGGTGAGAAATTAGCTAATAGTATGTAGTTGATGCATGATTTTTTTGATAAATTTTTAATGAATATTTGATTTTTTACTAATTTTCTAAGTGGACACTTCTTGAAAAATAGACTATTGGCCGTGCTACCCCTACAAATTTTGGAAACTAAAATTGATTTTTTTAAAATTTTTTGTAGAATGGAGCCAGTTTCTAAAAATTTAATTTATTTGAAATTTTGATGAGCGGTTAATTTATAACAAAAAAACACCAAACATTGCTTTTTTCCAAAAAAGAGACACACAAACAAAATAAATTATAGATGAAAGGCTTAAAATTGTCAAAAGCGAAAAAAAATTACATCATTGGATAGCTAAGAGAGAGCCTAACATTACCCATGTATTCAATTTGTTCAACATTGAAACACGTACAATCCTGACGGTGAGCACGAACTTGATTATGTGAAATATTGTAGAATTTGCAAAAACAAGTCTCTCGTCATTGGGAAGGCCTTCCAAGCCTTTGGGTTGGTATTCCAAGGAAAATACCAAGCCTAAGGCTTGGGGATTCCCAAAGCAAGATATAATATGGGTGCATTATAATGCATGTGCGTTATAATGTGCTCGTGTTATATCTTAGTTTTGCAATGGTTTTTTACGTTTGTGCAAGACAAGTCTAGCAAGACATAACATGAGAATGGTATAATGTGCTCACGTTATGTATTTCTTTATATTAAATGATACTCTATTGAATGTATGTTTATATATTTTTATGTTTGTATGTACATGTATGCTTGTATGTATGTATATATGCCTATATGTATGTAAGATTGTATCTACATATGTACATGTATGCTTGTATGTATGTAGAATTGTATGTAAATATGTATTATGATTTTATTGTTAGGAATTGCATGCAAAAAATAGAAAAAATAACTCTCGATGCCTTTATACAATAATAAAATTTATTTGAGGTTTCAGGGGTTCTACCCCCGAGCCCCCGCAAGGGCCACTACCCCTTGACCCCATCTTGGGGCTATTGCCCCTTGACCCCGTCTTGGGGGTGATGCACCCAAACCCCCGTTAAATAATTTGGGGGGAAACTGCACCAATAAAAGTGGGGAAAATTTAACCTCCAAGTCTGATTAGGATCCATATAACATGTATTTATGTATGTCTTCAAGAGGGAGGGAGAATTTTAAGAGAGAGAGAGAGTGAGAGAGAGTCTTGAGAGAGGGAGAGAGGGTGGAAGGGAGAGTCTAAGAGAGAGGGAGTGGGAGAGAAGGGGTTGGAGTGAGAGGGACTTAGCTAGGTAGGGTGAGAGAGAGAAAGAGAGAGAGAGGTGGGAGGGAGAGACCTGAGAGAGAGGGAGAGAGAGGGAGTGATGGAGAGGAAATGTGAGGGAGATATAGAGGAATAGATAGATGGAGCAAGAGAGTGGTAGGGATTGATTGAGTGAGAGGTATGTAGAAAGAGGGAGAGATTAGATAGAGATAATTAGAGAGGGTAGGAGAGAGGGATTAGGGTTGAGGGTAGAGGGTTTAAGGGTAGAGGGTTTAGGGTTTAGGGTTGAGTGTTTAAGGGTTTAAGGGTTGAGGGTATATGATTGAGGGTATATGATTAAGGGATTAAGGTAGAGAGGGAGGGATGGATGGAGGGAGAGATGGAGGGATAAGTGAGATAGAGAGAAGGAGAGAAGAGGAGGGAGGTAGAAAGATATATGAGGGTTGAGGATCCAATGTATGAGGTAGAGGGTTGAGAATTGAGGATATAGGATTGAGGACCTATAGGGTTGATGGTTTAGGGTATTAGGTTAAGGTTATAGGGTTGAGGGATCAGGGTTGAGGGTAGAGGGTATTAGGTTGAGGGTAAAGGGTAGAAGGTTTAAGGGTTTAGGGTTAAAGGGTTTAAGGTTGAGGGTTAAGGGTTGAGGGTAGAGGGTTTAGGGTTTAGGTTTGAGGGTATATGGTTGAAGGATTAGGTTGAGGGTCCAATGTATAGGGTAGAGGGTATAGGGGTTGAGGGTTGAGGGTTTAAGGGTTGAGGGATTAATGGTTGAGGGTTGAGAATTGAGGGTTGAGGGTTTAATGTATAGGGTAGAGGGTAGAGGGTTTAAGGTTGAGGGTAGAGGATTGAGGGTATAGGGTTGAGGGATTAGGGTTGATGGTCTAATGTATAGCGTAGAGGGTATAGGGGTTGAGGGATTATGGTTTAAGGGTTGAGGGTTGAGGGATAAGGGTATAGAATTTACTTTGGTTTAAGGGTTGAGGGATTAGGGTATTCGGTAGAGGGTTTGAGGGTTTAGAGTTTAAGGGCTGAGGGTTGAGGGTTTAGGGTTTAGGGTTGAGTGTTTAAGGGTGTAAGGGTTGAGGATATAGGGTTGAGGGATTAGGGTAGAGAGGGAGGGATGGATGGAGGGAGAGCTGGAGAGAAGAGGAGGGATGGTTGAGGATCCAATGTATAGGGTAGAGGGTTGAGAATTGAGGGTATAGGATTGAGGACCTATAGGGTTGATGGTTTAGGGTATGTCATCGAGGGTATAAGGTTGAGCGATTAGGTTTAAGTGTAGAGGGTAGAAGGTTTAAGGGTTAAGGGTTGAGGGTTAAGAGTAGAGGGTAGATGGTTTAGGGTATAGGTTTGAGGTTATATGGTTGAAGGAGTAGGGTTGAGGGTCCAATGTATAGGGTAAATGGTATAGGGTTTGAGGGTTTAGGGTTTAAGGGTTGAGGGTTGAGAATTGAGGGTTGGGGGTTTAATGTAGAGGGTAGAGGGTAGAGGGTAGAGAGTTTAAGGGTTTAGGGTAGAGAGTTTACTTGGGTTTAAGGGTTGAGGGTAGAGGGTAGAGGGTATTGGGTAGAGGATAAAGGGTAGAGGGTTTAAGGGCTAAGGGTTGAGGTTTTAGGGTTTAGATTTGAGTGTTTAAGGGTTGAGGGTAGAGGGTAGAGGGTAGAGGGTGGAGGGTTTAAGGGTTGAGGGTTGAGGGTTGAGGGTTGAAGGTTGAGGGTTGAGGGTTTAGGGTTTAGGGTTGAGTGTTTAAGGGTTTAAGGGTTGATGGTTTAGG
Organism: Sequoiadendron giganteum; assembly: GCA_007115665.2. Lineage (NCBI taxonomy): Eukaryota > Viridiplantae > Streptophyta > Pinopsida > Cupressales > Cupressaceae > Sequoiadendron > Sequoiadendron giganteum. The sequence goes on from CM021100.1 coordinate 972,128,582, forward strand.
GTAAAGGGATTAGGGTAGAGAGGGAGAGATGGAGGGAGAAGTGAGATAGAGAGAAGGAGAGAAGAAGAGGAAGTGACAAAGATATATGATGGTTGCGAATCTAATGTATGGGGTAGAGGGTTGAGAATTGAGGGTATAGGGTTGATAGTTTAGGGTATTGGGTTGAGGGATTAGGGTTGAGGGTAGATGGTAGAAGGTTTAAGGGTTGAGGGTAGAGGGTTTACAATATAGGTTTGAGGGTATATGGTTAAAGGATTAGGGTTGAGGGTCCAATGTATAGGGTAGAGGGTATATGGGTTGAGGGATTAAGGGTTGAGGGTTTAACTTGGCTTGTTTGAAAAAATGGGTCCAAGAAATGGGGTCTTCCGGTGATGTCAATCATCGAGAGACCCCATTTCTTGGACCCATCTTTTCAAACAAGCCACTACATTGCCAATTTCATCGAATTGGAAAGCTAGTGGGCCCACTAGTTTTCCAATTCGGTGAAATTGGTAACCTAACTTGGCTTGTTTGAAAAAATGGGTCCAAGAAATGGGGTCTCTGGTGATTGCCCACTACATTGTCAATTTCACTGAATTGACTAGCTAGTGGGCCCACTAGGTTGCTAATTCAGTGAAATTGGCAACCCAACTTGGCTTGTTTGAAAAAATGGGTCCAAGAAATGGGGTCTCCTTGTGATTTACATCACCGGGAGACCTTATTTCTTGGACCCATTTTTTCAAACAGGCCACTACATTGCCAATTTCATCGAATTGGCAAGCTAGTGGGCCTACTAGCTTGCTAATTTAGTGGAAACCTAACATGGCCTGTTTGAAAAAAATAGGTCCAAGAAATGGGGTCTCCCAGTAATGTAAATCATTGGGAGACCCCATTTCTTGGGAACTACATTGCCAATTTCATTGAATTGGAAAACTAGTCTAGCTTGCCAATTAGTGAAATTGGAAATGTAGTGGTCTATTTGAAAAAAATGTGTCCAAAAAATGGGGAAAATCATTGGGAGAACCCATTTCTTGGACTCATTTTTTCAAATAGGCCACTACATTTCCAATTTCACTGAATTGGCAACCTAACTTGGCCTATTTGAAAAAAAATGGGTCCAAGAAATAGGGTCTCGTAGTGATTTACATACACCTGAGAGATAGAATTGAGAGGGAGGGAGAGAGAGTCTTGAGAGGGAGAGGGAGAGAAGGAGAGAGAGAGGGGGGTTGGACCTAAATCCTAAGCCATAAACCATAAAGACTAAACCCTAAACCGTAAAGCCCAAACCCTAAAGCCTAAATCCTAAATAGAGAGAGATGGAGAGATAATGGTGAGATAGAGAGCAGAGAAGCTAGGAGGGAGTGAGAGAGAAAGATAGGTAAAGGAGAGAGAGAGAGAAATATAGAGGGAAGGAGTAAGGTTGGGAGATTGAGAGATATGGAGAGAGAGGGAGAGAGGAAGAGAAAGGGAGAGATCTAGAGGGAAGGAGGGAGGAATAGGTAGAGATGGAGAGAGAGAGATTTTATTCACTAGTTAGGGTGGGAGGGAGAGGGGGTGGTAGGGAGGGAGCTAAGAGAGAGAGAGAGAGAGAGAGAGAGGGGGGGGGAGGGAGAGAGAGGTGGGAGAGAGAAAGAGTTCTCTATTCAGGGGTGAGAGGGAGAGGTGGTGGAGGAGACCCAGAGAGAGGAAGAGAGGAGTGGAATAGGAGAGGAGTGGGAGGATAGAGGGAGGAAAAAGAGACCCGAGAGAGGTGAGAGGTGAGGGAGAGAGGGAGAGAGGAAGAGAGGAGAGAGAGGAAGGAGGGAGGGATAGGTAGAGATGGAGAGAGGTAATGTCGGCAGTTAGGGTGGAGGGAGATCGAGGGGGAGGGGGATGGAGAGAGAGAGTTCTCTAGTTAGGGTGGGAGGGAGAGACCTAAGAGAGAAAGATAAATAGTTCTCTAGTTAGGGTAAGAGGGAGAGGGGGTGGGAGGGAGATACCTAGGTGAGAGGGAGAGAGAGGAAGTGGAAGAGAGAGGGAGTGGGAGAGAGATATAGGGAGTGAGAGAGAGAAACCTGAGAGAGGGTGAGGGGGTGTGAGGGAGAGACCTGACAGAGAGGAAAATAGAGGGAGAGAGACCTAGAGAGAGAGAGAGAGAGATCTCTAGTTAGGTTGGGAGGGAGAGACATGAGAGAGAGAGAGAGAGAGTTATCTAGTTAGGTTGGGATGAAGAGACTTGAGAGAGGGGGAGGGGGAGGGTGTGGGATGGATATAACTAAGAGAAAGAAAAAGCTCTCTAGTTAGGCTGGGAGGGAGAGACCTGAGAGAGAGAGATAGAGGGAGTGGGAGATATTCCTAAGAGAGAGATATAGAGGGAGTGAGATATATTTGTGAGAGAGAGGGGGTGGGAGGTGTAGAATCAGGGATAGACCTGAGAGAGAGGGGGTTGGATAGGTAAAACCTAAGAAATAAACCATAAATCCTAAAACCTAAACCCTAAACCCTAAACCCTAAACCCTAAAGCTTAAACCCTAAACCCTAAACCCTAAAGATTAAAGCCTAAAGCCTAAAGCCTAAATCCTAAATAGAGAGAGAGAGAGGGAGAGATAATGGTGAGATAGAGAGTAGAGAAGGAAGGAGGGAGTAAGAGAGAAAGATAGGGAAGGGAGAGAGAGAAAAATATAGAGGGAAGGAGTAAGGTTGGGAGATGGAGAGATATGGAGAGATAGGGAGAGAGTAAGAGAGAGGAAGAGAGAGGGAGATAGAG
>CM021100.1:972131406-972156505 GCA_007115665.2 Sequoiadendron giganteum
TTTTAACTTGTCATAGATAGCTAAACAAATTAATTTGTTGATGGCAAGGTGCAAAATGATGCAAGTTTTGCAGTTTGATTAGTGTGTGTTTGAATGCCAATTTAGTTCAATATATGTTTTGAATGTCCATATCATTGATATCATTGTCAATAAGTACCTTGCACACAATCACAACACTTAGCAATGATACCATTCATCTAAATTCTAGAGGCCTTGTCAATATGAATGTTTATTACTGGATGTTGGTTCTCTTGAATATATTATCCTTATTACACTATCATTGACACTTATTATTACATACCTTATCATTATAAAAACAATCTAAATTTAATATAATACTTCTTAGCAATTAAGTGGTATTTAATTCTACAATACTATTATTAACTAATAGATAATTCTAACCTATCTCTATTGTGCAAGCTCTTCAAACAAAATAAAAATAAGGAACTATCTAAAGTAGCTAGATTTTCTTGTTGAGCGCATGACCCTGCTTAATAGTTAATTGAGTCAACTTAAACAATTGGCTATACACATCAGCTACTGTAGCATAATGAATCCTTGGAATAAATTCCATATTATACCTTTATTTTATCCAAATAAAGATTTACCCCTCTCCCTTAACTCCTTTATAACCACATTAAAAACGTACACTACCAACTATAGTGTAGTTAAAATGAATTCAAAAGAAAATAACTCCATAATTCTACTCGCCCTTTTTCCCACACCATTATGATGGCATTGAAGATCAACGATAATAATGTAGCACAAGATACAGTGTTTAATTCAGATTTAAAACTGTGCACTCCAAGACTGTCAAGAATGCACTTCAAACTCATTAAAATGAATCTGAATCTTACAAATATTGGCAATTGAACTATTTTCATGAAGGCCATAAATATCAATCTTCATCCTTTCATCTACCAGCATAAATGTCCATGCATTGGGCTTGCATATAACACCAATGTATGTTAAAAAATTATTTTTGCACGCACCCATAAAGCAGAGAAGCCAGACAAAGACTTTCTCTGCGCTTACTTCGATTACATTACAAATCGCGTAGCAAAGCTTAATATGCTCAACAAAGATCTCACACTATATACCAATGCATGGGATGCTCTTTGGGGTGAAGGATGGACAAGAGTTCCCTTCAAACATCCCTCGACCTTCGCTTCCCTCACTCTCGATCCCCTACTCAAGTCTAGAATTTTGAGGGATCTCGACCACTTTAAGAGGGGAAAAGAATTTTACAAACGAATTGGGTGTTCATGGAAGTGCGAGTATATTCTTCACGAGCCTCCTGGAACAGGGAAATCAAACCTCATAGCTTCCATTGCTAACTACATGAGATACGATGTTTATGATTTGGAGCTCATGCAGGTGAATGACAATACCGAGCTTTGCGCTCTTCTGACCCAAACAAAAAAATAATATGTGATTATTATTGAGGACATTGACTGCTCGCTCAATATGGCTGATAGGGTTTTGAATCCTCCACCAGGAAATCAAGAAGAGCAAAAGAGGAGCGACATTACATTGTCTGGTTTGCTCAATTTCCTGGACAGGCTATGGTCCTCCTACGACGAGGAGTGCATTATTGTGTTTACAACAAACCATAAGGAAATGCTTGATCCCGCCTTGCTCAGAAGTGGGCGGATGGACATGCACATTCTCCTCTCCATCTGCACTTTTGATGCATTTAAATCTCTTGCCTTCAACTACTTGCAGGTTGAGGAGTGAAGCTTGCAATATATTAAATGGGAAACCCACTCGCGGTCCAATCAACTCTACTCATGACCATTCCTACCTACTACAAATTTCAAAATTAAATGCAAGGAAAAATTCGATCAACGATTGGCGATCAACCAACCTTCTTGCAGGTCATCTCGCTGCATTTGGACCCTCGACAGACAAAATGAGCTTGGAAAGCTCAAATAGGAACACCCTTCCACGTAACTAGTATATCTATCTTTATATAAAATCTATATAAATAATGTCAAAAGATATATTCTTACAAATATTAAGTTATATTAATCATATAATAATATTAACGTAGTAATGAATTTGATTTTAGAAAAGATAGACTTGTAGCATTCACAACACAATATGAAAGGTAAAATGATTAGGGTTAGGGTTAGGGTTAGGATTACAATCACAATCAAGATTAGTGTCATGATTAGAATTTTTTGCCAGTATTTGTAAAGGAAACAACCTACATGAAATTAGCATCACACCAGATAACTGCTAACTTTAAAATAGTCATTGCAATTGTAAATATTAACGTGATAACTATAAGAAGACAACATAAACATAATTGTGGCATAAAGATATGAGAAGACAATGTCAACACAACCACCAAATGTTGTAACATGTGAATCAAGAACCCAAAACATAAAATACAATCTCATCTATAACATGCCTAAATCTGCATTGTGGAAAGATAAATTTATATTTATCTACAACTGCCTTTCAAACTGCCAGATGTGATATGGACATGGAATATACCAAGGCACTTAAGCTTTAACAATTTAGAGAGAGTATGTGGAAGGTCATGAGTGAAGCGAATGCTCCCCCCTTGGGTATTTCAATTTTTTTGAACAAATATCCTGTGGAAATATCTACTAAAGCTCTTGATGTTAATTAAAATCATCTCTCAAACATAAGCATTGTCGATAAAATTGGGTCCCTTCAATCCATAGACATTAGCAAGTCTGGAATCCATGGGTGAAGAGGACTACTTGATAAAATTGATGCATTCAACAATGGCATCCACATAGAAGGAATTGAAGGAGGCAATGACAGGCATGTTAATAGAAGTAGATGTTATGGCTAATTATATGCTTTTGATTGTAACGTTCATATGGATAATTATAACCGCAAGCTTATGGAAGCTCAAACTCCTTACCGTTTATTACAGCCAAGAAGAAAGAACGAAGACCAAATGCATGCCACTCACTTGAACATCAATTTAAATCATATGGATAAAAATGTACACGACAAAAATGTCGCTGTATTGGAAACACCTTTCAACGTTAATAAACTAGCAATCACACCTTGGTGTGCAATGGGTATGCCGAAGAGATGTGGAAGGTCATTTAGAGAAAATTTTGATCCATTTTTGCAGTACATGAAGTTAGATGGTAGGGGAGAGGATTCAGTAGTTGAGCACCCTAACTTTGCACTTCTCAAAATTTTACGTGGAATTTCAAAAAATTCTTTATTTTTTAGAGCAACTTGCTTGGAAATGCCCCTGTTTATAACTAAGGTTTTAGGGCCACATCATCAAATAATATGATGCCACATCAACATGCTTTTTGTCGAGGTGTCCAAAAAGGTCCAAAAAAAAGTGAGACCGATACTTGTGCACTAAATCATGTTTTATTGGTGCGCTAATGTGGCATCACATGATTTGTTGCTTTTTAGATCTAAGGAATACATATTATTCAATTATTGGTAGTTATCATCAACACTAACAACTTTAAAGTCACAACTATTGGTTCAATATTGTTAAAAATATTGTGCATTAAATCAACAAATGCTATAACAATTATTGAAACATGCTCAACTATTGGATCCTTTCCCCTAAGCCATTTAGCAAATGATGTTGTTTAAGCAACAAAAGTATCAATGGAGAAGTGATAGCTTCAAATCAACTATATAAACTTGTGTTACTTTTAAAACTGGATGCATGATGTATTCAACATAATATACACACAAGCAGGTATTAAGCAAGTCAAGATTTGAGACAACAAAGTTAATATATTCAGTGTAAAGAGAGATTCTCTCGCATACCTCATAGAAACCTCACAGTCATGCCACACAGTAGATGACAAGAATCTCTCATGTTGTGACTTTCTAAAACGAAAATTGTTTGAGCTAGCACATAGCCTCACAAAAAGAAAGAAATGTGGACACGATAATGTTCAACTGTCAAAAAGGTACTCATTTTTTTCTTCCATAAATGTCCATATATCCTATTCCAAATCTCCCATTTTTACCAAAAATAAAATTGAAAACAATTGTTTTGGGGTTGTTTGATGTGTTGATCAAGGTAAGCGTTGAGTCTCAGTGCAATGACTTCATAATTTCTGCACAAAATTTTCCTTACTATGTCATGAAAAGGCCTGGTCTGGAATTTTTTTTGTCCGATTAGGTTTTATGAAATTGTGGTCTTTACTGAGGCACCCAAAAAGGACATGGATGTTTTTTTTTATGGAAAAAATTGATATTAATATGAATATTGACCAGCGGCTGTATAGAGACTCACCATGGACTGGTAAAGATCATGTGAAAAATTTGAGTAAGGGGACTCTCAAGAGTTCTTTGGATGTGGATTTGAAGGACATTATTATTGTTGATCATGAGGGGGTTGGGTATAAATATGACAAAGAAAATGGGGTTTTGGTGAAACGATTTTAAGGAGATGTGGAGGATGCAAAATTGTATGACGTTCTGGAGATTTGTAAGGTTGCTGCTACGTATGAAGATGTGAGGGATTTTAGAATTGTTTGATGTATGGCCAATGTTTCCTATTCCAAAACCAATCCTTATTTTAGTTTTTCCTTAACCTATACTTCTTACTAATGTTGTATTTGCCTAGTGTTTGGCCAATGTTGCATGTGTTGAAGTCGAACCTTTTCTTTAATAATTTAATCTACAAATTCTTGTCTTCATTAATACTTTATTTAGGTGTTTTGGGCCAATATTGCATGTTTTGAAGTTAAGCATCCCTTAGGTTTTCATCAAGGTGCATAGTTTTCAAGAAAATATTCTCCAGCGGAGGGCACACCACATATTGTGAGAGACCAGGGCATTGCAATAGCTTGAAGATTGAAGGAACTGTCAAGATTGCATGCCAAAGCATGAAGTTAAACCAAACAGTTTAGTCGTGGGTGGGTGCAAGAAGATGGGGGGCCAAAAAGTGGTCAACCATCTTTAATTTTTTTTTAAATCCATAACATGAGTGTGTTATGGCTTTGTGTGACTGAGCCTTGGGCTCGGCCACACCAAGGCCTTAATGCGCTTGTGTTATAACATGAACACGTTATGTCTTATATAAACAAAAAAAGCAACATTTCATCATTTTCACTTCTGCATTTTCTTGCTAACCCTTCGCCTACAAACCCTCAAGAGTGTGCTCATGTTATTGGAGAGCCATTTAGTCACCGAATTGTTGTCCAATCTTCACCAAAACACCGCCACGACATTAGGGAGATCGAAGGAGTAAGTTTTGTTTGTTTTTCTGTGTGAATTTGTTACTAAATAGGTAGATTTAATATGTTTTTTGATGTAAATGTATTTAATTTATAGGAAATGATAATGAGCCTCCTTCTCCTCAAAATTCTAAATCAAATCAATACCAAATACTTGCTGAAGAACAACCCCAACAAATACCTTCAGTAATTCCTCAATATGCCCTTGGAACTCAAGAAAATTTAATGGGGCAAATTGAAAATAACAAAAACCAAATTCAGGATATAATTGCAAGGTTGAAAAATCTCGCAAGCTCAACCTCACATAGAGCCACAATTTCTCAATCACTTGAATCTATGTTATCAAATGTAGATTCAATTAGCAAGTAAATAACTACTTGGTCGGATAAGAGGAGAGAGTTTAGATAATCTATGTAGATAAATTATCTTATAAACACGTCAAAGATGAAAAAATTACTAAATTTGACTTGTGTTCCCTTTTCATAAACACATGAACAAATCAACCTCTACACCCTTCAAGCAAGAGGTTCCTTATCCATTGGTGCAACCAACAACAAATAAAGAACCATTTTTAGTAGAGGTGGTGGATGGTTTTTGACCATCCTCCATGCAACAACAATGAGGTTCCATAATATGTTTTGAGGAAACTCTATTGTGACTTTGTCCTCAATAAAATCACCAACTATTTTGATATGTGGTAGTTCCAGGATAAAGGTGGGGGCTCTGTACAGGATAGAGCGGGGGAACGTCTTGACCCACATCAGCCAATGAGATAAGCACACACTAGACCAACCTATGAGCACGTAGCTATCCCTTTCCTTGCGAAGGAGAGTATTGAGGTCGAGACATTGTAGTCCATTAGTTCCTTGACCTAGAGCATCATAGAGCATGCTAGTCTTGTAACACAACGTGAGTCGGGAAAGTCTTCGGGGAGTATAGTTCCACCCCATATTTGTCAGGCTTGTGAGACACCCTGTGGTTATGACCCCACACATAGTCAGGACACAAGCGTGTAGGCTACATCTGCAGCTAAGTAGTTGGTGATGACATATGCCCTCCTTAATGAGGCATTTAGCCTCGATAGCCAAGTAATTGTTAGCAAGTTTATTGAATTGAATTTATTAAATTTCATTTTTGAAATGCAAGATTGACTAATTTAGTTTAATGATTATAATGAAATTTTAGGGTCACAACGTTCATGCAATTTTCAACTGTCCTCCACCTCCCTATTACACGACGACATGTACTACGAAGGTATGTTACTAGTAAATAATTATAAATAGTACATATGAATAGCATTATTATATGAATGGTATTTTTATATCTGATTTTGGATGTTGAATAGGTTAATATTAAAGATTTGATGACAACACCTCGACCCAGTGGAGGTGGACACCGAAGCTTCACTTAGGTAATAAAATAAAGAGTTTAACTAATGAATTGTAGAAAATATTTTTTTGTAGTTTATATTCATATTGTTAATTACATTGCCTTGCACATCTTTCAAACTCAAAGAATTACTTCACATTGCATAACTAATAACTAGGAGCAGCTGCCAATTGCATTTTCTTGTCATGGAATTCCATGAGACCACATTTTTTGAGGAATTTTTTCAAATAGTTCATTGCCTTGTCTATGCTATGGATTGATAGGGTAGGGTTGGATGGAACAATCACTGTTCCATGCTCTGGATCTTTGCTAGCAAGATCTCCTTGGTGTCTTAACCACCTTAACCTTTAAGACCTTCTTCATGTTTAGGTACCCCTGGTTCTCCTGGCCAACCCCACTACCATCTCAATTCCAACCTACCAAGCCAACCTTGGTGCAATGCTTCAATTCTTCCCTTAGCCCTTAATCTTCCCTAAAGGCTAACCTAATCTCAACACTCAATTTGATCTTTGCAGGGGTGTGGAGATGATTCCAACAGGTTCACACCATCACAACATAGTTCTAAAAACTCCACCTTGTTTCCTTTGTCCATCGCTTTCACCAAACCCTCATCTAGGGTTTTAGTCCACTAGTTCTAGGCTTTCCAATTAGGTCTTCTTCTCCGAGGAAATAGGTTATCTCTCCTAAATCTTCCAGAGAACACATAAGTTTTCCTTTGGCTTCTTGGTCCTTATGCCCATCCCTCAAATATTCTGGAGGTCTCCATCCTCATCTGACTGTACACAACCATAACCCTCCATTAAGCAATTTTAGGCCTCTTTTAAGCCATTTCCTGACCTTCCTGCAACTGTTTTAAGTTTTCTAGCATCAGACAGATTGGTGGAGATTTCTCCTCCATATTATGCTTTGGAAAGGCTCATTCCTGCCCTCTCCACACCATGACTTGACAGGGAAAGGTCACCCCTGCAAACCAAGTGCTTTGCACTTCCTGTCTTTCCTAGTCGGGCACTGTCAAGCTCGCCTAAGAGAAGAATTTCTCCATGATTCCCTGACTCCTAACCACTCCTAACTCTAACCTATTTACAAACATGGAGCTTATTCATAGTTCCCAAGGGCCCGTACAAAAAGTACAGTGGGAATGTAACTAAACCTCCATAATTTACAGTCTGCCAGTCAGATCAACAACTCAAAAGAAACAAATTAACTACCAAGCACGCCTGAAAATTGAACACACTCACTAATTACTACCACACAAAGCTTTAAACACAACTACACTACATTCTCTAACAATTCACAGTGCCATGATCGCTCCTAATCACACAAATGCAAAGCAAAACACAGAAATTACATAAGCTTATTATTGTCCTCACTGGTATTCATGAACTTTTAAACAATACAAAAACTTCCAAAAAACCCTCCTTTCAGGTCGAGGCACACATTATAAAGGTTTCTAAAGTAGTTAAGCTCGATCCTAACTGCTCCATGGCCGCTTGGGGCTTTCAAAAGGCCTTATTGGCAAAAGTTTAAAGAAAACTAACACCTAGGAAGGTCTACAAAGGTCTCAAATCATCCTTGTAGCCAAACTCCAATCTAGAAAATGGTCAACATGACCTTTATTAACATAATACTTGTTCTCAAATGCCTCTAAGGCACAAAATCAAAGAATGGAAGGAGTTTGCTACATGTGGCCTACACAAATTGCCAATTCTTGACCTTCTAGTTAACTCTCCTAGATGAACTTTGGGGTGCTCCTGCACCATTCTCCCCCTCTGCATAGACATTAAGGAATGCGAGGAGAGATTAGAGATGGGTCAATTCCATGCTTCTTGAACTGAGCTTCATCCACCCATGTAGCCTCAAATTCATGTTTGTTCTTCCACTTGACAAGATGCTCCATGTACACTTTATGCCTTGTAGATTTCTTTACTCTAGACTCCAAGATCCTCTCTGATTGTAGCTTGTCTTTAGTAGGTAAGGTTATGTTGCTTACATCTTTGAAGATCTCCCTACTATTCTGATCCATGTCATTGACGAATCCTTTATATCTGATCAGATCCGCTACATTGAACACTGGTGAAATCCCTAAATCTGCAGGTAACTCCACCTTGTATGCATTCTTCCCATATTTGGCTAATAACTTGCATGGTCCCACTCTTTTCATCTGCAATTTGGTTGATATACCCTTCTGCAACCTGGATTTGTTAAGGTGAACCATGACATAGTCTCCTACTGCAAATTGCAAATCTTTTCTTGACAAATCTACCTTATCCTTCAACTTTTGTGTAGCCTCAGTGATTATCTTCTTTACTTGCTCCTGAATCTCTTTCATGGTTTGAGTTAATTCCTCTGCATTTCGACTCCTATGTTCCATAGCTCCTAGATCCCCGAGCTCACATATACCTCTTGGGTGCATTCCATACACAATCTCAAAAGGACTCTTCCCTGTGGTCCGGTTCACACTATCATTATAAGCATACTTAGCCTGTGAGATAACCATGTCCCATGTCTATCCATACTCTTTGGTTAGGCACCTTAGAAGGTTACCTAACACCCTATTAACCACCTCTATTTGACCATCAGTCTGAGAATGGTAAGCTGATCCAAAAGACAGGTTTGTACCTAATCTGCTCCATAGAGTCTTCCAAAAGTGACTCATGAACTTCACATCCCTGTTTGAAATAATGCTTAAAGGCAATCCATGGATCCTTATAATTTCCTTGAAGAAAAGGTGAGCTATATAGCTAGCATCATGAGTGGTTTTGCAAGGGATAAAGTGACTCATCTTACTGAACCTATCTACCACCACATAGACACTATCAAATCCTGTCTTGGTCTTAGGGAGTCCTACCACAAAGTCCATGCTAACACACTCCCATGGTCTGTTAGGAATGGGTAGGGGTTGATATAGAATAGCATTGCTAGCTCCTCCCTTAGCTTTCATACACAATACACATTGCTCCACATACCTCCTGACATCCCTTGACAACTTAGGCCAATAGTAGAACCTTTGCACTAGTTCCCATGTTTTGTTGATGCCAAAATGTCCACTAAGACTACCATTATGCTTTTCCTGGATGAGGCTTTCTCTCATTGACCCTTTTGGAACACATAATTGATTCCCTTTAAACAACAATCCACTTTGCAATGTATATTCTGAGTATTGGCTATGAAAATGATTCTCAAAGTTTGAACATACCTTGTAGGCCTCTGAGAAGTCTTCATCTTCCCCATAGAGCTCCTTGAAACTCTCTATGCCAATGGTCTTGATTTGTATCTCTTGCACTGTCAACAATCTTCTACTTAGTGCATCTACTACCTTGTTCAATTGTCCCTTCTTGTGCTTGATGGTGAAAGTAAAAGCTTGGATGTACTCCATCCATTTCAAGTGTCTATTGCTCAACTTCTCTTGGGTGTTGATATAACTAAATGACTGATTGTCAGTAAAGACCACAAAATCCTTGGGTAGAAGGTAATGTCTCCACTTCCTAAGTGACTGAACTAAAGCATAAAGTTCTAGATCACAGGTAGAATACTTCTTCTTAGCTTCATTGAGCTTTTCACTGAAGAAAGCTATGGGCCTGCCTTCTTGACTAAGCACTCCTCCTACTGCAACTCCACTAGCATCACATTCCACAGTAAACAACTTGTCAAAGCTTGGTAATAAGAGAATAGGTTGAGTTGCCACTTCTTGTTTCAGTTTCTGAAAACCTTTCTCAACTTCTTGAGTCCACACAAACTTAGTTTTTAAACCACCCTTGATTGTATCTAGGACTGGTGCACATATGCCACTAAAGTTTCTTATGAATTTCCTATAAAATTGAGCCAATCCATGGAAACTTCTTACCTTTGTCCCTGTGGTTGGTGTAGGCCAGTTTAGGATAGCTTCCACCTTGCTTGGATCCATTTTCAATGATCCTTGGGACACTACAAAACCCAAATATACAAGCTCTCGTTTAAAGAACTCACATTTCTCTAGGTTGATGGCTAACTTCTCTTCTTGCAATCTTCTAAGAACCAAATCCACATGCTTTAGGTGTTCTTCTACTGTCTTGCTAAAGATGAGTATATCATCAAGATATACCACCACAAATATCCCTGTAAAGTCCTTGAGAACTTCATTCATGAGCCTCATGAATGTGCTAGGGGCATTAGAGAGGTCAAATGGCATAACTCTCCACTCATACAACCCATCTTTTGTCTTAAAGGTTGTCTTCCACTCATCTCCATCCTTGATTCTGATTTGATGGTATCCACCCTTGAGATCCAACTTGGTGAAGTACTAAGCTTCTCCAAGACAATCCATCAACTCCTCAATCCTAGGAATAGGGAACCTATACCTAATTGTGATTCTATTTATTATTCTAGAATTAGTGCATAATCTCCACTTGCCTCCTTTCTTGGTTGCTAAGACCACTGGTACTGCACATGGGCTGATGCTCTTCCTAATCAATCCTTGATCCAATAACTCCTACACTTGTCTAGCTACCTCTAGATTTTGATCTGGTGCAAGCTTATAAGCTGCTTTGTTAGGCAATGAAGCTCCATGTATGAATTCAATTTGATGACTAATGGCCCTTTTTGGAGGTAAATTTGCAGGTGCGCCATCACTCACTATGTTCTTATACTTCTCAAACAACTTCTGGACTGCTCCGGGTATGATTGTTTTCTCAGTCTTGTCCTCTTCTTTGGATTGCAACATGATCAGATATCCTTCACCCCGTTGTTGTAGGTTGTTAAGGAACTCCTTACCACTACTTAACAAGACACTTGGTGTCTTTGACTTTCCTTCTTCCTCTTCTGACAGTGACTGCAACTTAAACGTCTTCACATCCTTTTAAAAAGAAATAGTGTTCTCTTTCCCATCATACATGGCACTTATGTCATACTGCCATGGTCTGCCCAATAGTAGATGGCATGCTTCCATGGGTAACACATCACAAATCAATTTATCCTTGGACCCTCCAATGGAAAACTCCACCGTTACTTGCTCATTGACAAGAACACTCTGCCCTTTGTTTAGCCATGTTACTTTGTAGGGGTTCGTGTGGGGTACCTTCTCCAATTTCAACTTTCTTACTGCCTCTTCTGAGATGATGTTATCTATTGAACCTGAATCCACAATAACCTTACATACTTTCCCAAGTATTTTGCATCTCACTCTAAATAAAGCTCTTCTTTGTTTTGTCTCTTCCTTGACCGGTTGTTTGATCAAAACTCTCCTAAACATCAGATTCTCCCCCATTTCAGATTCAATGTGACTGACCTCTGGTTATTTAGTACTCATGGTGTCCTCTTGAGCATATGCCACTCTCTTCTCAGTATTTGATGAAGACGCTTTCTCCGGGCACCTATAAGCTGGATGTCCTACTTGACCACAATGGTAACATTTCATTGTGAAAGGAAAAATAAATTGAACAAAGGAAATAACTAATCAATGAGCATTGTTTGAAGGAAAAATATTACCAAAGATAGAGTAGCTAAATCAAGCACCACCACCATCAAGAGGAGACACAAGAATTTGATAAGGGGAAAAAGCAAGAAAAAACCCCAATATTATGAATGGAGGCAAAATGCCTAAGAATGATACAAAGAGAGAGAGAGAGAGATTCAGCCTTAGCTTGCTTGCTTGAATAATGAAGAATGAGAGGAGAGGCACCTCAATAAGTAGAGGTGAGAAGGAGGAGTTAGAATGTAACTCCCAACTCAATGAATGCCACCATTCATCTATGTGTGTGCAAAGTGTCACCTCTTAAGGAGGTGGTTACAAATATTCCTTAATAAAGGAATTAAAAAATAATTCATCCTCACACATGTGTGAGAAGACAAAAAGACAAAATACTTGTAGGGATTCCTTTGGAATATTCCTACAAGTTACTAAATAATTACAAATAAAGAATAACCTTTACCAAGTAAAGATTAATCTTCTAACATCCCCCCTTAAGCTTTACTTGGGGAGGTTACATCAAACCCTTCAATGGGTTGTAATCCAAGATTTTTACAATGAAAGAGAAATTTATCTTTACAAAGAGCTTTGGTGAAAATATCTGCAACTTGATCTTCACCTTTACAATACAAAAGAGAAATTTGCTTGTCTTCAATTGTCTCTCTAATAAAGTGATGTTGAAGAGCAATGTGCTTGGTCCTTGCATGAAAAATTGGATTCTTGGCCAAAGCAATAGCACTTTGATTATCACAATATAAAGGAGTAGGACCCTTTTGAGGTAGACCCAAGTCTTCAAGTAGTCTTCTTAACCATAGTGCTTCTTTAGATGCATTTGTACAACCTTTATATTCAGCTTCTGTAGAACAAAGAGAAGTAGATTGTTGTTTCTTACTATTCCATGAGATTGCACCTGATCCAACAAAGAAACAACAACCACAAGTGGATCTCCCATCATTGGGATCACCTCCTAAATCTGAATCAATATAACCCTTTAAACAAAAATCACAATTTGCATCATAAAAAAGACCAAGATTAAGAGTACCTTTAACATATCTTAAAATTCTTTTTGCAACTTTAAAATGAGTTTGTTGTGGTTTAGACATAAATCTAGAAACCAAACCAACACTATAAGAAATATCAGGTCTTGTAAGAGTTAGATAATTTAAACTTCCTACTAATTGTCTATATAAAGTAGGATCAACAAAAGGAGTTTCCATATCAACCATTAATTTTGTTCCTAATTCACAAGGAGTAGAAACACACTTTGCATCATTCATTTTAAATCTATCTAAGAGATCTTGAGCATATTTATGTTGAGAAAGAAAAATACCTTTAGTTGTTTGCCAAATTTGCATACCCAAAAAATAATGTAAAAGGCCTAAATCAGTCATTTGAAATTGTTGATTGAGTTGAGACTTAACATCACTAATCAAATTGTTAGAACTAGAAGTGATAATTAAATCATCAACATATAAGATAATAATCACAATATCATTTTCACTATGCTTAATATATAAATTTGGATCATTTTTACTTCTAATAAAACCTTGAGATAGAAAGAAAGCATTAATTTTAGAATACCATTCTCTAGGAGATTGTTTTAAACCATAAATTGATTTCTTCAATTTGCAAACAAGATTTTCATTACCTTCCTTAATGAAACCCAAAGGTTGAGACATATAAATTTCTTCATGTAAATCACCATTTAAAAATGCACTTTTAACATCCATTTGATGAATAGGCCAATGCATATGAGAAGCTAAAGCAAGAACTAATTTAATAGTTGGCATCTTAGCTACTGGAGCAAAAGTTTCATTATAATCTAAGCCTTCAATTTGAGAAAATCCCCTAGCAACTAATCTAGCTTTAAACTTGCTAACTTCATTATTTGCATTAACCTTAGTTTTATACAACCATTTGCATGAAACAAGATTCTTACCTTGAGGTAAAGGAACTAAATCCCAAGTATTATTAGCAATTAAAGTGTCATATTCTTCTTGCATATCCTTTTTCCAATGAGTTTGATCTTTAGCTTGTTTATAAGTTTTAGGATCATTGGAATTCATAATATTAGACATCAAAGCATAATTACAGTAATTTGCCTTTCTAGTCTTAGATTTATTCATTCTAGCTAAAATATCCTCACTTTCTTGCATTAAATTTTTAAACCATTTAGGCTTTCTCTTAGATGTAGGAGTATCATCACTAGAAGAAGAATCATGAGGAGAAATTTTAATATTTTCATCATCACTATCACTATGAGTAAGAGATGCATTAGGAGGGTTAAGAGAAGATTCAACTTGAGGATTATCTTCTACAACAATAACTTTATTTGGAGAAGATTCAACATTAGGTGCTTTAGAACAATCATGAATACCATTTTCAGCAATGCATACATCTCTAGCAACCTTAACTTTGTTAGTAAGAGGATTATAAACTCTATAAGCTTTAGAATGTTCATCATAACCAACAAAAATATGATAAGAAGATTTAGCATCTAATTTTTGCCTCTTTTGTTTAGGTTTGTGAACATAAGCAATTGAACCAAAAACTCTTAAATGTTTAAGATTGGGCTTCCTACCAGACCAAGCTTCTTCAGGAGTTATATTCTTTACAGCTTTAGTAGGAGTCCTATTAATAATGTAAGTAGCACAAAACATAGCTTCTGCCCAAAATTTATAAGACATGTTTTTAGCATGTAACATACATCTAGCCATTTCAACAATAGTTCTATGCTTCCTTTCCGCTACACCATTTTGTTGAGGTGTATAGGGAATAGTTAGCTCATGCTTAATACCAAATGATTTCAAATAACTATTAAAAGCAGTGTTCACATATTCTTTTCCATTATCAGTTCTAAGAATTTTAAGTTTAAAACCAGATTGCCTTTCAACAAATTTATGAAATTCAGAAAAGATATCAAGAACTTGATCCTTACTATGAAGAAAATAGATCCAAGTTCTTCTTGAAAAATCATCAACAAAAGTAAGTGCATACCTTGATCCTTGGATGGAGTTATTCTCCATGGGTCCCAAAAGGTCACTATGAACTAGGTGCAACTTATGAGTTGCCCTCCATGATTGACCATGTGGAAAGGGCTCCCTATGCATCTTACCACTCATGCATCCTGTGCATACAATTTTAGATGGAACAATACTAGGCAATCCATCTACCATTTTAAGCTTTTGCATTAAAGCAATATTGTTAGCATTGATATGACCAAGTCTTTCATGCCAAACATTGAAATCAATGGTAGATAATAAAGAGCATCTAGATTGAGAAAACTTATAAAATTTGAACAAATTGTCATTGTCTAACTTAGCATTAGCAATAACTTTGTTTTGTTTTGGATCAATAACATAGCACATGTCTTTATAAAATTCTACTTTATAATCTTGACAAAGCTTAGCAACTGAAAGTAAATTAGTCTTTAATTCAGGAACATATAAAACATCATGCAATTTACCATTAGGAACATTCACATCACCAATTGCTTCCACTTTACAAGTATAATCATTTGCAAGTTGAAGAGGAACATTAAACAAATCAGGTTGCATAGACTCAAAAACTTCTTTATGTGAAGTAACATGTTGAGATGCACCTGAATCAATAACCCATTCAAGAGGTTGAGAAATATTATAACCACAAGTAAAAGCACGTCTAGATTGATTTGCATTATTTTGAAACTTATGATTATTAGGTTTATTTTGTTGTTGATTATTTTGCTTCATAGGATTTTTCTCATTTTGCTTCTTAAAACAAGTATTTTTCCAATGACCATCCTTATTACAATAAGTACAATGTGGTTTCTTAGAAGAGTTAAACTTTCTAGAATCATTGTCATTATTATAATGAGGTTTGGAATTATAATGTTGTTTAGAATGAGATTTAAAATTTTGCTTATGATTAGACAAAAAGGCATGTTCATTAGACTTAAGAGTGCCAAACTGAATTAATTTAGCTTCTTCTTGCCTTAATAAATCACGAAAAATATCATAAGTTAATTGAGTAGCTAAAGAAGGAATAGCTAATTGAGCATGAATATTAGTAATGAATTGTTGAAATTGCCTAGGAAGACACTTTTTAATAATAAGATGAATTAATCTAAGATTATCTAATTTTACTCCTAAACCATGCAATTGACTATTTAAAGCATCAAATTTCAATAAAAATTCATCCATAGATTTAAAATCAAAATACCTCAAATCTTCAAGTTGATCTTGAATTTGAATTTTTCTTGATTCATTTGAACTATCATAAATGGTTTTGAGTTTGTCCCATGCTTCATAGGCTGTTGTACATGTCCCAATATGAACATAAAGTTCAGGTGACATGGAGATACCTATGAGGCCAAGGGCTTCCTCATTTTTAAGATTCCATTTTTCGATTTCATCTTTGGATGTAGACGAACCTGGTTTAGATTTAGGATCTGTAGCTACATCTAAAAGATGTCTAAATCGAAAAATGAAAGAAATGTGAGTCTTCCAAGAATGATAGTTAGAAGAATTTAATTTAATTTCAGGAATTAAAGTTGACATTGTAACTAAATTTAAGTACACAAAAAATAATTTTACTAAAAAAATACTTTAACAATGTTATAAAAAAAACTACCAATCTTAGGATAAATTTAAGAAAATAACTCCTTTACAAAATATATCCTTTATATAGACTTGATTTTTTTAACCAAAAAATATTAAATAACTTTTATTAAATTAATAAATAATTTATATTATTAAAGTTATCTAATAGGAAATACTAAAGTTAAAAAATATATTAAAAACTTAAAATGTAGATTTTAAACATATTAAAAAGCTTTATGAAGATGAAGTAGAATTTTTAAGAGGACCTTTTATTTCTTACTTTATCGAAAACTTTCATATATTTTAGAAAGTAAACTATAAAAAATTTGAACTTATTTTAAAAGAAGAAAATAAAAAAAATGGGCGGCCTTTTTAGAATTTAATTTAAAAGAAAGGTTGTAAGTTTTAGAAACATTAACAAAAGACAATGATATAAGAAATGGGCGGGCAAAAAAGAATTTGAAATAGCTTTGCTTTCAGGCGGGCATAGATTTTAGGTTTTTTTTTTTTTAGTTTATTAAAAAAGGTCACGAGAATAAGAGTAGCGGGGAGCTGATTCAAGATGGAGTGGCGTAGCAGGAGACAAGCAATGAACGAGCAAAAACAAGGGTGAACGAAGGTTGTGACTGCAAAAAATTGATATGAAAAGAGCAGAGGTCTGAGGCAGGCAGCAGAGGTGGAGGGGGGGCAACAAATCTGAAGACAGAACCTGAAAAGGGTTTTAAGATTTTTTTATTATCGATTTTTATGTATTATTTAAAGAATTTTTTTTTTTCAAAAGAGATTTAGCTTAATATGCCAAAAAATTGCAAATATGATATGTTTTTTTTTTTAACGGAGATTGATATTTAAAAAAAAATAAAGAAGGGTTTAAAGAAATTATTTGATCATGTAAATTAGATTTAACAAAAAACTAAACTATAACCCTTTATTTGAGGGTTTCTATAAAATTTTGCAAAAAAATAAAATATGCATGCAGATTATATTACTTTGAAATATGATTTTTTTTTTAAAAAACTTGCACAAGGGTTAGATAAGAAATCTTGCACAAATCTGAAATTTGAAAAACTTAGAAATATTTAGATAAGAAATCCTGCACAAAAAATATTATAAATAAGAAGCAAGATTAGGCTTTTGACTCTTCTCCTCCTCTCTTAGAGTGTCTCCAATGGTGTGCTGAAAAAATCTGGTAAACCTTCAACAATGTAGCTCACAAAAGATTAGTAATACCAAGCTCTGATACCATGAAAGGAAAAATAAATTGAACAAAGGAAATAACTAATCAATGAGAATTGTTTGAAGGAAAAATATTACCAAAGAGAGAGTAGCTAAATCAAGCACCACCACCATCAAGAGGAGACACAAGAATTTGATAAAGGGAAAAAGCAAGAAAAAACCCCAATATTATGAATGGAGGCAAAATGCCTAAGAATGATACAAAGAGAGAGAGAGAGAGAGAGATTCAGCCTTAGCTTGCTTGCTTGAATAATGAAAAATGAGAGGAGAGGCACCTCAATAAGTAGAGGTGAGAAGGAGGAGTTAGAATGTAACTCCCAACTCAATGAATGCCACCATTCATCTATGTGTGTGCAAAGTGTCACCTCTTAAGGAGGTGGTTACAAATATTCCTTAATAAAGGAATTAAAAAATAAGTCATCCTCACACATGTGTGAGAAGACAAAAAGACAAAAGACTTGTAGGGATTCCTTTGGAATATTCCTACAAGTTACTAAATAATTACAAATAAAGAATAACCTTTACCAAGTAAAGATTAATCTTCTAACACATTGTAGCAAAATATGAATTTCTCCTGCCTGCTCCTCTTGCTCTATTTGATCCTCCTTGAGAACCTCTACCCCTTCCATAACCTCCTCTAGAAGGTGTTTCACTCCCATGCTCAGTGAGTTTAGACTCTCCTTGGTTTCTTTGCTCAGTTCCTCTACCTTGGTAGCCACCTCTATGTCCTCTTTGATCCCTTTGATCTCTGCCTTTGCCTCTACTCTTAGAAGCCTGATCATGTTTCCTCTTGCTTCTTTCCTCAATATTAATAGCTAATTGGTAGCATTGGTGTACTATCTTAGGAATTAGAAGATTCATCTCCTCTTGGATGTTCCACTTCAAGCCGTTAAGATACCTAACCACCTTGAGACTTCCATCTTCTGAAACATTGGACCTCATACAAAGTTTTTGAAACTCCTCAGTGTAAGTGTTCACATCTTGGTCTCGTTTCCTCAAGCTTTGTCTCTTCTTGTGTAACTGAATCTCATAATTATCTGGTATGTATGCTTCTCTCACTTTTTCCACCATACCTTTCCAAGTTGAAATAGGCTTCTTTCCTTCCTTTTTCCTCTCTGTCTGAATGAATTTCCACCATGTCAAGGTAGATCCTCTCAATCTAGACTTGGCCACCTTGACCTTCTGTGCTTTAGTGACTCCATCACATTCAAAATGGTTCTCCATGCCTTCTATCCAATCTAGGACTAGATCAACTTCCAATTTGCCACTGAACAGTGGTATGCCTTCAAGGGCTTTCCCACTCAAAGCTTTCAATGTCTTCAAGAAAGGATCCTCTTGCAGAATAGGTTCAGGTTCAGGGGTCTTGTCCTCCTCTGCAACCTCTTCACTCTTTGGTACCCTACCCTCCAATCTATCACTGACCTCATTGGCCTTGATTTGCACATTGCTCAATGCTTGCTCTAGTTGAGCTAGTCTTTCTCTCAACCTCCTATTATCTTCCTCCTGATCTTCGACCTTCTTTGTCAACTCAATGTTTGTCACCATGGTTGTGGAACCACTGGATTCAAGGTCTGACATACAAGTTTCTATCCCAAATCTTTAACTTGCTCTGATACCAATCTGATAGGGTAGGGTTGGATGGAACAATCACTATTCCATGCTCTGGATCTTTGCTAGCAAGATCTCCTTGGTGTCTTAACCACCTTAACCTTTAGGACCTTCTTCATGTTTAGGTACCCCTGGTTCTCCTGGCCAACCCCACTATCATCTCAATTCCAACCTACCAAGCCAACCTTGGTGCAATGCTTCAATTCTTCCCTTAGCCCTTAATCTTCCCTAAAGGCTAACCTAATCTCAACACTCAATTTGATCTTTGCAGGGGTGTGGAGATGATTCCAATAGGTTCACACCATCACAACTTGGTTCTAAAAACTCCACCTTGTTTCCTTTGTCCATCGCTTTCACCAATCCCTCATCTAGGGTTTTAGTCCACTAGTTCTAGGCTTTCCAATTAGGTCTTCTTCTCCGAGGAAATAGGTTAGCTCTCCTAAATCTTCCAAAGAACACAAAATTTTTCCTTTGGCTTCTTGGTCCTTATGCCCATCCCTCAAATATTCTGGAGGTCTCCATCCTCATCTGACTGTACACAACCATAACCCTCCATTTAGCAATTTTAGGCCTCTTTTAAGCCATTTCCTGACCTTCCTGCAACTGTTTCAAGTTTTCTAGCATCAGACGGATTGGTGGAGCTTTCTCCTCCATATTATGCTTTGGCAAGGCTCATTCTTGCCCTCTCCACACCATGACTTGACAGGGAAAGGTCACCCCTGCAAACCAAGTGCTTTGCACTTCCTGTCTTTCCTAGTCGGGCACTGTCAAGCTCGCCTAAGAGAAGACTTTCTCCATGATTCCCTGACTCCTAACCACTCCTAACTCTAACCTATTTATAGACATGGAGCTTACTCACAGTTCCCAAGGGCCCATACGGAAAGTACAGTGGGAATGTAACTAAACCTCCATTATTTACAGTCTGCCAGTCAAATTAGCAACTCAAAAGAAACAAATTAACTACCAAGCACACCTGAAAATTGAACACACTCACTAATTACTACCACACAAAGCTTTAAACACAACTACACTACATTCTCTAACAATTCACAGTGCCATGATCGCTCCTGATCACACAAATGCAAAGAAAAACACAAAAATTACATAAGCTTATTACTGTCCTCACTGGTATTCATGAACTTTTAAACAATACAAAAACTTCCAAAAAACCCTCCTTTCAGGTCGAGGCACACATTATAAAGGTTTCTAAAGTAGTTAAGCTCGATCCTAACTGCTCCATGGCCACTTGGGGCTTTCAAAAGGCCTTATTTGCAAAATTTTAAAGAAAACTAACACCTAGGAAGGTCTACAAAGGTCTCAAATCATCCTTGTAGCCAAACCCCAATCTAGCAAATGGTCAACATGACCTTTATTAACATAATACCTGTTCTCAAATGCCTCTAAGGCACAAACTCAAAGAATGGAAGGAGTTTGCTACATGTGGCCTACACAAATTGCCAATTCTTGACCTTCTAGTTAACTCTCCTAGATGAACTTTGGGGTGCTCCTGCACCATGGATGCTTGGAAAAAATCTATCAAAGCATAATAGTAAGCTATAGCATAGAAAAGGCAGTGAAGTATTTGAAAAATGCCTCAAAGAAATGTGGTCTCATGTATCATCCAAGAAAATGTATATGTGTCAAGAAATTTCTCAAAAAAATTCTCATATGTTACCATGCCATGAAATCAACATTCCCATAAGGTTTAGATACAAACCATTATCTACCAAGCCCAATAAATCCATCATCCGAAATGAAATATCCATCGATCTATCCAACAAAAACCTATATCCACAATATATCTCATTGCATTGTTCATCTTAATCCATATTCATAATCATGCTTCACTCTTACTATGATGAGCTCCCTAGTAAAAAAAGAAACCCTTCTCTAATGATGATGATTACACTATCCTTTTTGATCAAAAAGATAATGAACCCTGTGAAGAAAATATTTATACAACTAGCTATACATATCATACCCAAGGTCAAATATAAAGAAACAAAAATGTATAATGAGAATATCAAGGAGAAAGAAGTTCATGCAATCTAAGTTGATTATGATGATGACAATACTATCCTTGAACATTTCAAATAAAATATCACCCCTATGATGATAATGTGAGTCTTTTGGATCAAGAGGGATGCATTTGATCCTTAGATGACATGGTTGGAAGAAAGTTTTCCATAATCTCTAGCTATCCATCCATCAATCCATATCAACAACCTATAATCTATTATCACCCACCTTTATAATCTCAATATCAATATTCCATAATATTTAGTCACCTATCCATCAAATCTCAATATAAAGAGGCAAATAAGACAAGGTATAGTATTAATCCCCCACAAAATATTATTTTTTATCCTTCTCCTAGCTTTGATAAGGGAAACTCATATTTTTTCCAAGACTTTCTTCCACATCAAACCATCTCATGAAACCTATTTATATAAAAAATCCTCATCTTAATAAAAAATCAAAGATAGAATAGTATACTCCACTACCTATCCAAATCCTTCATCCACAACTTTTCAATCCAATTTTTTTGAATCTAAAAACCTATCCAATAAATTTAACTATAGGTATATTCTCTAATGATTAATAGTCAAATAAATTAAGCTCCAATACATAAAAAAGGTTATGACATCCCACAACATCAAGTTAATCCTAAATCATCCAAATATCTTGTTGAGTTTTCCATCCTCAATCCCAAACCCCTCACATACCTCAAATCTATCAAATCCATATCTTGTACGAATGAAAAATCATAATGCAATCTATGTGCACAAATCTAAAAACTCCTTCACATACTAATCACCAATAACACAAAAATTCAATCCTTTCTCATGCCATGACATCACCATGAGACCACATTTCTTTGAGGCATTTTTGCAAACAACTCACTACCTTGTTTATGCTACCACATTTTTCATACATATCTACCAAATAATTTTATCAAATAGTTCATTGTCTTGCTGCTATGGCTAAAAACCTAAAACAGGTGCTTTCGAACAAGCTATGGATGGTTGGAAAAATATCAAAGCATAATAGTAAGTAATAGTGGGTAAGTGCACAAAGATGGTTCCCAAAAAGGGGACTTAAGTGGACAATGTTTTTCTGAAACTAGGAAATACTGACCTTGGACGTGAAATTGAGGATACTTACACTCAAAATTTTGAGATGGAACAAAAAGAAGGATTCAAGTGCTCCGAGTCTCCTTTCTAAACTACTAATTTATTTTGAAAATGGTTGAGATTAAGGGGTTCAAATAAGGGATGTACACAAATTGGTTTTGTTTTTGTCAGAAAAACATAACATAGCAACTCTTATATGACCCTCGTACGGTGAATTTTTTTTAGTATTTTTAAAATCGCAATGGTCAAAAGTTAGCTAATAATATGTAGTTGATGCATGATTTTTCTGATAATTTTTTAATGAATATTTAATTTTTTACTAATTTTCAAAGTGGCATTTCTTGAAAAACAAAATTTTGATCGTGCTACCCCTACAAATTTTGGAAACTAATTGATTTTTTTTTTATTTTTATTTTTTTAAATTTGTAGAATGGAGTCTAGTTTCTGAAAATGTAATTTATTTGAAAAATCGATGAACGGTTAGTTTATAACGAAAACAATACCAAACACTAGTTTTTGGCAAAAAAAAAGACATACAGATAAAATAAATTATGGATGAAAGGCTTAACATTTTCAGAAAGTGAAAAAAATTACATTGTTGGATAGCTAAGAGAGAACCCAACATTACCCATGTGTTTGATTTTTTTGATATTGAACCACGTGCAATCCTGACGGTGAGCACGAACTTGATTATGAGAAATATGGTAGATTTTTTAAAAACATGTCCCTAGTCAATGGGAATGCCCTCCAAGCCTTTGGGTTGGTATTCCAAGGAAAATACCAAGCCTACGGCTTGGTAATTCCTAAAGCAAGATATAATGCAAGCGCGTTATAACGCTCGTGTTATATCTCACTTTTCACATGGTTTTTGCTTCTGCGGCAAACATGTCAACTAAGACATAACATGAGCACGTTATAACACACTCACGTTATGTCTTCCTTTATGTTAAATGTTAATATATTGAATGTATGTTGATATATTTGTATGTTTGTATGTACATGTATGCTTGTATGTCATGTATGTATGTATCAATGCATATATATTTTATGTATGCCTCTATGTATGTTAGATTGTATCTACACATGTATGTATGTATGCTTGTATGGATGTAAGATTATATGTACATATGTATTATGCTTGTATGTATCCATTTATGTATGTCTTTAGACAGAGGGAGAATTTAGAGAGAGAGAGTCTGGAGAGATGGAGAGGGGGTGGAAGTGAGCATTTAAGAGAGAGGGAGTGGGAGAGAAGGGGTTGGAGTGAGAGGGACTTAGCTAGGTAGGGTGGGAGAGATAGAGGGAGGGAGAGAGAGAGAGAGAGTGGGAGAGAGAATTGAGGATAGGGAGAGAGACAGAGGGGGAGAGAGAGAAAAAGAGAAAGAAAGAGTTATGTAGGTAGGGTGCCAAAGGGAGAGACTTGAGAGTGTGAGAGGGGTGAGAGGGAGAGACTTGAGAGATAGGTAGTGAGAGGGAGTGTGAGAGAGAGGGAGTGGAGTGAGATACCTAGAGAGGGAGAGGGTGGGAGGGAGTGACCTGATAGAGGTAGAGAAAGTGGGGGGTTGGAGTGAGAGGGACTTATCTAGGTAGGGTTGGAGGGATAGATAGAGAGAGGGGAGAGAGACAAAGAGAGAGTTACCTAGGTAGGTTTCTGGAGGGAGAGACCTGAGAGAGAGAGGGGGTGGGAGGGAGAGACATGAGAGAGAGGGAGAGAGAGGTGGTGGGAGGAGAGAGTGGGATAGAGTGGGAGGGACATACAAAGAGATGGATAGAGGGAATGAGAGAGGATGGTAGGGATTGATTGAACGAGAGGTATGTAGAAAGAGGGAGATGGTAGATAAAGACAATTAGAGAGGGTAGGAGGGAGGGAAGAAGGGAGAGGTGAGATATATAGATAGGGAGAAATTGATTGAGGTTGAGGGTATAGGGTTGAGGGATTAGGGTGGAGGACCTATAGGGTTGATGGTTTATAAGGTATTAGGGTTTAAGGTTTGATGGTTGAGGGAATAGGGTTGATGGTAGAGGGTATTTGGTTGAGGGTATAGGGTAGAAGGTTTAAGGGTTTAGGGTTGAAGGGTTTAGGGTTAAGGGTTTACTTGGTTGAGGGTAGAGGGTTTAGGGTATAGTTTTGAGGGTATATGGTTGAAGGATTAGGTTTAGGGTCCAATGTAAGGGGTAGAGGGTATAGGGGTAGAGGGTTTAGGGTCTAAGGATTGAGGGTTGATGGATTAAGGGTTGAGGGTTGAGGGTTTAATGTATAGGGTAAAGGGTAGAGGGTAGAGGGTTTAAAGGTTGAGGGTTGAAGATTGAGGGTTTAAGGTATAAGGTCAAGGGATTAGGGTTGAGGGTCCAATAAATAGGGTAGAGGTTATAGGGGTTGAGAGTTTAGGGATTAGGGTAGAGATTTTTCTTGGATTTCACGGTATAAGGGTTGAGGAATTAGGGTTGAGGGATTAGGGTTTAGGGTAGAGAGTATTGGGTTGAGGGTTGAGGGATTAA
>CM021100.1:972159010-972193852 GCA_007115665.2 Sequoiadendron giganteum
TCCAACTCTCCCTCTCCCTCCCACTCTCCCACTCTCTTTCTCTCCCCTCTCCCTTCCCTCCCTCCCTCTCCTTTCTCTCCCACTCCCTCTCCCTCCCTCTCCCCTATTTCTCTCCCACTCTCTCTTTATCCCACACTCCCTCTCCCTCCCTCTCTCCCTCAAACACACACACTCACCTCTATCTCCTCTACTATAAGGGTGCAGGGGACAAATATAGAATTAGGATAAAGGGTATAGACAAAGAGAGAGAAACTAAATATATTAAGAAAACCATATTTCACATAATGCGCTCGTGTTATAACGCGAGCGTGTGTTTTAATCCACTAAAAATGGTAAAAAAATATATATACCATGATTTTAAGGCCCACAGTCTGCATATTCCCCTGGTTCTGCACGTGCTCCGACAAAAAAGCTGCTTTTTGATGATGTTGTGAAGTGTGCAAGCATGTTTTTCACATTCCATCACCTTTTCCATGATCTTTCTACCACCTTTGCATGAAATAGCAGAGTTTACACATTGAAAGACATTTAATATCAATTGAAGTTTGAATTCCATTGAAAACTGATATACAATTGAAGTTTGGAGGGGAACAAACTTTTGAACAAGTCAAATTGTTGTGGAGTTTGAAGAAAGAAGAAGCTAAGGCTACATAATTGGGTTGAAATCCTCCATTTGAAAGTCTGGTTTTTTAGGTATGTGAAGTCTTTACACATTTTCTTTCATTATATTATGGCTTCCTTTCATTTTTGTTTGTCATTATAACCTTACATTGTCATTGTAACTATATTTCCCTTCACAACACATTTGATTCATATAATCAAAGTAGCATTAAGAGTTCCCAATTCCTTAAGGACCTTCAAAACACCTTGAAAATCTTGAAAATAACTGATTACAATCAACTATATTCCTCAAAACATCAACCAATGATTATGTGATTCACAACCTGTCTTAAATCTTCCATAATGGCACCATTGTTTACAAACACAAACTATAATTCTTAAGGCATAACCAAACCATTATTTGCTTAAGAAATCTTTGTTTGAGTTAGTACAAAAAAAATGAAACCTTTTAGAAGTCTTCCCTTACACACAAAATTAGTTCATTTGTTCATTGTCCACATTACTAGTAGCCGAGCATTTGCAAACTGTCACATGTATCTCCCAAACCATGCACACACTTCAAACTGTGATATTCATTTTTGATGCAGAGTTAGAGGACCCAAAACCATTCAAGATGTCAACTTTCCTTCAAGAGGAATCTAACAAGATTAAAAAGGCCTAATGGACCAATCCCAACACTCCTCCAAATTGGACAACAAACAAAAACACTATTTCCCACTTTTCACCATTGGAATCTAGTAGTAGTGCAAAACCAGTTTTGGGCCCTTAACTCCAAAATTTTCCAAAACACCAGGAAAATAAAAGAATTATTCTAGCACCCATTTTATAGTTACAAGACATACCTTAACCCATCACATGACTCCTTGGGGAAAAATTTAAGAAAAATGACCTTTTCACTGTTTTAGGCCTCAAAGTATGCCAATTTTACAAAGGAACTACCCTTAGATCCTCACACCAAAATTCCAAACCCAAAAATAGTCTTTAATTAGGTATCAAAACAAGATATTTTCTAGGTATTAGGACCTTACCCGCTCAACTAGGCTTCCAATACAAAAACCCCCATTTTTTAATGCAAAGAGGGAGGGTTTATAGAAACTCCTATAACCAGGCCTTCCCAGACCATTCCAAAGAATCAAAAATCTTCAAAATACCCTAAAAAAGGTCAAAATTTCATTACATAGACCACTCCTTCAACACTTTTTCAAAATCACTCCTTGGTTCCTCAAATTCTCATGGAAAAGTGCTTGTTTCAGCCTAAGAACCCCTTCCTATTGTCATTAGTTTTATTCCAAGGCATTTTAAACAATAAAAAAACCTAATCTAACAATGTACATGCCATCCAACCAAGAAACAAGTCATAACAATATGTGGGATGGTCATTTCATAATTAAATCCTACTCAAACCCTTGACTGGCTTGGAATGAGCAATTTCAGAAAATTATCAATTGCTCCCTTCAAACATACTATTAAGCCCTAAAAACTGATGCACTAGAGATTTAAGACATGTGCCTACAATATTCTATTAGTTTTGTATCAAGGGGAGGCTGTACAGATCCGTACAAGTGCATGAATGTGCAAAAAAATAGTGAATTTATGGAGAACAACATTTTTTTTATCATAAAAATGGATTTCAAAATGAGCAATACTCCTCCCTTTGAGCCAATGGAGGTTTTTAAACCTTTTTCAATGACAACCAACTCCCCCCAATGCCTATAACTAACAAACAACCACCTTTGTCTATGCTTCCATAGTTTGTACACATTTGTCTATGCTAGGTTAACTTTTGTACATGATGATTGTAAGTATTATTTAAATGAATCCTTCAATGTCTTATAATTTTCAATTAACTTGAATGGATACATTTTTTAGTAACTAATATTCATCTCATTACCATGGTACAGATAAAATTATCCACCATGCCGAAGAAAAATACAAAGAGGAAACTAACAGACAAAGAGAACGAAACCTTCAAAGAAAATGAGAGAGTTTGAGTGGCGGCATATCGTGAAAAGAAGAAATTGGAAATGATTGATGAAAACAAGCCGATTGTAGAGGAACCTCAACTTCTAAAAAGAGAACAGGAATTGGCAGCACAATAGACATGAATGCGAAAGCATCGTCGTAAGACAAATTCAGATACCGTAGTTGGAGACACACCCTCAACGACAAGTGACTATGAAGGGACACCATTAAGCACAAGCGAATATGGAGGGACACCATCTAGCACAAGTGAATATGGATGAACACCATCTACTGCAAGTGAATATGGAGGGACACCATTTACTGCAAGTGAATATTGTTGTACACCATCCAACACATCTCAAGTTGAGAGTACATCATCACTCGGAATTGACGAAGAAGGTATGCCGTCATCCCCATGTGAACCTCAAGGTATGTCTTCTTCTCCACCCTCGATCAAAGGTACGCAATCTAGCCCACCTCAATTAAATATTGATGAAATTCCTAATGTTGAGATGTATGTACCTAGGAGAACACCACCTAGAATTTTGCGTAGAAAGCCAAAGTATTTGATTAATATTGATGATGAGATTTTACAGTACATGGAAGGTAAGATTTCAACACGCACTTGTAGAAGATATGCTAATAAGATTTGGGAATGATTCCTTGAAAGGCTAAATGACACTACAAGATGTCAACTATTTGTTTAAATGATGCGGGGTGTAAAGTATAGGAACATCATGAAGACTCTTGGGTTGAGAACATCTAATGCATCGAGTGAAGACACTATTGTGAAGAATCTAATAGATTCTTATGAGAGTGTGGGTAAGACCTCATGCTCAAAGGATAGTAATGTCACCCGACGTGTCATTACATCGACTTTGGTAAGCTATTAAACAAAGAGAGCTCGTCTAATTAAAAAGACTAGTGAACAAATGAGAATTAGTAGAAAAAATTTATCAAGAGCCATTTAAAGGCGAAAAAGAATTGAGGGCAATGATTCAAATGAATTATGGGCATTCTCAGGGAGACTGTCATGAAAAGATAAAGAAGTTGTCGAAGCCTTGAGAACACTAGTTGAAGAGTATTGGAAGAATAAGACAAGGCCATCTCCGAATCAAAGGGATGTGGTAAGAAGGAGAATCGGTAGTCAGAATTGTGAGCCACATCTAAAGCATTTTTTGGATATGAATCAAACCCAATTTTTTCAAAAATTTAAAAATAATTATCCTCAAATTAGTATTTCTCAAATATTTTTTGAAATTCTTAAACCTTTTTATGTCAAGATAAATCACACATGCACTAGTTGTTGTAGACTACATATTGAATTTTCTAACCATTATGATGTTTATCGTTCTATATGTTTAGATTTGCATACTAACGATGTTTTGCAGGATTGTGGCATACAAGCCCCACCAAAATATTCAAGAGAGTTCTTATCAAAAAAATTATGTGAAATAGACGATGGCCAGATATTCTATAGGACAACATGCTTGGATGGTTCATGCGAGCGTTGTGGTGGCTTCCAGAATATGCCAGTATGTCAACATATGGAAAGCACATATGAGGTGGGAAAAAAACTAGTAGATTTCGGGAAGTATAAAATAGTGGCATATGCTACAAAAGATGGGTCTCAAGAAAAAAGGTATGAGTTGGTTATTGAGAAGATTCCAGTGTACCAATTTATGACCACATTTCGTGATAATATACTATTTGAGTATGCAATGCATAACCATAGAGTCTGATGGCTGGACACGCAATTCAAGCTATGCAAGGACACCTTTCTAGTTGGAAGCATAGCATCCATGGTTGACTTTGCAGAGAACTACACTCTACAGCCACAACATGAGGTGCAGTCACAATATTACAACTCCACACAAGTTTCGATATTTGTGCACATAACATTCATTCATGCATCTAATAGTACAGATGAACAAAGGAAGGTATTGAGGGAGTACCACTTTTACATTAGTGATGATCGCACGCATTCTCCAGATTTCATGCAAGGTTGCTTCTAGATGTTCTATAGTGGTTTGGCTTAGAGGGGCATAGAATACGATCGACATATAATATGGTTTGATAACTGTGCAACACAGTTCAAGAACTCACGCATGTTCTACTGGTTGTGTAGGATGCGTGTCATTACAGGTGTTCAACATATGTGGAAATTTTGTGAGGCCGAACATGGAAAGGGGGAGCATGCGTGAAAAGAACATTAGAACGAGAAGAGTTAAAGTATAAAGACAGTGCAAAGTTGACAGATGCAAAATCAATCGTCGAGTGGTGTAATGATTTGATGGGTCCAGGTAATGAAGGTACGTCTTCAGTTCGTAGATTTTTTTGGTTGATGGATGATACTAACATTGCACCATATGAAGACTGTTGTACACTAATAGGATCAAGTGAGGTACACTCTTTCCTTAGCTCAAATACAGGTTCATGGAGTATCGATACATGAAAGATGGCATTCTTTTGTTCTTCATGTACAATGAAAGCTTGGAATGATTGTGAGTCAGGGGAGTGGGTTGACAAATGGTTCACAAGTTATCTTAGCCCACTTCACACGTATCGCCCTCCGATGGCATTGGAACTGACACAGATGGAAGCATCGGTTGACTTTGACCACGTATCAGATCTAGTTCAACTAGGTGATATATCTACTTGCTTAGTTGTTGAAATTCCATATCGTTATCTTACTTTGTACTGTATTTGTAATGTTGACAAATTTCAAGAGATTTTCTGCACATATCAATGCAGGGAATGTCTATGCAGTTATTGTAGATGAAGACAATGAAGAGGAAACAAACTATTACTTGTGTCGTGTTGAGGCCAAAAAGAAATTGGAGGCCCCAGTTATAGATGGAGAAAACATCGAATACCCTATAGGTTCAGTTGTGGTTACTGGAACATGGCTTAGAAGGTACCCACATTCAAGTGTTAAACATTAGCTATTTTAGGACTTTGACATGCGTTGTAAGATTCTTCATTTCTCGAACCTTGTCGTGGCATCCAATGTTCATTTGACCAAATATGGGGGTAGACCTTTGAACAAGACCTTGTGGAAGGTCTGTGAGTTTGACCATGAAGCTATACTTGACACAATAAAGAGTAGAGTAGACCCGGATGGTTTGTTGGATTAATTTGTAAGTATATGCACATTGGTTCTTATTAATTTATACTTGTATGCACATTAATTTGTTTGATGCCAATTCTATCATCTTCTTTTATAGTGATTGGTGTCCCCTTGCAAAAAATGCAGATATATGAGCCATCCAAGAGAATGTCAACCAAAAAATTAATGCAACATCCTTATTTTGATGATCTTGACAAATCTCAATCAAGATTTTAAGCCATTAGAAAAGTGTGTGCAAAGCTTGGTGGGGGAATTTCAAGTTATTCATTTGAATTTAACCTTATCATGACTAGCTATGATGTAGACATTATAAGAGCATCTGAAATTTCAACTTACTCTATTCATGAGAGGTGTTGTGTGCAATAGGTATGTTGGAATTCCCAGTGAAGATGTATGACCAGGAGTGACTAAGTTGTGAAACCTGCATGCCTATCTGTAAGCACTTTCCATCTATTTTTATTTCATTTCCATTTTGGATGCTCTTTCTTTTTCTCTTTTACTTTGCGTATTTGTAAGTAAACTACTAAAAATTGATTGATCTCTCGTTGCAAAAAATGTTGATTTAAGAGCCATCAAAGAGAATCTTAGCCAAAAAAGCAATGCAACATCCTTATTTTGATGATCTTGACAAATCTCAATTTTGATTTCAAGCCATTATAAAAGAGCGTGTGAAGCTTAGCGAGGGAATGCCAAGTTACTCAATTGAAGTTAACCTCATAATGCGCACCTATGATGTAGACATTCAAAGAGAATCTTGAATATATGAGTGAAATTGTAAAAGATCTGTGCGAACAAAGTGCCTGAGGCATTGTAATAAGATTTACTTACATAATGACAAACTCTCAGATCCGCAATTGTAATAAGATTTACTTACATAATGACAAAATCTGAGGCATTGTAATAAGATTTTCTTACATAATGCATCGTTGGGGCAGCAATTATCATGTATCCAAACCCTTAGATCCATAATTTTTCTCACTCACTCCACCATGCCAAACCAAAAACCTTATTTTATGAAATATTTTATTGAATCTTAGGGTGAAACCTCATTTTTCATGCCCTTTTCCATCAAAATCTACAGGGGCAACAACATAAACCACACAAAAATTATTCCCTTTCATTTAGAAATTTATTGTCTGATCCTAAAAAATTGCGTTGGGCCGCTCTAGAAAAACCTCTCTTGGTTTTGCTTATCTCGGAGTGGTTTTCCCATGGCGGCGAATTTTCACTTGATGGAAAAAAGTGTCAAAATCAAGTTGTGCAAAGTTGCAAAGTGGTGCAAATTTCATTCTACAACTTGTGTGACCAAGTAGACTATTCCAAAATGTATAAATAGGTATTTTGATTCTATGCATGGTCGTCTTTCGCATTGAAACACATGAAATCACTCCGAGCTATGTTCCACCGGATTGATACCTTAAGGGTCCAAAGTGCAAAATGGCTGCAAACTTCAACATGCTATTACTTGGATACCATGAAACTTAGAAACTTCTCGTCTGATCCTACAGGATCACGTTGGGCCCCTCTAGAAAAATCTCCTTCGGTTTTGGCTATCTTGGAGTGGTTTTCCCGTGGCGGCGGATTTTCACTTGATGGAAAAAGTGTCAAATTCAAGCTGTGCAAAGTTGCAAAGTGGTGCAACTTTCACTATGCAACTCGTGTGACCAAAATAACTGCTCCAACGCATCTAAATAGGTATGTTTATGCTAGGAATGGCCCTCTTTCCCACCGAAACACACAGAATCGCTCCGAGCTACATTCCACAAGATCGATCCCTTAAGGGTCCAAAGTGCAAAATGGCTGCAAATTTCAGCATGCTATTACTTGGATACCGCGACACTTAGAAAATTTTCATATGATCCTATAGGATTGCGTTTGGCCTCTCTACAAAAGCCTCTCCCCATTTTTTCTATCTCAGAGTGGTTTTCTCGTGGTGGCGGATTTTCACTTGATGGAAAAAGCATAAAATGCAAGCAGTGCAAAGTGGTGCAACTTTCGTTTTGCAACTTGTGTGACCAAGCAGACTATTCCAACAGGCCTGAATAGGTATTTTTATGCTAGACATGGTTCTCTTTTGCACCGAAACATGTGGAATCGTTCCGAGCTATGTTCCACCGGATCGATCCCTTAAGGGTCCAAAGTGCAAAATGGCTTTAAACTTCAACATGCTATTACTTGGATACCATGACACTTAGAAACTTCTCGTCTAATCCTACAGGATTGCGTTGGGCCCCTCTAGAAAAACCTCTCTCAGTTTTGGCTATCTCAGAGTGGTTTTCCCGTAGCGGCGGATTTTCACTTGATGGAAAAAGTGTCAAATTCAAGCTATGCAAAGTTGCAAAGTGGTGCAACTTTCGCTCTACAAATTGTGTGACCAAACTAACTACTCCAACATGTCTGAATAGGTATGTGTATTCTAGGAATGGTATTTTTTTGCACCGAAACACACGGAATCGCTCCAAGTTACGTTCCACCAGATCGATCCCTTAAGGGTCCAAAGTGCAAAATGACTGCAAACTTCAACATGTTATTACTTGGATACCGTGATGCTTAAAAATTCTCCTTTGATCCTACAGGATTGGATTGGGCCCCTCTAGAAAAACCTCTCTCAGTTTTGGCTATCTCGAAGTGGTTTTCCCATGGCGGTAGATTCAATTGATGGAAAAAGTGTCCAATGAAAGTAGTGCAAAGTTGCAAAGTGGTGCAAATTTTGCTCTGCAACTCGTGTGACCATACTGACTAATCCAACGTGTCTGAATATGTATTTTTATGCTAGGCATGGTCTTGTTTCACACCAAAACACACGGAACCGCTTCGAGCTACGTTCCACCAGATCGATCCCTTAAGGGTCCAAAGTGCAAAATGGCTTCAAACTTCAACATGCTATTACTCAGATACAGTGATGCTTAGAAACTTTTCATCTGATCCTACAGGATTGCGTTGGTCCCCTCTACAAAAACCTCTCCCGATTTTTTCTATTTCAGAGTGGTTTTCCCATGGCGGTGGATTTTCACTTGATGGAAAAAGCATCAAATGCAAGTAGTGCAAAGTGGTGCAACTTTCATTCTGCAACTTGTGTGACCAAGTAGACTATTCCAACACGTCCAAATAGTTATTTTTATGCTAGGCATGGTCCTCTTTTGCATTGAAACACGTGGAATCGCTTTAAGCTATGTTCCACCGGATCGATCCCTTAAGGGTCCAAAGTGCAAAATGGCTGCAAATTTCAACATGCTATTAATTGGATACTGTGACACTTAAATTTTTTTCATATGATCCTACAAGATTGCGTTGGGCCCCTCTAGAAAAACCTCTCTTGGTTTTGGCTATCTCGGAGTGGTTTTCCCGCGGCGGCAGATTTCCACTTGATAGAAAAAGTGTCAAATTCAAGCTGTGCAAAGTTGCAAAGTGGTGCAACTGTCGCTCTGCAACTCATGTGACCAAAATAATTGCTCCAATGTGTCTGAATAGTTATTTTTATTCTAGGCATGTTCTTTTTTTGCACCAAAACACGCGAAATCGCTTCGAGCTACGTTCCATCGGATCAATCCCTTAAGGGTCCAAAGTGCAAAATGGCTACAAACTTTAGCATGCTATTAATCAGATACTGTGATGTTTATAAAATTCTCATTTGATCCTATAGTATTGTGTTGGGCCCCTCTACAAAAACCTCTCATTTTTGGATATCTCAGAGTGGTTTTCCTAGGGTGGCAGATTTTCACTTGATGGAAAAAGCATCAAATGCAAGCAGTGTAAAGTTGCAAAGTGGTGCAACTTTTGTTATGCAACTTGTGTGACCAAGTGGACTGTTCCAACACGTCCGAATAGGTATGTTTACGCTAGGAATGATCCTCTTTTGCACCATAACATGTGGAATCACTCTGAGCTATGTTCCACCAGATCGATCCCTTAGATTGGAGGAGTCTAAAGTTGCAAATTTGTAAGTTGCTTAAAGCAACAAATTTGAAATGCAACGGTTACTTGTTTTGAAATTTGGTTTTTAGTTAGTTGAGGGCATGGATTAGTTATAGAAGGGTTTAAAACACTATGTAAAGCCTTGAGAGGCTCAAATGGAGGTTGTTGACGAACTTTTGGAGAAGATCTAATAAGAATTATTCACACTGTTCTCTGTTTTTTAGATTTTTTATACAAACTTGCTGATCCCGTACTTGGTATGACCTCCAGCTTCCTATACGGTCCCAAGGCTGATATGGATTGAAAGAGGGATGAGTTCACAAGAACCCATCTCTCATGATAATGAATGGACCACTTAGCACTCATTGCATCTAGGTGATGCTCACAGAGGTGAGGCACTAGGCCTTCTCGAGAGGTCACCCATCCCAGTACTACTCCAGCTCAAGCGCTTAACCATAAAGTTTTTTCTGCAAGGTTAAGCCCACTTAGCTTGCAACCCCATTTGCAAAACCTTCAGCAAGTGTTGTGCCTTATGACACATTCATTATAGAGCCCCTTTAGCTCATCAATTGATAAGCAGGAGGTATTTTCTACAATGTGTCAAATTGTGATATTGCTATCAGGATTCAATTGTGTAGTTTTCGATTATAAAAGAGAATAAGAAGGGAAGATTAGGGTAATCAATTTTTAGACTTATTTTTATTATTGAATTACCTAGTGTGGGATTGGTCTATATGAGAAAAAAATTATAATATGGGAGTATACGTTTCAAGCATATAATCCGGAAAGGACTCAAAGTAAGATGCATGAGTACAAAGTATCGATCAGGAAAGGCATCCCAATTCTCAAGGCCTATATATCAATGATAGGAAGATTCATATTCAAAGCTAGCACATGATTTTAATTGATTAATTAGAAACAACTATTATATTTATTTATCAAATTTCCATTATCAAATTAATATTTGAATTAGACTTCATATTCAGAATTTATTTCATTTATAATTTGCGGACTCCATTATCTATCCTAATAATATTGGATGACAACATTGGTCAATCCAATAAGAAATAAATAAAAAATCTATTGATCCAGAGCTCAAGTCATTACAGTGGTATTAGAGTGAATGAACTTGCCAGCCTTTGGGTATTGCAACAAATTGAATTTCCATTGGAAGCATGGCAACCGATGATAGTGGTTGGAAAGATTACTTTATGAATCAGGTAGTAAGCTTAGTAGTTTATCTTAAAGGAATGACATTATGGTCACATTGAAAAGAATAGAAGAATGTTTAGGCTTTATTGAGAAGTCATTTGTATTATTAGATATAGC
Source organism: Sequoiadendron giganteum (assembly GCA_007115665.2). NCBI lineage: Eukaryota > Viridiplantae > Streptophyta > Pinopsida > Cupressales > Cupressaceae > Sequoiadendron > Sequoiadendron giganteum. Next base: position 972,169,968 of record CM021100.1, read on the forward strand.
TCTAGCTTTTACAGTATTGCACATGATTGCAGACAGTTTCAAAGATCTAGATGACATCAATAGTTCGCATTACTCAAGAAGGATGAACATCTTAAAGACATTTGCAGAAATCGGGACAAGTAACCTTCTTGTGGACTTAGGGTTGCAAGATTTGATCTACAACATGTTCCACTATTTCTTCAGTAGGATCAAGAACACACATAATGAAGGTGTGTTTGCAGCCATGAAAGATTATGGTTTGAACTATCTAGAAGAGTGATGTTTTATCTCGACCAACCATATCTATAATATGGTTTGTTTAGAAACAAGGATGGGTTCTCTCTTCATCGACATATACATTATTCCTTAATGTGTTCACACCAGTGTTACAAGACTTGGACTCGCCTCGGACTTGACAAGCCAATTTTTGACTTGGACTCGGGCTCGGAGCCCAGACTCGACAAATAGAAAAACCTAAGAAATTCAAAGATTTTTAAGGATTTAAAACTTGTTTCATGCACCCTTTAGTAAATAAACCTTAAAGAAACAATAGCATTATCAAATAGAAATTACTATGATCCCATACACAAACATACATCAACCACATAAGTATACGCACAAATTTTAGCTGAAGAAAATAACACATTTAGATATATAAATATTGTGATATTTCTATTAGGATTCAATCGTGTAGTTTTACAAGTCAAACTCATTGACCCATGATTCATGAGTACTGGTTCACAAGAACCCATCTCTCATGATAATGAATGGTTCATAAGGAGGAAGATAAATCTTCATACATGTCTTCTATCACAAATGAGATAAGTGCTTGGTTTTATGAAGGTCATGAGGCAACCATTAATGGGGAGTGGATACATGAAGAACCGACGGACAATGATAATGGCTTCAGACCTGCTATAAAGGATAAATTTTTTCATTTCAACGATGCAAGAGGTTTTTGGTTTGACTACCAAAATGAGCCTATGAAGAATGCATGTGAAACTCCTTTGGACCTTGAGGGTGTTCTTACTCCATCTCAAGGATCATGAATTGAGGATGACATAGATCAATGCTAGGGCTAGCCAATTAATAATTATACACATGAATAGGTCAAGCATGTACATGTCAATAAGGGAAGTACAAGTACTCAAAAACACGTAAGCCTAAAAAAGTATACACATGAATACATAGTATACACAAATTAAAACAAAGTATATGCACAAATACAAGGTATACGCATGAAAACACATAAGCCACAAAGTATACATTCGAACACACGTAAGTCACAAAGTATACACATAAGTTGTAAAGTATACACTTGAATACACGTAACTCATATCTATTGAACCATCAATTTAGAATGCAAATATGGACATACATCGATAAAAGATATTTGTATTAACCAAATAGCCATGTAGGCATACATCAATATATGTCTATATAAGTATGAAATATATGTACAAAATAGCTATATAGGCTTACGAGAATGCGATATAGGCATACAATGTCAAATATGTCCAATAAAAAATATGTACAAAACTGCCATGTAGGCATACACCAAAGGGCTATGGAATCAAAAGTCATTGCTCTCCATGCCTTGGAAATAAAATCTTTCCCTTTCCTTTTCGATCGGATTGCGATAGATCTGTCACTCATTTTCACTGTGCTCAAGGAGTGCTCCTGCTGCTCCTCCTAGGGTTTAGTTCATTGTGAAGTTTTAACTGTTACAATAAGAAGTAAAGACATGAATATATAAAAATTACATTATAAAAAATGATATATTTGACAAAATAATAACTTACCGCCATCTCACGATCTCTCTCCACGAGGGAAATATTTTCATGCCCATGCTCAAGCCCTGTATAAACCATACAAATAGAAATAAATATTTTCACGCCCATGCTCAAGCATGCTCAATAATGGTTTGATTTTTCACTAACTAACATCTATAACAACAAATGTAAATGTAAATTTACTAATTTGCCTCATACCTCTCATGTCAGAGCCATCGAGGATTGTATAGCAGATGTCACACCAATATCCATCGCCCTTGTCACATTTAGAGGTGTATCGTCTTGCAACAACTGAAAATAAAAAAACAAACTATTCAACATAATCAACGATGTGCATATAAACTACACAAATCTATTAAGTAATTGGTTCATTAGTTAAAATATTTATTCGATTACCTCCATGTAGGTTTGAGTAAATCCATCACCATTGGGAAGTGTTCCGTCAAAACCTCCAATATTAGTCTGTTCAACATCCAAAATCGCATATTAATTACCATTCATAAAAAAATGCTATTAACATGCAATAAATTTATAATTATTTACTAGTTACATACCCTAGCGATAGGTGTACTGCAGAAATAAGTTGGTGAAGTGGTGTATCCATCTCAACACTATGACCCTGCAATTTTATTAAAATCATAAAAAAAATTAGTTAATCTTGCATTTCAAAATCGAAATTTAATAAATTAAATTCAATGACCCTGCACTAACTTTTACTTGACTATCAATGCCATATGCTTGATGCAAAATTTCAGTTTCCCTCTCCATCTCCATAGTTGTAGATGGATCCTGCGTACCAGTCTCCTAAGTTTCGGTGGGGTCATAGGAATAAGTAGCCCTGCAAGATTGACACACATTTGTTCAAAGGCTACCACTCGAAGACTCCCCTGGATGGTGTTGTAGAATAGGGCTAGTATGATGGATGACACTCTAGGTCAAAGTGTTGATCGCTTGCAATGACTCTATGTCAGCACTTTCCTTCATGATGGAAGGCATAACAACGTGCTCACGAGGTGACCTAGCAAGAGCTCGTCTACCTTGCCTTGTAGGATCCAGATATGCACGAGGTCTATCTTGAGCTAACCCCCCACCTCTCCCCTGGAAATCCCTCATATCAAAATAATTTGGGATCTTGTTCAATATGAACTCACTATATAGTTTCCTAAGGAAATATTGCGCGACCTCGCAATTGTTGCACGGTGGGTAATCGAAGACCATGTACCACCTATCATAAAACTGGTCCCTACTATGTTGGTGGTGGCACCAATGGATAGGAAACCTCTTCGCATTGAGGGTAAGATTTTGATTCATGCGTGGGTCGATGAATAATGAGCACAAATCACCTTTTGTAATTTTTAAATCCTTTACATCCTTGTATGATAGTTTATTTGCATAATAATCCCTAGCCGCCTGCCTCCTATCTTTCCATCCAATTAATTGTTTTCTAATTAAATCTACATTTTTTAACATATATCTTTCAATGAATTTTCTAGGGTCATTATTTATGTGGTTGAACCATTTGGATCACTCAACTTACTAATCAAATCCTCAATTTTCTTTTTGTTGTTCTCAATTTCAAGAGCATTAAATTTTTTTAAGTTCCAGGAGGGGGTTGAGTGATTGGTGGAGGAGGTTGATGTTGTGGTTGTTTTTGATCTTGAGGATTTGGTTGGTCTTCCTGTTGAGGATTTGGTTAGATTTCCTGTTGAGGATTTTGAGGGTTTGCAAGTTGATTTGCATCTCCTAAAAATTCAAACAAATATATATCAAATTCAACCTAAAACTAACTAATTCAAAACAAAAACCATAAAATCCTTACCTCTCATAGCTCCTCATCGTCGTGGCGCCATCGTTATGAAGAAATATTAATTGTTGGTGAAGAAATTTGTTGAATTGCTCCTCCTAGAATGCGAGTGCGAAATTGTGGGGGTTTTGGCCGCAACTGCAAAACAAAAATAGTCAAAATGCTAATGACAGATTTGCATTTCATTTTTCTCTTTTAACAGACAATAACACGAGCGTATTATAATGTGCTTGCATTATCGGTTTGTATTTGTTGAGCCTCGAGCTCGGCATAGTGAGCCATAACACGAGTGCGTTATAACACACTCACATTAGGGATTTTCAAAATTGTTTTTGGAGGGTGTCCACGAAATTGCTACCCATTTCCATGCACCCACCTTAGCATAGAAAAGGCAATGAACTGTTTGAAAAATGTTTCAAAGAAATTTGGTCTCATGGTGATGTCCATTAGCATGAGAACAAATTTGTTTGAGGCATTTTTTCAAACAACTCACTGCCTTGTCTATGCTACCAAATTTTCCATACATATATACCAAGTCATTTTATCAAACAATTAACTACCTTGCTGCTATGGCTAAAAGCCTAAAACAGGTTCTTTCAAACAAGCTATGTATGCTTGGAAAAAATATATTAAAGCATAATAGTAAGCAATAACATAAACAAGGAAGTGAACTATTTAAAAAAGTGCCTCAAAGAAATGTGGTGTCATGGTGATGTCCATCACCATGAGACCACATTTGTTTGAGGCATTTTTCAAACAACTCATTGCCTTGTCTATGCTACCACATTTTCCATACATGTCTACCAAAGAGTTTTGTCAAACAATTCACTTCCTTGTTTCTATGGCTAAAATCCTAAAATAGGTGCTTTCAAACAAACTATGGATGCTTGGAAAAAATATATCAAATCATAATAGTAAGCAATAACATAGAAAAGGAAATGAATTGTTTGAAAAAATGCCTCAAAGAAATGTGGTCTCATGGTGATTTACATCACCATGAGACCACATTTATTTGAGGCATTTTTCAAGCAGCTCATCGCCTTGTCTATGCTACCACATTTTCCATACATTTCTACCAAAGCATTTAATCAAATAGTTCACTGCCTTGTTGCTATGGCTAAAAGCATAAAACAAGTGGTTTTGAACAAATTATGGATGCTTGGAAAAAATATATCAAATAATAATGGTAAGCAATAACATAGACAAGGTAATGAACTATTTGATAAAATGCCTCAAAGTAAACAATTAGACCACATTTGTAATTGCTTGGAATTTTTAATTGTTTTGTTTTGTAATTATTTACTCAAAGTAATATCACCATGAGACCACATTTCTTTGAGGAATTTTTCAAATAGTTCACTGCCTTGTCTACTCTACCAGATTTTCCATACATGTCTACCAAAGCATTTTATCAAAGTGCACACAATTCTTTTTCAAATATTTTACTACCTTGTAGATGCTACCGCATTTTTCATACATGTCTACCAAAGCACTCAAAATTTGTTGACTATCTCATACATTATAAGCCATGACCTGCATCACTATTCTAGTTTTCGTAATTGAATAATGTTGTTTTATTTTCAGATGATATAGGTAGAGACACCTATCGATGTTCATATGGCAATAGAGCATGGTGTGTCTTTTTCAATTGATAGCTCGATACCTTTGACAGTATGAGGTAGATTAGTAAATTTCAAATTACATTCATTGTTATAGTTGTTTATTATTGAAAAATCAAATGATTATTGATTTATAGTTTAATTCCTATCTAGATGGTTTTTATAGGATATTGGAACACCACAACCTGAGCCTGTTGCTATAGTAAATGAGGAGAGAGGTCATTTGGAGGCAGTAAGTGATTATTTTGTTAAATATTTCATTTTTAATAATGTAATTTCTATATATTAATGTCTATACTTTTTATTGTAACAACTAAGGATCCACGATGAACTAAATTTAAGAGGAGCAACCCTCGAGTTCGAATTAGACCACTCTCATATGCATCTCCATCCCCCAAAGATCAAAGGCCGCCCATGATCTATTTTCTTCACCTAGACGGGAATGGTTTTTTATTGGAGTCCTCTTTTGTATTCCTATATGGTATTTGTGGACATACATTTTGTATTGCATATAGTTGACATTGTATTCCTAAATGGCTATTTTGTATATATGTTATACTTATATTGACATATATTGATGTATTCCTATATGGCTATTTGGTTAATACACATATTTTTTATTTATGGTGTCCATATTTGCATGATAGATCAATGCTTCGATGGATAATTGTAGATGGTTTAATTCAAATATTTAAAATCCAATTGTATTGAATGCACTCTTCCTTTATATAATTGTAAATATATAAATCTTGAACATTATTCTCCTCTAAGATTATTGAACATTAAATCAATCATATGAATATAATAATGCATGATGCAATCTAACACCTAGGTCTCTTTACCACTACACATGTAAGCCCATATTCTTTGGAATCATTGTAGCATGGTAAGGAAATTCATGTAATTATACAATGCACTTTCAAGTATGCAACTAAAAATGAGAAATAAATTATTACGTGTGACTTCATACCTCTAGAAGTGTGTCATTATTGCACGTGACCTCATACATATATCTATTTGTTTTCTTCATGACCGGATGTATCTTCAACAAGATTACTCCATGTGTATTAGAAAAATTGTTTGTCGAAATGTTTTCTAGGTTGATAAGCACTAACATAAAATGGAGAGAATTTCATTTGAGAAAGACATCCATAACATCCTTGAAGAATTCAATTAAGAATATAACCTTAGGAAATATTGCAATCAAATTAATTTAGGTTCTCACGAATAGTGATGATATGATTTAGGTTGTGACATTTCAGAGGTGAAAAGTTATGATCCTTTTATAATGAAGGGCAGTGACCATGCCTAGTGTAGATGTGCCTAAATGGATGTGTTGGTGCTAACGGTTTGGCCCCACAAAGAAAAAAAACAAAAATTAGCCTACCTTGCAACTTTACACTACATGCATCTGTCGGTTTTTGGAGCATCATAAAAACTTTCAACATGGGAAAATGCCTCTAAGATATCAAAAACTGAGAGAGGTTATTATAGAGGGGCTCTAAGTGATCTCGTAGCCTCAGAAAAAATGTTTGTAAGTGAAATAGTTTCTGAGTAATAGCTTGTCAAATTTTGCTACCTTTTTGTAGTTTGGTCTCTTAAGAGACTTCATCTGTACAATATAGCTCAGACTGTTTTGGCATGTTTGGGTGCAAAGCATGAACTTTACTAGCATAAGCCTACCCATCTCGACATGTTGGAACTATCATTTTGGTTGCATGATGAACAAAATGAAAGTTACACCACCTTGCAACTTTAACTTACATGCATCTGATGCTTTTTCCATCAACTGAGAAAACTTGACACCTCATGAAAGTGCCTTTGAGATATCAAAAACCAAGAGAGGTTATTGTAGATAGGCCCTATGTGATCCCTTAGACTTAGACAAAATGTTTCTAAGTGACATATTTTTTTAGTAATAGCTTGTCAAAGTTTGCTACATTTTTGCACTTTGGTCTCTTAAGAGACTTCGGTGGTACAATGTAGCTTAGATTTTTTCAGAATGTTTGGGTGTGAAACAAGACCTTACCTAGCATAAAACCATCCATCTGGACATTTTTGAATTGTCGATCTAGTCACATGATGAACAAAATGAAAGTTACACCACCTTGCAACTTTACATTGCATGCATTTGATGCTTTTTCCATCAATTGAAAACTTGACACCACGAGAAAACGCCTCTAAGATATCAAAAATTGAGAGAGATTATTGTAGAGGGGCCATACACAATCATATATCCTTAGAAAAAATGTTTGTAAGTGACACGATTTTTGAGTAATAGCTCGTCAAAGTTTGTTGCCTTTTTGCACTTTGGTCTCTTAAGAGACTTCGTCGATACAATGTAGCTCAAATTGTTTAAGCATGCTTAGGTACAAAACATGACCTTTCCTAGCATAAAACCACCCATCCGGATGTGTTGGAATTTTTGTTTTGGTCACATGATGAACATAATTAAAGTTACACCACCTCACAACTTTACACTGCATGCATTTGACGTTTTTCCATCAACTAAAAACTCAACACCACGGGAAAACACCCTTGAGATATCAAAAATTGAGAGAGGTTATTGTAGAGGGGACCTACATGATTCCATAGCCTTAGATGAAATGTTTTTAAGTGACATGATTTCTGAGTAATAGCTCATCAAATTATATTCCCTTTTTGCACTTTGGTCTCTTAAGAGACTTCATCGATATAATGTAGCTCGAACTGTTTCGGAGTGTTTGGGTGCAAAAAAGAACCTTGCATAGCATAAACCGCCCATTCAGACATATTGGATCTATTAGTTTGGTTGCATGATGAACAAAACAAAACTTATACCACCTTGCAACTTTACATTGCATGCATTTGACGTTTTTTCCAACAAGTGAAAACTCAACACCACAGGAAAATGCCTCTGAGATATCAAAAACCAAGAGAGGTTATTGTAGAGGGCCCCTACATGATCTTGTAGCCTTAGAGGGAATTTTTCAAGTGACATGGTTTTTGAGTAATATATCATTAAAGTTTGTTTCCTTTTTGCACTTTGGTCTCTTAAGAGACTTCATCGGTACAATGTAGGTTGGACTGTTCTGACATGTTTGGGTGTGAAATAGGACCTTGCCTAGCTTAAAACTATCCATTCAGATGTGTTGGAACAATCAATTTGGTCGCATAACAAACATAGAGGAATCTACACACACACCTTCCTCAACTTCTCGAGAGCAAGAAGAATCTCTTCATTCAATACATTATCTATCTCATTCATTTTGGTTTTATTCTTTTTCAAGTGTTTTTAGAGCAGACTAACCTCCTTTTCATTGACGATAAAATCATCTTCTTATATTTTAATTCCTTTTCTAAGTGGTTAATTTTAGTCTTCAGTTGTTTTGCTTCAATTTCAACACTTCCAACTATTGCTTTTACATCTGCAACTTGATCATCCACACATTTTTCCTCATCTCTATTTCTCTTACTTGTTAACACCCCATGGTATTCCTTTTCATGATCTTCTAACTTCTTTTTCATATGTTTTACTTTGAGCTTTATATCAACTGCTCTGTCATTAGTGCTTCTTCCTTATTATCTATTTCCAGTTGTATTTGCTCCATGGAAGTCTCAAGTTCAAGAATATTTGACTTCATTTGTTCAAATCCACCTATAGCATCATCCCTCACTTTATCTACCTACACAAATTATTATGAAATAAAAAACCTCTTGAGTTTTTCCACTTCTCCATTGCCATTTTCCCATTCCACATATTGTGCAAGCACCTTCCTCAACTTCTTGAGATGATGAAGAATATATTCATTGAATGAATTATCTATCTCATTCACTCTGGTTTTCTTCTTTTCCAAGTGTTTTTAGAGTAGACTAACCTCCTTTTCATTGACGATAAAATATTCTTATCTTTTAGTTCATTTTCCAAGTGGTTAATTTTACTCTTCAGTTGTTTTGCTTCAATTTCAACACTTCCAACTATTGATTTTGGATCTACAACTTGGCCATCCACAATTTTTTCCTCATCTCTACCGCTCTTACATGTTAACACCCCTGGGTATTCCTTTTCATGATCTTCTTACTTATTTTTCATATCTTTTACTTTGAGCTTTAGATCAACTGCTCTATCATCAACGCTTAGGACAACAACATCACTTTGTTTGATAGAGTTTTCAATGTCTTGAATGCTTTTATGTAGCTTTTTAGCCATTTTTTTATCATCTTTGGAAGTGTCTTTCTAATTATAGAATGCAAATGTTTCTTTTAACAAGTTCTTTACAAAACTTGTCTACCTTTATAGATAAGACTTTCATATTTCCATCGCATCGAATCTATTTTTTTTGCACTTACATTTGATATTGCTTCTTCTTTATCATCTATTTCCAATTGTATTTTCTCCATGGAAGTCTTAAGTTCAAGAATCTTTGACTTCATTTGTTCTAATCCACCATCTCTCACTTTATTTTGCTCCACAAATTCTTATCAAATACAAAACCTCTTGAGTTTTTCCACTTCTCCATTGCCATTTTCCCATTCCACATACTACACATGCACCTTACTATCTTTTGTGGGATATGTGATGAAATGTTTTGGGTGTGTGAGGGGATTTGATATGTAAGTGTGTTTGGGATAAAATGAATGGAAAGGGGATAATGATAAAATGGATAGAAAATGAGATAATTATGAAAAGGGAGATACGAGAAAAATATTGTTTTAAGATAAACTAGATCAAATATTGATTGATGATATGGGGTTTTCTTACACTAGACTTTTATAATCGTCTAGGCAAGGCTTGGAGTTTCTCACTCAAGCTTGGATAGGAACATAAGGAGGATCAATGATGAAAGAAATGATGATGATAATGATAAGATGATAAAGGTAGGTTAATGGCTGAAAGGACCAAGGTCTAAGGATGATGGTTGTGATGACTAGCTTATGATAATGGATGAAAATGATAAGATGAGGGAAAGATGATATATTTTAGATGGATATGCGTAAAAATGCAGCAGCAAAAAAGAGACAAACTTTAACTTTAAGAGGGGTAGTAAGTCCTTCCTATGCAATATGAAATTTGGAACTAAAACATATGTAAAGTTGAAATATAGAAACAAAAGGTCTAACTATCAACTGCAATACATTAATATCAATAACATGACTTTACAAAATCAATGTGCATACTTAAAAATTAATCCAACGAACCATCTGAGTCTACTCTATTCTTTATTGTGTCAAGTATTGCCTCATGATTAGAATCACGCACCTTCCAACTTGTCTCCAACTTGTGGTAGAGGAGGTTCATGTTCCTCTTCAATTGGCATGTCTTCTCCTATCATGTTCAATCTCCTCTTTTCACGAAGTTGCCTCATTTTTTCTCTTTTCTTTGTATTCATATCTTCTTATTCCTCTTCAATTGGAACGTCTTCTTCTATCGTGTTCAATTTCCTCTTTTCACGAAGTTGCCTATTTTTTCTTTTTTCTTTGCATTCTTAGTAGCTTGCTCCTCCTGTGTTAGACGAATCTTTGATCATTTCCTTGGCATGATGAAGAATTGTACCTGTAGCATGAAAAAGAGATAAAGATTAGTTCCACCATAGTACTAATGAACTAAAGAAATATCCTACAAAAATCTATGAAATTAGGATATATGACAGTCCAAAAGGGGCAACAATGAATATGAATATGAATATGTTAGTCCAAAAGGGGCAACAATGAATTTGAATATGTATATGGATATGACAGTCCAAAAGGGACAATGATGAATATGAATGTGAATATGACAGTACAAAAGGGGCAGCAAAACAATGAATATGAATATGTGCACTCTTAAGGATGAAAATATATGAGTTGATGATTTCACATCAAACCCACAAGTATTGCCTAAATCTAGGGTTATCCCTTCTTCCCCAAACCCTAACCAACATAAGAGGTGTGGATTTCAATGACAAAATTCTACAAGATAAAAATTACGTGGGGGATGTGATTGTTGAAGTCTATGGAAGTCTTAATGTTTGTATATAATTGGGGTAGTGTGATGGTTGGAGGGGTTTTTATTCCAATAGGTTGTCTATGGGATTGGTGGAAGTTATGGTTGTTGTGGATGGGGTGTCTTCTTTTTTGAGTTGTGAAATGTCAAAATTTTATGGAATTTTAGCCCCACTTTAAGTTTTTGAAAGTAAGCACATATTAGAAAGTATTGGTGGAAGTTGATATTTTAAAGGGGAATTCCTATTGTGAAATTATTTGAGTCAATTAGTATCCTAGTTTTTGACCTTGTAAGTGGAATACAAGGGTGGAATTAAGCAATATGTAGGCTAGTAGATAAATATTAAAGGATCTATATTTGAATCATTGACAAATTTGATTTTTTTGAATGATGGTTGATGGAAAAATCAAAGTGAGATGGATGAAACTATGGCTTGGATGGGTTTTGAGAAAATTTTGGATGAAAGATGTCAAAAGTGGTTTTAAAATTATACTAGATCTATCTAGGTATATTTTTTTGGCCTCAACGATTTTTTGATATGATTTTTTATAAAACAATACAATTGTTGATACACAGGGAAAAATCATTGAGATACAAATGCATGAAATGAGAAATATAAAATGTTGATATGCAAAGGAATTAAAAGGGAAGTGCAAGGAAAAAACTAGTGATGATGGTAAAGGTAGAGTGGAAGTGTTAAATAGCACAAGCACTAAGAGACTAAATGAATTGATTGAAATATTGGAAGAGAAGATTAAAATTACTAAAGAGTTTAACTAGAAATCCCAATATGTTCAAAATTTGGTAAGATATTTTACAAACAAAAACACATAGTGGCTGAATTAACTCTTAGGGTAAAAGGTTGGGCAGTCATAATTTTGAAGACTTATTAAAATCTAATTGTAAATTAAACATGATAACAAAATCAAAGCATTATATTAAACATGTATGATAGGAAGTGATAAAGAAACATGCATAAAGACCTGACATACCTTAAAATTGGAGATTCGATTTGAGAAACTACCTAATTATGTGTAGTTTGTTTTTCTTCTTGCATAAAAATCCTCAATAATTTGAGTTTTTCATAAAATTGCTTCCTTTTCAACATTCAATTATAGATAATTCTAATTACTAAAAACTATTGAAGAGTTCCAATGTATAATGTGAAATTATAACAATAAACTCATAATTAACATTGCAACACTACAAATACAAAAATTTCATTTCATATAATCAAATTTCATGGAAAAGATCTATTATTTCCTCCTTCCTAGTTGGTAAACCAGAAAAAGGTGGTGGAGTGTGTAAAATTTCCATGTGTTTTCTCCTACAACATGAAAAAGTGTTTTTTATTGGATCACGTGCAAGACCAGGAGAATAACAGAGCATGTGGGCCTGGATCACGAGTGTCCTACCTTTTTTACCATTTTTAGAGCAAGAAAAAACACACTTGAGTTATAATGCGCTCGTGTTATAACACGATCATGTTTTGTCTTGCTTGAAAACAACCATATTCCATCCAAAGCGTGCTCACATTTAAAAAAAATGATCTTGTAAAGGTTTTTCAACTATCATCATGTGTCAATAGGGGTTTGTGTTGAATAATATCTATGAGACCTTTCTTAGAGAAATTATGACATCTTGTAAGTGCTACATATATCTTTTTTTGCATGCAATAAGAAGTTTCACCATATTTCCCTATACGCTCAAGCCTATACTGAGAACCCTAAACCCTAAACCCTTAAATCCTAATCCCTGAAATCTTAAACCCTCAACCCTTAATCCCTAATCCATTAAAACCTCAAACCTTAAACCCTAATCCCTCAAAACCTCAACCCTTAAATCCTCAACCATCAACCCTAATCCATAAACCCTAATCCCTATACCTAAACCCTCAACCATTAAACCCTAATCTCTTAACCCTCAACACTTAAACCCTAATCCCTCAACCCTTAAACCCTAAACCCTTAATCCATAATACCTTAAAACGTCTACCCTATACATTAAATCCTCAACCCTAATCCCTAATCTCTCGACCCTATACCTTAAACCCTTAATCCATCAAGCCTCAACCGTTAAACTGTTAAAACCTAAACCCTCTATTCTATACAAAAAATCCTCAACCCTAATACCTTGACCCTATACCTTAAACCCTTAAACCTTAAGCCCTGAACCCTCTACCCTATACATTAAACCCTCAACCCTAATCCTTTGACCCTATACCTTAAACCCTTAGTCCAACAACCCTCAACCCTTAACCCATAATCCATCAACACTTAAACCCTCAACCCTAATCCTTTGACCCTATACCTTAAACCCTTATTCCATCAATCCTCAACCCTTAAACTCGTAATCCCTCAACCCTCAACCCTTAAACCCTCAACCATTCACATTATACCCTCAACCCTATACATTATACCCTCAACCCTATACCCTTAAAGACCAATCCCTCAAACCTTAAACCCTCAACCCTCAACCCTAATTCCTCAACCTTGAATCCTAATCCCTATCCATAAACCCTAAACCCTTAAACCCTAATTCGTATCTCTAAACCCGCGACCCTAATCCCTAATCCCTCAACCCTCAACCCTCACCCCTCTATCCTATACATTAAACACTTAACCCTAATCCCTCAAGCCTATAGTATAAACCCTAATCTCTTAACCCTCAACCCTTAAACCCTAATCCCTTAAACCATCAACCCTTAAAACCTAAACCCTTAACCCTTAAACTCTAAACCCTTAAACCCTCAACCCTTAAACCCTAATCCCTTAACCCTCAACCCTAAACCCTTGACCCTTGACTCTATACCTTAAACCCTTAATCCATCAAACCTCAACCCTTAAACCCTTAAACCCTCTATCCTATAGGTTAAACTCCCAACCCTAATCCCTCAACCCTATACTTTAAACCATTAATCCATCAACCCTTAAACCCTTAATACTATACATTATACCCTCAACCCTATACCATTAAAGCATGATCACTCAACACTTAAACCCTCTACCCTTAATCCATAATCCCTTAAACCATCTAACCTATACATTAAAACCTCAACCCTATACCTTAAGCCCTTAATCCATCAACCCTCAACCCTTAAACCCTTAAACCCTAAACCCTTTATCCTATACATTAAACCCTCAAACCTAATCCCTCAACCATATACCTTAAACCATTAATCCATAAAACCTCAACCATTAAACCCTTAATCTTCTACATTATACCCTCAACCCTCAACCCTTAAAGCCTAATCCCTCAACACTTAAACCCTCAACCCTCAACCCTCAACCCTTGATCCCTAATCCCTTATACTCTCTACCCTATACATTAAACCCTCAACCCTAATCCCTCAACCCTTAGCTTAAACCCTTAATCCATCAACCCTCAACTCTTAAACCCTTAAACCCTTAAACCCTAAACCCTCTATCCTATACATTAAACCCTCAACCCTAATCCCTTGACCCTATACCTTAAACCATTAATCCATAAACCCTAAACCCTTAATCATTCAACCCTACACCCTTAAACCCTCTACCATCTACCCTATACATTATACCCTCAACCCTAATCCCTTAAAGCCTAATCCCTCAACCCTTACTTTCCAATCTCTTAAACCCTCTACCCTATACATTAAAACCTCAACCCTAACCCCTCGACCCTATTTCTTAAACCCTTAATCCATCAAACCTCAATCATTAAACCTGTAATCCCTCAACCCTCAACCCTCAACCGTCAACCGTCAACCCTTAACCCTTAAACCCTTTACCCTATACATTAGACCCTCAAACCTAAACCCTCAACCCTATACCTTTAAAGCCTAATCCCTTAAACCTTAAACCCTCAACCATTAATCCCTAATCCCTTAATCCCTAATCCCTTAAACCCTAATCTCTTAAACCCTAAACTCTTAAATCCTCAATCCTCAACCCTTAAACCCTCAACCTTTAATACCTAATCCCTTAAATCCTCTACCTTAAATATTAAACCATCAACCCTAATCCCCAGACCCTATACCTTAAACCCTTAATCCATCAACCCTCAACTGTTAAACCCTTAAACCCTAAACCCTCTATCCTATACATTAAACCCTCAACCCTAATCCCTCGACCCTATACCTTAAACCATTAATCCATCAACCGTCAACCCTTAAATGCTTTAACCGTCAACCCTTAAACCCTAAACCCTCTACCCTATCCATTAAACCCTCAACCCTATTGATGAGCCCAAAATATGGTTATAATTTGGATATCATGTTATAAGTTTTAAAAACCCTTGCTCTCTTTTTATGAATGTTTTAAACTCTGTGGTTATGAAATTTTCATGTTAATGGGTAGTATTCAATGACAAAGCACTCCTAAATTTTGCAGCATAAATATCTTAGTATGTCTATGATCATTACCCTGTTTTGACTTCCCAATTGACTGATACGATATATGTAGTTTTTGGATAAGTAAGATGAATTGGATGCGTGTGATTAATGAGGAATGTCGTGCTATTATGAGTGCATGCCTTCTTTTGCCTCTGTTGCCATGTGTTCTATAGGTTGTTAAAGCTAGTATGAACGAGTCAATGCACAACAAAACACGGCCTTGTGGAAAAAGCCGTTTCCAACGCACCATCGAAGGAGTCATTTCAAGCGAGGATTCTTTGTCCGGGTCTTTGGGAAGAAACCAAATGGATCATCAATCTAGGAAGAGTGGAGTTCTAGATTTCCTCTTGAATCTGTTGAGTAGATAGACTTGCATTTATGAAGTTTGTTCCTCAGTCTCAGGTGACATTTACCGCATCTTTCTCTGTTAGTTAGTTAGTTAGTTGTTTCTCTTTAAATAAAGGTTCCTCCTGCGTGAGTGAGGGGATGATAGAGAAGAGATTAGACTAGAGAGTAGAGATAGAATAGAGTGTAATGAGTTTATTGTTATAATGAAAAACAGAGCTTTGTATTAAGTTTTCTTCCAAGCAAACACCATGTATGTGATTCCGAGTTATGAATAAAAAGCTAGTGATGTTTTGAGTTTCATTCTTGCATAGTTGGTTGATGCTTGCTAAGGGGGCCCACTTAGTAAGTATCTATAGTTAGCTATTTGCTTTCTGTTATTTATCTGTTAGAATTTCATTCCAGTAAGTTTTGATGCAAACTCAGTCTTAAACTATTCCTGCAGCATAAGGAATCCATCCCTGTGTCTGTTCCTGCAGCATAAGGCCAGTTCATGGTTTGTTTTCCCAGTAATTGTTATTGTGATTCCTGCTTTAGTTAAGTGATGCTTAAGTTAGCAAGACTTTATTTCATGTCCCTGCATCAGAGTTAGAATCCTTTTCAAGCATTTATTTTGAGTAGGTTGTGGCTAAAATCGGTTCTTAGTGCACATACAGTGCCGCTCCATTTCAAGTATACGTTCCCTGGTTTGACAAGTAAATGAACGACCATGAGAAGATGTTAGTCACCTGCTGGAATGTCCAATTCCTAGGTTAGGATTTACCGTGACTTCTATATCCTTTTGTGGGTGCACAACATTTTTGGCGCCGTTACCGGGGATGGTGTCAAGCTAAGAACCTGTCATAGTCATTGTTAGCAGTAGTTTAGTATATTTACTCAAAAAATTTCAAAACCTTCAATTTTCAGTTGAGTCCGTTACATGCATAGAAGAAGAGACGCTCTAGGGAGATTCTTACCAAACCCTTCCTTCACTGATAACATTTTGAACCAGCTTACAATCTATTTGAGGAAGAAGGAAACCAAGATATCAATCCATTTGCTGAAGACCCACTTGCTGAATTTCCCTTTGACCTTGCTGATGAAGAACCCCAGGAAAATCCATTTGCTCTGATACTTCATCAAGCAGATATGGCACAAAATCCACCTAATCGACCTCCTGCTTTTGAATTCCCTATCATTGCCAGCAAGGTAATGATAACCTCAAAAATATTCCTTCTTCATTACTTCCCAAGTTCTATGGACTAGTTACTGAGGACCCAGACACTTTCTTGTTTGAGTTTGACATCCTTGTCGAAGTTATGATTATACCACAGATGCTCATAAGCTTAAGTTGTTTCCTGCCACTTTGAAAGAGGGTGCTTTAAGATGGTTCATGAGTTTGGGGAGGGATGCTGTTGATAGTTGGGCACTCATGCAAACCAAGTTTCTTGAGAAATATAAGGAATATTGCAAGAGTGGTAATAAAGGTGATGATATATTCCGAATTCAGCAGAAGGAGGATGAAAACTTGGAAGACTATGTCTCAAGGTTTTTGTTTTCCTTGAAAAAGAATTCAGACCATACTCTCAATGAAGAATCTCATAAATTACTTTTTCTGAGGGGAATCAATGATTTTTGTATTGATGCTCTAGATTTAATGGGAGGAGGAGATATAACCCAAGTGCCTTGGGATGATATTAAGGGCATATGCCACAATTAATCTTGAGCAAGTGTCAAGAAAGGAAGAGGTCATCAGGCCACAATGGGAAAATATTCTAATAATGGAGTTTCACGGATGGAGATTTCAAATTTGCTGTCTAATTTCAAGCATGATATCATAAATAATATGGCTACACAATTGGATACTATGCCAAGCTCGAAAGAAGCATGAGGAAGCTGAAGCAATCTTGGCCGAGTTCTGTCCACATTGTCAACAAAAAAAGCGTGACTACAGATGTAAGATGGTGGCTAATATGGAGGCTAAGCAGTTACCTACTGACTTTAAGGCAGTAGAAGGTGATGATGACCAAGTATTCTATGTTGCACAAAGGTGTCCATGGGCTCTAAGACAAGGTATGCCTCAAGACCCTCTAAATTTTGGTAATCCTTACTCTAATTATAGTAACCAATGGCAACCTACATATGGCCCATCACCATCATGGAATACCTCTCAGCTGCCATGGCCTAGCTATCCAAATTCACAATGAAAATCTCCTCAAGGAGGTTGGAAGCACCAACAAGGACAATGGGCTCCACCCCAAGGTAACTGGCAGTAGAATCCTCAGTGGAGAAGTTCTCAGCAATGGTAGAACCAATCCCCCAGATTCCTGCAGCCACAACAGCTGCAACCTCTGGCTCTTATGCCACCTCCTGGAGCATCTCCTGCAAATACTGGCCCTCCAAAACCAATGCCTATGCCTGCTCAACCATTACCAAATCCTAATAATAAGCAGCAGCAATAACACCCTATGTATTTTGCAGAAGCTAATTAGTATCCAACCTATGACCTAAATATTAATGATATCCATCTCAGGTTTGGAACCACCTTACCTACTCCACAACCACCAGTAATTACTGAAATACAAGATCCTCCCTCTGCTGAAAAACTGACTGGTCCTACAAAATAGATACCTATATCAGAAAATTCCTCTAAGGAGCCTGTCCTACAGTATCCAGTAAAACCACCTTTTCCTCATAGATTGTGAGATACTACACCCAAGTCCATAGAAGAGCCTACCTTTGATATTTTGGATCAGCTAAAGAATGTACATATCCAAATTCCCATTTTTCAAGCCATAAAAGATGTCCCAATCTATGAAAAAGCCATTAAGGAGGCCTGCTTGAAGAAACCTAGGAGAAAGAAAAAGGATCCTCAAACTATCCATGTTCTTGAAAAATTGGCAGATATTATGTTAGGGAAGGTAGTCATGCCAAAATATGTTGATCCTGGAAGTCCTGTGGTACAAGTCAATATTAATGGTCAGATGATAAAGAATGTCTTAATTGATCTAGGTGCAGTCATTAATGTAATGACCAAGCATACTATAGAGTATTTGAATATCCTAACCATTAGGTCTACACCCACTATCCTGCAGCTTGCTGATAGTTCCACTGTAACACTTGACAGACTGGTGGAAGATATAATTGTCAATCTTGAATCATGGGAATACCCTGCTGATTTCACCATATTGTCCACTAAGGTAACTTTGGGGGGATATCCTATCATCCTAAGTAGACCATGGTTAGCCACAACTGATGCCTTTATAGGATGCCATTCTGGAGACATGACAATCTCTGATGGTCAGTCAACAAAGAAATTGGCTTTATACCCACCTGCCCACCTCAGCCAGACTTAGGAGAAGAAACAGAAGATGTCAACTCATTGGCCCAGTTAATGATGCTACAAACTAATCCATTTTCCCAACTTCAGACTGAAGATGACCTATTTTTCCAAATTTTGCAATCAAATTTTGATATGAGTAAGCTATCAGAATCCAATAATTGTCTTCAACAATCTTTCCTACAGCAACCGAGTCTTGAGAGCCTGCCATTTAAAATCCCTGTAGTTTATAAACATTTGCTTCCACAAGAAATACAGACACCACCTTTGCCAGTTGATTCCATGAATGATCTCACCAAACAAATTGAGCTGTCTCTAGGCCATTATCTGAATATCAACAATCAGCTACCTAAAGCTCAACAAACTTCCCTGATCACAATGCTGCAAGATCAACACAATGCTTTTGCATGGGACTATGGGGATATGAAGGGAATAGATCCTCAGCTTTGTACTCATAGGATCTATATTAAGGAAGATTGTTCACCTGTTAGGCAGCCTCAAAGAAGGATAAACCCAACACTCAGGGAAATAGTTAAAAATGAGCTTCAAAAATTGCTTGATGCTGGTTTCATCTACCCTATCTCAGACAGTCAATGGGTATCTCCATTAGTGATTGTTCCTAAAAAAGGTGGGAAGTGGCGAGTTTGTGTAGATTACAGGGAGTTGAATACTGCAACTAAAAAGGATCATTTTCCACTACCATTTGTTGATCAAGTATTAGACTCATTGTCTGGTAAAAAGTATTTCTCATTCTTAGATGGCTATAGTGGGTATAATCAAATTAAAATTTCCCTTGGGGATCAGGATAAAACAAATTTTACTTGTCCATGGGGGGCTTTTGCTTACTTTGTCCTACCTTTTGGCCTGTGTAATGCTCCCGCCACATTTCAAAGAGCAGTAATTAGTATTTTTGCTAACATTTCTCATGATTCTATGGAGATCTACATGGATGACTTCACCACTTATGGAGTAACTTATGAAGAAGCATTATCAAATTTAGATAAATTTTAGAAAAGATGTAAGGAGCATAATTTGTCTTTGAATAGTGAGAAGTGTTTTATGATGATGCAAGAGGGAATTGTTTTAGGCCATCATATCTCACCAGCTAGAATTCAAGTTGATCCTGCAAAAATAGAAGTTATTATAACCTTGCCACCACCTATGAAACAAAAGGATGTTAGAAGATTCTTAGGACATGCTGGATATTATACAAGGTTCATCAAATATTTCAGCAAAATAGTCAGTCCATTGTGTGCCTTATTAACTAAGGATTCAAAATTTCATTGGACTGAGGCCTGTGACAAGTCCTTCCTGCAGCTTAAGAACTTACTTACTAAAGCACCTGTTCTTCAAGGACCAAAGTGGAGTTTTCCCTTTCACATACACACAGATGCATCTGATTATGCCATAGGGGTCGTGTTAGGACAAAAGGAGAATTCCATTGAGCACGTAATCTATTTTATCAACAAAAATCTTCAAGGTCCAGAGTTAGATTATACTGTCACAGAAAAAGAGTTACTAGCAGTTGTATATGCTCTGAATAAGTTTCGGCATTATGTCACTAGCTATGAAATATTTGTTCACACTGACCATGCAACAATAACGTACCTTATGAATAAGCCTGCCATATCTGGAAGATTAGCAAGGTGGCTACTATTGTTGCAGAAATTCGATATCATAGTCATTAACAAGCCAGGCAGGGCAAATGTGGTGGCTGATTTCCTGTCCAGACTCCAAACAGCTACATCTGCCACATCTGAGGTAATTGATGATACCTTTCCTGATGAGCATCTATTTTATATTGCTGCTAGCACTCCATGGTATGCAGATATTGCAAACTACTTAGCAGCTAGCAAAATAATAGCTCACTTCTCCCCAAAAGACAGAAAGCTGCTGATTGAGAAGAGTTTTAACTTTTCCTAGATAGCAAACTGTTTGTTCTACACAGGACCAGATCAAGTTATGCATAGGTGTGTGAGGGAAGATGAGAAATATGACATTCTGCATGCTTGTCATGATGAGCCATGTAGTGGGCACTTTGCATCTAAAAGAACATCCATGAAAGTACTTAACACGAGGTATTATTGGCCCACTCTACACAAAGATGCTATAGCCTACACGAGGATATGTGACAGATGTCAAAGAATGGGGAGACCAACGAAGTTAGATGAAATGCCTTTGCATCCTCATGTGGTGGTTACTCCCTTTGATAAGTGGGGAATGGATTTTGTTGGGCCTATTGACCCTCCATCTAATGGGAAGTCATACATTTTAGTTTGTACTAATTATATGACCAAATGGGTGGAAGTAAAGGCAATGACACATGCAAGAGATAACAAGGTTGTTGAGTTTCTTTATGAACAAATCTTTACCAGATTTGGAGTACTAAGAGAAATAGTAACAGATCAGGGAGCTCAATTCACTTCAAACCTGATCACTACATTAATGAATGATTATAAGATCAGACATAGGAAATCAAGCCCATATCACCCTCAAGCCAATGGCCAGGCGGAGGTTACTAACAGATAGTTGGAGGCAATCCTTACAAAAACAGTGCAGTTACACAAGAAGGATTGGAGCAGCTCTCTTCCGGAAGCAGTCTGGGCCTACAGGACAACCTGGAAAACAACTACAGGGTTCACACCTTTTGAGCTACTTTATGGCAAGACTGCTATGTTGCCTATATAATTTGAACATAAAACCTTAAGGACTGCTCTACAGCTACAGATTGATCTTTCTAAAGTGCAAAAGGAACGCCTCCTCTAGTTGAATGCATTGGATGAGATGCAGAAAGCTGCCCTATAGTATACTGAAGCAGTACAACAACAAAGGAAGAAATGACATGATCACCATATCCGCACAAAGCATTTCTCTGTTGGTGATTGGGCCGTACTCTACGACTCCAGGTATAAAGAGAATCAAGGTAAGCTTACAACAAGGTGGCTTGGTCCATATGAAATTGAGAATGTATTTGATAATAGTTCGGTACAGTTGGCAACAATCGATCTTGTCCGCTTCAAACTGTTGGTTAATGGACACCGTCTTCGGTTGTACCATTAACCGGCTTCAAAAGAAGAATTCATGCAGCAGTTTGTTTCTCCTATGGCCAGTGATCTTCATGCAGCAAAGGGCTTCGGTCCTCTTCCTGCAACATCTCTTTGAATTATGTTAAAAGTCCATAATAAAGGTTTTCTTTTTACGAAAGCCACTTTCTCCGTCACCATCCATCACCATCATTCACTCATTCTATTCATCTTTTCTACGTCACCCATCCATGTCATCCATCTGCCATAGCACATTCATTTATGGTTTCTTTTCGAACCGTCATTTTCGGTTATGCTATGAGATCTACCAACATCTGCGGGCATTAATTACAAGGTACGCGATATTCTTTTTTTTCGTCACATCATTCCTTAATTTTATTTATTCATTTATTGCATTATGTCTATGAGTCATTACTACCAATTCCTTACCTATCCTTTCCCACATGTGTGGACACATGTCAAATCTTAAGTAGGGGGCGGGGATAATTTGATAATTTGTTTCAAATTCTTTCCTTTTGCTATTTGCCACGTCTAGTAAAGACAATTTTTATCGTACATGCCACCAAATGAATGCATGTTTTTCCTAGATCAGCAAGTTAACTGCTTAATTAAGTAGTTCCTAGAAATCATTGCATGCAATTATCTTTTATATTATTTCTGGTAAGTAAAAGGTAAAGAAGCCGAAAAGAAGGAAGCAGAGCAGAGAAAAGAGTTTTTCAAATATTCAAAAGAGGTTAAGATTCAGGGTTTTTAGCAGAAACAGTTGAGAATATGGGTGGTCAGCTTGTACGACATGAACCAGCGGCTCATGAAGCCTTAACACAAGACCCTCAGATAGTTTAGGCATTTAGTATGTGCGGATGGTTGAATTACTTCTTGAGCATTGATTCCTTTGATGACGAAGCTACTGGTGAATTCTTAAGAACTCTTTCTGAGGGAGAGGCTACAGTATGGGGCTTAGCAGTAGTAGTCACTGAGGAACAAATTGTTGAGATAACAGGGCTTCTTGCAGCTGAAGAAAACTTTCTTTCAGGAAGGGATATCGTCTCTGCCAGGGCAGAATTCACATTGCCAACTGACGGACCCTTGGAGGTTTCAAAGCAAGGGTGCAAAAAGGTGTCACTACCTTATCCCTATTCGGAATATGCCTCCTTTATAATCAGGTACTTAACTTGTGAATGACGCTTTTCTTATTTGCACTCCTACCATTTTAAGCTATTAAGTCATATAAGACACAGGTTAGCTATCAATGTCCTAAATTTCTTGTTAATTCTGTTAGAGCGCAGTGCCTATGAAACTGAGAAGGGAAAAGACAATTCAATCTCCCATCATGCCCTTATTAAACTACTGACTGAGAGTTCCCTGAGGGATGTATCACCCCTTTCTTGGCAAGAATTCATTTCCCAGAAAGGCTTGCAGCCTCCTGAACCTCCTAGAACATTGTCTGCACAACCCAAGAAAAAGAGAAAAAAAGTAGAGTCTTCAAGTAGAGAAGCTGAGCAAGAATCCCCTATTTTTGCCTGCAACACCTAGTCTTGCAGCCGCTATAACTGAGCCCTCTACCCAAATTAAGACTAGGTCTTCTACAAGAAATGAAAAAGGGAAAACAAAGATAGGCGAACCATCTAGCACTGGGCATACCCTAGGAGAA
>CM021100.1:972193952-972234648 GCA_007115665.2 Sequoiadendron giganteum
TATACACTTGAATACACGTAACTCATATCTATTGAACCATCAATTTAGAATGCAAATATGGACATACATCGATAAAAGATATTTGTATTAACCAAATAGCCATGTAGGCATACATCAATATATGTCTATATAAGTATGAAATATATGTACAAAATAGCTATATAGGCTTACGAGAATGCGATATAGGCATACAATGTCAAATATGTCCAATAAAAAATATGTACAAAACTGCCATGTAGGCATACACCAAAGGGCTATGGAATCAAAAGTCATTGCTCTCCATGCCTTGGAAATAAAATCTTTCCCTTTCCTTTTCGATCGGATTGCGATAGATCTGTCACTCATTTTCACTGTGCTCAAGGAGTGCTCCTGCTGCTCCTCCTAGGGTTTAGTTCATTGTGAAGTTTTAACTGTTACAATAAGAAGTAAAGACATGAATATATAAAAATTACATTATAAAAAATGATATATTTGACAAAATAATAACTTACCGCCATCTCACGATCTCTCTCCACGAGGGAAATATTTTCATGCCCATGCTCAAGCCCTGTATAAACCATACAAATAGAAATAAATATTTTCACGCCCATGCTCAAGCATGCTCAATAATGGTTTGATTTTTCACTAACTAACATCTATAACAACAAATGTAAATGTAAATTTACTAATTTGCCTCATACCTCTCATGTCAGAGCCATCGAGGATTGTATAGCAGATGTCACACCAATATCCATCGCCCTTGTCACATTTAGAGGTGTATCGTCTTGCAACAACTGAAAATAAAAAAACAAACTATTCAACATAATCAACGATGTGCATATAAACTACACAAATCTATTAAGTAATTGGTTCATTAGTTAAAATATTTATTCGATTACCTCCATGTAGGTTTGAGTAAATCCATCACCATTGGGAAGTGTTCCGTCAAAACCTCCAATATTAGTCTGTTCAACATCCAAAATCGCATATTAATTACCATTCATAAAACAATGCCACTAATATGCAATAAACTTATAACTATTTACTAATTACATACCCTAGCGATAGGTGTATTGCAAAAATAGGTTGGTGGAGGGGCGGTGTATCCAGTCTCAACACTATGACCCTGCAATTTTATTAAAATCATAAAAAAAATTAGTTAATCTTGCATTTCAAAATCGAAATTTAATAAATTAAATTCAATGACCCTGCACTAACTTTTACTTGACTATCAATGCCATATGCTTGATGCAAAATTTCAGTTTCCCTCTCCATCTCCATAGTTGTAGATGGATCCTGCGTACCAGTCTCCTAAGTTTCGGTGGGGTCATAGGAATAAGTAGCCCTGCAAGATTGACACACATTTGTTCAAAGGCTACCACTCGAAGACTCCCCTGGATGGTGTTGTAGAATAGGGCTAGTATGATGGATGACACTCTAGGTCAAAGTGTTGATCGCTTGCAATGACTCTATGTCAGCACTTTCCTTCATGATGGAAGGCATAACAACGTGCTCACGAGGTGACCTAGCAAGAGCTCGTCTACCTTGCCTTGTAGGATCCAGATATGCACGAGGTCTATCTTGAGCTAACCCCCCACCTCTCCCCTGGAAATCCCTCATATCAAAATAATTTGGGATCTTGTTCAATATGAACTCACTATATAGTTTCCTAAGGAAATATTGCGCGACCTCGCAATTGTTGCACGGTGGGTAATCGAAGACCATGTACCACCTATCATAAAACTGGTCCCTACTATGTTGGTGGTGGCACCAATGGATAGGAAACCTCTTCGCATTGAGGGTAAGATTTTGATTCATGCGTGGGTCGATGAATAATGAGCACAAATCACCTTTTGTAATTTTTAAATCCTTTACATCCTTGTATGATAGTTTATTTGCATAATAATCCCTAGCCGCCTGCCTCCTATCTTTCCATCCAATTAATTGTTTTCTAATTAAATCTACATTTTTTAACATATATCTTTCAATGAATTTTCTAGGGTCATTATTTATGTGGTTGAACCATTTGGATCACTCAACTTACTAATCAAATCCTCAATTTTCTTTTTGTTGTTCTCAATTTCAAGAGCATTAAATTTTTTTAAGTTCCAGGAGGGGGTTGAGTGATTGGTGGAGGAGGTTGATGTTGTGGTTGTTTTTGATCTTGAGGATTTGGTTGGTCTTCCTGTTGAGGATTTGGTTAGATTTCCTGTTGAGGATTTTGAGGGTTTGCAAGTTGATTTGCATCTCCTAAAAATTCAAACAAATATATATCAAATTCAACCTAAAACTAACTAATTCAAAACAAAAACCATAAAATCCTTACCTCTCATAGCTCCTCATCGTCGTGGCGCCATCGTTATGAAGAAATATTAATTGTTGGTGAAGAAATTTGTTGAATTGCTCCTCCTAGAATGCGAGTGCGAAATTGTGGGGGTTTTGGCCGCAACTGCAAAACAAAAATAGTCAAAATGCTAATGACAGATTTGCATTTCATTTTTCTCTTTTAACAGACAATAACACGAGCGTATTATAATGTGCTTGCATTATCGGTTTGTATTTGTTGAGCCTCGAGCTCGGCATAGTGAGCCATAACACGAGTGCGTTATAACACACTCACATTAGGGATTTTCAAAATTGTTTTTGGAGGGTGTCCACGAAATTGCTACCCATTTCCATGCACCCACCTTAGCATAGAAAAGGCAATGAACTGTTTGAAAAATGTTTCAAAGAAATTTGGTCTCATGGTGATGTCCATTAGCATGAGAACAAATTTGTTTGAGGCATTTTTTCAAACAACTCACTGCCTTGTCTATGCTACCAAATTTTCCATACATATATACCAAGTCATTTTATCAAACAATTAACTACCTTGCTGCTATGGCTAAAAGCCTAAAACAGGTTCTTTCAAACAAGCTATGTATGCTTGGAAAAAATATATTAAAGCATAATAGTAAGCAATAACATAAACAAGGAAGTGAACTATTTAAAAAAGTGCCTCAAAGAAATGTGGTGTCATGGTGATGTCCATCACCATGAGACCACATTTGTTTGAGGCATTTTTCAAACAACTCATTGCCTTGTCTATGCTACCACATTTTCCATACATGTCTACCAAAGAGTTTTGTCAAACAATTCACTTCCTTGTTTCTATGGCTAAAATCCTAAAATAGGTGCTTTCAAACAAACTATGGATGCTTGGAAAAAATATATCAAATCATAATAGTAAGCAATAACATAGAAAAGGAAATGAATTGTTTGAAAAAATGCCTCAAAGAAATGTGGTCTCATGGTGATTTACATCACCATGAGACCACATTTATTTGAGGCATTTTTCAAGCAGCTCATCGCCTTGTCTATGCTACCACATTTTCCATACATTTCTACCAAAGCATTTAATCAAATAGTTCACTGCCTTGTTGCTATGGCTAAAAGCATAAAACAAGTGGTTTTGAACAAATTATGGATGCTTGGAAAAAATATATCAAATAATAATGGTAAGCAATAACATAGACAAGGTAATGAACTATTTGATAAAATGCCTCAAAGTAAACAATTAGACCACATTTGTAATTGCTTGGAATTTTTAATTGTTTTGTTTTGTAATTATTTACTCAAAGTAATATCACCATGAGACCACATTTCTTTGAGGAATTTTTCAAATAGTTCACTGCCTTGTCTACTCTACCAGATTTTCCATACATGTCTACCAAAGCATTTTATCAAAGTGCACACAATTCTTTTTCAAATATTTTACTACCTTGTAGATGCTACCGCATTTTTCATACATGTCTACCAAAGCACTCAAAATTTGTTGACTATCTCATACATTATAAGCCATGACCTGCATCACTATTCTAGTTTTCGTAATTGAATAATGTTGTTTTATTTTCAGATGATATAGGTAGAGACACCTATCGATGTTCATATGGCAATAGAGCATGGTGTGTCTTTTTCAATTGATAGCTCGATACCTTTGACAGTATGAGGTAGATTAGTAAATTTCAAATTACATTCATTGTTATAGTTGTTTATTATTGAAAAATCAAATGATTATTGATTTATAGTTTAATTCCTATCTAGATGGTTTTTATAGGATATTGGAACACCACAACCTGAGCCTGTTGCTATAGTAAATGAGGAGAGAGGTCATTTGGAGGCAGTAAGTGATTATTTTGTTAAATATTTCATTTTTAATAATGTAATTTCTATATATTAATGTCTATACTTTTTATTGTAACAACTAAGGATCCACGATGAACTAAATTTAAGAGGAGCAACCCTCGAGTTCGAATTAGACCACTCTCATATGCATCTCCATCCCCCAAAGATCAAAGGCCGCCCATGATCTATTTTCTTCACCTAGACGGGAATGGTTTTTTATTGGAGTCCTCTTTTGTATTCCTATATGGTATTTGTGGACATACATTTTGTATTGCATATAGTTGACATTGTATTCCTAAATGGCTATTTTGTATATATGTTATACTTATATTGACATATATTGATGTATTCCTATATGGCTATTTGGTTAATACACATATTTTTTATTTATGGTGTCCATATTTGCATGATAGATCAATGCTTCGATGGATAATTGTAGATGGTTTAATTCAAATATTTAAAATCCAATTGTATTGAATGCACTCTTCCTTTATATAATTGTAAATATATAAATCTTGAACATTATTCTCCTCTAAGATTATTGAACATTAAATCAATCATATGAATATAATAATGCATGATGCAATCTAACACCTAGGTCTCTTTACCACTACACATGTAAGCCCATATTCTTTGGAATCATTGTAGCATGGTAAGGAAATTCATGTAATTATACAATGCACTTTCAAGTATGCAACTAAAAATGAGAAATAAATTATTACGTGTGACTTCATACCTCTAGAAGTGTGTCATTATTGCACGTGACCTCATACATATATCTATTTGTTTTCTTCATGACCGGATGTATCTTCAACAAGATTACTCCATGTGTATTAGAAAAATTGTTTGTCGAAATGTTTTCTAGGTTGATAAGCACTAACATAAAATGGAGAGAATTTCATTTGAGAAAGACATCCATAACATCCTTGAAGAATTCAATTAAGAATATAACCTTAGGAAATATTGCAATCAAATTAATTTAGGTTCTCACGAATAGTGATGATATGATTTAGGTTGTGACATTTCAGAGGTGAAAAGTTATGATCCTTTTATAATGAAGGGCAGTGACCATGCCTAGTGTAGATGTGCCTAAATGGATGTGTTGGTGCTAACGGTTTGGCCCCACAAAGAAAAAAAACAAAAATTAGCCTACCTTGCAACTTTACACTACATGCATCTGTCGGTTTTTGGAGCATCATAAAAACTTTCAACATGGGAAAATGCCTCTAAGATATCAAAAACTGAGAGAGGTTATTATAGAGGGGCTCTAAGTGATCTCGTAGCCTCAGAAAAAATGTTTGTAAGTGAAATAGTTTCTGAGTAATAGCTTGTCAAATTTTGCTACCTTTTTGTAGTTTGGTCTCTTAAGAGACTTCATCTGTACAATATAGCTCAGACTGTTTTGGCATGTTTGGGTGCAAAGCATGAACTTTACTAGCATAAGCCTACCCATCTCGACATGTTGGAACTATCATTTTGGTTGCATGATGAACAAAATGAAAGTTACACCACCTTGCAACTTTAACTTACATGCATCTGATGCTTTTTCCATCAACTGAGAAAACTTGACACCTCATGAAAGTGCCTTTGAGATATCAAAAACCAAGAGAGGTTATTGTAGATAGGCCCTATGTGATCCCTTAGACTTAGACAAAATGTTTCTAAGTGACATATTTTTTTAGTAATAGCTTGTCAAAGTTTGCTACATTTTTGCACTTTGGTCTCTTAAGAGACTTCGGTGGTACAATGTAGCTTAGATTTTTTCAGAATGTTTGGGTGTGAAACAAGACCTTACCTAGCATAAAACCATCCATCTGGACATTTTTGAATTGTCGATCTAGTCACATGATGAACAAAATGAAAGTTACACCACCTTGCAACTTTACATTGCATGCATTTGATGCTTTTTCCATCAATTGAAAACTTGACACCACGAGAAAACGCCTCTAAGATATCAAAAATTGAGAGAGATTATTGTAGAGGGGCCATACACAATCATATATCCTTAGAAAAAATGTTTGTAAGTGACACGATTTTTGAGTAATAGCTCGTCAAAGTTTGTTGCCTTTTTGCACTTTGGTCTCTTAAGAGACTTCGTCGATACAATGTAGCTCAAATTGTTTAAGCATGCTTAGGTACAAAACATGACCTTTCCTAGCATAAAACCACCCATCCGGATGTGTTGGAATTTTTGTTTTGGTCACATGATGAACATAATTAAAGTTACACCACCTCACAACTTTACACTGCATGCATTTGACGTTTTTCCATCAACTAAAAACTCAACACCACGGGAAAACACCCTTGAGATATCAAAAATTGAGAGAGGTTATTGTAGAGGGGACCTACATGATTCCATAGCCTTAGATGAAATGTTTTTAAGTGACATGATTTCTGAGTAATAGCTCATCAAATTATATTCCCTTTTTGCACTTTGGTCTCTTAAGAGACTTCATCGATATAATGTAGCTCGAACTGTTTCGGAGTGTTTGGGTGCAAAAAAGAACCTTGCATAGCATAAACCGCCCATTCAGACATATTGGATCTATTAGTTTGGTTGCATGATGAACAAAACAAAACTTATACCACCTTGCAACTTTACATTGCATGCATTTGACGTTTTTTCCAACAAGTGAAAACTCAACACCACAGGAAAATGCCTCTGAGATATCAAAAACCAAGAGAGGTTATTGTAGAGGGCCCCTACATGATCTTGTAGCCTTAGAGGGAATTTTTCAAGTGACATGGTTTTTGAGTAATATATCATTAAAGTTTGTTTCCTTTTTGCACTTTGGTCTCTTAAGAGACTTCATCGGTACAATGTAGGTTGGACTGTTCTGACATGTTTGGGTGTGAAATAGGACCTTGCCTAGCTTAAAACTATCCATTCAGATGTGTTGGAACAATCAATTTGGTCGCATAACAAACATAGAGGAATCTACACACACACCTTCCTCAACTTCTCGAGAGCAAGAAGAATCTCTTCATTCAATACATTATCTATCTCATTCATTTTGGTTTTATTCTTTTTCAAGTGTTTTTAGAGCAGACTAACCTCCTTTTCATTGACGATAAAATCATCTTCTTATATTTTAATTCCTTTTCTAAGTGGTTAATTTTAGTCTTCAGTTGTTTTGCTTCAATTTCAACACTTCCAACTATTGCTTTTACATCTGCAACTTGATCATCCACACATTTTTCCTCATCTCTATTTCTCTTACTTGTTAACACCCCATGGTATTCCTTTTCATGATCTTCTAACTTCTTTTTCATATGTTTTACTTTGAGCTTTATATCAACTGCTCTGTCATTAGTGCTTCTTCCTTATTATCTATTTCCAGTTGTATTTGCTCCATGGAAGTCTCAAGTTCAAGAATATTTGACTTCATTTGTTCAAATCCACCTATAGCATCATCCCTCACTTTATCTACCTACACAAATTATTATGAAATAAAAAACCTCTTGAGTTTTTCCACTTCTCCATTGCCATTTTCCCATTCCACATATTGTGCAAGCACCTTCCTCAACTTCTTGAGATGATGAAGAATATATTCATTGAATGAATTATCTATCTCATTCACTCTGGTTTTCTTCTTTTCCAAGTGTTTTTAGAGTAGACTAACCTCCTTTTCATTGACGATAAAATATTCTTATCTTTTAGTTCATTTTCCAAGTGGTTAATTTTACTCTTCAGTTGTTTTGCTTCAATTTCAACACTTCCAACTATTGATTTTGGATCTACAACTTGGCCATCCACAATTTTTTCCTCATCTCTACCGCTCTTACATGTTAACACCCCTGGGTATTCCTTTTCATGATCTTCTTACTTATTTTTCATATCTTTTACTTTGAGCTTTAGATCAACTGCTCTATCATCAACGCTTAGGACAACAACATCACTTTGTTTGATAGAGTTTTCAATGTCTTGAATGCTTTTATGTAGCTTTTTAGCCATTTTTTTATCATCTTTGGAAGTGTCTTTCTAATTATAGAATGCAAATGTTTCTTTTAACAAGTTCTTTACAAAACTTGTCTACCTTTATAGATAAGACTTTCATATTTCCATCGCATCGAATCTATTTTTTTTGCACTTACATTTGATATTGCTTCTTCTTTATCATCTATTTCCAATTGTATTTTCTCCATGGAAGTCTTAAGTTCAAGAATCTTTGACTTCATTTGTTCTAATCCACCATCTCTCACTTTATTTTGCTCCACAAATTCTTATCAAATACAAAACCTCTTGAGTTTTTCCACTTCTCCATTGCCATTTTCCCATTCCACATACTACACATGCACCTTACTATCTTTTGTGGGATATGTGATGAAATGTTTTGGGTGTGTGAGGGGATTTGATATGTAAGTGTGTTTGGGATAAAATGAATGGAAAGGGGATAATGATAAAATGGATAGAAAATGAGATAATTATGAAAAGGGAGATACGAGAAAAATATTGTTTTAAGATAAACTAGATCAAATATTGATTGATGATATGGGGTTTTCTTACACTAGACTTTTATAATCGTCTAGGCAAGGCTTGGAGTTTCTCACTCAAGCTTGGATAGGAACATAAGGAGGATCAATGATGAAAGAAATGATGATGATAATGATAAGATGATAAAGGTAGGTTAATGGCTGAAAGGACCAAGGTCTAAGGATGATGGTTGTGATGACTAGCTTATGATAATGGATGAAAATGATAAGATGAGGGAAAGATGATATATTTTAGATGGATATGCGTAAAAATGCAGCAGCAAAAAAGAGACAAACTTTAACTTTAAGAGGGGTAGTAAGTCCTTCCTATGCAATATGAAATTTGGAACTAAAACATATGTAAAGTTGAAATATAGAAACAAAAGGTCTAACTATCAACTGCAATACATTAATATCAATAACATGACTTTACAAAATCAATGTGCATACTTAAAAATTAATCCAACGAACCATCTGAGTCTACTCTATTCTTTATTGTGTCAAGTATTGCCTCATGATTAGAATCACGCACCTTCCAACTTGTCTCCAACTTGTGGTAGAGGAGGTTCATGTTCCTCTTCAATTGGCATGTCTTCTCCTATCATGTTCAATCTCCTCTTTTCACGAAGTTGCCTCATTTTTTCTCTTTTCTTTGTATTCATATCTTCTTATTCCTCTTCAATTGGAACGTCTTCTTCTATCGTGTTCAATTTCCTCTTTTCACGAAGTTGCCTATTTTTTCTTTTTTCTTTGCATTCTTAGTAGCTTGCTCCTCCTGTGTTAGACGAATCTTTGATCATTTCCTTGGCATGATGAAGAATTGTACCTGTAGCATGAAAAAGAGATAAAGATTAGTTCCACCATAGTACTAATGAACTAAAGAAATATCCTACAAAAATCTATGAAATTAGGATATATGACAGTCCAAAAGGGGCAACAATGAATATGAATATGAATATGTTAGTCCAAAAGGGGCAACAATGAATTTGAATATGTATATGGATATGACAGTCCAAAAGGGACAATGATGAATATGAATGTGAATATGACAGTACAAAAGGGGCAGCAAAACAATGAATATGAATATGTGCACTCTTAAGGATGAAAATATATGAGTTGATGATTTCACATCAAACCCACAAGTATTGCCTAAATCTAGGGTTATCCCTTCTTCCCCAAACCCTAACCAACATAAGAGGTGTGGATTTCAATGACAAAATTCTACAAGATAAAAATTACGTGGGGGATGTGATTGTTGAAGTCTATGGAAGTCTTAATGTTTGTATATAATTGGGGTAGTGTGATGGTTGGAGGGGTTTTTATTCCAATAGGTTGTCTATGGGATTGGTGGAAGTTATGGTTGTTGTGGATGGGGTGTCTTCTTTTTTGAGTTGTGAAATGTCAAAATTTTATGGAATTTTAGCCCCACTTTAAGTTTTTGAAAGTAAGCACATATTAGAAAGTATTGGTGGAAGTTGATATTTTAAAGGGGAATTCCTATTGTGAAATTATTTGAGTCAATTAGTATCCTAGTTTTTGACCTTGTAAGTGGAATACAAGGGTGGAATTAAGCAATATGTAGGCTAGTAGATAAATATTAAAGGATCTATATTTGAATCATTGACAAATTTGATTTTTTTGAATGATGGTTGATGGAAAAATCAAAGTGAGATGGATGAAACTATGGCTTGGATGGGTTTTGAGAAAATTTTGGATGAAAGATGTCAAAAGTGGTTTTAAAATTATACTAGATCTATCTAGGTATATTTTTTTGGCCTCAACGATTTTTTGATATGATTTTTTATAAAACAATACAATTGTTGATACACAGGGAAAAATCATTGAGATACAAATGCATGAAATGAGAAATATAAAATGTTGATATGCAAAGGAATTAAAAGGGAAGTGCAAGGAAAAAACTAGTGATGATGGTAAAGGTAGAGTGGAAGTGTTAAATAGCACAAGCACTAAGAGACTAAATGAATTGATTGAAATATTGGAAGAGAAGATTAAAATTACTAAAGAGTTTAACTAGAAATCCCAATATGTTCAAAATTTGGTAAGATATTTTACAAACAAAAACACATAGTGGCTGAATTAACTCTTAGGGTAAAAGGTTGGGCAGTCATAATTTTGAAGACTTATTAAAATCTAATTGTAAATTAAACATGATAACAAAATCAAAGCATTATATTAAACATGTATGATAGGAAGTGATAAAGAAACATGCATAAAGACCTGACATACCTTAAAATTGGAGATTCGATTTGAGAAACTACCTAATTATGTGTAGTTTGTTTTTCTTCTTGCATAAAAATCCTCAATAATTTGAGTTTTTCATAAAATTGCTTCCTTTTCAACATTCAATTATAGATAATTCTAATTACTAAAAACTATTGAAGAGTTCCAATGTATAATGTGAAATTATAACAATAAACTCATAATTAACATTGCAACACTACAAATACAAAAATTTCATTTCATATAATCAAATTTCATGGAAAAGATCTATTATTTCCTCCTTCCTAGTTGGTAAACCAGAAAAAGGTGGTGGAGTGTGTAAAATTTCCATGTGTTTTCTCCTACAACATGAAAAAGTGTTTTTTATTGGATCACGTGCAAGACCAGGAGAATAACAGAGCATGTGGGCCTGGATCACGAGTGTCCTACCTTTTTTACCATTTTTAGAGCAAGAAAAAACACACTTGAGTTATAATGCGCTCGTGTTATAACACGATCATGTTTTGTCTTGCTTGAAAACAACCATATTCCATCCAAAGCGTGCTCACATTTAAAAAAAATGATCTTGTAAAGGTTTTTCAACTATCATCATGTGTCAATAGGGGTTTGTGTTGAATAATATCTATGAGACCTTTCTTAGAGAAATTATGACATCTTGTAAGTGCTACATATATCTTTTTTTGCATGCAATAAGAAGTTTCACCATATTTCCCTATACGCTCAAGCCTATACTGAGAACCCTAAACCCTAAACCCTTAAATCCTAATCCCTGAAATCTTAAACCCTCAACCCTTAATCCCTAATCCATTAAAACCTCAAACCTTAAACCCTAATCCCTCAAAACCTCAACCCTTAAATCCTCAACCATCAACCCTAATCCATAAACCCTAATCCCTATACCTAAACCCTCAACCATTAAACCCTAATCTCTTAACCCTCAACACTTAAACCCTAATCCCTCAACCCTTAAACCCTAAACCCTTAATCCATAATACCTTAAAACGTCTACCCTATACATTAAATCCTCAACCCTAATCCCTAATCTCTCGACCCTATACCTTAAACCCTTAATCCATCAAGCCTCAACCGTTAAACTGTTAAAACCTAAACCCTCTATTCTATACAAAAAATCCTCAACCCTAATACCTTGACCCTATACCTTAAACCCTTAAACCTTAAGCCCTGAACCCTCTACCCTATACATTAAACCCTCAACCCTAATCCTTTGACCCTATACCTTAAACCCTTAGTCCAACAACCCTCAACCCTTAACCCATAATCCATCAACACTTAAACCCTCAACCCTAATCCTTTGACCCTATACCTTAAACCCTTATTCCATCAATCCTCAACCCTTAAACTCGTAATCCCTCAACCCTCAACCCTTAAACCCTCAACCATTCACATTATACCCTCAACCCTATACATTATACCCTCAACCCTATACCCTTAAAGACCAATCCCTCAAACCTTAAACCCTCAACCCTCAACCCTAATTCCTCAACCTTGAATCCTAATCCCTATCCATAAACCCTAAACCCTTAAACCCTAATTCGTATCTCTAAACCCGCGACCCTAATCCCTAATCCCTCAACCCTCAACCCTCACCCCTCTATCCTATACATTAAACACTTAACCCTAATCCCTCAAGCCTATAGTATAAACCCTAATCTCTTAACCCTCAACCCTTAAACCCTAATCCCTTAAACCATCAACCCTTAAAACCTAAACCCTTAACCCTTAAACTCTAAACCCTTAAACCCTCAACCCTTAAACCCTAATCCCTTAACCCTCAACCCTAAACCCTTGACCCTTGACTCTATACCTTAAACCCTTAATCCATCAAACCTCAACCCTTAAACCCTTAAACCCTCTATCCTATAGGTTAAACTCCCAACCCTAATCCCTCAACCCTATACTTTAAACCATTAATCCATCAACCCTTAAACCCTTAATACTATACATTATACCCTCAACCCTATACCATTAAAGCATGATCACTCAACACTTAAACCCTCTACCCTTAATCCATAATCCCTTAAACCATCTAACCTATACATTAAAACCTCAACCCTATACCTTAAGCCCTTAATCCATCAACCCTCAACCCTTAAACCCTTAAACCCTAAACCCTTTATCCTATACATTAAACCCTCAAACCTAATCCCTCAACCATATACCTTAAACCATTAATCCATAAAACCTCAACCATTAAACCCTTAATCTTCTACATTATACCCTCAACCCTCAACCCTTAAAGCCTAATCCCTCAACACTTAAACCCTCAACCCTCAACCCTCAACCCTTGATCCCTAATCCCTTATACTCTCTACCCTATACATTAAACCCTCAACCCTAATCCCTCAACCCTTAGCTTAAACCCTTAATCCATCAACCCTCAACTCTTAAACCCTTAAACCCTTAAACCCTAAACCCTCTATCCTATACATTAAACCCTCAACCCTAATCCCTTGACCCTATACCTTAAACCATTAATCCATAAACCCTAAACCCTTAATCATTCAACCCTACACCCTTAAACCCTCTACCATCTACCCTATACATTATACCCTCAACCCTAATCCCTTAAAGCCTAATCCCTCAACCCTTACTTTCCAATCTCTTAAACCCTCTACCCTATACATTAAAACCTCAACCCTAACCCCTCGACCCTATTTCTTAAACCCTTAATCCATCAAACCTCA
The DNA here is from genome assembly GCA_007115665.2 of Sequoiadendron giganteum. Taxonomy (NCBI): domain Eukaryota; kingdom Viridiplantae; phylum Streptophyta; class Pinopsida; order Cupressales; family Cupressaceae; genus Sequoiadendron; species Sequoiadendron giganteum. Next base: position 972,207,515 of record CM021100.1, read on the forward strand.
ATCATTAAACCTGTAATCCCTCAACCCTCAACCCTCAACCGTCAACCGTCAACCCTTAACCCTTAAACCCTTTACCCTATACATTAGACCCTCAAACCTAAACCCTCAACCCTATACCTTTAAAGCCTAATCCCTTAAACCTTAAACCCTCAACCATTAATCCCTAATCCCTTAATCCCTAATCCCTTAAACCCTAATCTCTTAAACCCTAAACTCTTAAATCCTCAATCCTCAACCCTTAAACCCTCAACCTTTAATACCTAATCCCTTAAATCCTCTACCTTAAATATTAAACCATCAACCCTAATCCCCAGACCCTATACCTTAAACCCTTAATCCATCAACCCTCAACTGTTAAACCCTTAAACCCTAAACCCTCTATCCTATACATTAAACCCTCAACCCTAATCCCTCGACCCTATACCTTAAACCATTAATCCATCAACCGTCAACCCTTAAATGCTTTAACCGTCAACCCTTAAACCCTAAACCCTCTACCCTATCCATTAAACCCTCAACCCTCAACCCTCAACCCTATACCTTAAACCCCAACCTTTAACCCTTAAACCCACAATCTTTTAACCCTCAATCCCTAATCCCTTAAACCCTCTACCGTATACATTAAACCCTCAACTCTAATCCCTCGACCCTATACCTTAAACCCTTAGTCCATCAACTCTCAACCATTAAACTCGTAATCCCTCAACCCTTAAACCCTCTACCTTGTACATTATACCCTTAACCCTAAACCCTAAACCCTTAAAGCCTAATCCCTCAAACCTTAAACCCTCAACCCTTAATCCCTTAAGCTCTCAACCCTTAAACCCTAATACCTTAAACCCTCAAACCTTAAATCCTCAATGCTCAACCCTAATCCCTCAACCCTCAACCCTAAACCCTAATCCCTATCCCTAAACCCTCAACCCTTAAACCCTAATCCCTATCTCTAAACCCTCAACTCTAATCCCTCAGCCCTCAATCCTTGAACCCTCAACCCTCACCCCTCTATCCTATATATTAAACCCTCAACCCTAATCAAGCTCAACCCTATACCATAAAACCCTAATCTCTTAACCCTCAACCCGTAAACCCTCAACCCTTACACCCTAATCCCTTAAACCATCAACCCTTAAAACCTAAACCCTTAACCCTTAAATTCTAAAACCTTAAACCCTAATCCCTTAACCCTCAACCCTAAACCCTATCCTTTAATCCTCAACCCTAAACCCTACAACCTTCACCCTCATCCCTATACCCTATACCCTCATCCTTATGTACCCTAAACCCAAAACCCTTACATACATACATACATGTAGGCATGCATACATACATACAAGAATAAATTCATACATACATAGGTACATACATCTAGGCATACACACAGATAAATACATACATACATACTTACATACATACATACATACATACATACATACATATTTAAGCACACAAACATACATATGTACATTAAAATGTATATAAAAACATGTACATACATCAAACATGAATTTAACAAACTTACACAAATTATTTCAAGCGAGACATAATGCGAGTGCATTATAACACACTTGCGTTATGTCTCGCTTTGGGAAAGATGTAAAGAAAAAATAAGAAAAACATGTCAAAACTGTGAAATAACGCGAGTGTGTTATAATGTGAGCATGTTATAATGCACTCGTGTTATGTCTTACTTTGGGGATCCCCAAGTCTTAGGCTTGGATTTGCTTTGGATTTCCAACCCAAAGGCTTGCTTCCCAACCTCCAAAGACGTGTTTTTTCATATTCTACAAAATTTGACATAATCTCGTTTGTGGCAACTGTCATGTTTGCACGTGTTTCAAGGTCAAATAAATTGAACAACTGGGTAATGTTAGTCTCTCTCTTAGCTATTTAACAATGCAATTTTTTCACATTTTGACTATGTTAAGGCTTTCATCTTTAATTTCTTTTGTTTGTGTGTCTGTTTTTTGTCAAAAACCAATGTTTGGTATTTTAACTTCATTTTTTAATCGTTCAATGAAATTTCAAATAAATTACATTTTTATAAACTAGAATCCATTCTACACATATTCTAAAAAAATGATTTTTGATTAATTTTTAAAAATTACAGGAGTGCCACAACCAAATTTCCATTTTTTAGGATGTGTCCACTTTGAAAATTAGTAAAAAATCATATATTCATTAAAAATTATCAGAAAAATCAAGCATAAACTACATGATGTTAGTTGATTTCTCATCGAAGTGATTTTAAAATTACCAAATAAAAGTTAACCTTTTGAGGGAGCCACACCAAACGCTATGTTATATTTTTTGAAAAAAACAACACCAATTTATGTGGCTCCATATTTTGAACCCCTTAATCTCTACCATTTTTAAAAAAAATGGTAGTTTAGAAAGTAGAGTTGAAGCACTACAATCCTTGTTTTTGTTGCATCTAAGTTTTTTGAGTGTAACTATCCTCAATTTCTCATCCAAGGTTAGTATTTCTTGATTTCAAAAAAAAGTGGCCACTTAAAACCCCTTTTTGGCCCCCCATATTCTTGCACTTACCCTCATGTTGCAAATTATGCCCTAATTTATCTTGTTATTAAGATTTTTATTTTGTTTCATATCCCATTTATCCTTGTGTGATTTGTAGCATGACCTATATTAATCTACTCTAGTTGAATAATTTAAGCTATTGAAATAGATTATACATGTTGCAAACGTCTACATTGTAGGTGGCACACAATACGGTTTAAGATGTTCCAATTTGTGATTAAATTATCAGTTGATCCATAATATTATCTTGTTTACTTCTGGTGTTTAGAGTTAGCATGTAATCCTTCATTCACAAAAAGACTGGAGACAATTGTAGAGGAAGGCAACATGGATTTCACGACTGTATTTGGTAAGGCTTGTAGAATTCACATGCAAATTGATGCTAAGAATAAATTAGGGTTTTCATTTTCTCATTCATAAGACATAATCATACATATAAATTGTAGAAACTGGAAAAATAATAGATATAAATTACAAAATGATAAATTTTACAGTGCAAAGCAAGGAAAATCTTGAAACACACCTTGTTCAGAAGAAAGTGTAGTCCAATGCCTCCAACATCTGAAGTAGTTATATTTCGGTTCCTCTGATATCAATGCCGGTGAGTTTTGCAAAGACTATCACATGTAGAAGGATATTTATAATTTGTAGATAATATCTAATACAAAAGAATGTTTTGGCAAAAGAGATGTACATTATGTGGGAAGGAGTAGCTGATATTGAATGTATGCAGACAAGGAGCAATTATTAGCTTTCAAGTTCGATGTAAGGAGAATCTTAGATTATCAGAGAATGTAGTGATAGAAGAGAAGATATTCACATTGATATACCATTTGTAATTTAAAAGTTATTGCTAACTATCATGTCAGTGTACTAAATCCTGCTCATGACAAATTTCAAGCAGGATGGCCAAGATTAAACTAAATGTCTAGCATTGCATTTATGCAAATCCCAATCATTTTTGACTAAAATAAGATGAATACATCTCAAATAGGATACTCCTTCAGTGTAAAATATATAATATGGTTGAAATTCAAAAAATAAAAAATATTATTAACTATTAATTTTGATTTTAAATTTGAAAATGATAAAATGGGTTGTTGATAATAATATAGTTTTTTAATGTATTATTATGCAATATTTCAATTGTCAACACCTATCAAACACCCATGATCAATAATTTTTTTATATAGTCACAATAATAATATCCTTCTTAAGATAACCTTCAATCCCACACACTAGATCTTTAACACAATGTCATAGATGGGTTCTTTTCTCTTAGAATCCTTTTGAAGGATGCCATATTTTGAAGATGAATAGGTAAACACACTAGTTAACTCTAGAAGGCCGTTAGTATGGGGCATTAATAAAAATTTAACCACTTACATCTAGGTATAAATTCTTGACCTCTTGTGACTAATAATTCATTGTGTAATGTAGAAAAAGGTGATCCTTAAGTTTAATGCCTAAACCTAGGATTTCTTTTACTCCTTTTTCTAAAGTTCATTAGGATATAAATCAACAAGGTGTTTAGATTGACTTTCAACCATGAAGGTGAGTCAATTCGATCTCAATTTGATCATTTTGAGCCTTAGAAATGGATTGAAATTGATTTGCTATAATTAACCTAATTCAACTATGCATACCCCTGATTCATGCATGATTGAGATATTGAAAGGGTGGAATTGATGGTCATGAATCCTAGCTGGGTTTCAGACATAGATATCAATCAATAGAAATAAATTGATGAGGTTGGTCCTAACGATGGCAAGAAGGTGAATTCGGTACACTGGTGAATGAATTACGGTGAACAGTCGAATACATTTCGGTCTGGTGAATGGCACATGAGGGGAACTCGATTGACAGTAACTGTAGCTATTTTTTAGAAAAGCTATATGCATATAGCCACCCCCACCTACTATAGTATGGTAAATTCACCTTTTCCCGTAGGGGCCTTTTCCTTGGCCTTAACCTTCAATAGAGGGGAGGGGAGGGGGTCGAGGGAGAGCAGATCGACTGATATGCATGGATATATCCCCACCCGTGCTTTGTGACCAACCTATATTCCTTAGTAGATCTAACTTATCCATTACCAAAAACCCTTTAGATAGTAGGGAAGTCGATCAAGTCAGTTGAAGGTTTATTCGGTTCAAGAATAAGTCAATCCAGTAGCAGGATAAGTAGAAGAAGCCTAGAGCCAACAACCTTAGCCATTGATGAAGTAGTTGTTTCATCCGTTGATTTTGTTGAAGTGACATGAGTAGTTGCCCAGGTGCAATCATTGATTTAGGTGATTAAGTAATTTATGCAGTTTTGATTCAGTCACATTGAACCTAATATGAAAATACAAATTTAACTCTATAATTAACTGACTAAAACAACAACTTGTAGGCAAATCCGGGGAGTGCTAAGTGATGTGTACCTTTCATCGAAAGTTGGATTTGACCCTTTTAGGAGGAGTGATTCACCTAGGGGAAAATGGGTCCCTGTAGGCCTTTTCTAGAACTTTAATTCTATCTTGTAGCTCTTTTTCTTCTCTCTAATGTCTGCCTTGTAAACCTTCATCTTCAGATCTGGACCTACAATAAATCTACAAAAGAGATGGAGGGTAGATATCTAGGAGTTTTACTTAGTCAAACCCTTGTTTTGTTATTTCCACCTCTATAATAGCCAATAAAATGGATTGATAATAGTGTGTGTGCCCTAACCTTAAGTGTATCTAAGGTTTTTGTGGAACAAAATTCAAAAAACCCTACTCAAGTGTGTTAGAGAAGGATTCCTACATGAACATGACATGATCTACCTAAGAGAAAGTCAAAACACCCTTAGGAGATATGAAATATAATGATACCTTGTTTTAGGTTGCAAGTAGGATGAAGCTTGAAGATGGAAACACTAGGAAAAAAGTCATTAGGTTTAAGGAAATGGTCAAATGCATCTCCCAAACTCAGAATCCATCATGATCTTCTATTGGCATCAATATTCAACCATGACATAAGACTTGATCAAATCTACAAAATGAGCTTGAAAACCTGCAAATTGGAATGTACTTGGTGGAATTTAGTGATCTCTTGCTACTCCAAGATTTGAATTGTTCCTTTCTTGGATAGTTCTAGTTTCAAATAGTGAAAAGACTAGGTATTTATAGGCATTTCTCAAATTTCTTGAAGATTAGATCCTGATAGCTGACATTTACAATTTGAATTTTGAATGTTAAAATGCTGAGATCGACATATCCAAAATTGGTCCTTGACAGAATAGGGGGACCCATATGCCATAGAGCGAATGGGTCCTAGCCCTATTTTCTAGGACATTAAGTGTCGGGGGTAAAATAGTAATTGGATGCATTTGTTTAATGCTTTCAAATTTTCAGAATCCGATAAAATAGACCTCAAAATGCATAATTTAGGAGATTAGGACCTAGTTAGGAGGTGTTGAAAATGCATAAATGCAAGGGTCACTAAAATAGGTACAAACTAAGCATGAAATTGTACTATCACCTACAAGGGATTATAATTTTTGATGCTACATTTAGCCCCCACTTTAGCGGCCATATGTCACTACATGCATATGCAAGCTAAAGTACTAAAAGTAAATCATATTGTCTAAAAAGGATACTCATATGGATATTATGAATCATTCATCGATGGGAGAATGAAGCCCCCAATGTATTCTTCTACAAAACCACAATGTTACGAAGTTCCACATCCTATAAAATTGATTTGCTAAGTATTCAAAAATCATCTTTGAACAAACATGCCAACTTCTAAGAGAATCAAATTCGAGGGTAGATGTATGCCCCCCTAATTTTTCTTGCTTTATGAAGGTGGAATCAGGGTATCAATCTAATCACATCGAATTGCTAAGATTGGTGAAGGAAATTATTATGATAGGGTCATGAGATCACAACACCAAGTATAAGAAAACATTGGATATGATCGAGGATGGAACTATGTATTCAATGCAACAAATGATAGTAAAATTAGAGTTTAGTAGCCCCCACTATGGTGAATTAAATGAGATATGCTAGTACTAATTTTGGCTATATGTTAGTGTAAAATCAGCTTTTTAATTGTCATTTTCACTTTTACTTTTTGAAAGTTTAGAGAGAGATACCATTGCACTGAGGAGCGAGGATGTCAAGCTGACAACCATACCATCCCTTGAGACTTGAGGTATTGCAAACCCGAACGTTGCACGAGGTGCAGTGGCACCAATGGTGAGTCGCCTATTCCTTTTCCCTATAGTTTATTTCCTTATTTTGCATATTTTTAAATGTTTTCTCAGAATTTATGGTGTCGCTAGATCCAAACTAGGTGATAGTGTCCACTTTGGGCATCCTAGTCCCAAAGTGGCACCCCTATCCCATGATGGAACATGTGTCTTACTTTATAGTTACATTAATTTTGACTTCTTTGTTGTTGAATTTTTTGTATGATTAATGATTCTTCTTGCTCCATACAGGTCAGGCCATGAGGCACTCGACAATGTTTAGGAGGACACTTGTTTTTGTTGTACTTTGAGAGTAGGTTACCCAGCTGTCACAAGAGGGTGAGCAGACTTTACAGACTACTAGTTTGTTTTGGGTGTATCTTATGCCAGTAATGAGATATTATGATGCTATGTTGATGGTACTCTTCGAGTGGTGGAACACATATACTTCCACCTTTCATCTTCCAATGAGGAAGATGATAGTGACACTCGAGGATATACATCGTATCTTCATATTGACCATGCAAGGTGAGCTTCTACACTTTAATGAGATCTGAACCCCACTAGAGATGAGGAGAGACATACACTACTATACCAGCTACCACACAGATACCAAATCTAGGGGAAGTGTCGAGCTTAACTGGCTTCTACATGCTAATGTTCCAATCATTTGATGTATTATGTGTGTTATCGTTGCCTTACATCTAGCACCTGATGGACGAGGCACACATCTTGTTGGAGGCCTCATTCATACTATACGAGCTATGGATCAACATCAAACTATTTATTCTTGGGGATAGAGTATGTTGGCACACTTATATTATGATCTTGGTCACTTTTTCTATTGAGAGGTTCACAGTATCTTCCTTTGCACTCTTCTTCAAGTGCGGGCATTCAAGCACATCACATGCACTAGGCCTACCGTATTTCTTGAGCCTGCACCTTATAGTTATCTATGGGTCTTTTGTTATACCCTCAGGTGACCTTGGAATCATGGAGATTTGTATACTAGAGAGAGTCAAATTTGATCATCTGGAGGATGATGACATCATATGGAGACCTTATAAGACTCTACAATAGTGGCCAAGTCTTACATAATATCTATCCAGGATGTAATGAGACATGCTATTGGTTGCAAAACATGACTATATCATCATGTCATTTTACTATGATTGTGTGATAAGACAATTTGGTCAGTTACAAACAATACCTATCTTGTGGCGTACATATTTGAGATTTGCACACAATGGTGCTAGGCCACAGGACATCTATTGTCCCACACTCGTAGACGTCACCTATAATGACTTATAGGATGAGGGGAGAGATGTATGTCCAACATCTAAAGAGGATGATGTTGGCACATCAATTGCATATGATAGATGGTGGAGGACAACATGACCCGAGCAGGTCTTCCCTGACGATCATCCCATAGGTGATTTTGGGCCTTGGCCACATCATCAAGGGGATGAGAGAGAGGACAAGGTCATGGATGAGGATTCGATAGATGATGTTGATGATGATGTAGAGGATGCAAAGGATAAGGATTAACAACCAACATGGGAGGATCCTAAGGTGACTGCAAAGGCCAAAGATGCATCCGAGGAGAGACCTAGATCTCATCCTCATGTCACTCGAGTACATCCTATGGCTACAGAGGGCATATAGTCCCATGAGCATGGAGAGAGTAGCCATGCAACTCTTTCCACATCACCAACCCATTAGGAGTCTTGATATGAGGTCCATAGTGTCCCATCAAGATCCTGATTGGAAGGTTGGAGATCTAGGTAATTTGATATGCTATTTATATTTTTGTCATATAATTAAATTTAGTTATGTTTGTGCATTATATCTCGTTTCGATTTATGCCATGTTTTTTTTGTTATAGTTAGTACACGAGATTGGCTTGACTTCTTAAGTTGAGTCACTACAGACATGGTTCCCTTGATGCCCCTACACCAACCGATACGAGCTGAGAATAGGCCACCACCGAGCACAGGGTGCCATGCTAATTTGTTCAAGCCCCTATCATGGTGAAGGACATCCTATGATAATGCGATGAGGACCATTGATGAGGTCTAAGCTAGAGATAAGGCTATAACTAGAGAGGAGTAGGAGAGAGCTACCTATGAGGAGCTCAGAGCTACACACGAGGAGCTTAAGGCTACACATGAGGATCTTAGAGCTACTTGAGTTCCAATTGAGAGGAAGGAACAAGCCACTCAACAGGAGGAACTGAGAAAGGTAAGAGTAGAGAGGGATCAGATAGACCAATAGTGCATCACAAAACTTGTACGTGAGGCTACAATAGTAGGCCAAGCCTACAACAATGGATTAGATCTAGGGGTTATTCCCGATCCACTATTTCATGACGAGCATCTCCACCAAACCCCAAGGAGTCTGGTAGCCATATACCTATTTAGATGTATTTTGTTGTTACAAACCACATTGTGGTGACCATGATGTATACAAACCTTATGATTTATAAATGAGCATGTTTCTATTTTTGTGACTTAAATGCGTTCTTGTATATTGTTTTAAATTACATGTCAATGTGATCTATTAAGAAATCTTGATAAGATTATTGTAATAAATGTCTCCATGATCTAATTAAACACTCTTATGTCTATTTAGATGCCACATTTTTGGTTAAGTGTAATCATGTTAAACTAGATGTCTTTATGATTTAACATGTTAAACTAAATTCAATGCATATAATGATCTAATTTAACACATTATACATATTATTGAATGATACATAGAAAGAAGTAATAATTCAAGTAAATGAACAATTACTCAATATAATTCTAGACACATAAACATGTTTGTCAAGAATGAAGAAATGAGAGATAAAATAGAAACTATCTACTTAATCTAACAACATGCTTTATCACACATATCATTCAAGAGGAATTGATAAGTGTAGAATTTTCATAAATGTGCAACATTTATCTAGGTTCTTTGAGAGGTGTACCATCTATTGCATTAATTTTATATGCTATAGACTCGTAGTCTTCATCAATGATATAGGGTCCTAACCAGTTTTGGCTAAGCTTCCTTTTCTCATCTGGAGCAACATTGACATTGCACTGATTTTCATACAAGACCAAATCTCCTTTATTGAAAGAACAAAGAATGACATTATCATTATAATACACTACATTCTTTTGGAATAAGCTTGGAGATTTTTTAGAGTGTTTATACATTGTTTTTTAGAGCATTTCAAGCTAGTGAAATTGTTGTTCTCTATAAGTATTATCATTAATAAGGCCAGTAGTAGAGATTTTCAAAGAGATAATTTCTAACTGTAAGAGAAAATTATTGCATCTGTAGATGCACCGTAAACAAGGTTGTATGGTGTATTTCCTGTAGATGTATGCATGCTTGTGAGGTAAGCCCATAACGCATAAGAAAGTTGAGTGTGCCAATCCTTGTTATGTTTGCTAACTATTTTTTTGTAAGATTTGTTCAATTTTTTTGTTCGTTGCTTTTGCTTGACCATTAGATTGTGGGTAATAAGGTGTAGAGAAGCAATGTTGAATGTGAAATATCTCCAAAAACTTCTTCAATTCCTTGTTCTTAAATGGTGTCCCATTATCTTATATTAAGGTAGAAGGTAAGCCAAATCATATGATGATGTTGTCTAAGATAAAACAACATATTACATTAGTAGTTGTGGAATGAAGAGGAATTGCCTCTACCCACTTTGTGAAATAATCTATAGAAGTGATTATAAACATATGTCCTAAAGAAGGAGGAGAAATATTTCCAGTAAGATCCAATCCCCACATCGAAAATGGCCAATGGCCACTTGAGCACAAAGTTTGAAGGCAAGAGTGTGAATGAAAATATTATGTTCTTGACAAATAGGTTAAAGAGACAAATACAAGGACTAGAAGCAATGACATTTCTACCCCCTCCCACTACACCATAGGATAATAATACCTTACAAGAGGAACGAAATATACAAGGATGCGTAAATAAAAATATGATATGAGTATTATGGTGGATGTACAATAGTGAAATCCAATTATCACCCTTGGTAAAAAGGCATTATCTATTATTTTATTCATTTGGACTACCCACCTAATCTAAATTTTTATAGAAATGAAGAAGAGTCTATAAATTTTTCTATAGACTATCATTAGGGGGTTGTGGAGGACACTTCATGGCCAAAATAACTACACATAAGATCATTAAAGCTAGGTATTTGTGAAAAGTGTGATTCATGCCAAATATTTGTAGGGAAGTTGACAATATACTTAGTTGCTCTACATTTTAGAGCTATAACTATAGAGGCCCATTTTCAACAGTGTGGTATTGATTTCATTAGTGATATTATGTAAATTTCTAGTGACGGCTTCAAGTGGATATTAATTTCCACAAATACTTTACCAAATGGGTGAAGGAAATCCTAAATATTATCATTGAAAATGTCATGAGAAATATTATTACAAGGTTTTTCATTCTTCATATGATTATCATTAATGGTTCCATGTGTTTACGAGAAGTTGAGTTCACCAATTTGTGCAACAAGCTTGGAGTAAATTTGACTTAATATTCACCTTCTCACCATAAGGAAATGGTCAAACATAATTCTACAATATGAACTTGATGAATACTATCAAAGGAGTAGTGGAGCATAATAAGAAGAGCAGAGATAATACGTTAAAATTGGTTTTGTGGGCTAATAGAGTAACACCTAAGAAATCAATATTAAAATTTCTATTTGATCTTGAATATGGAAAAATGCGGTATCATCATAAAATGTGGAATTACATATGTGGGTATGTGCAGGATCATCATGGAAAAAATAGACCCTTAAGTGGCAATAAAAAGACAAAAAACCAGAGTTAGACAACTTGACGTAAAAATTTGAATAAGTTATCAATATTATTTCAAAAAAAGTTTAACTAGAATTTGTAGAAAATTGAATTTAGTTTCTAAACTACTAGACTTTTAAAAAAAATAAAAAAATCTATTTGGTGAAAATTTGAAATTTCAATGCAATAGTATTTAAATTTAAGGGTAAAAATAAGAAGTAGGTGTCTGTTTGACCACCCTAACCACAATAAAATGATAATATTTTTTTATAATATTTTATATATAAGTAGATAACTCATGTCCCGATGTGATGCATATTTTTTTATAATTTTTTTCCAAGTGAAAAATTAATTATGATTTTTTTATTACAACTTTAAAAAAATATAAAATCTCGTCTGTCTAACCACCTTAACTTGGTCAAAAATTCATGAAATTCAATTTTTTTATTATTAATCCTATATTATGCAAAGCATAGAATGTGATGCATATTTCAAATTCAAAAAACGTGATACCGTTTGAAAGTTATAGATAATTTTCAATCAGCCTATCAATCAGGACTTTATTCGTAATTCTAATAGAAAATGAATAATAATAATTTATTAAATTCAAAGTAAAGCATAATTTATATTGGTGGAAAGCTGAGAATCTCCTCTAAAAACCCTTTTCGTTTCATCAATTTTGGGTTAAAAAAAGTCGTCAGCCACATGGGTCATCATATGGCTTACATATCGCCACTTTTTGGCCCATCATGATCTTGCACATACCCATGTATTTAAGCTAATATGATAAGTTGTTAATAAAAAGAGAATTCCATGTGTAGTAGAATGGACCAACTAATCAAGTTGAATAAAGAAAGAATAAAATATCATGTAAATAATTTTTTTGATAAGGTAAGCAAGGTTTTGAAAGGACCAAAAACCTTTTATAGAACTAAGAGAAGGACACTTCCAAACAAAAAAGTCTCAAACTTTACCAACGAAATAGTACCAACAGAGACACCGTAGTATCACAATAAAAACACAATCAACACCTAGTTAGCAAAAACCAAGAGTAACAAAATACTCAAAACTAACAATAGTCATGAGTCAAAGATAGACTAACAACCTAAACTTTGAACCTCAACCAAGAGAAACCAAAAACTTAGGACAAAAACCAATCCTATTGAACCAAGAAACAACCCACAATACTACAGGCCCAAAACACTGTTTGAAACCACTAAGCCATAAATCACCTGCAAAAGCTAAACTGCAACAAACCTTCCACTGAAATTAGACAAAAAAGAGCCTAAAAATTTCTTACCAAAAGAGGGGTAAGAATCACAAGTTGCTACAGAGAAACATTCTGAGCCAAAGAACAAACCACCACACAACAAGCCTTGAAGACTACCTGAAACAACCAGGCCACAAACCACCTGTAACAACTGGACTGCAACATACCTTCCACTCAAGTTAGACAAAACTGAGCCTAACAAATTCTAATGAGGGGTAAGAATCACAAAAATCCGTAGTGATATGTTCTTCAAAAATCACCAACCATCTAGACACCAACCCCGTAACCACCTCAAAAGGATGGGGCTCCCCTCTATAGGAGATTAAACCATCATGTAAATAATGTTAAAATATCAAAGTAGGTTTATTTATTGATTGGTAAAAGAGCTAAGAGTATATTATTTTAGTTGGGAGACATTATTTTAGTGTGGAATTCTAAAGAAAAACATAAAGGTAAGCATGTAAATTTTTAAGCTTGCTTTGCATTGGGCCATGTACATTGTTAAAAATCAATATGGGTTTAAATACCTTTTACTTGAGAATATTAAGTAGTGCATTTTTGAAGTTTTTATTTCATAGGAAATATTTGAAACCATATTTTTATAACTTATTTAGTAACCTGTCGTAAGCATACTCTTAACTAGGTTATGTTTTTACATGCGCAACTATACTTTTCATTGCACTCATAGTGAAGTGTATGTGTGTGCACCTTGTTTGTGTATTGTCTTCTTATCTATGGTTTATTTACCTTGTGAGGTCTACATTCATAGAGAGTGTTCTAGTTCTCATTATGCCTACAAGAGGCACACATCCTCAACAAAGATACATTGTTGGATTGGATTGCTAATAAGGTCAAAACATTTATTGTGTTATTCTCAATTGGGGTCAAATTATAAGTGTTATCAAGATTTTTTATGCCCTTACACACATGTAAAATCCATAAAAAATCCCTTATATATGCATATTTTCATTATATTCTATTTTATTTATTAATAGTGACTTTCTATAGTTAGTTAAAGAGTGTAAAAAAATAAAGCACACACCTTATTTTACCACTTCTTTTTTACCAGTTTTCCATATCTCAACTACTAATTCATCCCATTAATTTCTCTTTAGGCATATTGTGTTACATAGCACATTTTTATTTAGTAGCAAAAATAATATCGTAGTGGCTAAAATTCCCATCATGCTAAATTACTTTCTTAATTTTATGCTCACTATTAAATCTTTCCTTCTCACACACCTCTCATTTATCTTGTTACATGTTACTTTATTGGTTTGAATGGATTATATGGTGAGACTAGTTTTCGAATGTGTGTTCCTATTACTGTATGTTGTGTATTAAGTTCTTATTAGCCCATGTACAATGTGTGTCAAGTAACTAATCATTTTAATATCCAGATTCTAAAAGCATAATGTGTATTGGGCATTAATATTTAAGGCATGCATTGTGTATTATATGGGTCTAACAAGTCTTAGTTGGAAAGGGACATGTGAATAACTCATTGGTTAGGGCTCTTGAAAAACCAAGATCATGAAAACTTTGTGTATAAAATTATGAAAAAGATGATACCATGAAGGATGTGTATAAAGTCATCAAGAAGACACATTACAACATCCAAACTGGTGAGTCATGTTTATGTCGATCAAATTCATTGGACAGTAGCTAAAATACTCTTATTGAGCAATCAAAGTTCCACAAAATTTTTATGATGGGAGAATGTTGAATCCTTGGCCATAAGCTCATCAACATTAGGCTTTATTTCTCCCTAAATGGTGGTATGTGCTTTCCTCTTATGTGTAGTTATACAAAATGGAATTGTATAAAGGTATTTGGATGCAACCATGTTTTTTTGGTTTATATATCATCTACCATTCTAAGACCATAGTTATTAGTGTCAACAACATCAACATGCGATTACGAGTGCATGGAAAATTATGAAAGTGAACCCTAGATATCTATTATTAATATTATTACATAATTGCAAAACATACAAATATTAATTTGATATATATTTTTGTAGGAAGGGATGAAGAATGGAGAGCTAGTAGCACAAACCATTAGGAACAACATAATGGTGTCCATACTTCTAGCCTCCATCATTAGAACAATATGCTCTATGGTGGGATTACCATTGGTAGTGAGAATTTTGTTTGATTTATTTAAATTGTATAAGATGAGGGTATTGTTGATGTCATCTGCCAAGTGTTTTCCCAGGTTGAAGTGTTTCTTGGTGATGTTTGTATGCCACATTCAATGCATGCACTATTACAATCATGTCACCTTTTTGATAACCACACCACCCTCATAAATGGAGATGGATAATTTCATTAAGTATGTGATAATGGTTTTCAACAAAGGCGATTTTTTTGTCCCTCATATTGTGATTATTTTGCTTCTCACTACCTTTGTTCTCTTTGGAATTTTTTTCCCATTCCAACAATTGTATCATCATTCTTGTTTCTCTCCTTTAAGCCCTTATATATGCATATTTTTATAGAATTATGGATCCATTCCAATAATTTTATTCATTATATATGATTCCTTTTCCTTATTTTATATCAAATTTTCTTTCGTTCTTTACAAGTTGGTTGATTTTAAATGCTATTTCCCACATGGAGACTAATTTCATAACTCCCAAAAACCATTTTTTTTCTTAGATTAATCTCATTGATGGGAGATTTTCTTCAACTTGGAAATACACATCTCATCTATGAATATTTTTTATAGAAATATGATTATTTCTACTTAGAAAATTGATGTTATCCATCTTCTTATAATTTTTCCACTTAAATAATTCCACGAAATAATCTCATCTATTGTGAACTTTGAATAATATATTTGTGATACAGGAAATTTTGTCTATTTCGTTTCAAATTTCAAGTTAAAATTTGAATATATTGCATGATATTGAGTTTGATAAGTTTTTGAAAAGTCAATAATGAATCGTGAATCTCTAGCTTACTATGTCCAAGTCATGTAACTTTGGTTCTTAACAAATCATGAAAAAAGAGGAAAGCAACAATATTTGTTTTGTTAATGGTTGAACACTCAAACCTTGAGGCAGCTTATATATAAATTTTGTATAAGAACTAGACACTTGTCAATTGCATGTCTTGGATGTTTGACTGAGAAATATGCTCCATGTTCACCATTCATGTCTCACGATGGAAAAAATAACTTTTAGGCTATTAAAACATTTCTTGCCTCACACATATTGATTTTTTTTAACTTGCAATCAATATTTTAATTTAAAAGGTTGCAAAAATATTGTCTCAAGTTGAAGAATCTAGTAGCTCTAAGATCCCAATATTTTTAGATCTAGTTTTTGTATATTGAAAATAGGTTGAAGAAAAAACTATAGGTAGATTATTTTGGTTCGTTTCATTTAAAAAAAATCTACTTTGATAGGGTCTCATCACATTTTCCCTACAAATTATTCCCATTTATTTTCATGTCCATGGCTATCAACAAAAGACAATTTATGTAAAATCTTGAGGTAAGTCATTTGACATGATTTTAAGGATCTTTTTAAATTTTTTTGTGTTTTATTTTATTCTAAAACAATTATTTTATTTTTTGTTATATGAATTTCTTATTAGAGTTCAAACTGAATGATATACCATTAGTTAAATTTCATTAATTTCTTGTATTTTAAATAAACTTTTTCTCATTTTTCTTTCATGAGTTTGCAAGAGGAACCAATAGAGAGAAGCTTTTTATAACTTAGATAATGGTTGAACGGATTCATTTTGACTTATTATTAACCCTATTTTTTGTTCTCTCGAATATTTTTTGGCTCTATATCTAGATAAATTTATTTTATAGGTCTAAATGTTTGTGGAATTTTTTGCACATGTTTTAAAGGAATTTGCTTAGTTATTTGTTTGGAGGAGTTTACACAATATGCATCTTATACGCCCTCCCCCTCCCCACACACACAAATATACCTATATTTTTAACCCGTGAAAATAATCGACTAATCAAAAAGTCTAAGGTTTCCTACACTAGAAAACGATAATCAAAATGTCTATAATATAGGTTTCCTACACTGGAAAATGACATTAATATAATAGTTGATGGTTTTTCTTAACCATGATATATATATATATATATATATCATGGTTAAGAAAAACCATCAACTATTATATTAATGTACGAATCAATCTTCATGCAAAAAATTATAACATTAAACATATTCCCTTTTAGTTATAGGCTTTCTATTCAATTCTTTAAAATTCAAAATTTAGAATTAATTAAAAAGATAAATAGCAAAAATCATATGAAATTTTTAATTCCATATAATTTTAATTTAAATCTAAAGATAAAAATTTAATATCTTTATCTACTTTAAAAATAACAAATGTAACAACTACTTAATTGATTTCTATTTGATTTTGATTTAAAATTAAAATTAATATTTTCATATTGATCACTTAATCTTTTATTTTCTATTATAATCTTATCATCTATAATTAAATATATAATCAAATAAAAATACTTAATGAAATGACCTAACAATTATATAATTACATACATATCAATTTACAACACCATTTATTTTAAAAATTTCTACACCTATCAATAACTCTTTTCTAATCTACACAAAAGATATACCAAATACCTTAAATTATTTACAATTACTTTTAAAATTATATTGACTTCAATTCTAAGATTTTACATTGACATTATTGGATTCTAGTGTTTTCTAAGAATATGAAAATTTAAATTTGGAGTATCTCACAAATTTATTCATCACTTAATTTATAAAACAATTGATATATTTATTTAACAACTTGTATGATAAACATGTGACAAACTAATATATTTAAAAAATTCAAACATTTTTGAAGATATAATTAAGAAAATAAGAATCAAACTGAAGAGACATGCTACTGTTTATGATTTTTCCTTATTTTCTTAGGCAGATGATTTGCAGTTAAACAGTTTTCTTTTTAGTACTGGTACATTTTTATAGCGTTCTAAATATTTAGATGCTTTTAAATTTAACTTCAAAACTAGCAGAAGTTTTTACAATAACGTGTCACCCATGCATTTATAAAGCCAAAGCCACATATTTTGCCTTATTTCAGAGTGGAAATCTAAGTAATAATTTGGGCAATTTAATACCCATACATATTTGCTTGCTTTATTAACCATTAAGAGTAATCTAGGGCAAATTACTCTCCTCACTACAATGTCTAGAATAGATGGTTCAAGAAAAATTTAGAAATTCTGGAATTTGCTGATAACTGTTGTGCAAAGGTGTCCATTTGATAGAGATATGATCTGATTTGATTTTAATGAGAAATAAGATACGATTTGATATTCATTATGAGCCATCTACCAGACTTGTAGTGTACATAATGACTGGCATTAAATTTTTAAACCTGTATATTAAAAGATGATAGGTTTCTGATGACATGAGAATAGTTTAATGGCGACTTATAAATCATCCGAAACCCAACACATAATATGGGCACTGTATCGGCTAATTATAATGTATTCATCCAGTGTTTTAGTCGTTACCTCCTCATATAATTGGATAGGTGGAAAGGCACGTAAAATTAACATAAATTTTAATCTCCTGCTATAATTTTAATATGTTCATGCAGACTTTCAGTGCTTACATTTAATACTAGTCAAAATAATTGATGCATACTTTCGATGCATAATAATTGATGTAGACTTTCAATGCTTACATTTAATAGTAGATACAATAATAGGTGAAACAGCACGACAAGCATTGAATTTTCTTCTACAATATTTTGCTATAAATTTATACGAGTGTGCAATGTATTGCAAGCTGCAGAAGAAAAGATGGAGATTCCTCCTCCTGTTTGTTTAGTTTCTGATCTTGGAGTGAAAAGAGAGAGGTTGACAACTTTATTTCCAGAGAAGATGAAAGAAAGAAGGGCACTGTTTTTGAGCAATATAGACCAGAAGTTAGTGTGTAACGTGCAAAAGGTGGTGCAGTTTTTTGCTGCTCATGTGGAAATTCCATTCGATGCGATGGTGTACGTGCACACACAGACGCTGAGCAGGCTGCTTCTTGCCTATGATTTCATGTGTGGGAGACTCATCTTTAATTCAGAGGAAAAGAGGTTCGAGATTGACTGTAATGCCGCAGGAGTCCCTTTCGCTGTCTGTACAAGCGACCTCTCTTTAGAAGACCTCGGGGATGTCACTTATCCCAATCCGGCTTTCACCCAGCTTTTTCTGATGACTGGGAATGGAAGGCCTGAAGATGAGCCCCTCGTAACTTTTCAGGTTAAGTAGCTAATACCACAAGACTTGATGGTTCTCTGTAGCTTAATTTTATCTTAGTCGAGAGAGGATTTTGATTGTGTAGTGTGTTTTTTGTGCAGGTGACTAGATTCAAATGTGGAGGATTCGCCGTGGGAACTGCCGTAAATCACTGTCTGATGGATGGGTTTGCGCTACAGGAGTTTACTAGAAACTTCGCCTTCTTAGTGAAAAAAGGAGAGCTGGCATTCGAACCAGTCATGGATCGGACCTGCCTGAAAGCTCGATCTCCGCCCCAGATAAAATTCGAGCATCACGAGTATTATGAGAACCATTCTGAGATTGGAGCCAAGGCCTTGAATTCCTCCATATTTGTGCAGAGAGATGAGGATCTGTGGCACAATAAGGTGGCCCTCCATGATCCTTTAGAGGAGCACGTTTTTGGGCTGTTTTCTTTATCAGGAAAAATGTTGCAGTCCCTCAAGAAGAAGGCCATCGATGGCGGGGCAAAGCATTGCACAAGCTTCATTGCAGCTTTGGCTCACCTGTGGCGTGCCAGGACCTCTGCAATAGCAAACATGGCTGCTGATGATGTTTCGACAGTTCAGTTTGTCATTGATATAAGGTCAGTATGTGTTAAAATAACACATTCTAAGCTTTAATTTGTTTAGGTGGTTCATCACATTCATAGATCTAAGTCTTATTAGAGAAGCTAATGTATTTTTAGATGAACCACCTTAAGATCTAATGTTGTTCTTGTAAAATAAACTTCTGAATTCAACTGTCTACCAATGATACTTATCTCTAACATTTCAAGTTTGCCGTCGACATAAAATCAGTTATGTTTAAGCCTAACTCTCTAAGCTTTGATTTGTTTAAGTAGTCACACTAATAAGTAGATCCTATTATAAAAACAGTGTAATTTCAGATGAACCATCTTAAAATTAAGTCTTACTGAAAAAACTAGTGTAATTTCAGATAAACCACCCTAAGATCTAACGTTGTTTTTATAAAATAAACTTTTTGGATTCAACTGTCTACCAATAATATTCATTTCTAACATTTCAAATTTCGTCAATGGAAGTAAAATATACTGATGCGACTTGAAGCAGTTGAATCCAGGAGCTCACCTTACAACCACAACCTTCCCGCTCTTTGAATTTCTTGCATTAATAATATAGGTTACTGGATATAATGAATCTGTGTGTAAATGGAATGTTATCAGGTCTAAAATGAAGCCCCCTCTTCCACGAGAGTTCGCAGGCAACGCAGTATCTACAGCCTATGCCAAGGCAACTGCCAAAGAACTGCAAGAGCAACCATTTTCCCACACTGTGAAAAAACTGCAGGAAGGTGTGGAGCGAGTGACGGATGAATATATGAGGTCCAGAATAGACTGGTTGGAAGTGCACGATGGAGTGGCATGCTTAGAGAACGGATTTCTGGTAACATCTTGGTCCCATTTGGAATTTGGAGATGTAGATCTTGGAGGAGTGATTAAGTCTGTGTATGCAGCCCCTGTAGTGCCTAGGTGGACGAAGGCTGTCATATTTTTGGCCAATCCAAAGGACAAGGAAGGAATACAGATATATATCGGTTTGGAGGCTGCTCACATGGAAAAGCTTCGTCAACTTGTTGGAATGGTGGACACCATTGCTATTTAATCCTTAGGAGGTTCAATGCAAGGATTCTTATGTCTTGCATCGACTACTATTGATTTCCATTTCAACTATAGGCAAACCTTGAGCTTCGTTTGTGACTGTCAACATAAAAGTAACTAGAAGTTGCATTGCTATTTAGTTTCGTTAAAATATGATAATTATATCTTTCTTTCCACTTTGTAAGTCATCTTTTTGTTTGAATCCATCACCTATTTTTTTAATAAGTGTCAAGTGGCTATTTTCTGACTTCTGTTTTTATTATTGTTTTATTACAAAATAAATTTGTTTGTTTGAATAGAAGATTATATTAATTAATGTTGAGAGGTATTTTACGGCAAAATTTGTAATTTACAGTGGAGTGAAATAATAATGAAAAGATTGATAAGCCAAAAAAGTAAATATTAATATTTAAAAGGTATACATTTATAAATGAATTGGAACTTCACAACTTTTCAAATAAGGTCTTTTTTGCAAAATTGATTGTTTTCTATTGTAATTCTTTTGTTTATGTTGCCCATCTCTACTTTTTGTTATGGGTGGCAGACATTTGTCATGTTCATGGGCTTTAAGACAAGGTGTGTGCAATGGTTAGATGCTGATTATGGATTGTTATCTATGTTATCATGTTCATGGGTTTTAAGACTACACGTATGCAATGGTTATATGCTGATTATGGACTGTTATTGTCATTGATAGTCTTTTGAGACTCTTACTTTTGTATTATTCTTTTGCATTTTTTCAATTAAAAAAAAATTAGGAAATAAATTGAGAGCGGAAGAAAGAAGGTGCAATAAATAAATTATGGATTAAGAGTAGAACAAGGCGCAACAAAATAATCAAGAACAACAATCACAAGTAAGTCATCTATATCTTAATTAAATATTATTAACTGCATTTTAATACTCACATAATATTTTTTACGTGTTTGCTTTTCTTTATGACCTTTATTTTTTAACTCCATCAATATTATACTCATCAACTTCCCCACTAAATAATGCATATTAACAGTAGTTCATCTATCTAATTTCCTTCTATTTAGCATTTATATATTTTAATTAAAGATAATAACTTTTCACAATCCATAATTTTTATTGTTTGATGATTTTTGGATTTGATACAAGTGTATATTTTTTTTGCATCAACTTTTTGGATTATACTTCATGATCCATCATAGAATGAATTAGAATGGAAAAGAATTATTTTATTTTATTGCTATAATGATTCATTTGTTGTTAATGATAGTTCAAAATAAAGTTTTTTTATATTTATATTTATTTATATTGTAATTTTTATATCTATTTTTATTAATTATATAGTAATGAAATTTTATATGTATAAATTATTAAAAAAAAAGAAGAAGATTAAATCTTGGGTAATTAAATAAATGCACATAGTCAATAGAAAAACATCAATTAGATTAGTTAAATTTAGGATAGATAATTGTAATAAATACATAAAAATTAAATGTGATGGATATTAGTACTCATGTCTAAAACTAATGATGAATGGTGTTGAATTTGTGAAAAATACATAAATAAAATCTAGATAGGTAAAATATTTTTTATTGTTTATTGAAAATTAAAAATAGTATTCGTTATTTGTCTTTGAGTTTTTGTGACAATGTAAAAATAAATTTGAATTATTTATACATTTAGTTGTTTATAATATATCATTGAAATGTATTATAACTCGATGAATATATTTTGTTATAATTTGTAGGATGTCTTGTCTAAGGTTAAATTTTGAAAATGAAAAGCAACGTGGAGAACATTGAAGAGAATATGCTCAAAATTATATGAGACAACATGAACAAATGACCGATGCATAAAGAGAGGAAGTAATAAGTCTTTAAAATGAAGACCAATGGAGAGAACAACAAAGAGAATATTGTCAAAATTATATGAGACAATGATGTGAAAAAATGAGTGATGCACAAAGAGAGGAAGTAAGAAATCGTTCTAACCAAAATGATAGAGAAATATGTGTTAAACGTAGGGCACATATGATAGTGGAAGTGATTGAAGCATAAATGAGATAACATGCTAATGAGATGATAACACATTGTACATGAACATCTCAAGAGGAACAATACATATTGATAAGAAGACATTGTCAATCTCATGGGTATACCGAGGTTAGTTATGAAGGGATGAATTCTATTACAATAGATTGTGCGCTACAAACACCAAATAATAGATGTAAAGATGCAATGAATGTTGATACTCAAAATCATGTAGGAAATAGTAGCTCACAAGAAGAGTTAACATGTCAACTAAGAAGATGAAGAGAATTGCAAAGAACACAAAAGGGAAGGGATCAAGGAAGAGTTAATAATAATACAAATTTTGAGATTGATTTGAAAACTTTACAAATGATATTTTTACATGGACTAGATAAAATTTCTACAACAAGTATGTGCTATATTTAACCATAAAGTTATCTTTCAATGAAGGTTATACGATTACATGAAGGCCCTATTTATAATAGGTGTCGACAAGAGAAGCATAAACATCAATTTTCAACATTAAAGAACATGGATCTTGGTCCACAACCATTAGAACTTGCAAATTTAACACAAATTGAGGAAATGTTGATAGCACACATCAACCCAATTCTTCAAGTCACACATGCAATTGGAGGTCAGTATAAATATAAAGGACATACCATAGTTTTTCCACAAGAAGTAAGAGAAATAACTAAAATTTTACCACATGAGATAAAAGATTTATCAATTATTATTTTTTTAAGGAAGGATCAATGTGAAAAAACTATAATTTTATATTCAATAAAGAGAGGGTATACGTGGGTAATTGCACAAAGTTGTGATATAAAAAAGAGGTCTTAAGATGCTACTTTTTTTTGAAATCAACAAAGTTTGATATTTGATGAGAAAATGAAGATAGTTACACTCAAAATTTGAAGATGCAACAAGAATAAGAGTTGTAGTGCTTTGAATCTACTTTATAAACTACCATTCTTTTTAAAATAGTGAAGATTAAGGGTTTGAAAAAGGGGAGCACAAAAAGTGGTCTCATTTTTATCAAAAAACAAAACATAGCATCTATTGTGCTCCCCCTAAAATGTTAACTTTTTTTTAGAATTTCAAAAATCATTTTGGTGAGAAATTAGCTAACACCATGTAGTTTATTCAGGTTTTTTAAGCTAATTTTTTAATGAATATTTTTTTTTTACTAATTCTTGAAGTGGATACATCTTGAAAAATAAAAATTTGAGCATGCTCCGCCTTAAATGTTTTGAAAACTAATCAAAAAATCAATTTATTTATTTTTAATACATGTAGAATGGATTCTAGTTTCAAAAAATTTAATTTATTTCAAAATTCGATGAACAAGTAAAAAACTATACCCAAACTAGCACATGTTGGTTTTTGACAAAAAAAAGACACACTAACAAAAGAAGTTAAAGATGAAAATCTTAACATAGTCAAAACATGAAAATAATTATATGGTTAGATAGCTAAGAGAGAGCGTAATGTCATCATGGTATTTTTATAAAATTTTATTGAAACACATGCAAACCTAATGGAGAGCACAACCAAAAATATGTGATATTTTTTACCATTTAAAAAAACACGTCTTTGGCATGAAATGGTCATCCAAACCTTTGGATTGGATACCCAAGGCAAATCCAACCCAAAGGGTTGGTATTTCCCGATGCATAAAATTTGGTGAGTGTCAAATTTGGCACTCGCCAAATGTGAATGATGACATTTTAGAATGCATTTTCTTTCTTTCTTTTCTTCTTTATCTTTATCTTTGTCTTTCTCTGTCAATGAAACTATATATAAGAAATAAACATTTAAGTTGACATTTACATATGGACATTTACTTTCTTATACTTTAAGTTATATTTCATGTTTATAGTTTCAGGATGTTTGAGAGTGGTTTCAGATCTCTTGGAGCTATAATGCAAATTCTAGTTTTTGAAAGATCTTATAATTTTTTAGATAGTCAAATTTTAGTAATCAACATGTCAAATTTCAGTAATCAAGAGGTCAAATTTCAGTAATCAGCAAGTTGTATCATCTTTTTCTCTCTCTATCTCACTTTTTTTTTTTTTTAACTCTCTAGATCTCTCTCTCACTATCTCCATCCCTTTATCCAAATCTCTTTCCCTTGAGCTTAATAACCACCTCTCTACTTGTCCATCCTTCTCTCTCTCTCTCTCTCTCTCTCTCTCTCTCTCTCTCTCTCTCCTCTTCCCTATCTACTCTTTATCTCCCTCCTTCCCTCATTTCCTCTCTACATCTCTCTATCTCCCCTCCCTCTCTCTCTCCCTCCCCCCTCTACATCTCTCTCTCTCCTCCTCTTTCTCTCTCTCTTCTACTTCTATTTATTCATTCACCCTCTCTCCTCCTTATTTTTAAGTACTCCCTCCTTTTCCCCCTCATTCCCTACATCCCCTTCCCTCCTCCGTCTCTCTCTCCTTCCCTCTCTAATTCTCTCTATCTCACCACTCTCTCTCTACTTATATCTATCTCACCTATCCTTTTTCACCTTCGCCTCCCTCTTCTCTCTCTCTCTCACACCTCTTTCTCACCTCTCTCTCCCTCCCTCCCTCCCTACCTCTCCCTCCCTCTCTCCTTCCCTCTCTACTTCTCACTATCTCCCCACCCCCTCTCTCTACTTCTTTCTCTCTCTCTCACCTCTCTCTCCATCCATACCTTTCCCTCCATCTCTCCTTCCATCTCTACTTTTCTCTACCTACCTATCCCTCTATCCCTCTTTCTCTCTCCCTCCCTCCTTCCTTCACTCTCTTAATATCTACACCTTCCTCCTTCCCTCTCTACTTCTCTCTCTATCACATACCTCTATCACCTCTCTCTCACTTCTCCCTCCCTCTATCTCACCCCCCTCTCTCTCTACTTCTATCTATCTCACCTATCCCTCTTTACCTCTCCCTCCCTCCTCTCTCTATCTCACCTCTCTCTCCCTCCCTCTCTACTTCTCTCTATCTCCCCCTGCCTCTCTCTACCTACCTATTTCTCTTTGTTTCTCTCTCTAACCTCTCCCTCCATCTCTCCTTCCCTCTCTACTTTTCTTTGTACATACCTATCCCTCTATACCTCTTTCTCTCTCCATCCTTCCTTCCCCCCTACCTCCCTCTCTCTCCCTCCCTCCTCTCTCTCTATCTCTCTCTCCCACTCTCTATCTTTGTCTCTCTCCCTCTCTCCCTCTCTCTGTCTCTGTCTTTGTCTCTCCCTCCCTCCGTTTCCCTCCATCCTCTCTTTGTCTCTCTCCCCCCTCTCTCTTTGTCTCTCTCTCTCCTCTCTCTTTACTTCTATCTATCTCACCTCGCTCATGCTCTCCCTACTTCTCCCTCCCTCCCTCCTCCCTCCTCCCTCTCTATTTCTCTCTGTCTCACTGAGCTCTATCCCTCCATCCCCCCTCTCTCTCCTTCCTTCTATACTTCTCTATCTCACCTATCCCTCTTTACCCCTATCTCCCTCCCTTCTCTCTCCCTCCCTCCTTTCTCTCTCCTTCTCACCTCTCTCTCTCACCTCTTTCCCTCCCTACTTCTCCCTTCCTCTCTCCTTCCCTCTCTACTTCTCTCTATCTCCCCCTCCCTCTCTCTCTATTTCTCTCTCTCACCTCTCTCTCTCTCTCCATTTGTACCTCTCCCTCCATCACTCCTTCCCTCTCTACTCTCTATCTCCCCTCTTCATCTCTCTACCTACCTCTCCCTCTATAATTTTACACCCCATTTTTGCCTTATGAATTTACTTTTAAATTTGACGTTAAAATATATTTTGATACTCTATGATGTCATTATGATATTTAACATTTTGATGATATTAAATTGTATACAATGTATTTGAATTTTGATGATTGTATATTATTTAATCAAGATGGTGATTGTGTCGTGATTTGTAATGACTAATTACTTGAATGTGTTTTAAGTGAAATGCAGGACAATTTCTAGTCCTCTAGAGGGAGAGGGAGAGTATCACCTAGGAGAAAAGAATAGATTTCGGAAAAATGGGTATTGCCATTTGAATTCTCTCACACACTCATGTAGGTTTATCCTAAATTTATCATCGAGTCAGTTTGAGTTTTATGTTATTTATAGTTGAATCAAATTTGGTCAATAGGTTAAGTCTAACCTAGTAGAGTCTTTTTTATTCTTTCTAGAAAAGAAAATTAAAATGTTCAACATTATATGTTACCATAGAGAATCGATTAAATGATCTTGATATTACATCGAGATAGATCAATTATTCTTGTTATTTTTCTATTTGATGGGTGATCCCACAATAGTGGTTTACAATTTTTGGCCAAACTGGACACTGCAATTATTATTTTTAACTAAATCTTCATATTCGGGCACCTATAGCAGCTAAACCATGAGGAATTTGGAGATGAT
>CM021100.1:972234748-972356767 GCA_007115665.2 Sequoiadendron giganteum
GACATCAATACCCAGCCTCAACGTATTTAAAAAAAATATATTTTGATAATCTGCTATTTTTTTACATGCGCAAAACAAAGAGCTTGACTTTCGGTGAAAGACCTATGTTTAATAAAACTAAAAAAACACATACATAATAAAACCAAAACATATTAAAATTAGATTCGTTGGATAGCTCGTTCTAAGGACTACCTGATTCTAGTTAGGTTTGTGAAGATTCCTCCATTTTCATCCTCAACCCGAGCTCCAAAGTGCCAATTTTTTTTATTTTTTTTGTGCCTGAGATGGGGAATGAGAGATAAGAGGGTTCATTCGAACCCATAGGGGTTCGAGCGAACCTCTAGGGGTTCGGTCGAACCCTAGTTTGAACGAACCTCTTTGAAGGGGTTCGCTCGAACCCCTTTGCTATGCATTGCATTGACTTTTTTGGCGGAAAATATGCAAAGGAGTTCGCTTGAACCCTGGTTCGAGCGAACCAATAGGTTCGTACGAACCCGTAAAATCACTTTTTTTTCTTTGGGATCATTTTTTGTGAGTTTTCCTTCCTCACTTGAATTGTAAACCACTATTGTGGCTTCACCTTGATAATATCATATATTATATATATATATATATATATATATATAATGTGTTGAATATATATTTTTAAATATATATGTCTTGCTTATAAAGCATGTAAAAGGTAATTTAAATCCACCTTTTAGAAAACACTTCGAGAGGCAATACAACCTCTATCAAAGGCTTGTAAGGTGGCATGTCATAAGCCATAACTAAGACAACATAGTGGCGATAGTAACTACCCATTTTTATGCCCTTTAAACTGTCACATTAAAATGTAATATCTTAATTTAAAAACTATGACAGTTTAAGCCAATTTAAAAGACAATAAGAGTGGCATTAAAGCCAACGTTGGTTCCTCAATCTGATTTGAAGCCACACGAGTGACATTTTTTTGATGAATAAACAGTTATCTATATTAAATATAAAGATAAAAATATATATTAAAGAAAAATGGCATTTAAATTCAATTTTAAATAATTTTTTTATCAGTTATTAATGAAAGCCAAAGTTTGAATTGTTGGGCGAGCCACTAAGTGGCAGTTTTACTTATCATTCAATGCTTTGTTATCAGCCTTCAACTGTGGCACAAAGTGAGCTGGTCGAGCCTTATATTAAGGCATTTAAATCTATTATGGTGTGAATTAAAACCAACCCTATTTATGTCAAATCGTGGCATTTTAAATACCTTTGGGAGTGCATCTATAAATTGTATGTAAGCCACTTCAGTGGCAGATTTAACGACCCTTTTAAATGCTTTCATATCAGTTGTTTAGACGACAACTTAAGTGGGAAGCCAGTCATTCCTGAGAAGAGGGACTTATGCTAAAAATAACATATCTATTTATGAGCTATGGTGGCACACCATTTGGGGGGTTAAATTCTTGGCATCATTTGAGTAAAGGAAAAGAAAAAAGTGATCTCATTATTGCAATCAGAGTTTCTCCATTTTCTTACAAGTCGAGCTTTTGGGAATTCTGTGTTATATTTTGTGAGTAAGTTTTCTGGAGTTAAAGAAAGCAAGAGTTGCAAATATGCATGTTATACTCTAAGTATTCTTTGATTTTATGATTTAAAACTATAGCTTAAATATGAAAGCTTATATCATCGAATGTTAAAGATATAGTTATTATATTGTGAAGAATATTCAAATGCTAACTAACTAATATATGGTCTGAGTAATTAATTTTTTTTTTAAGGAGTTTATAGTTTTCCTTCTTCAAACTATTTAGAACAGCAAAGAAGAGACACAGTTTTAGTTGTAGAAATCTGTACAATTTATTAATTCTTCAAGGGAAATTTTAAGATTGATATAAGATATCGTATATTTAAAGATATTATTTTTGGTATACAATGAGTTGTAATATATATACATACTTAAATATATATAAGTTGTGTAATGTGTGTACAATCAATTGTTTAAACTAAAAATATGAAGGAGTTTAAAATAAATGAACTCAATTTTTTCCTTGAAATAAACAATTTGAAAATCATATTGTTTTGCTATTACAAATATCAATGAGTTTTTAAATACAAAACCTTATAAAAAATCTTTGGAAAGTGTGGGACATTATTAGAAGAAGTGCACTTCTATTTATGTTTAAAATTATATAATATTACTTATTTGATTTGTTGTCATACTTTTAAAGACGAGACTTATAGTCTCAAGTCGATGATGTGTCATCAGTATATCTAAACATGCATTAAATTGGAGAGTATTTCACTCTCTTGGTTCGTTTAAAGGGCTTGAACAAGTGGTAGTAGCTAAGACCCAAGATGTTACGAGAACATAACATGGGTGTTCGAAGTCAGAAAACTTAACCAATCCAATCATGTATTGACTTAGAGAGTCATCACTATTTGAATAAAAATATTTTGAATAGTCTTGAAACCAGTTGGTCAAATGGTTAATTTGAGTTAAACCTTAGGTCATGAAAGTTTTCAAATCAAGTTAGAGGTGGGTGAACATACAACAGGTCACTTTTTAAGAAAGTGGCTGAAATATTTTCAAATTTTGGCCAACGTAGTGCAAAAGTCTCTCCTTGCACTTGTTAGTTCACTGTGATCTAGAATTGCATAACCAGTCAGTAGTGTCATACTTAGTTAGAGAAGTCTATAGTTGTATGATCGAATTGGTTATGTAGGACACAACACTAGAGAATCAGATGGTATACTAGGGATTCCTTAGTCTATATTCTTCGTTGAAGGGTTTGGGGATGTTGGTTGTTTTTAATTCCTAACCAAATCTCACAAATAATTTATAAGATTGTCATTCCTAATGATCAATTATCTGGAGGGATTGGCCAATGAACAGGTGAAAGTTTTGAAATAACTTTCCCTCTACACTTTGGGCTCTGGAAAACCTAAGAGGGTGGTCCCTTACAATATTCTTAAGATCTATTGTGCCAAATTTATCCTAAATATTATAAATTATAGATTTGTTCTCTATGGATTTGCTTGATGATTATGAAAATCTCAAGATTTGGCAAATCCCTTAAGCATTTACATAATTTGCAACAAGAGAACAAGAAGTTTACATGAAACTTCAAGAACTATAAAACTTAAACCAAAATTTAAAATATTGTGAGTGTTCTTTGATTGAATGAACCCAAAGTTGTAATTTAGACTCAAATTCAAATGATCGATTCCTTAACGTAGGGCATGGAGTTAGAACAAATGCAATTGAAGCTGCTTAATAGTATATCACCCAAACGTTAAAGAGATTTACATAAATGCATTACATTAATGTACTCAAAGATTCTTAACTAATTCTACTTCAAGATCCTTGCATTACTTCATACAAATCTATGTTCTTATTTAAGCATTTAACTAATTCTTTGAACTTGAGATAAAATAAGAACATAAATCAATGGAAAGACAAATATGATGAGATGAAAGATATTTGATCATTTTCATTCATGATTTGTATAAATATACATCAGGAGAGAAATGGCTAGCAAAATATGCCATTGTATTTAAATAAATGTTGGTACAATTAAAAAAAACCTATAAATTATAAAAAGAATTAGACTCAATAACCTATAAAATGACTTAAAATCTTTTCTTTGTGTTCTGCATTACAAAATTTCTACAAAAGATCCAAGTAAATGGCCTTGAATTTCCTTTTATAAGATAAGGGAGCAACGAAGCTTTAGGCCAAGTACACATGCCATTTTTTTATTTGGCATTCAGTTACAATACAAAAAAGGACCTTAACTATCTGTGGGAATATCTCATATAGGAAAAAAGTCACTTTTCAAGTTGTTGAAGAATATTCCCACACTCCCCAAAAAGCAGATGTTAGAGAAGATGGTTGCACTTTGAACCAAGAATATTCCTTTATCTTCATCTTCCTTTGCCCTCCAAAACCTTAGAACTTAAAGCATAAAATAGAAAAATACGAAGAGACACTTCCACATCAACACATATGGACAAACAACTTTCAAACCTAGGATGAGACAATCTTTAAAAACTTTGTTATATCAAAGGCTTAATTTGTGAAATTTTCATGCCATGTGTTGTACTCCTCCTCCATTGTCCACTGAATTGCAAATAGCTTTTACACCTTTGAATTGTGCACATTGTACCTTGCATTTGTTATGGCTCTGGCATCTCTTGCAAATGTGTGCAAATTAACTTAAATTTTTAAAAAATCATCTAAGGAGTTATGTTTAACATTGTATGTTCAACCTTTCCTAAGAAGTAAATAAAAGTAGATAGGAAAGGTACAATTCTCCCAAACTCTTCTTTCCAATTCATGAAATCCTGAGCTCACCTACCACATGTAGAATTTGAGGAACTCCTTTTGTCTCCATATCCATAAACATTTTCAACTTACTCTTGAAATGCATATCCAGCTTGCTTTGGACGGCTGAAATCTATCCCAACAATCCAGTTACTTGGAGTAGTTGGGGAAAGTTGGTACCTCTAGATCATCCTCCATACTCTTCATCATTTATTTCAAGACATCTGCCCTTGTGCTCCATTTGCTCCACACATTCTAAAAACATTGTTGAATTTCAGAATGTTTCTTATAAGCTTCATGAACATTTTCGTATACATTCCACACATTTCCAAGCTTATGAAGTATGCAAGGATTATATGCCCCAAGACATCATCAATGATGTCAGTCACCACCTTTTTGGTTTCCTCCTTGGCTTCTTCTCATTCTCCCTTACCATATCAACTCTTCCTTTAATCTCTTAATTTTGAGAGATAATGTCTCTCTATCTTGTGTGGAGAATTCTTGTGTGGAGCTGGGGGGTGGAAGGGCTTTCATCTTTGGTGCTGCAAGTTTCTTTTGAGGAGCACTAACCTTCATCTTGTTGTATTCTTCTTGAATTCTATTGAACTTGTTTAGCAAATGATCATACCTTTCTAGAGCAATTTTTGTAGTATCCGCACTAAGCATAGCAATATGTACTTTCAAATTGGCTACTTGTGTTGGAGTAATCTTAGATGCTCTTTTCACAACAACTTCACCAGTTATTTCCCCAACTGACCTTATTACCCTCGGTTTTCCTATATTTGGTCCCATGGACCAAATTGCTAATGTGTACAACCTTGGGCTAAAGCTAGAACCAAAAACTTTATTATCATATTATTATTCTAATATGAATTCCTCAACATCATTTCTAATCATTTCCAAAGAAATTGTAGAAGACAAGTCCCAACCAGGCAACATAAGAATTCCAATTTTCTTGGCCAATAACCTGCCATTCATAGGGGAAATTTTTGCAATCTCCTTCTCTATCTTCTCTTGTTCTTTTGTCTCAATCTCTTCATGTAATGAAGGATCAACTCCTTCCTTTTATTTTTCAATGCTATCCTTGAAATCTTTACCTTTTACGTGAATCACATATTCTTTAAACTCCTTTGTTTGAACAAAGAATTCATCATCCATAAACTCTTCACAATATTTTAGCTTGATATCTTCATCAACATGACTATTTGTATCATATATAGTTATCACAATTTTTTTGGTAGGAACAAAATAATTCACATCATTTATTTGGGGAGAAGGAAACCTCTGATGCAATTCTTCACTAGAAACATGCATAGTAGACTGTTACTCCATGGTATCCTCTGCCCTTGTCTCAAAAAAAATGCTCAACAAGAGGTTGATCCACTGACACTTCTTCAATTTACATGGGATGAATAGAAGGACCTTGAGCAATAGATTGAGTAGGCCTACTTTGAATTTTGGTCACATGCTCCTCCTTTTTCTTTGTTGCTTCCTCATCAAGTGCCTTATTGTGTTCATGAATGTGCCATTTTTATATCCTTGCAACATCATCATGGATTTTTGAAAGGGATCCTGAATTTGAGCGTATGGGCTCAAATATAGTGGATTCACCTGAAGTCTTGCTTCCTCAATCTTATTGATGTACAACCATGCCTATTTTCTCTCAGTAACCTTTGCATCAGATGCCAAATTCCTAATCTCATCTTTAGCATATAAAAAATGATCTTGGAATCTAGACCCGCTTCTACTCTTTCTTTCCCTATCAATGAATCCTTTTGATCACAATTCGTCACTTTCTCAACCTTCATTCTATAGGGCTTCAACATATCAAAAAAAATATCTCAACCATCCTTAGATGTGACTCTAAAATGAGAAAAATAAAATTAGTTCAAGATGAATTATTCTTTCTTAGCACCCCTAAAGTGATCCTTATCCATTGTATCTATTTGCCACATAATCTCCATAAATGCAAGCTCGTTTGAGACATAAATTGGAAAGCAGTGTGGCTACACCAAAGCACCACAAACCCTGAAAACTATACATGTATGGAGATACTAGTAAAGTCTCCCCAATTGTGGTCATGCTTGGTGTTGGCCTTGAATTCTAAAGGCCTTAGAATGTCCTTGATACCTCTTGAGATCTTGTACATTGGATTGGATTCCAAATTATCCAAAATATCATATACTTAGAATCCATTACAAAAAGCTGTGCAATTTGAATTAGGGTAGTTTTGATCCCAAATGTGTGTCCATAGCTACATAGTCAAATCATTACCTTGTTCATCTTTTTTCGTTAGGTCCATAAATTGGGACCATTCCTTCTCACCACTCCACATAAACATGTGCATCATCATAGAATAGTGTGTGAGCTTCAATGGAGCATTGTGCTGCTTCAAATATTTGAATTGCTTATGAATTTATTCAACTGGATAAGAAGCATAATCATAACCCTTGTTAGAGAATTTATCTTAAATATCCATTGCCATCATCATCAAATGAGTAAGCATCCTTAGATCATAAGTTTTCCCCAACACCTTGTATAATCCAAAGAATGTGTTCCTAAACTAACCTTCAAACTCATCACAATTGAAAGACTTAAATTCATTTGGGGTAAACTTCACTCCTTTCTTGCCAGTATCTTTTCTTCTATGCCTTGGCAATACATATTTTTTGTATCCATATGTGTCTCTTTCATACTCATAGCATAATACATTAAAATGGAAGGAGATTGTAGCAGAGGGGTTTAATACGAAAGTTATCACAATATAACTCCTGCTGATATCCATCAATGGAGTACTCTTTTTTCTCCTGAAAATTCTTGCTTCAGGATCATAACACTCTAGAACTACGTTAATCAAATCAACTTCTATAAAGATATTTAGCACAATGAGCTTTCCAAAATCACACATCCACAAATTGCTAGATGGATAGGGGTAACTTGACCTTTTGTATGCACATTGGAACAATTCCCATCTACTCTGAGGGACTATTATATCACCAATTTGTTTTTCCTGATCCTACAAACAATCTGTTAAGATACCCTCACTAGCAGCCCTCTTTCCAACTACCTTAGCTCCCGAAAATAATTCCATGAGGTCATCCTCCATAAATCTGGTGAAGTCTCTCTTAAACCCCTTAGTTTTAGGCTTGGCCTTTGATGAACCACTAGATTTACTCATTTTTACAAGATTCAATGAAATGTGGTTTTATAATTCAATTCAAATGCTAGGGTTTAACAAAAACTTGTTACCCTACCAAGATTGTGCAAACCTATAGCTCAAATTATACAAAACCTATAAATATTTCCTTAAAAAAAACTACGACTTTAAAATGATTTCTTTTTGGAAACCCCACACAGAAAACCCTAGCAACCCCAATTCAAACTATATACGACTATAACCTCCTTTTCTCTTGCACTTAATTGAAATTATATAGATAAGGGTGAAAATTATCACTTACCCTAGAAACCCTAGTTGTTCCTTTGCCTGAAATTGTTCACCTGGAGCCCCATTCACCAGAATGCTTGATAACTCTTGCAAAGATAATGAAAAAAAATGTAATTCAACACTTTATTGCCTTTAGATTTGATGGATATACCATTAATTATAGAGGGATGGCTCACACAAGTGAAAAAACTAATCTATCAGTTAGTTGTTCTTATTTGAATTTTGATTGTCGATCAAATTATTTTAAAATAAGATCGATGGTCATCATGAGCTTTTACAACATCCCTTTTTGCTTTAAAGTCTGCCTTCATAAAAATTAGATGTGAAAGAGTTTTATGGTGAGATGAGAAATTGACACATACCCACTTTTGTTTTAATACCTTGCTTCCAACTTTTCTTCACAACCATCACACATTGCATTTTATTTCCTACTCAATGAGTTGTAAAATGTGATGCAAAGGATTACTACGATGAGCTGAGATTGTAACATGTGGCACAAAATATTCCCTTCGATATATACGCTACTTCTTTTTGTTCAATATACACCAGCTATTTGAGGAAGATAAGATTAATCAGACGACTAGCCTTCTAGTCAAAATTTATACCAGGAGATCCGACTTGGAAAAGAGCATGAAGACAAATTAGGATTATTGTTTCTCGGTCCCATAGACAAAAGAGCATGAATGAACCCAAAGTTGTTACAGGGTGCTGCCACAATAATAGGTAACACTTTTTGGGACATCTTGATTTTTGCTGGAATCACATATTTTTTAAAAATATAATGATTTAAACCTTAAAAAGATTCCATTGAAAGGATTTTAATTGAAGAGGGTTTGATCATACCCCCTTAAATCAAACCCCCTTGGATATAAACTCACTAGTTTTAAACTATACCTATAATGGAGTCTCCTCTACACCTATCAAAATCCTGATAAAAATCCACTTTTGATTTACCTTTTGGGGGATCAAGTGAATTCATTTAAAATTTATCTTTTGTAAGAATGTAGTCCTTATTATAAGCTTCCCAAAAAGTATAATTTTAAATATATTTAATTTGATTATTATATTTATTTTTTATTTCTTGTGAATGTAGGTTTTTCAATGAACATCAAGGTCTTTGTTTCACACATATGGAAAAAAGAGGAAATGAGAGAATTTTTTTTCTAAAAAATACATATCCACTAGATATTGATGTCCTTATTCCAACCAAAAATAAATGAGTTCATTCAAATGCATACAAAAAACATTATGTAGTTGAAAGTATAATATATCCAAATTATAATTACTCTGACTTAGAAAATTAATTAAAAAATATGTATGCAACAAACAATAATGAAAAAATGTCCATGCCTTAGATATTGGTGTGAAAAAATTGTATTTAAAAAATTAGGATTGTATCCTTTCTAGAAAAAAAGTTATGCAACTGAAAGTAAACATCACTTTTTGAAAATGTTGTTTAGTAAAAAAAAAAGTTAATAAAAATTACATAAAAGGATTCATAATTTTTTTTTAATTTTAAAAACTTAAATATAATTAGAATCTACACATGAAATCTCACAAATCACTAGTTTTCTTCATCTTCAAATTCTTAATGGTTTAGTTTCTATAGGTATAAGAAAGTGAAGATTTGGTGAAAAATGGTGATTCCAATGTCAAGTTTGGCCAAAAAGTGTAACCCATTATTGTTATGATTGATGCCTTAACATAGAGCATGGAGTTAGAACAAATGCAATTGAAGTTGCTTAATAGTATATCACCCAAATGTTAAAGAGCTTTACATAAATGCATTACATTAATGTACTCAAAGATTCTTAACCGATTCTACTTTAAGATCCTTGCATTACTTCATACAAATCTATGTTCTTATTTAAGCATTTAACTAATTCTTTGAACTGGAGTAAAATAAGAACATACATCAATGGAAAGACAAAGATGACGAGATGAAAGATATTTGATCATTTTCATTCATGATTTGTATAAAATATACATCAGGAGAGAAATGGCTAGCAAACTATGTCATTGTATATAAATAAATGTTGGTACAATTAAAAAAAACCTACAAATTATAAAAAGAATTAGACTCAATAACCTATAAAATGACTTAAAATCTATTCTTTGTGTTCTGCATTACAAAATTTATACAAAAGATCCATGTAAATGGCCTTGAATTCCCTTTTATAAGATAAGGGAGCAACGAAGCTTTAGGCCAAGTACACATGCCATTTTTTTATTAGACATTCAGTTACAATACAAAAAAGGACCTTAACTGTCTGTGGGGGAATATCTCATATAGGAAAAAAGTCACTTTTCAAGTTGTTGAAGAATATTCCCACACTCCCCAAAAATAACATATCGGAGAAAATGGTTGCACTTTGAACTAAGAACATTCCTTTATCTTCATCTTCCTTTGCCTTCCAAAACCTTAGAAGTTAAAGGATAAAATAGGAAATGACAAAGAGACACTTCCACATTAGCACATATGGAAAAAAAAATTTCAAACCTAGGAGGAGACAATCTTTAAAAACTTTGTTATATCAAAGGCTTAATTTGTGAACTTTTCATGCCATGTGTTGTACTCCTCCTCCATTGTCCACTGAATTGCAAGTAGCTTTTACACCTTTGAAAATTGTGCACATTGTACCTTGCATCTGTTATGGCTCTGGCATCTCTTGCAAATGTGTCCAAATTAACTTAAATTTTAAACAAATCATCTAAGGAGTTATGTTTAACATTGTATGTTCAACCTTTCCTAAGAAGTAAATAAAAGTAGATAGGAAAGGTACAATTCTCCCAAACTCTTCTTTCCAATTCATGAAATCCTGAGCTCACCTACCACATCTAGAATTTGAGGAACTCCTTTTGCCTCCATATCCATAAACATTTTCAACTTACTCTTGAAATGCATATCCAACTTGCTTTGGAAGGATGAAATCTCTCCCAACAATCTAGTTGCTTGGATTAGTTGGGGAAAGTTGGTGCCTCTAGATCATCCTCCATACTCTTCATCATTTCTTTCAAGACATATGCCCTTGTGCTCCATTTTCTCCACACATTCTAAAAACATTGTTGAATTTTAGAATGTTTCTTATAAGCTTCATGAATTTTTTGTATACATTCCACACATTGCCAAGCTTATGAAGTATGGAAGCAATTATATGCCCCAAGACATCATCAATGATGTTAGTCACCACCTTTTTGGTTTCCTCCTTGGCTTCTTCTCATTCTCCCTTACCATATCAACTCTTCCTTTAATCTCTTAATTTTGAGAGATAATGTCTCTCTATCTTGTGTGGAGAATTATTATGTGGAGCTGGGGGGTGGAAGGGATTTCATCTTTGGTGCTGCAAGTTTCTTCTGAGGAGCACTAACCTTCATCTTGTTATATTCTTCCTACATTCTATTGAACTTCTTTAGCAATTGACCATACCTTTCTAGAGCAATTTTTGTAGTATCCGCACTAAGTGTAGCAATATGTACTGTCAACTTGGCTACTTGTGTTGGGGTAATCTTAGATGCTCTTTTTACAAAAACTTCACCAGTTATTTCCCCAACTGACCTTATTACCCTCGGTTTTCCTATATTTGGTCCCATGGACCAAACTGATAATGTGTACAACCTTGGGCTAAAGCTAGAACCAAAAAAATTATTATCATATTATTCTTCTAATACGAATACCTCAACATCATTTCTAATTGTTTCCAAAGAAATTGTAGAAGACAAGTCCCAACCAAGCAACATAAGAATTCTAATTTTCTTAGCCAATAACCTGTCATTCGTAGGGGAAAGTTTTGCAATCTCCTTCTCTATCTTCTCTTCTTCTTTCCTCTCAATATCTCCATGTAATGAAGGATCAAATCCTTCCTTTTCTTTTTCAATGCTATCCTTGAGCTCTTTACCTTTTATGTGAATCACATATTCTTTAAACTCCTTTTTCTGAACAAAGAATTCATCATCCATAAACTCTTCACAAGATTTTAGCCTGATATCTTCATCAACATGACTATTTGTATCATATGTAGTTATCACAATTTTGTTGGTAGGAACAAAATAATTCACATCATTTATTTGGGGAGAAGGAAACCTCTGATGCAATTCTTCACTAGGAACATGCTTAGTAGATAGTTCCTCAATGGTATCCTTTGCCCTTGTCTTAGAAAAATGCTCAACAAGAGGTTGATCCACTGACACTTCTTCAATTTCCATAGGCTGAATAGAAGGACCTTGAGCAGTAGATTGAGAAGGCCTAATTTGAATTCTGGTCACATGCAAGCCTCCTTTTTCTTTGTTACTTCCTCATCTTGCCTTATCGTGTTCACGAATCTTCCATTTTTATATCCTTGCAACATCATCATGGCTTTTTGAAAGGGATCTTGAATTTGAGCGTATGGGCTCACATATAGTGGATTTACCTTAAGTATTGCCTCCTCAATCTTATTGATGTACAACTATGCTTGTTTTCTCTCATTAACCTCTGCATCAGATGCTAAATTCCTAATCACATCTTTAGCATATAAAAAATGATGTTGGAATCTAGACCCGCTTCTAGTCTTTCTTTCCCTATCGATGAATCCTTTTGGTCAGAATTCGTCACTTTCTCAACCTTCATTCTATAGGGCTTCAACATATCAAAAAAATTATCTGAACCATCCTTAGATGTGACTCTAAAATGAGAAAAATAAAATTAGTTCGGGATGTTTTATTCTTTCTTAGCACACCTAAAGTGATCCTTATCCATTGTATATATTTGCCACATAATCTCCATAAATGCAAGCTCGTCTGAGACATAAATGGGAAAGCAGTGTGGCTACACCAAAGCACCACAAACCCTTAAAACTGTACATGTATGGAGATACTAGTCTCCCCAATTGTGGTCAAGCTTGGTGTTGGCCTTGAATTCTAAAGGCCTTAGAATGTCCTTGATACCTCTTGAGATCTTGTATATTGGATTGGATTCCAAATTATCCAAAATACTGTGCACTTAGAATCTATTACATAAAGCTGTGTAATTGGAATCATGGTAGTTTTGATCCCAAATGTGTTCCCATAGCTACATAGTCAAATCATTAGCTTGTTCATCTTTTTTCCTTATCCATAAATTGGGACCATGCCTCTCACCACTCCATAGAAACATGTGCATCATCATAGAATAGTGTGTGAACTTCAATGTAGTATTGTGCTCCTTCAAATATTTTAATTGCTTATGGATTTATTCAGCTAGATAAGAAGCATAATCAAAACCCTTGTTAGAGATTTTTTCTTAAATATCCATTGCCATCATCATCAAATGAGTAAGCATCCTTAGATCATAAGTTTTCCCCAACACCTTGTATAAGCCAAAGTATGCGTTCCTAAACTAACCTTCGAACTCATCACAATTGAAAGGCTTAGATTCATTTGGGGTAAACTTCACTCCTCTCTTGCTAGTATCTTTTCTTCTATGCCTTGGCAATACATATTTTTTGTATCCATAATTGTCTCTTTCATACTCATAGCATAATGCATTAAAATGGATGGATATTGTAGGGTCTAATACGAAAGTTCTCACAATATAACTCTTGCTGATATCCATCAATAAAGTCCTCTTTTTTCTCCTGATAATTCTTGCTTCAGGATCATAACACTCTAGAACTTCATTAATCAAATCAACTTCTACAAAGATATTTAGCACAATGAGCTTTCCAAAATCACACATCCACAAATTGCTAGATGGACAGGGGTAACTTGACCTTCTGTATGCATATTGGAACAATTCCCATCCACTCGGTGTCACTATTATATCACCAATTTGTTTTTCCTGATCCTGAAAATGATCTGATAAGATACCCTCACTAGTAGCCCTCTTTCCAACTACCTTAGCTCCCGAAAATAATTCCATGAGGTCATCCTCCATAAATCTGGATAAGTCTCTCCTAACCCCCATAGTTTGAGGCTTGGCCTTTGATGAACCACTAGATTTACTCATTTTTACAAGATTTAATGAAATTTGGTTTTATAATTCAATTCAAATGCTAGGGTTTAACGACAACTTGTTACCCTACCAAGATTGTGCAGACTTGTAGCTAAAATTATACAAAACCTATAGATATTTCCTTAAAAAAAACTAGGGCTTTAAAATGATTTCTTTTTGAAAACCTCACACAAAAAACCCTAGCAACCCCAATTCAAACTATATACTGCTATAACCTCCTTTTCTCTTGCACTTAATTGAAATTATACAGGGAAGGGTGAAAATTATCACTTACCCTAGAAACCCTAGTTATTCCTTTGCCTGAAATTGTTCACCTGGAGCTCCATTCACCAGAATGCTTGAGAACTCTTGCAAAGATAATGAAAAAAATATAGTTCAACACTTTATTGCCTTTAGATTTGATGGATATACCATTGATTATAGAGGGATGGCTTGCACAAGTGAAAAAACTAATCTATCATTTAGTTGTTCTTATTTGAATTTTGATTGTCGATCAAATTATTTTAAAATAAGATTGATGGTTATCGTGAGCTTTTACAACATCACTTTTTGCTTTAAAGTCCGCCTTCATAAAAATTTGACGTGAAAGAGTTTTACGATGAGATGAGAAATTGTCACATACCCACTTTTTTTTTAAAACCTTGCTTCCAACTTTTCTTCACGACCATCACACATTGCATTTTATTTCCTACTCAATGAGTTGTAAAATGTGATGCAAAGGATTACTATGATGAGCTAAGATTGTAACATGTGGCACAAAATATTCCCCTCGATATATAGAATGAAGGAAAGGTGATTCAACCATGTGGCACAAGAGGGGTGGTAGATGTAGCAGCTTAAGTGAATTATTTTGCACATGTGGATAAGCTATTTTAAAGTAAGTTCATTGCCTAGGTATCATAGGCAAATGGTAATTAAATAAAATCATATGCATATCTCAAACTTAGGACATCAACCAAATATTTTAGTGAAGTAAAATGTTTTCTTAAAAGGACCCATCCAAACATACATCAAGACTCGGATAATGAAAATTTTATAAGACTTTCACGATAAAGGATTAATTAGTATCACAAGGTAAAATGGGCTAGTCAACGTGTGAACATAAAGACTCAAGTTGTAAATTAACCAACCAGAAACTGACAATAAAAGGTCAATATGGAAATAGAACAAAAGGAAAAATATGATTTAACAATTAATTTTTTTATAGGATTTTACAAGCCAAGGTAAACCCTAAACACTGTTTCAATAAACCCTAACCCATATACCTCATCCAAAAGCTAAAAAATGTGGATTTCAAACCAAAACCCATAAAATTTTGAAATGAATGACCGAAACCATATTTCTTTTTATAAGTCCTATTAGTTGATCTATTTGGGGATATTTGTTCATCAGGAACAAAGTGAGATCCCATGAATCTTTCGATGGAGTAGATCAGAACACACACAAAGAGACAAAACAAAGGGATTCCTAGACAAGGAAAAAGACCAAGAAAACTAGACAAATCAAACCCTATATATAGAAATATACACTAAAATACAATGTACATGGAAATAAACATATGTCGTGTAAAGTATGGCTTCAAGAATTGTCTATGTACTAGCAATTCTAGAAGTTCACCAAACAGATTTTGTAGGAAATAGGAATCTTCTCCTTGAGTTTTGTTGATTAAGCAAGGACCTAACCACATGGCATCAAATTCTCCATGTTTTCCCTTATTCCGAATGCTAACATTCCACATTAACACCATGCTTCCAATCTCAAATTTTCTGGGAGAAGATCTTTTGTCATATAAGTTCTTAACCTGCAGTTGAATTTTTCGTGTTTTTTTGTTGTGCTTCCCTTCCTATTTCATTTATCTCTACCAAAGCATTAATTATTTGTTGTATCTCATATGAGATATCATCTTCATGCTCTTGAATAAATTTATACACCTACAATAAATTGTTGGTTGGCATCCTAGTCTCAAGCCCATAAGCTAAATCAAATGGAAACTGTCATGTTGCCTTTTTAATGGTCACTCTATCAGTCCAAATTTCTTGTCTCAATTTTGAATACAAAGCCTTTTTTTTCTTTTCAATCACCCTTTTGATGATCTTCATTAAGCTCTTATTGTTGGACTTTTCTTGTCCATTACCTTGTGGGTGATACAAGGATGAATGTGAAATTGAAATTCCATATTTGTTGCAGAAGTATTTAAAATATTATGACTTGAAGCACATTGCATTATTAGATATTATTTTCTCAAGTACACCAAATCTAGTCAGAATGTTGTTCATCAAAAATTCTACCACCACTTTTCTAGTAGCCTTCCTTGTAGGAATAGCTTCAACCCATTTTGTGAAGTAGTTTGTGGATACCAAAATCCATGAGTGTCCACCATAGGATTTTTTTGTAATTTTTCCTATAAAGTCTATTCCCCATTATTGGAATGGTGATTGTACTATTATTGGTCTAAGGGGAATTTTTCCTAAAAAATTCAACTTCCCTAAGAATCTTTGACATGCCCTTACCAATTTTTGCGCATCTTTAAATAGTATTGGCCACCAAAACCTTGCCCTTACAACCTTGTGTATAGTAGTTTTGGCCATGTAGTGGCCACCACAAACACCATAATGAATTTCAGTTAAAATTTCTAAGGCTTGTTCTCCATTAACACATTTCAACAATATTCCATCCATATTTCTCCACCATAGCTCATTTTCAATGATTACATACTTTATCTTGGAACTTCAGTGTTCTTTTTTGGTTGTCTGTCATCCACTTAGGGCATGATATATTCTACAAATAATAGACATCTTTATACCACTTTTAATTCTACATGTCATAGATGGGAGACACATCTGTCTCTTCAACATGATTGATCGGATTTGCTTCTAAATTATTCTCTACCATCATTTTGGCTAGCCCTTGTCCTCTGAACAACTTGGTGATTTGTATGTCAATGTTGAATTCTTGCACTCTGTTTATCCATCTACACCTTTTTCCTGTGACTTCCTACTATATGAATATATCTTTGACTACATTAATAGGTACATATGAAAAAATTATTGCACCAACTATATATGACCTAAAAAAATTCACTGCCTTCACCAAAGCATAGGCCTTCTTTTCAGTCATATCATATTTCAACTCAAAAACTTGCAAGGATTTATTGAAAAAGGCAATGAACTACTCATGTCCTTCTTGATTCTTTTGTAAGAGTATTGCATCAATAGTGTGAAAGGAGGCAAAGGAGAATAGCTGGAAAGGCTTTGAAAAATCAAGAGACTTCCAGACTGGTGCCTCCTTAATAGCCTTTTTTATGCTTGTGAAAGCCTTAGTTGGCTCCTCACTCCATTTTATTTTCTGTCCTTTCTTCAACATTTTTGAGATTGGTCTTGTGATCTCTGCAAAATTAGTCACAAACCTTCTTAAACAATTTACATGCCCAAAAAATGATTGGATGCCTTTCACACTTTTTGGCCATGGTATCTTATCTATTGCAACCACTTATTTAGGGTCTATCCTTACTCCTTCCT
This sequence comes from Sequoiadendron giganteum, assembly GCA_007115665.2. Taxonomy (NCBI): domain Eukaryota; kingdom Viridiplantae; phylum Streptophyta; class Pinopsida; order Cupressales; family Cupressaceae; genus Sequoiadendron; species Sequoiadendron giganteum. Next base: position 972,251,983 of record CM021100.1, read on the forward strand.
TCGACACTATATGCCCTAGCGATTTCCCTTCTATAACTACAAAGGCACACTTTTTGGGATTAAGTGAAATCCCATACTCCAATGCTCTGATCAATACCATCTCCAAATAAATACAATGGTATTCTTCCTTTTTGGAGTAAACGGTGAGATCATCTTGGTACACTACCATGAAAATATCAATGAAATAAAAAAAGGCTACATCCATACCCTTTTGGAAGGAAAAACTCGCATTAGTTAGGCCAAAAGGCATCCTAACATACACATATGCCCTCAAGGAGTTTTAAATGCTATCTTATATTGCGTTGAGTCCTTTAACTTCACCTGGTTATACCCAAAAAATCCACCCATCAAGGACACCAATTCACAACCATTGAACTTCTTAAGCATTGCCTCCATATTAGGCAATGGGTAGTTATCTTTCAATGATGATATGTGGAGATTTATAAAATAAACACACAACCATATATCACCATTCTTCTTCCTAAATGGTACAAGATTAGACACCCAAGTAGAATGTTTGATGGGATTTATGATCCTGCCATCTCTCAATTTGATTAATTCCTCTTGCATCTTGGGTTCTAAAGTAGGATTTATAGGCCTCTACTTTTGTCTAAAGGGCTTTGCATCTTCTTCCAATTGTATTATATGCTAAAAAATATCTTCTTTGTAAGCCTTCAAGTCATCATATGACCATTCAAAGACATGCCTGTATTTCCTTAACATTTAGCAATAAGCATTACTTTGATTTGTGGTTTCATATTTTTTCCCACATACACCTTCTTTGGTGCATTCTTAGTTCCTAAATTCACTTCTTCTAATTCATCTTGATGAGTGGAGCTCTACTTGATGTTGCTCTTGTCAAAACCATCAAACACTCTTTCTAAGGCAATCGAGCCTTTGGGAATCTTTTTAGTTTTAAGATGAATCACTTCATTCCCAAACATTGTGTCCTTACCATCAACTACCTCTATGAAGGCCCCAAAATATATTTCCCAGCTCTCATATTCATCTACACACTATAGTAACTTTTGTATGTCTTGACCATCATTAAATACTTGCTAGTTCTGCACTTTATCAAGAACCGTAGGCCTTGTCAACATTTCAACCTTTAAAATTCCAGCATATGTCATATCATCAAGCCTTATAAATACAATATTGTCTAGTAGATCAACCATTTCATTCTTTTTCCTTTCAACCTAGTCTATTCCAAAAGCATCAAACATTTCCAATGAATTCTAGATTGCATTTCTATATTGTTTCATCCTTTTTCTCTTTGATACAAACCTGGCTCTAATTTGGGATACAACTAATTCAGAGTCTCCAAAGACTTAGATCTTTTTGATCTTATGTTTGATCACAATATTTAATCCCAATAGTAAGGCCTCATACTCCATAACATTGTTTGTGCAAGAAAACATCAATGAAAATGAGTATTTAAAGGTCTTGCCATTGGGTGAAATAAATATTATTCCTGCACGAGACCCTCTTTGGAATAAGCACTATCAAAATAAATTGTCCACAACTCATTTGCATCAGCTTGTTTCATCACTTCCTTTTCCAATGGTGTAGGTCTCTTTTCTTCTTCTTTAGGTAACTCTTCAATTATAAATTTATCTATGCCCACATCCACAAAATGGATTCTCTCTTTAAGGATGATTTCCTCAATCATATGGGGAGCCCTTGGATTTGTAAAAAAATTCACATCCTTGCCATCAATGGGAAGGGTGGATAAAGATATATCACATTGCATGCTACCTCCCATTGTTGCACTCCATTTTCTTGATAGTAACATTCCATATGTAGGAGGGATATCCACTATTGTGACACTCATAGTGAACTCCTTTTCAGGATAAGCAACAAGTCTGAAAGCTACATCTTTGATAATTCCAAAGACTGAGACTTCTCTAGAGTCCATGGCATAAAATTTCCCATATGCTTGTTTATTTTCAACCCCATCTTCTTCATAATATCAATATTCATGATGTTTGATGATGCTCGAAAATCTATCATGCAATTCTTCACAAGCCTATCATCAATTATTAGAGTTGCATCAAATGGGTCCACATGATTTGGACAAGTAGTGATAGCGGTACCCAAGAAAACTTGAGGGATATCATTGATTATCCCTTCCAATTCCTCATTTTTTGGATCATTTCTACTCACTTCAAGTGGAGTATACACCTTTCTCTCTTCATAGGTTTTAGTTGCACCATTGATAAGGGAAAATTCCTTTTGTTTGTGTTCATTTATTCTCATCATCTCAAGAAAAGGAAAAAATACTTTCACTTGTAACAACAATGGAACATGTATATAGGGGTATAATTAGGCATGTACCATGTGTTATCATACCTTGTTCAATACATTTGTTCCTTTTCTGTTTAGATTTCTCTTCATTTATTTTCTCATCATTCTTCCATTCTTTCTTGACCTTTTGCTTTTGACACTTTTTTTTATGGTTAGAGAAAATATATGCTCATCAATATTCATAGATCTAGTCCTCTTAGCCCACACCTTTGCACCCTTATTATCTTTAGCTTTAGACTCATCCACCTTATTTCATGCTTGAGACTCTTTCTTGTCCTTATTTTGCTTTTTGATGAAGAGGTTGCTAGCTTTACCCTAATCACCATTTATAACTCTTTTCATCAAATGGTAATTGGTAACACCAACTATAGTTATTTCCTTGATCTCTTCATTTGATGGTCTTCTCGGAGTCACATCAGGTTGATATATCTTGATATTGCACACATTGTAATCTTATTCATCATCTCCATTAGAAAAGAATTGTTGATGATAAAAATATGATTTATGCTTTTGATTATCCAAATCAATTTCATTGGATTCTTCATTTGAAGAACAATATTCACCCACAAAACCCAACCTATTTGTTAACATGTTTATCTCTCCATAATTTTCTTGAGATGGGTCAAAACTACCAGATGCATTATGTTCCTCTTCCAAGGATTGCGAAACTACAAATTGTTGTGGAGAATGTGGAAATTGGCATGCTATACACCATGGAATTTCATGAACAAAATAAGCATAAATTTTCTTTAGTCGATGAGGAGTCTCTTTGTTTTGCACATTCTTCTGATTATTGAAGACTAGCTTACCATTATGCCAATTTTTATTATAAGGTTGATCATGCAATCTAGGTGGTCTTTCATTTTTTTGAAAATTAGGCTTCTCATTTGATAAAGATTTTTCATTCCTATCCATTTTATAGCTCAAGTATTTTAGAGCACTCATCATCTTGTCCATTTGATCATCAGAGGATGATGCTTTCTCTTGTTGACCCATAGGGTTTTTCAAAATCTTCACATCATCTCTTAGCCACCTTACCAGCAACCCTTCTATTTATTTCAATATGCAAAGCAATTGTATGAGCCTCCCTCAAGGTTTGAGGATTCTTTTTTTTGAAAAGATATCCCATTTTTGAATCAAAGGCATTGCAGTATAAGACTAGACATACTTGTTCATTAGGTCTTAAGTAAGTAGGAATTTTGAACATAGCCTTTTAAAATTTGGTTTTGAACTCAACAACCATTTCATTATGTCCATTAGCTCGATAGCATTGATTTTTTTTATTATAAACCTTGGGTCATTTTTATCCCCACACTACTCTCTAAATATTCTCTTAAACTATTCCCAAGACCCTATACTTTCAACAAGAAAACCCTAATACCAATCTCTAGCATCTTCAGTTAATGACTATATGAACAAATTCATCATTACATCTTTATTTTCAATCTCAAATTCACCCATCATGTTGTTGAAAGGTCTTAAATGATCCTCCCTTGATATAGTGTTGTTCCCAAAAAATCTAATAAGGACATTTATGATATCTATTGGAATAGGGTTAGGGTAACCAGGGACTCCATCAAAGCAGAGTTGTCTATACCTTTTCAATTGCATAGGTCTCCTAACAAATGAATTTCCTTGATTTTGTTATGGTCCAACACTAGCCTTTGCCCTAGTGTTTTGATTTCCTTGATTTACATTTTTCCCTCCAACATTCTGGTTTCCTTGTTGATTATAATTAATTCCACCAGATTGAGTGTTGACATTCCTTTGGTATTGGGAAGATTGTCCAATTCTACTCAAATTATGTGAATGTAAATGGAAAATGGATTGACCTATGGTAGATGAGACATTCATGCCAATAGTTGGGGTAGGTTGAGATGTATAAGGAGGTGGATTATGAGAACTAGAGGCTACAGGATCTCCAAGTGAAGATTTTAGAAATGCAAATTTTCTTTGCAACTCAACATTAGCAGCAAGTATCTCTATTCTCTCCAATTATTTTTGCAATTGTTCATTCTCCTTTTGCAACTTAAGATCTATTTCCATCATTTTTAGTTGCCTTTTTTTAAAGAAATAGAGAAAAAAATCCTCACCGAGTACTTAGCCAAATCAAAGGGTTAATTTCGTCAATCTTTAACCAATTTTGTGAACCTATTCTTGGCATCGATGTGGTTTCAAAACCTCTTTCTCACCCGACAAGCTTAATCTGTAAAGTTTATGTGTCAGTCTTTGTAAAAAATTGTTAGTTGGTCAAGCGATTGTCAAAATGACTATGTCATCGAAAAAGGGAATTAGATGGGCGAAGATCGAAACAATTAAGAGACTTGCTAGTGTTTCATGAAGTTTGGAAACCTTTTGTCGGTTCTTGATAGGGTTCTCAAAACTTCTTCACTCCTGCCATGGTTTTCAAGTTAAGTTGTGGTTATTTTCCTAAGTTCTATTTGTAAAAGTAAGAAGGGGTTAATGAGAAGATTAAAGTGTTTTAAAATTGTTTAGTAAGGTGACATATGAGTAGGTTTTCATAACTAAGGTGAACTCTGAAGTATTTCAAGAACCTACCTAGAAAAAAAAACCAGTGCATTTGAGGTTGAATATTGCTTTATTATCAATGATATATTTGTAGAAAGAGGATTTTATTATAGAAATAAACCAAGATCATTCACCATGAGAATAAAATGAAAAGCTTATAAGTGATGAATATAAAATTAAACAAAATATTTCCAAGACATTCCCTTAATATAGATAATTTTGAAAGCTAAAAAGATAGATATATTTATTATTTATCGTAAACTTTTGTATTACATCATTACAAAAAGTGGGATTCAACAAACAAGGGGCCTTAGGTAGAGAGAGTAAAGATGAGGACTCTGATGGATTCAATAATGTCTTGCATACACTCTATTTTTACAAGGGAGAAGAGGCTCTCGTTGAACTCCATTAAGTGGGCAAAGGTCTTCATGTTATTGTGCTTCTGTCCAACACACAACTAGGCAATTGTTTGACCAACGTATTCATTGCGTAGTGTAGATGCAATGCATATTGCATCACAAACCAAGCCCATAACAGATGAACAAAAAGTCCTCTCAGGGCATCTTCAACACACAATAGATATCATGGTTGAACCAGATGCTTGAAAGCTTGCAACCCCCATTCAAAAATCCTGGATATGCACATGATGTTGTACAAGAAATTCTCAAGTAGACTGGAACTGTGGATGTGCACTTGGGACATAAAATTCTTGTCGATAATCTTAAAAATTACTTCCTCTTCCACATCACTACGGATTAGGAATATTTCCCTAATTTGGCCTATGACCAAACTATGAACGATGCTACACTTGACCCTATCAATGATCAAAAACATTCCTCTAATATCCAAAGCTCCATCACTCGATGTGCTTGACATGCTTGAAGTAGAAATCAACATTGTGCAAGTAAACAGTGATGAAGTTGATTTATAGAAGGGAGAGAAAGCTAGAAGAGTTCGCTTGAAGGAAATTAATGTTGAAATTAAATCCAAATTGCCTCAAAATCAATGAAATCAACAAGGTGATGTGATGGGAATTTAGTGAATGAGATATAGACATCAAGAAAATCCTCTGTATTTAAAGAAATCACATGGGAGAAATTCTAGGTGTCTTGCAAACAGTCATCAAAAATTGAAGGTGACAGACATTTTTCACGGGGGTAGGCCATGTGGTTTTCTTACAAAAATAAACGATTCATTCTCTCATCATATCAATAAAAAATGGGGATGTAATCATAACCATCCTTAAAAATAGAAATTAATGAATGTGTTGTCATAATCTGAAAGAAATTAGTCAGTTTCTAGCCAACCTTTTATTCGCCTAAATGATGGTTGGTGTCTAAGAAATGGTTTCCAAGAAATCACAACCATTATGATGTAAATTTTTAAATATCCCTTCATTGGATATTTCATGGGTCTAACATTTTGATCCCCCTTGCATTGTGATGCATGAGTGAGAATCAATCATAATATAAGGATCAAATTTTGCAATTTTAATATATTATTGTGAATGCTTATTTTTTTTGTGTAGTAAATTGTGAGTTAGATACTAATGTTTATGAATAAGTCTGTGAGCTTAGATGGAAATTTGGATATTCCTTCCCTGTGAGGATGTGTTGTTCAATGGTGTTTGATTCATTTATTTGCAGCAAATGTTAATATTGTATTGAGTTGAGTCAACAAACTTTGATAGTCTAGTCTGTGAGCTACGATATTAATTGTTTTCCAGTCCATTTTTAGCATTGAAGTTAGTTTCTTTAGTTGTAAAATAATTTTCCTTCGCATCTATTTCATGGCTATGAGTAGATGTTAGTTTTCCTTTCCTTCTTTCTAATCAAATGCATACGTTGCTTTCATATTGTAGACACTGAAAAATTTCCTGAATGATATCATGCACTCGAATCAGGTATACTAGCACCACTTCATCCTCAAACCCATCCTCTTTTTGCTTAATTGATTAAATTAGCCTAGCTATTTAATTAATTGCATCATCTTCATCTATTAACCTAATCGATCTAATCAAGTTGATTCACCCCTTTCCATGCTAATAGTTCATCTCATTAAATTAAATAAATCAAACTATTTAATTTAAATCTCCAAATCTTCTTATTTAATTAAATAACCCTAAGTTATTTAATTAAATGTCATCACCTTCCCTCATTGAGTAAATCATTTAATTTAATGAATATCATCTAATTCTTCTAAATCCCCTAATTGCATAATTAACATTGTTTAATTATCAATTATTAATTAATCTAATCCCCCCACTTGCAAGGGAATATTCCTTCTCCTTTTTGCACAATGAAACTTTGTTTTAATTTGCTAAATTATCCTTTTTCCTCACCCATGAGAATATTCTAAGGAATATTCCTTTTCTAACAAACTTAGTTAGCTTCATGAGCAAGTTACCTTGTGACTTGTTGTGCAAGTTAAATTTTGACCTCTTATACAAGTTAAAAGTGTGTTTGTTTGGATTAAATGTAAGCCCTTGATTAAATCTCATCTTGTATTTTTAACCCTTGATGGGAATCCATGATCCATGCCTCCAACTTCTTCCATCCTTGACCATTGATTAGCATTTTTGATCTCAACCCTTCATTTCTCATTTGCTTTCCTATAAATAGATCAGTATTTGGAGACAAATGGATTCATCTTTCAAATAAAAAACTTATGCTATTGAAATAACTCACAATCAAACTCATACTTTGTACACATTTATCATATTTTAGTTTAAATTAGTTGCATAATAACTCAGATTCCATTAATGGTTTCCATAATGCATCCATTTGGCTAATTAGATAACTAGGGTTTGAATATTTTTAGTTTAAATATAATTTAGATTAGCATAGCATTAGCATATCTTCATCATTTAGCATAAAATCATGTTTAATTATCTTGCATCATGCTCATTTAGATTAAAATCATGTTTTCATACACATCTCACAACTATTCCATCAGTTTTCTTCAATTGATTGGGGCAAGCTCATTTATCCACAGGATTGGGAAAGGGTCGCCATTCCACATCAACGCGTCACCAATCTCACAATGGGATAAGTTTCAAGTGGGTTAGAGTAGACATTTTAATGCTCTCGTAGTTTAGAATGCTTAGTTTGATGAATGTTTAGTTTAATCTTCATTTGAATGATCTTGTTGAGATTTGATGTTTGTGACTTCGTTATGCTTCGATTCTTCATGGATCAGGCATAATCGGCCCATACTAATCCATCCAATCACGCATATTTACAAAAAATAAAAATTATATCAAAAGAGGGAGTTGTACCTCAATTAAAATTCAGAGGAAGATCACCAATGCAATGGTGATCTCTCCAAATTTTATTGATCGATTAGTCCTTCTTGGGACATTATAGAGTCATTATGTGTTTAATCATATAAAAGACAAATCTATTCATCAACAGATTTTTGGTGACTTTGATATGGATTTGTGAAGACTTTCATAAGTCACCTTATCCATATCATGAGCAAAGATGGTATTACTGCATGAAAACATATTTCCTATTTTGTAGCCAAGTTTAGATTTGGTTACATCAAAACAAGAAGACATCATCTCTCAATTGAAAAATATTGTGTGGAAGTATCGAAGAAGCACAATGGAATATATAAGAGTGAGTTTTGTACTTGAAGAAGAAGAAGAATGTGCACAATGCCCACCAAGACCTGTGGTCGAGAGGTTTCCGAGAATCAATATTGTGCATTATCCTAACCTATCACCTTGACCTAATCGAAACTAGAACCTAACACTAGCTCGAAGAGAGCCACCTCAAAATTGATCAAAATCAAGACATATCTCTTCCTAGAGATTGGTGATTCTACTAGAAAATAACCCTACCTCCTCACTCACAATCTCTTCTGATGGCTTCTTCTTTGTCGTAGCCTTGGAGATCCAACTTTGGACGCCTGGAATTATCAAGCTATTCTCCCCTTCCCAAAGGATAACGAGAACATTTCATGACATTCATTGGGGAAGACACACAAGAACCTGAAGATCATATACATGCCTTTTCTAATGTATGTGATATTTTTGGAATTTTTGAAGAAAATATCTGACATTTTTATTGCATCTCAAGAAGGTTGAGTAGAAAAATGGTTTCGATGGCTTGATGATGGGTGCATTATTGATTGGAACATTGAAAATTAGATTTACTAAGAGATTTAAGATTGTGGTTGATGTAGCGATACCTTTGAGGTCTCTTTTCAACATATTGAAAAGTGAAGATGAAGATGTTAGGATATTTTATTGATAGATTCACCAGAATCTTGGATTGAATTCCACACTCCAATAGGCCTACCCAATCTAGTTTGGCAACCGCCTTCATGCATGCCCTACCTCCTTAAATTAATTTTGTCCTAAGGAGAAGAGGCATAGTTGATTTTGAAGTAGTAAAGGCTGAGACCATAAGAATAGAGGAGGATTTTTCAAGACATCGTGAACATACAAAAGAAGGATCTTCCCTAGGTTCAAACCTCATTCTGAGGGAAGTTCACAGGGTTCTAAGTAGTGATGACTTTCCTAGGACCAATTCTTCAAACTTGATCATACCACATCAGGAAGAGTTTTCAGATACTTTTAGAGTAGGAAATGAGAACGAAGTTTATGTTGAAATATCAGGACTGGAAGATGAAGATTATGATAACTCAGAGAATGAAGAATAACTTCTTTACCATAGTGATATGGGTCTTGCTACCTTGAAACAAATGAACGTTGGGAAACCACCTGATCTTGAGGTTCAGGGAATTATAGTATCTTTTGGACAATATATTCAAACAACTTGGGATGAAAAAGGAATTGAGAAAAATGATGTGGAGAAGCTTGGAATTCCACATCCTCTCACTCTAGAGCATGAAAAAAGAGAAGAAATATCTACTCCTAAAATTGAAATACAAAAAGAAAAAAAAATGGGAGAGAGAATATGCACTGAAGAGAATCTCATATTGGAAGGTTCTCTTACAAAGGGGACGTCAGAGTTTCTCACTAAAAAACAACTCCTGGAAAAGGCCACATTCGTCTATAGGTTGGAAGGAGGAACAATTAATCCTAGAAATGCATATGAGCCCTTGGTACTTACAAATATTTTTCTAAGTGATGAGGTGGCTAGATTGAATAGGAGGAATGAAGTGGCTTATGTTTCCTCCTCGCTAGCTAATTGGATCCCAAGCAGTTTTGTTTCATTTTTTGCAATCACTTGGATGACTCCCTTAATGAATGATCTAACTAGGGAAGTATATAAAGATATAACTTGGAGCCTTTTCATTCAGAAGCTAACCCAGACATGTGGAGGAATGGTGCAATCAACTCTTCTCTATGTAAGTCATTTATGTTTTCAATTGCTACTTTTAAATGTGTAATTAGGACATAGGCATGCCTCTCTTAAAATTCATGGGCATAATTTCCTCATCCTTTCAATGTCTATATATAATAGAGTTTTTCTTATTTAGTTGCTAGGTGTCCTCTACCTTGTAAATAAGTCTTTTCTTTTGTCGTTCTACTTTGGGGTCTTGGCCCATTTTTATGGCGTGTCTTGTTTTTGGAGTGTGTGATCCTTTAATACATGATCGTGACTGTGTTTCCCAATAGATAATGGATTGGATTACATAATTTTGAGTCTAGGTTCATATCTTTGTCCTTAGCAGTCCTCATCCCTAGTTAGAGCCAATTGTTGCAATCATTTTCAATCACCCTTTTTTTAAAAGAAATAGAAAAAAATCCTCACCAAATACTTAGCCAAATCAAAGGATTAATTTTATCAATATTTAACCAAGTTCATGAACCTATTTCGAACACCGATGCTGTTTCAAAACCTCTTTCTCACCCAAAAAGATTAATATTTAAATTATACGTGTCAGTCTTTGTGAGAAGTTGTTAGTCATTCAAACGGTTGTCAAAATGATTATGTGATTGAAAAAGGGATTCATATGGGCTAAGATAAAAAATATTGAGAGACTTGGAGGTGTTTCATGAAGTTTTAAAACCTTTTTCAGTTCCCGACAGGGTTCTCAAAACTTCTTCACTCCCACCGTGGTTTTCAAGTTAAGTTGGTTATTTTCCTAAGTGCTATTTTTAAAAGTAAGAATGGGTTAATGAGTAGATTAAGGTGTTCTAAAATTGTTCAGTAAGGTAGCATGTGAATTTTTTTTCATAACTAAGGCATAATTTGAAGTATTTCAAGAACCTACCCAAAAACAGGAAGCCAATGCATTCGGGGCCAAATATTGCTTCATTATTAGTGATATATTTGCAGAAAGAGGAGTTTCGTATAGAAATAAAAAAATTCATCCATGAGAACCAAGATCATTGACCATGATCATAAAATGAAAAGGTTATAAGTGATGAACATAAAATTAAACAAAATATTTCCAAGACATTCCCATAATATAGAGCATTTCGAAAGCCAAAAAAATAGATATATTTATTATTTATCGTAAACGTTTGTATATTACATCATTACAAAAAGAGGGATTCAACAACACAAGTATTTTTAGGCATAGAGAGTAAAGATGACTCTAATGGATTGAATAACTTATTGCGCTCCAGTTCAACATGCAACAAGGCAACTACTTGACCAACTCGCTCATTGTGTAGTGAAAATGCAATGTAGATTGCATCATCAACCAAGCCCACACTCGGATGAGAATAAAGGCCTCTTAGAGAGTCTTCAATGCACAATACATATCATGGTTGAAATAGACACTCGACAACTCGTAGCCCCAATTCAAAACTCCTAGAGGTGCGCACCATGTTGTACAAGAAATGCTCAAGCAGAATGGAATTGTGGACATGCACTTGGGACATAAAGTGCTCACCAATAATGTTACAAATTAATTCCTCTTCCACATCATTGCAGATCAGGAAGATTTCCCTAAGTTGATCTATGACCAACCTATGAACAACACTACACTTGACGCCATCAATGACCAAAAAATTTCCTCTAATCTCTAGAGCTTCATCACTCAATGTGCTCAACATCCTTGAAGTAGAAATCAACATTGTGAGAGTAAACAGTGATGAAGTTGATATATATAAGGGAGAGAGAAAGATATAAGAGTTTTCTTGAAGGAAATTAATGCTAAAAGTACATCCAAATTACCTCAAAATCAATGAACTCGATAAGGTGATGTGATGGGAATTTAGTGAATGAGATACATACATCAAAAAAATCCTTTGCATTAAAAGAAATCACATGGAAACAATCCTAGGTGGCTTTCCAACGGTCACCATAAATTGAAGGTGGTAGACATTTCGTAGAAGAGTAGGCCACATGGTATGCTTACAACAAGTGATGATTTATTATCCCAACATATCGATAAAAAATGGGGATGTAACCACAACCATCATTTAAAATAGCAATTAATGAATGTATTGTCATAAAATGACAAAAAATAGTCGATTTCTAGCCAACCTTTTATTCATCCAGATGATGGTTGTTGTCCAAGAACTGGTTTCCAAGAAATCCAAATCATTATGATGTAAAGTTTTAAATATCCCTTCATTGGATATTGCATGGTTCGGACATTTTGATCCCCCTTGCACTATGATGCATGAGTGAGAATCAATCATAATAGAAGGATCAAATTTTGTAGTTTTAATATATTGCTATGAATGTTTATTGTCTATGTGCAATAAAGTGTGAGTTAGATACTAATGTTTATGAATAATTTTGTGAGCTTAGATGAAAATTTGGATATTCCTTCCCTTTGAGGATGTGATGTTCAATGGTGTTTGATTCATTTATTTAAAACAAATGTTAAGATTGTATTGAGTCGAGTCAGTAAGCTTTGATAGTCTAGTTTGGTAGCTACAAAATTAATTGTTTGCATGTCAATTTTTACCATTGAAGTTAGTTTCTTTAGTTGTAAAATAATTTTCCTTCACATCTATTTCATGGCTATGAGTAGATGCTAGTTTTCATTTCTTTCTTTTTGGTCAAAATCATACCTCGCTTTCATATATTTTCAAAAAATAAAAATTATATCAGGAGAAGGAGCTATACCTCAATTAAAATTCAGAGGAAGATCACCAATGAAATGGTGATCTCTCCAACTATTGCTGATCAATTAGTCCTTCTTGGGGAATTATAGAGTTATTTTGTGTTTAATCATATAAAGGAAAAATTTGTTCACCAACAAGATCTAATGGGTCAGGTTTTGCACAAGTGGAAGCATTATGATATGACACATTTGCATTTATGGTTACTCCCTGAAAATGACCTATAGGCCTTGTCCATATATCTATAGGCTGAGATGGTTTATTAGTGGTGGAAGCCATTGGTACAAAGCTAGTGACAATAGAGATAGTCCAAGTGTTGGTATGAGTATTGTCTATGAGGAAATTTAGAGAATTCTTGCTAAATGTAGAAGGAAAAGACCATAAGATGTAGTAAGGTTAGAAGAAGGTCCTTATTGGGTCATAAAATTCATTTGTTCAACCCTTCTCTTCAATTGGTCTCTCTCCTACATGGAATTTCTTATTTTCTCTTCCCTTCCCTTTTCCTTCTTGATCCTCAAATCTTTGAGCCTCTAAGCCTCCTCTTGGAGTCCCAATATATCTTGCAAAAAATCAACCACATTTGGAAAAGTGATATCAGAATCTGAGTGTTCAAGAGTATTATCTACAAGACTTGAAGCATCCACATGAAAAATAGGATTAGGTACTCTACTATGAGCATCTAAAAAAAAATCATGTCTCAGAGAATTAGGAGTAGGAGAAGCTCCAGGACTCAACCTCCTAGATACTAATTTAGCATCAAAATTAGACTCCCAAAATTTCCCCTATTGTGCTTGTTTTGAAGCCAGAGTTTCTAAGTGGGCTCACTCTCCCTCAATAATTTATCTTAGAATTGAGTTCTCCTCATTTACATGAGGCTTTCCAAAATCATACATTCCTTTTAGATTATCACTACTATTTTCATTAGATGGTAAAATAGGAGTGGCAAACTTACTTGTATCTATACTCTTTTGTTTCCAGGATTGCTTGGTGTTCCAAGGTAATTATCCTTCTAGCCTCTACTCTAGATGATCCTTGAGATGGTTTTTGGTTCCTCTCATAATTTTTGCAACTTCTCACCTCTCTTTTCTTCTCACTTTCTTTGAAATTCTTAGTGCACTAACATAGGAGACTCAGAGTCACCACCCAAATAATGGGAATTTGAAAATATATGATAATTCTTTTGAGATTTTGAAAATGTAAAGAGAAACTAGACTAAACCAATGAAAATTTGAAAAGAAATTCACACAAATATGCAAAGATGAGCATAAAATTTGAATAAAAAACTTCAGACTTACAAATGATGAGAAAAATTGAAGAACTTAAGATGTATAAGTTTCAATTTCTTAGACTTTGGAGGCAATTGATTTGTACTAGAGATTTAACAAGATAATTCCCTAGTAGAGTTTCCAATATATTGGTTGTTTTTAATTCCCAACCAAATCTCACAAATATTCTATAGGATTGTCATTCCTAATGATCAATTATTTGGAGGGGTTGGACAACGAAAAGTTGAAAGTTTTTAAATAACTTTCTCTCTACACTTTGGGCTCTACAAAACCTGGGAGGGTGGTCCCTTACAATGTTCTTAAGATCTCTTGTACCAAATTTATCCTAAACATTATAAATTACAGATTTTTTCTCTACAAATTTGCTTGATGATTATGAAAATCTCAGGATCTTGCAAATCCCTTAAGAATTTACACAATTTGCAGCAAGAGAACAAGAAGTTTACATGAAACTTCAAGAAATATAAAAATCAAATAGAAATTTAAAATATTATGAGTGTTCTTTGTTGAATGCAAAAGACAACTAAGAGGGGGGGTGAATCAGATGTACCTTAAAACATTAAAATCCTCTTTAATATTTAGATATGCATTAGTCCTTAAACCCTTAACAACTATTTAAAATCTTATCAAACATTAATAGAATGTAAGCATGAGAAACAATAATGTAAACACATGAGAACACTAGATTTATGTGGAAAACACAAGAAGGAAAAAATCATGGTGAGAATTAGCTCACAATATAAATTAATTGCAACATCGAATAGAATAGGCTCACTACCCAAAATAAATAAGGGCTCACTACCAAATTAGATAGAAGAAGAAAGGAGATTGTTACAATGATAAATCCATCTCAAAGCAATAAAAAGATCCACCACAACATCACCAATACATTTGCAACCTTTTTGAAGAATGTAGACACCTTTTTCTCGCCGCTTCCAGTAGTTTAACACATTAAAGCTCACATTGCACTTCTCACTTTCACACTTGACAACTCTGATTTTCACATCACACACTTCACCACACAATCCTCCATCAACACAACACTTATTTATACCATCTTAGCCTTGAAAACATTCTCCAAGGTCGACTATGCAACTCAGCTATGCAAATTCAAATTAGGTCGGCACTAAGCATTCCTACGGTGGAAAGGAATGAAGCTAAACCACACCACACCTTAACTTGGACCTAAATCCACTCATACAAATGACACCATACTTCCATAATTATTGAATAAAATATGCAGTTAGTGTAAAAATCCATTGTCATTCAAACCTATGTTAACACCATTAAACATTTAAGCACATGCTTCCTTTGATCCAAAGATGAGTCATGGAAAACACACATTACTTGAATAGAATTTGGAATATTCCATAAACACCCTAAAGTTCAACAAATTCCTTCACAACAACTTTCAACTAAAGAAAAAACTAATCCTACACACCTAGTTAACTTTCCTCATACTGTAACTCATGAATCCAACCTTGTAGAGCACAAAAATTCATAGAACTCAAACTGAAGATAGATATAAGTAGTACAAGCACACTCGTAGAACCGCAAGAATAGAAACGAAATTGTGGAGAAATACAAAGAAAAACCATTAGTCCCATACACTATTGCAATACATAGTTCACACACTAGTGAATGCAACTTCCTCTGCACAACGATACATAACCTAAAACTATGGATATAATACCTTTGAACACCCCTAATCAACATATCTAAACTACACAAGAAGATCTTCAACCATAAATAAATGTGAAGAAAACCAGAACACTACTCTGACACATAAAACACCTCTCCAACACACTGTTTTCTCTTTTCTTAAAATTTTACCAAAAGCACTTGGAAACCAATTATCAAAAACACATTCTCATCATTTGAAATACTTCCTCATCACAACTTAACCAGCTACAACATATAAAATCAACCATATGCATCCTTATCAAAGAAAAACTAGAGGTTGACAGTAGCAATACTTACTAATGGAAACATAATGAAACTAATCAAAGCATCACCAAATTTTTCATCAATGCAACAACAACATATATTTGTTGACATCAACGACAAATAAAATTATACATACTTGAGACACTCTTTGATTGAATGACCTTGTATTTTTTATTTTAACTCAAATTAAAATGATCAATGCCTTAACCTAGGGTATGGAGTTAGAACAAATGAAATTGAAGCCACTTAACAATACATCACCCAAACATTAAAGAGATTTACAAAATAGATTACATTAATGTACTCAAAGATTCCTAACCAATTCTACTTCAATATCCTTGCATTACTTCATACAAGTCTATGTTATTATTTAAGCATTTAACTAATTCTTTGAACCAGAGCTAAAATAAGAACATACATAAATGGGAAGACAAAAACGATGAGATGAAATATCTTTGACCATTTTCATTCATGATTTGTATAAAATGTACATCAGAAGAGAAATGGACAACAAAATATGTTGGAGTTGAGAAGATACAACTTCATAGGAGCCCAAAGATCTCTGCAAGCAAATAACCTGTTACAAGGAGAAGCAAAGAGAAGCAACAAAGGAAATGCTCAAGAATGTGGAGCAATGTATTCACCTAAAAATGTAAAATGAATAATGATACAAAAATTATAGTTTTCAACCATATATAGATGAAAAAACCTAAAAAGGAAAACCCTAGGCTTGCACAATAATAATTAATAAAGTAATTAATCATTATGCACCTAATGTTAGCTTAAGTGAAAAAGAGGTAAAAGGGAACTTTATGTAATTAAACAAATATTGTTTAATTAATAAAGTAAATGTCCAATTAATCTAACACCCCCCTTAAGATAGACATAGGGAGAAGCTAAAACCTAGAAGAAGCTACTGAAAGCAAAAGAAATGGGTCCCGACAACAAGGCCAGATCAGGTACCCAAGTACAAAGAAATCTCTATGAAATGGAGAAAAGGAGAAAACCCAGTGGGAAAAACTCCTCTCCAAAAAGAGATAGAAGAACATGCTGAAAGAAACATGAAGGAAGGAAGGCCTCATAAAGACCCCCCAAGGACAACTTCCTTCACCCCAAGCATAGAGCGCAACTGAAGATAGCACAGAGATGCAAAAGGTTTCGTGAAGATGTCTGCAACTTGCTCGACAGTGGGAATATACTCCAAGATGAGAGAACCATCCTGAATCAACTGTTTGATGAAATGCATATGAAGCTCAATGTGCTTCGTCCACTGATGCTCCATCGGGTTATGCAAAATGTGTATAGCACTCTGATTGTCACACCAAAGAATAGTGGGACTATCAGGAGGAAAACCAAACTCAGTCATCAACTAACGAAGCCATAAAATCTCCTAACTAGCGAGCATAGCAGCTCGGTACTCGACCTCTATAGATGATAATGCATGAGCAGTCTGCTTCTTGTACGACCATGTGATAGGACCAGAGCCAAGATAGAAAACAAAGCCAGAAGTAGACTTCCGATCATTGACATCACCAACCCAATCTGAGTCAGTGTAGCCAACAATGTGAGGATCCCATGATGTGTAGTGAATGTCTTATGAAGTGGTGCCCTGAATGTACCTCAAAATACGCTTGGCAGCTTGCCAATGACTCCCATGAGGATCATGGGAGAATCGAGAGACAAGACCAACCGCAAAGGAAAGATCAGGATGAGTGTGAGTCAGGTACAAAAAATTGCCAACCAACTGCCTGTAAAGTGTAGAATCTACTGAAGGAGTGGGGAAAGCAATAGTCAAAACAACCCCTGACTAAAAAGGTGTGGGGGTAGGCTTGCAATCAAGCATGCCAAAGCGCTGAAGCATATCAAGAGAATACTTTTGCTGGTAAATGAAGATCCCCTCTGAAGACTGAATCACCTGAAGACCAAGAAAATAGTGCAGAAGGCCGAGATCTGTCATCTCAAACTGCTCCATCAAGGCTAGCTGAGAATTTTGAATCATAGAGGATGAGCTACATGTGATGAGAAGATCATCAACATATAGCACAAGAATTAGGATCTCACCCTCAAGATGCTGAATATAGACTGTGTGATCAGAATGACAGCGAGTGAAACCAGTGGAGAGCAAAAAAGAGTCCATCTTCTCATACCAAGCCCGAGCGGCCTATTTGAGACCATATAATGAATGTTGAAGTATGCAAACCAAAGAAGCATCATGAAAAAATCCCTAAGGATTCTCCATATAGATCTCCTCCTGTAGGTCACCATGCAAAAAGGCACACTTCACATCCATCTGAAAAATGAGCCATCCTCTAGAAGCTACAAGGGATAGTACAAAACGAATAGAATTCATCTTGGCGACAGGGGCAAATGTCTTAGAGTAATCAATACCCTCAACCTGTGAGAAAACCTTCACAATAAGATGTGCTTTGTACTTATCAATAGAACCATCAACAGCATACTTGGTGCGATACAACCATCGGCACCGAACCATCTTTCTGCCCTTAGGAAGAGGACAGAGATCCCATGTACTATTCCTCATCAAAGAAGAATACTCCTCCTCCATAGCACTATCCCACTCAGGGTGACCTGTCGCCTCTAAAAACCTCTCAGGATCCTCTGAAAGAGCATGAGTCAAAAGACTAGAACCCGCAGTATGAGAACAGGTGCGACAAGTGTCTGAAGGATCATTGACCATAGATCTTGCTGTCTCAATAGTAAAGCGAGCCCATTTGGGCCTCTGAGGTGGAGCAAGTGGAGATGGAGATGTGGGATCATCAATATCCTCATCAGAATCATCCTCAAAATAATGCTGAAGAGCTGCAGTGGATGGACTAGGTAGTGAAGTGATACACTGGAGATAGGGTATCAGCCCTTCAATATATATCCACAACACTTTTCATGAGCTTACGATACCTGGATTGACATTTAGAGACAAATTGAGGACATCAATACAAGTTCCTAATCTTAATTCAATTGTGTTAAGTCCATTTACAAGGATAATTTTTCCCAACTTTGATCAACAGTTCTATCCAAAAAAATTGGCGTCATTGTTGGGGAGAAGTGTTAAAGGCTTGCTAGTTTAGTGAATTAAGTTAGGACTAGTGCACTAAGGTGAAAGTCTGCACGACCATCGACCTTGCTCAGGTAATTAACCTTAGTTTTATATGTTATAAATCATATAAATGCATGAATCGTATTAAGGATAGTAAAGTAATATTTTTTAAGAAGAATAAGGGAAGTATTTCAAAATGAGAAAACTTTCAAAATGAATTAAAACCATTAGTTGAACAAAATAATATATATGTTTTGGCGATGCAAATTGTTATGAAAGGAGGGTTCACTAAAATAACCTATTTTTCTAATTTTGTTCAAAATGTAAAATTTGAAATGCAAATGAAAAACAATAATCAAATATGATAGAAACAATAATCAATAGGAAAATCTAGAAAGGGGAAATCAATGTGTAACTTTCACCAAAAGTCACCTTTTGAAGCTCACTAAGGACTCATTTGCCTTGTGGCGAATGGGTCCTGGCTAGGGTTCTTGAAAAATGCTTTTTGGGTTCTCTTATGTTGTGTCTGCACTCCTAGATTCTCGATTCTCGCTATCGGACAATTGAAAATAAATTATGTAGAGGAGTTTCCATGATATGACAACTTTTCTTGCAACTTTGACAAATTTGCAACTTTCTTCAAATTTTCTCTTCAAAGGATCTTCAACCTAAAATATGCATTCACACATCAAACAGAGAAAAATGTTGTTTTATTAGGGAATGGGGGTTTGTCTTGGTCAAACCCATTTTTGGTAATTAAACTTTGAAATGAAACAATGAGATAGCATGAAGTAATTATGAATGAACAACAATATGTAACAACTCACCAAACCTTATTTGAACCTTGGATTACAAATCTGCAAACTAGCATGAAGTAGCCCCAATGAATGTAGATCTTGATCATGAAACTTGATTATAGATAATGCCCTTGAATGCTTGCATAGATCTTGAACAATACATCACCATATTAGCTCAAACAACATGCATGATGTAAAAAATATTTGACATGACAATGGAATCTTGATTTATGTAATAATCTTCAATAAATTAGTCCTTGAATGCCTTGAAAATGCTCTTGAATGCTCTTGATCTCATAAAATTTTCTCTAGGATTTAAAAATTTGAAAATATAGGTGAAACTACTTGTGAAATAATGTCTTATTATACATATCTTAACATTAATTCTTGAAATTCAAATATCACAAGCTGACATTTGGATATACTTTTGAAATCATTGAAAAACTGCCAAAAATATAATTTGAATTTAGGTCTTAGGTGCAAGTGAGGACCCATTCACCATATGACGAATGGGTCCTAGGCCACTTGCCTAGGAAACACATTACTCAATGTTAAACATAATGTTTTGGCATTTATGAATGTTAGGTTTTATCCCTCAAAATTTGCAATTAATTAGTCTTGGATTTGAATTAAAGGGGCCAATTAAGGAAAATTAACCTCAATTAATTAATAAATCCCTAGATTAGTGTGAAAGTATAAAGGTGCATCTTACAACATAAAACAAGGAACAATTAAGTCCATTTTAATTGAAAGGGCCCTAAACTTAATGTGAATATGTAAAATACATATTACAACACCAAATTAAGGCATCATTAAGCTTATTTTATTTATTAATTATATACTCCAAGTTAAATGTGAAAAAGGAATACTTTTTCGTACACTACATGTACACACCATCTAAGAAAGAGTTAGTTGAACCGGATATTGAAAGGTGTTTCATTGAGTCTACCATTGTTGAGTCTCCTTCTAGTACCCATCAAGATTCATTTGAAGAATTATATAAAAGGGTTGATAAACTATTTTGAGAATCTTATGAAATTCAAAGTGGGAAGACCCCAAGTGACCTTAAGCCATTCACAACTTTCTACACTCCTTGGGAATTTGGAACTATGGACAACAACAACAACAACAATGAGAGAGAATTGTCCAACAACAACCCTATTACCTTTGAGTTTCTCATTTTACATATAGAAGAGGATGCCCCTATGAAGAACATACTGCACTCAACTTTGCCTATATTTCAAGGTCTTTCTATGGAAGACCTCAATATGTTCCTTTTTCAATTTGACATTTTATGTCATAGTTACGATTATCATAATGATGTGTAGAAACTAAAACTATTTCTAGCTACTCTAAAGGATGCAAAATTGAGATGGTTTATGGGACTAAGACATGAAACCATTCATAGTTGGGATGAAATGAAGACAAAATTCTTGGGGAAATACCAAGAATATTGAAAGACCAAGGAAACTCGTGATGAGATATTCTAAATCGTGCAACATGAAGAAGAGACTTTAGAAGATTATTTGGAGTGTTTTCTATTTAGTCTCCAAAGAACTAGGAAAATTGGGTTAATTAGTGACACTAAAAATGATCTTTCTAAGGGGATTAGGGATGAATGTCTGGATATTTTAAATCTTATGGGTCGAGGAGATATCTCTAAATTAAGGTTTGATGAAATCTATGATGTGTGTGGGAACCATTCAAGGTGCACTTGTTTAGTCAAAGGGTACACTGGGAAGCATGTCTCTCGTGGAGGGACATTATGAGTTACAAAATGAGAATTAGGTACATTGCTTGAGGACCTCAAGACTGAGCTACTGAGTCACATGGGTAAGTATATCGATACCTTGTATACATGAAGGAAGTAAGAGGTGGCTGAAAAATTCCTTGCTATCTTTTGTCCTATTTGTCATAAAGGCATAATAATGAATAGTTTCCCTATAATGAAATAAAATTCTCTTCTTTAGAAGATGCCAATAGGAACACCCTCCTAAAACTCCTTCTTGTAGATATGACTGAAGTAGAATACATAGAAGAGCATGTTTACTTTATGGCTCAAAGGAGGCCTTGGAAACCAAGAGGAATGCCCCCAACTAATTATCCTACATCACATTCAAGTCCTTATCCTTATCAAAAAAGTCCTTTTCCAAATCAATCCGGATGGTTTGGAGGTTGGAAAAAACCTCCACACTACCCCCAGTGGACACAACAATACCCACATGCTCCACAATCGTGGCAAGCATGGTGAGTGCCACCACCAACATATCCACAATATTAGTCATACCTTCCATATCCAACATCACCAGTAATAAATCCTTATCAACAATAAAAATATCTCTTACCACCTATTCCATCATCATATAATCAACCATCTAGTTCAACCCAACCATCAAAAATAACTCCTATGCCCTCTCAACAATCAACTAATCCGAATAATAAGGTGGATCAATTGGTTTAAAACAATGAGGTGGCAAGATACCCAACCTATCATATCAATACACTAGAAATTGTTGGTGTACAACTAATGTTTTTGGTGTTATTCTTATGATTCAAATTCAAATTCCAATTTTCGGCCTTTGATGTTTAATTTTTGGGAAAGTAGAAAATTACCTATAAATATAAGGTATTTTTATCAATTCAAATACTAGAACAAGAAAGAGAAAAAATTTATAGCAAATATTATTGTCAAAGGTGTTCAAGAGAATATTTATCAGTCTTCTACAACAACATTCAAGATCGCAAGCATCATTTCAAAGTTATTTGTATCTATGCATGTTTTTGGAGCTAACATTGTGATGTAGGTTTCAAGCATTCAATTCAAATCAAGCATCAAGATCAACATCCAATCAGGCCATTTCATGCAAGATCAAGACCTTGGAGAGAAGCATTAGACTTCTATCCTCTAAGGATCTCCATTCAAGGGTTTGGTGAGTTACAACATAGTATTTTTAATTCATCATTCCTTTTATTCACGTTTCATTTAATTTTAAGGTTTAATTACCAAAACGGGGTTTGACCAAGAAAAACCCTCATTCACCAAAAACAAACAATTTTTCCCTCTCTTTGTATGTGCAGATTTATAGGTGAAGAAGGATTGAAAATTGATAAAAAGTGCAATTTTATAAAGTTATATCAGTAGTTATTTCTAGATTCAATTGTGTGTAAGATTTTGAATCAACATTTTAGATCACACTCCATGATCCATCATCAGGATAGAGAGCTCAAGGATATGAAATGTTGATTCAAAAGCTTACACACAATCGAATCCAAAAATAAATACTGATATTCTTATGGATTGTGGAAATCTAATAGCACTGATTTTATAAAGTTGTCAAAGTTGTCATCAAAGTTGTCAAGCCACAAAATCTTACTACAAGAGTGTAAATCCAAGAGCATAGGACTATGAAATTAGATTTTGGATCCTTGTAGCAAGACCCATTCACCTTAGGGTGAATCTATCTTAGGAGGACACTCAACAATAGCTTTTGGTGACCGATACACATCAACTTACCCCTCTCAGATGTGTCGTAAGTCTATTGTTTATGATTATTTTATGATTTAAATTGATGATTCATGTTTCACATTACATAATTGAGTTCATTTACTATTTTTAGTTTTTCTTCCTAAAGTGTTGTTTGGGTAGATTTTTCCCCATTTTTTCATAAGCAAATTTGCAAGATATCCAATAGGCTTGACTCACCTAGGGTTGAAATTCAATCCTATCTTTGGGGATCTCATTTCCTAATTGAATAAGAAAGATAGGTGCATCACAAATTCAATCACCCCATTTTAATATAGAAAGCCCCTATTTTTCTTCATTTCATTTTGGTGAACCTGATATTGTACATTTAAAATTCTGAAATTGGCGGTCATTAAAACCCTAGATCTAGGATTTGAAATAGTTTGCATTGCTTTTCATTAGTTTTCATTTCATTAAGGTTTATTAAATTTTAAAAAATTTCTTCTCATTTAGGGTTTTAAATTTTCATTTGACATTGTTCTCTAAAAAAATCCAAAAATTGTATGCATATTACATTGATTTTGCATAATACTTGAATAGCAGTATATTTTTAGTCATTTACATCAAAACATTTGGTCAAAATTACATTTAAAAAAGTGTCACTTTTTTCATCATTTGTCACTAATTTCATTTGCATTAGGACACCTAAATTTAGAAAAATTTCTCACTGAAACCACAACATGCAATATGAAACTAGGAATTCAAACTTTCATTTTTCAGATCCTTGACTTGCAACCCATTTTCCATAGGGAGGATGATTCCTTGTACAAGTGTTGTTTCAAAAATTTTGTATTATTTTGTCTCTTTTTGCCTGATTTTGTTATGTTGTTAAATCTGTGTTTTAGTTTTAGAAATCAGCAAATTATGTACTTTCTTGCATTAAGTTCAATTGGTCAAATCAAGTGCATTGTTTAAAATAAAAATTGGCATCATTTTTGGGTTTTTGCATAGTATAATCGGTAGATTATCTTGTTTCAAATCTGAAAATTGCAAAATCATTTTACATACTTGTATTGTGATTCATACTTTTTGGGTGTTTGTTGCATTTTCTTAGTGCCCCTTCTCCATTTAGGTGCACTTAGGTTTGGTGAAACTTTTATAAGCTTCACAACCTAGTGTCCTATTTCCAATACTTTAGTGAGACGTATTTCAAGACTCATGCCATCTTGTGCTACTACATCCACCGTAGATCTTGAGTTTTCTCTTTCACTCATAGTGTTGATACTAGTCAACCCATTATGGACCATATCTTTGATACCACATTTCCCATGCCCACCCTACCCACATCCAATGTAATTGATGTTGACACAATGGTTGCTAATTTCCCTTAATTAAACCTATGACAAATGGATGAAGCCTTAGAAAAATTGTAAGACTTTGTGAGTTCTGAATATATTGTTGGTACTACAATTCCTATCATAGATAACATGAGGAAAGTACTTAATAATTAAAAGGGAATATAAATTGTGCATAGCCTTGCTCATATCATTGATACTCATGTCCCTACAATGGCTAGTTGTGCTCAAACTTTGGGGAACACTCAAAATCAAGGTGGTAGTCAAATTCCTCCTTCTACAACTATGGCCTTTATTCCTACATACACTCATCCAACTGTTACTACAAGGAAACCCACTAGTAATGTTAATACAACCTTAGGTATTTCCACTGGGAATCTCTTTAGCTTTGTGCATTCAAATCTCACATCTCCTAATCCATCTCCCCTCACAAACTTACAATTCACTTGTCCTCCAAATACATATACACCTCCACCTTATTCACCCCCATCTCACAACACAACCAATGATTCCATCCTCAACCAACACTTATAAAATGTTCCATCCCTCCAACAAAAAATTACGTCATTGAACATAAATCAAAATGGAAAACCTTCACAACATTTCAATAGAAACCCATTATACTTGAAGATATTGAGAGCAAAAATGCAACAAGGCATAAAGATTCCTATATTTGAGAAATTTGATGGTAAAGGAGATCCTAGCAACCATGTCTCAACATATAAAACCATATGTAGTGACTTCATTTTTGAAGATAAGCTATTGGATAAACTTTTCCCTGGGTCTTTGAAAGATATATACAACCTCAAAGTGGTTTTTCTCTTTATTGAATAACTCAATTAGTTCATTCAATGATCTTGTTGATGCATTTCTCAACCACTTCCAAGTGTACATTGGTACCAAGATGACCTTAGTTGATTTAATGAAATGTAAACAAAATGATGATGAAAAGATCACTAATTTTATAGCATGATACCAATTTATTTACTCACAAATCAACATTAATATTCTCGATGTTGATCTTCAAAGAATGTTCATTGAAAATTTTCAAAAAAAAAATCAATACAAGCTTGGGATGATGAAATTTCCCTCCTTTACACATTTGTGCACAACTCTTTGTGACTATCAGAATTTAGCTAGTCATCATGAATCAAAAACTCCTTCTAATCATCCTGAGAAATTTGAATTTGTGCCCCATAACAATTTCCAATCATTCAAGAAAAAAAAAGATCTTTTTACAGATAAATCCACCCCAAACAAGTCAATATGTTGACTCTCAAGTGGCTGCCATAAAAACAACAAACCCATATCAATTTTGGGAAAGGAGTAGACAGTTTATCTTGTTACTCGATACCCTCCATTTCATCATGTTGCAACTTATGAGTAAGACTTAGTTACCTTACCTCCTATTAGATCCATTGATACCACTAAGCCCTTACCTCCAAGATTTAACTCGAATGCCTTTTTCCATTATTACCGACAAAATGGACACAATACAAAACATTGTAAGAATATTAAACATATTGTGCAAGACCTCATTGATTCTAATCACATCCATATTGGTGGTGTTAATGACCAAGGAAACAATTCTGTTACCCCACCCAACCAAAAATTTCAAATCTTTACTAATCCCATGCCAAATCATAACATCTCTTTTGTAAAAGCTAATGATGTTAAGAATGATGTGATGAAGGTTGACATGATTGATGATTATATGAGTGATATTAATAATGGATATGATACTTTGGTCAAATTCATTGATGTTCAACCTTGTAAGGGCCAAACCAACCTGTCTATGAATATTGCATTGTCACAAAATGATATAATTAAGCACACACCGATGGTCCTCTTTACATCACTAGAAGAATCAATGACAAACCTACTAATGGGATATTAATTGATCCCATGTGTGTAGAGAATGTGATCACCAATGAATTCTTATTTTTGCATGAACTTTATCAAGATTCTTATGAACAACCGAAAGCATGGATCAAAACACATAATGGTTTTGCTTGCCCTACGATAGGTTCAATCACTCTTCCTTTAAAAGTGGGACCAAAATAATTGAATGTCTCATTCTCCATCATCTCGTCATTAGACCAATTCTGTGTGAAGCTTGGTTATACATGTCTCACTCCATGGATGTTGTCCCATTGGTAGTGCATAAATTCTTAAAATATCTATTTTGCAATGACATCTTTACAATGCATCATAGTGGCTTTAATCCTATGTCTGCCCATCGGAATTTCTCATTGGATTTTTTTGGCCTGAACCTAGGGAACCTATTAAGCCTCATGAGGACTTATTTTTCAAATCTTATCAAAAGTTCAAGGCAGATCACATAGTATAATTATCCCTTAGTAACATGCCTCAAACCATGATTGAGCCTCCTATCATTGATGAAGCCATGATTGAACTAAAAGCCCTTCCAAGTAACCAAGATTGGCCCATGACAATTCCTTCACCCATTTCCTATAAAAGACCAAGAGATGACCACATAAGTCTCATTGTGTTTCCTAAGATCAAACAAGTTTATAAAGCTAAAAAGAAAGTGGTTGAAAAACCTTCCACGGTTCATTTTTTTCCTTCTTTATGGGAAGAAAATAAACCTGTGGTTGATAAACCCACTCCTACACAATCACAACTTCAAAATCATGCAAAAAGAAATAAAAATGCTAAAGAGTGTAGGTGTAGACGTCATGCTATTGCTCTTAAGTTAAAAGAATAGAATAAAACATAAAATCAAGATCAAAATTTAACTCAAAAAAATTATGATGATTCTCCACCTTCACCACAACAACATGAAACTTCAATGGACATTGTCAGTAGATCTCCTGTTATGATTAAATTGGATGATGATGATGATGAGATTGCTAAGATTGGTGAGGAAGTGCATAATGAGCTAAATTTATTATTTTCCTCTTCCATGATCTTAGATGATAACAACTATGATGATCCTCCTAACAAGAGTGAATCACCATGTGTTGAACCTAGTGATGCTCCTAGTACAAAACTTGTTGTTGTCCCTTTGGCTAGTTATCCGCCTTCTACATATGATGAACAAGATTGGGATGTAGATGACCTGCTATAGGTTGACTCGCATGTACCATACTAGTTTTTTCTTTGTCTTCTTTTCATGTTCTTTATGATTAAATGTGCGTAATGTGATCTCCCATACGGTGTTGCTTGGCATGTCTTTATATGTTTGTGAGACTACTTTGGATGACCCTTGTCACTCTGTTGGTACAAGGATACAAAGGAAGCGAATCTATCATGACATTCTTCTATTTGTATCTTCATTCTTCTATATTTCATACAAATTTTCTCTTCTCTTATGTTTTCCTTTTGGGGATGACGCAAGGCGATGAGATATTTAGGTCTCTTCCATGTTGACCCAAAATATTTTATTTTTTTTCTCTCTCTATGTGTCATTCTTCATTTGTGCTCATTGTTCCATGAGTCATTTGGGGAATGATGATAATTTTGAGCTCGATTATATCATTGTAGGAAAGACATACCTGACCCCAAATCTGTGGATCTCTTATGTGTTATCTTAGGATTGCATATAGGGGCAACCTCCTTTCCATGATGTAGTTTTATTTTGGAAACAAATGTTTGGCATAGGTCTTTTTTAATAAATCTCTCATGCATTAATCTTTTATTATGTTCTAATTTAAAGTAATTTCTCACAACATGGTGTTTAGCAATTTCTTTAAAGTGGGGGCATATGCATCCCTGCTCATTATTTTCTTCAAAGTGTGGTCTTCTTAATTTGTGTGATACATATTCTTGGTGACAAGATTGGGTTTGATTTCCTTCAAGAGCGTGACCTTTCTTAGCATATGACATTCCTATTAGTGGTAATGCTACGACTTGCACTCCCTAAGTTGCAATTTTTTTATTGTCAACTAGTCCTCTCTTGGTGACATTAAGCATAATGTTCCCTAAGGTGAGACCTTTCATGAACTAAGAAAAATCATTTGAATATCCTATCCTATTGCATTTAAAATCTTTGTCATGGCTACCAAGCATAGCACAACTTGCTTGCTAGTGGAGCCTTTTTTTTTCATGAGTGTCTAGCATAATGCAACTTGATAACCTTGTGGAACCTTTTTTTGTGGTTTCTTATCAAAGTTATTAGGAGGTATAACTTTTGTTATAGTTGAAATATGGGAGCCTGAAGACCTAACATAACTTTCCCATCAACCACCTTTATGGGGCTCACCTAGTGTACAATGGATTTCACTAGCCCGTGTGAGTATATTTTGTTTGCATAGTGGACAACAGGTTTCCACTTGTGAAATTTTTTTTGACAAATAGATAAGGCTTGATCCATACCTATTGGATAGATAGTTGAGGCTTGATCCACCCTTCTCTCTTCTTTTCAATTTTGGAATTGTATGCTTGTGTATCTTGTCTTGTTGGTGCATATCATTCGTATATGTGCATTCCTTTGTACTTATGTTGGTTTTCCATGGGATCTTGATCTTGGGGGCTTGATCAACCTCCTTGATTTTTGTCATCCTATCTCACTAAAATGTGTACACTTGAACCCCTCTTGACACTTATTTGTCTACTTTAGCGTGAGTTTGAGCATAGGGTTCATCCTCTCACTAAAGTGGGGGCTAAATGTAGTGTAGAAAAATGTACACCTTTACATTTTCACACTATGTTTGGGTGCCTTAATTTAATTGGACTTAATTAAGCCTCTAATTGGCCCAATTATGTATTTAAAAGACTAATTAATCCCATTATTTGAAAGGGGAACTTGTATTAAACAATTGCAAACATTAATTAAATTGCCTTGGAAGTTGAGTGTCTTGGGTTTAGGTCCTAGGACCTATTCGCCCAAGGGCGAATAGGCCCCCCTTAAGTTTAGGATCTCAAATTTTAATATTTTTTTTGTAGAATTTTTATGATTCAAATTCAAGTTGCAATTTTCAGCCTTTGATGTTTAGATTTTAGGAAATTAGAAAATTACCCATAAATACAAGGTATTTTTATCAATTCAAAACCTAGAACAAGAAAGAGAGCAAACATTATAGAGAATATTATTGTCAAAGGTGTTCAAGAGAAGATTTATCAGTCTTCTATAGTAGCATTCAAGATCTCAAGCATCGTGTCAAAGTTTTTTGTATCTATGCATGTTTTTGGAGCGAACATTGTGATGTTGGTTTCAAGAATTCAAGTCAAATTGAGCATCAAGATCAACATCCAATCAAGCCATTGCATGGAAGATCAAGACCTTGGAGAGATGTGTTAGATTTCAATTCTCTAAGGATCTCCATTCAAGGGTTTGGTGAGTTCCAATATAGCATTGTTCATTCAACATTCCTTCTATTCATGTTTCATTTCATTTCAAGGTTTAATTACCAAATGGGGTTTGAACAAGGCAAACCCCCTTTTACCCAAAAAAAACAATTTTCCCCTCTTTGTATATGCATATTTTCAAGTGAAGAAGGATTGAAGATTGATCAAAAGTGAAATTTTGCAAAGTTGTCATCAATGTTGTCAAGCCACAAAATCTTACTTTGTAGAATTTAATTCTTTATGACAGTAAGATTCAGAGGAATCAAGAGTAAATATCCAAGAAAAAATGACTGTGAAATCAGATTTTGGATCTCTATAGCAAGACCCATTTGCCCTAGGGAAAATTCGTCTCAGGAGGACGGGTGTGTGCAAGAAGTTGAGTCCACTTTTTAGCCAAAAAGTGGAAGTGTTTTCCCAAATTTTTAGAATTTGTCACATTTGACCTTAAAATTTGAAGCACTTAGAGGATGAATCTTGAAAAATGTCACTGATCATAAAATGTAGTATTTGGAGTCTAGTTTCCAAATATGTAATTTATTTCAATACCCAGATGATACAAATTAATTTTCAATAGGCATTTCTAAAAACCACTGTTTAAAAACTTATTTTTACCATACCATGCACATGTACGTCATCCATATTTTGACCTAAATAATCATATTTTTCTAATTCCTTTTGGTAAAATATTTGTAACTCACTGAAGCACGCTTTCAATAAAATTTTATAGAATTTTTTTTTTGTTAACTTTTTATTGGTCATATTTGTTGTTTTGAAAAATCGTCGTGTATGTCACACATAAGATGACCTAAACTTATCATTTTTTTATTTAAAAAAAAAAATTAAAAGAATTGTCTGAAGTACGCTTTCGTACAATTCATTTTTCAAAAAATTATTTTAATAATATGTTATTAAAATATTAAAAAACCCTGATATTTCAAGTTTATGGACCAGTTTCACCAAAAATTAGTTGGAAAATAGAAAAAAAAATCTAATTCTAAAAATAATTATATATCTAGAATCTACACTGTCTCATCTATGATGGGTTTAATTTCGTCAAAAAATTCTACAAAAAAGGTCTTCAGACATATGCCCAAAGTCGTTATTTTCTTGTGACAATGATAGGACCTTCAACTTGTAGGTCAAACTAGGTCCAAAGCTTAGGTTTGGGTCCCCAAGACTTTTTCCAAATTGAAAAAGAAGGCAGAAACCTGACCAAAAATTCAAATTTTACAAAACGAGATCCCGTTTTAAAAAAAATGGGATCTCGTTTCATAAAAGCATAAAAAATTACAGGATCTTATTTTTTAAAGAATGAATGAGATCCCATTTCATAAAAGTATGAAAAAAATAAATTAATGAAACAGGATCCCATTTTTGGCTCTGGGCCCTGAAGCGAAACGGGATCCCGCTTGTTAAATAACATGATCCTGTTTTGTTTTGCCCGATGTAAGTTTTTTCTAAGTACGAAACTTCCACCTTAAGTGGACTAAGCTTCATGCTTTCACCTGGACACTTAGCAACAACTTTTTGTGATTGGTACACATCAACTTACCCATCTTAGATCTGCCGAAATTTTGTTGTTTCTAATTGTTTTATGCTTTAAATTGATAATTCATGTTTCACATTGCATAATTGAGTTTATTTACTATTTTTTAGTTTTTCTCCCCAAAGTGTTGTTCAAGCAAATTTTACCTCGTCTCATCATAAGGAAATTTACAAGATCTCTAATAGGGTTGACTCACATAGGGTTGAAAGTCAATCTTATCTTTGGAGATCTCATTTCCTACTAGAATAAGAAAGATAGGTGCATCAAAAATTCAATCACCCCATTTTAATATAAAAGTCCCTATTTTCCTTCATTTCACCTAATAATCTGCCACCAATTCTAGTTGAATTCCTTTTATGAATTTTGGTCATTTTTGCACTTCTTTCTACTATGCAAACCTCAATTCTCTCCATAACAATGAGAATAATTATTCCATGAAAATAACATTTATCCACACATAATTAGGCATTTATTTTACCTAACTCAGATCTAACACCATTAACATTCTGACAAGTAGGCCACTTGGCATCAATTTTGGACTCTATAATGGACCAGATAGGGTCAGTTTTTCAAATTCTTTTAGAACTAAGTCAGAGTTCGATGAAGTTTTTAACTTGGGTCAATTCCCACTTTGGACATTATTCTTTCCCTCGCATAACTTTTTCCTATTGGATTCAGGTCTCAATGGTGGTTGTGAAACTCTGTTGATGTTTTCTTTAGTTATGAAACCCTCATTGGCCTTGATGGGAGTTTTCAAAATGACATAGCATCCCACTTTTTCTTTTCTTTTGAGCGCCTCTCATTTGCAAAGAACTCTTTAGAAGAAAAAGTAAGTTAGAAAACCCTTGTTGTTCCCAAAAGGAGACAACAAATTGGTAAAGGTTGACTTTTAAGACTTGACTAGAGACAACTTAAGATCTATTCACTTGACAATGACAGGGACTGGGGAAATGATAAGTTATGGAAACCCCATTGGGGCTCGACAATGTTTTCAAAACCTTGCTAGTGACCACCTAGTAATAAACAAGTAAATCAGCTAAGTATGGAGACCTTATAGGAGCGTCTGCAATTGAAAAATTTATCGAATTGGACAAGACTTAGGCTCGTTCATGACTATGGGAGAAAAAGTTAGGAACTTTAAAGACTAGGAATTAGGCAACATAAAGTAATTTTTAGGGCCATAATAGGCACTTGTACAACAAGAATAATTTTATCTAATTAAAATTACTTTTATAATTCCTTTTGGGGAAATATGTGTGTTATAGTGAAGTTTGATGTTCAAATATTTTTAATAATTCATTCCCAAATTTATTTTTTATTTTATTTTTTATTAGCCCTAATTGTTATTTTTGAAAACCCCTTGTGTACAACAAACATAAGTTAAGCTATGGTAATCATAAAATGATTATTTTTACATTGTGTAAAGAATGATGTCTATATTGATGGCATATAATTTTAAAAAAACTTTCAAAATTAAAAGTTATTAAAAATAAGGTACTTGTAATGCCCCGCCACGCAACCCTAGAGGAAGTTTCAATTCACTATAAAAGCGTACTAATTTTTTTTTTATTAAAGTGAATTAAACATACATAATTGACAACCTCCCCTAAGGCTACGTAACTGAGATTACTTAAATCCCCATTAACATACATCATCTAAATTACATTGCATTAAATAACTCAAGTAATAGCATTCCTTCAACATAAGTAAATACAAGATAAGAATAGAATATCCATTACATAGATCCATTACATAAACCATTACAAGATTACAATCCTCATTCCCAGAATGAGTCAAAATACACAAGTATAATAATTACAAGATCCACCTCATAACAACAAGAGGGGTAAATACAACTCATAACAAGTAGAATTACAACAGTGCTAGAAAAGAATAACAAGATCCGCGAGCTATCCAATTGGATGTCTCACTTCCATGAACTGAAGAACAAGGGGGACCCAACGGTTTTGGTGCATGTTCCACCCAACCTAGTGGTACCCGAAGGCCCACCCCCCATGCTAGGAGACAGTAATAATGCAACATGGACAAGAAATCTACTACCTCTAACCAAAGGCAGACTCATACTGACACATACTGACTCAACCAAACATAAGCACAATATAAATCTAACA
This sequence comes from Sequoiadendron giganteum, assembly GCA_007115665.2. Classification (NCBI taxonomy): domain Eukaryota; kingdom Viridiplantae; phylum Streptophyta; class Pinopsida; order Cupressales; family Cupressaceae; genus Sequoiadendron; species Sequoiadendron giganteum. The sequence continues at coordinate 972,285,703 of CM021100.1, forward strand.
CTAACATGGTTACATTGCTTCCAAACATATTATAATCAAGTGTGCTAAAGAATCCATACACACAACATAAACTCAAGGTTATCTTAGATAGAGTGTCATCGAAAAGGTTCATCATGAGATCTCCTCTGGGTATTCTTCATAGGCTCTGGTAATCCTAGTGACCTCAACCGAATCCTGGCCCTCATACTCACTCATGTGGAATCAACTACCTTTCATATGGACAAGATAGTTGACCTTGCCATTCCAAGCCTTCTCACTCACCCCAAGTCTAAACAAGCCCTTGTGACTGCGAGTGAGGTTAATTTATCTTGGTTAATGTGAATGCATCCTAGTCATCTAAGTACTTTACTTTAATTATCACTTATTAAAAACACTTTTAAAGGTTACCCGATTTACCTCTTTGGGCTCCGGCCCCTAACAAAAGCCACTCCTCTAATGGATAACATGCTACTCAAATCTAGACTCCAAGGGTGACTCAAGTGTTATAGAATTTGAACAACACAATCTCTCCTAATCTAAGAGACAACAATAAAAAATCCCACTCCAACACTTGGAGGAAAACAAACTCATACAACACTACCCAAGAGTAAAACGGATATTAACTAACAAGGGAATGACCCACATTCACTGGAAGACTTCTCAATGCATAACATGATTACCTGTTCCCAAAGCATTCAGTAAAAAGGAAATTAATATAATTTAAACACTAACCATGAAATAAACTATATTTGGATATCTTAAATCCATGTGCTTATCCAATGCTTCTCGTAGAAAATAAAATACTATCATTCTAAATTTTCATTAAAACACAATAGTTCCATTATTAAAATAAATACTTTTCAAAACATTACCTAATCCTGTTCAATAAGAGTTTCGGTTTAATTTGATGTCTAATTACTTGCATGTGTTAATATGCCTAAAAATGAACATCAAATACATATGTATATATACTCTTAAATATATATATAAAGTAACATTCCATCAATATTTAAATATATTCACGTAATTTAAATATACACTTTATATTAAAAGTCATGCTTGCATCTTATACTAATAGAGAAAAATAAACTCTGTTTAATAAGATTACCAGTTTGAAAAAATGTTTCACTTCTCAAAATATGGAGCTCTGCAACGGTCATGGTGGAAAACAACGGTCGGATATGCTATGGCACGATGGTAGAGGACATGAGGGACCCATTGCGCACAGATCTGGGAACCTCGACCACGTTTGGAGGAATGATCGTTGGGACCGAACACAGAATATTGCACCGAATGGTCGCTTTATCATGGACATGGGTCACGGGCATCTACAGAATATAGATGTTGGCTTTTCACGAGGTAGGAACAAGAACGACCAGTATAGAAATGAAGAGTTTCATAGACCTCGACTACAAAATGAAGCAAAATTGGGGCAAAATGATCTCCCATGGCCGGGCAGACAAGATGCAAGAAAAAACCCTAAAGCCAAAAGCGGGAAGGGAGGAATGGAATGGCAAAAAAAGTCTTCGGCCAAGGTATGGGAGGAAGTCTGGGAAGAAAGATCAAAGGGCGAAAAGGGAAAACATGGCACATTCTTGCCCAAAGAAGCAAAAAGTGGAAGAACCAAAGTAGTTATTAGCTCCTCGAAAATGCAAGCTGAAGTTCTGAGGTTAGAACATTTAGGTTTGTTTGGGAAATGGTTTGGGAAGAATCTCAACTGGGAATATTTAGTGAAATGGTGGAAAGAGCGCTGGGGCTCTGACTTGTAGCGTAAAATGCTTCAAAACAATTTTTTCTTGGTAGTTTGCCCATCCAGAATTAATAGAGATCAAATAGTTAAAGGGGTCTGGGTTTTAGATGGTTGTGGCTTTTATTTAAGGAAATGGTCCGTGGGTTTTGACCCATCGACCCATGTGATGGAATTTCAGCAAGATTGGTATAGCTTACCAAATCTTCCTCAAGAATACTGGGCTCCTTCCATTCTTGAGGAGATAGGAAATCAACTGGGTACATTTGTTTGTGCAGAAGAAAGGAAATTGGCAAAGAAGAACCAAACCTATGTGCGCATTTGTGTGGAAAATAATGCAGACAGGACGATCTGGAGTGAGATTGAAATACTAACGGATTATGGGGTTTGGGTTCAAAAATTAGAGCGGGATTCTTTAATGCACAACAACTTGGTACGTATGCTGGGATGCAGAACAAACAATGAAGAGGCAGGGAAATCCAGTCTGCTGGAGATCCCTTCGGCGAACCTCAGAGCGGTTGTGCGAATCATCTCTGAAACCTCAAAATCTCCAAAGGAAGAGCGCGAGAAATCACTGACAGAGGTTTTTAGAGCCTCTCCAAAAGAGAATAGTGACAATCTGAATTCTAAGGGGGGGGTTCCACTAACTGGGATCTTAAATCCTCCCTTAATGGATGAAAGAGAAGGAAGGAAGGTTGCTCAAGAAGAATAGAAGGAGAGGGAGGTTCAGTTTGAGGAGATAGAAGATAAAATTTCTGAGACTTTAGAACTTATGGGGGATAATTGCCTGAATGTGGAGTTGGATTCTCTGATAGAAGTTGGGAAGGAACTAGTGGAACTAGCGGAGGCGGCTAAAACAAAGTCAGGAATGTTGGGGGATGGTCTCAACTTAGATGGGATAGAGGAAATTTGGGAGACAGAAGACCAAGAAACGATTGAGTTGTTAAGTCCACAGTCAAGCAAAAAGAGGAAGTTGACAAAGTAATTGCAGGCGGCTAAATCCCGTCTTGGAGTTCACAGAAGGGATATATTCAAATTAAGTCCGGACTGTGGGGATCAAAAAAAGCGGGGTAGAATCCCTAATCAAGAGAAGAGAAAACAGGATGGGGAAGCCAATGGTCAGCAAAAAATTGACTCTATGATAAAAGTAGGGAAGGGTGGAGCCCTTCCTGAGTAGCAATGAAAATCTTAACATGGAATGTTAGGGGCTTACATTCCCCTCACAAGTGGAGTCTAATTAGGCACCACATTGAAGTGTGTCAAGCAGAAATTTGCCTTCTTCAAGAAACAAAATTAGGTAGGACAAATCTGGAGAAATTTGGTAGAAAATTGAAGTCATGGAAATGGATAGGTTCGGAAGTGGAAGGAGCTTCGGGAGGTTTATTGATTATTTGGAAACCACAGATAGTCTTTCTAGAGGTCTTGAATTTGAGCCGACATTGGATGGTGTGTAAGGTAAGAAGTTTAATCTCAAACCTTCATTTTAATTTAATAAATGTGTATGGACCCTTGATGTGTGTTCAGAAAATATTAGTATGGCAAGAATTGGATGGTGTTTTGCACGGTTTGCTTCATGGTTTTAGTATATTAGGAGGGGACTTTAATGCTATCCTTAGAAAGGAAGACAAGAAAGGGGGAATAGGTAAAGCACTCCAGTCCTAAAAGGATTTCTGCAATTTTGTGGAGAGAAATTCTTTATTGGAAATTCCCATAGGCAATGGTCTTTTCACATGGACTAATCGTAGGAAAGGGTTTGGAAGTATTGCGGAAAAACTAGATCGCTTTTTCTTCAAAGGAAATTTGAGTTCCTTTCCCTTCTCTTTAGAGAGCAAGATAAACTTTGGAACTGGCTCTGATCATTTTCCAGTTCAATTGATTATAGATGGGGAGAAGGGACCGATCAGATGTCCTTTCAAATTCGAAATGATGTGGTTTAAAGATCCTAGAGTGATGGATTTACTTGAACAATGGTGGAAGGAATGCTCTCCGGAGGGCTCAAGCTTATTCAATGTAATCACAAAGTTAAAATATCTGAAGCAGCGACTCAGACAATGGAACAAAGAGAGCTTTAAGAACATTTTTAAGGAGAAAGTGCAAATAGAGGAAGAATTAGAATCCTTAGTAGACGAAATTATGAAGTGTGGGATGAACGAAGCGTGCTACATGAAAGAAAAGGCATTAACCAATAAGCTCAATGACATCCTGGCCAAAGAAGAAATTTTTTGGAGACAAAAATCCAGAGAAGTCTGGTTAAAAACAGGAGATAGAAACTCAAAATTCTTTCACAACTCCACAAGAGCAAGGAGGGAATTCAACAAAATAACTTGCTTGAAAGATGGGGATGGCAGATTGGTGGAAGATGTGAAGGAAATCAAGGACTCAGTGGTTACTTTTTTTCAAAATCTGCTCAATGAATGGGAAGGTTCAAATTGGCAAGTTCAAAACGCCTCCCTGCAATTCATACCGAAATTGGTTTCCCAAACTCAAATGAGAGCACTGAATGCAAAATTCTCCGAAGAGGAAGTAAAAGAGGCAATTTTCGGGATGTAGCCAGAAAAGGCCCCCAGACTGGATGGATTCCCGGTCGGTTTTTTTCAGAAATGCTGGCACTTTTTGGGAAAGGATATTTGGGAAGCTATTGAAGACTCCAGGTTGAACAGAAGGGTTTTAAAGGAAGCGAACAACACCTTATTAGCTCTTATTCCAAAAAAAGAGAAACCGGACCATTGGGAAGACTTCCGCCCAATATCGCTATGTAACACAATTTACAAAATACTGGCCAAAGTTGTAGCTAATAGACTAAAGGAAATTCTTCCTACAATAATATCTGAGGAATAAACAGGATTTGTCCCAGGACGTTCAATTTAAGACGGGGTGATCATTGCACAAGAAGTCATACATTCAATTCAAAAACTGAATAAATTGGCCATGTTGTTGAAACTAGACATCAAAAAAGCATATGATAGAGTGAATCTGAGATTCGTCTTTAAGGTAATGGAAGCTTTCAGTTTTCAAAAGGAATGGATAGATTGGATCTTCGGATGGGTGGCTAGCCTGTGATTTTCAGTATTGGTAAATGGTTCTCCGGAGGGTTACTTCACAACCTCAAGAGGGCTGAGATAGGGGGATCCTTTATCCCCGTTCTTGTTCATAATAATGGCCGAAGCATTAGGGAGATCGATTGAAAATGTAAGGAGGTTCGGGTGGATTCAAGGTTTGCAAGTTACTAGCAGTCTACCCAACATCACTCACCAGCAATTTGTGGATGATACAATGTTGTTTGGTGAAGCAACGGCAAAGGAGGCCCAAAGGTATAAAAAAATGCTTGAAGATTATTCTAGGGCTTCAGGACAAGAAGTAAGTAAGGCCAAATCAGAGATATTTTTCTTCAATGCAAACTGTCCTAGTGAGGTTCAAATTTTGAGAATTCTAGGCTTCAAAATGGGGCAATTGCCAAGTAAATTTTTAGGACTCCCATTGGACAAAGGTATCAAAAGTAACAGTGCATGGAGCTCAATGGTGAGCAGATGTAAGGATCAAATATCTTCATGGAAAAACAGATGGCTCTCTTAGGTAGGAGATTAACTTTGTTGAAATCAGTAATCTCAGCCATCCCCATATATATGATGTCTTGTCTTCAGTTAACCAGTGGAGCGAGTAAAGATCTAAATAAGGTCATGAAGGATTTCTTTTGGAAAGGCAGTTCAGAACAAAAGAAAATCCCCCTCATAAAATGGCAAAAGGTTTGCGAGAAGAGGGAAAATGATGGGATTGGGTTGAGAAAAGTTCTAAGGCAAAATAAGGCTTTGGGGGAAAAACTTGCTTGGACTATACATACTCGGCCAGATCTTAAATGGGTAAAGATCATCAGAGCGAAATACTTGGAACCAGATCATAATTACTTTCTTTCTGCAAAAACCCTTCCATCTGGGTCCCGGATCTGGAACTTTATCAAAAATTGCAGAGAACTAATAACAGATTTCATAACATGGGAGGTGAAGGATGGAAAGAAGGCTTTATTCTAGGAAGATTCATGGGAAGGACACTCAGCATTAGCTAACATCCCAGAACTTTCTAGCATAAAGGAGAAGACTAAGCAAACCTGGCGCTCGAAAGTCAGGGATTACATAGATTATGCGGAATCTACAGAGAGTGGTTATATGAAGTGGAAATCGGTGAGATGCTTGAATTTGGGAGGTCAAGAAATGGATATTTTTGAGAGAGAAATGGAAAGTCGAAGAATCTGGGCTAGAAAGGGGGAAGACAGAATACGGTGGGATGCTGCACCGAACGGGGCTTTTTCGGCCAAAATAGGATACAATATGTTAACTTCATCATATGAAACAAATTCAGAGTTGCCTCGAAACCTTTGTTGGAACAAGGTTTGCTTACCGGAAGCTAGGATATTTACATGGGCGGCAGCTCAAGGCAAAATTCTCACAGGAGATAGGTTTATTAAATTGGGTTATCATGGCCCAACCAGATGCCCCTTGTGTCAAGAAGATGAGGAAACTGTGAACCACTTACTTTTAAACTGCAAATTTACATATCAAATGTGGTGTTGGCTATGCACAAAACTGAAGTGGATAACTGTATTTCCTAACACTTTGCTAGAATGTCTAAATTCCTGGCCAAGCAATGAGCATAGCTCCATCTTTGGAGATTTATGGAAAATGAGTCCCTCAATACTAATCTGGGAAGTTTGGAAGGAGAGAAATAGACGTCTATTTCAGGATAAAGAGATGTCGATCCCAAGGCTACAGTGCAAGATAGAGGCAAGCATTGTAGAAAATTTTAATTCATAGCTGATGGAGAAATAAAAGAAATTCAATTTCACCAAATGGGATGCCTGGATTATGAAACAATGGTTTGGAATAAAATCCCCTCCTTTGGCTTGCTCAGGAAATGCAGCCACTGTGGAACAACGCAAAAAGACACAGTGGCTTCCCCCTGAGCCGAGGTGGGCCAAATCAAATTTCAATGGAGCCTCAAAGGGAACCCGGGTCCGTCCGGTGCATAATTAGAACCAGCACAGGTTCGATTATGGGAAAATTAGCTCAGCCTCTAGTAGATGGAACGAACAATGAAGCTGAATTCCAAGCTCTTCTGCTTGGACTCAAACTCAGCAAGGAATTAGAAATAAAAAATTTGATTATCGAAGGTGATTCAACATTAGTCATTAATGCTCTAAGGACAAGATAGATTCACAATTGGAAACTAGGGGTGTATTTGGAGGCGGCAATAGAGCAGCTAAGCAATTTTGAGCAAGTAATGATAAATCACACTTTAAGGGAAGGAAACACGGAAGCAGATCTCCTATCTAATTTGGGAGTAGCTGGACCCAGTTTTAAAGAATGCCATTTAGAGTAACTCCCAGTGGGTGGTAGGGCCCCCCCCTGCCCCTCATTTGGTCACTTGGAATTCAGGGTGGACATGAGGTGGTAGTTGGGTCGGATACGGTTCTAGCGGATGTGGCATTGCCATGTCATTCCAAGTCTTATCAAATAGCCAAAGGGAGGAGCAGGGATTATTTTAAGTTTTTCGATCTTGAAAATAACGGTGACACTGGTGCATGACAGGGGGTATGTATGGCATAGTTTACAAAGCGCCATCTCTGTGACACGTAGAGCACGACAATCATAGAAATGAAAGCTGAATGGTCGGGTGGCAACTCACTTCATTCGAAGTGATAATGGCATGTAGTTGAAAGGATAGAGGCCGTAGAAAATCTTCATGGCAAGGACGATATGTTAGCTCTGCCATTATTCAAATTTGTGTGCGGAGGCCTGACTGAACATCTCACGGGTTTATTTAATGATCTGATGAAGTCATTTTCAAAGCTATGTCTTTGAAATTTGGTATTGTTTTTTGTTTCTGTGTAGGGAACGACTGCCAAAGCTTTACAAATGGCGAGGACAACGAAGTCAAAATTCATCATTCATATTTCGGTGGAAGGATTGGAAAGTTTTGGTGTCGACACACCAATCTCTTTGGTAGCCACGGAGAGGCAGATAGCCTTTCGGGAAGTAACGAACCAAAGATTAAAGAGAATTATGCTCTAAGATGATCCGGTGTCAATAGTTGTTGTCAAGATGGTCCTAGGCAAAGAACACTTGGAAAGAAAACAATTTGCCAGAGATAATGCTCATATCTCCTCTCGGTTTCTCGCAGTGCTTTTGGACCTGGAAACCCTGAAGGCGGAGGCTAGGGAGATGATGGTGCGTCTATTCCATGATGACTTGCTTGGAGGTTTAGAGAAAACATTAAAGGCGGCCTTCATAGGCAAAGGTATTCCGCGCCTTACAGACTTGGCTCTCCTATGGGAAACGGATGATGCTGTCAAAGTCTTCCCTTTCGTCTTAGACATCAAAGGGCCCGCATTGTCGAGGCACATAAAGTTAGCAGATGTGGCTGTGGATTTCTTGAAGAGAAAGTTGAAACTGGTGTCAGAGGAGGGATTGGAATGGATGGAAGGTTTCATAAGGTTTGCAGAAATAAACGGTTTTATGTAAGGCTTGGTCTCTATGGTTGAAGTTTTCACAAGTTTTTTAGTTATTAGCTTGTCAAATTTTGGTGGAATTTAGCATTAGTAGATAGTAAATATCATCTTAAGCTGGATGAGGCTCGACCTCCGACCCAAATATTTTGTATCTATGCTTATAGTGGCTAGTTTTATGATGCTTGCAACGAGACTGTAATGTTAAAATGATGATATTATGCTCCGGCTGGGAATGTTTTTTGTTCAGCTACACGTCCAGGATGGACTTCTTATACCTGCTTAGCAAATGCTTGTATACTTTTATAATATCAATATAAAAACTACCTTGCGTATCAAAAAAAAAAAAAAAGATTACCAATCTGAGTATTTATTTAATTCTAGAAAAATCTATCATAATTAATTCTAAAAATATTAATACCTATAAATATATATATAAATACATATATTAACCATATAATATTTATATATACATTTATATATATTTTTTAAATATTAAAACTAAAATTCATGACATGATTTATGAGCTACCTCGGACAACGAATGAATACATAGTCACCCGTACACAGAACAAAATTTATTTTAAAATATAAAAAAAAACAATTAAAAACTATTAAATAAAAAAGGGAAGCTGGATTTCCCATAAAGGAATACTATTTTTCCACATATGCAGAACAAAGAGCTTGATTTTCGATGAAAAACCTACATTCACAAGAAATAAAAAATAAATATAATAATCAAATTTAATTTAATTAAAATTATACTTTTTCGGAAGCTTATAATAAGGAATACATACTTACAAAAAAATAAATTAAATGAACTTATTTGATCCCCCAAAAGGTAAATCAAAAGTGGTTTTTATAAGCATTTTGATAGGTGTAAAGGAGACTTTGTTATAGGTATGGTTTAAAACTAGTGGGGTTCTATCCAAGGGGGCTTGGTCTAAGGTGGTTTGATCAAACCTTCTTCAATTGGAATCCTTTAAATGGAACTTTTCAAGGCTTAAATCATTATATTTTCTAAAAATATGTGATTTCAGCAAAAATCAGGATCTCCTAGAAAGTGTAAACTACCATTGCGGCAGCACCCCGAAGCAAGATGTAAATGTTAGATGTTGAATTTGTATTGCTGATATGTGGTTTTCATTAATGTCAACACTATTAGCATTGGTGATTCTAAAGGTTGTATATGTCGAGGAGATTGAGAAAATTGTAATAAATATATTGCAGGTAGCTAGTGAAGCTGAGAAGGTTAGAGTGTTGGAAAGTGTTGTAAGTTGATAATCAGAAGGTGTGCATTAAAGGGTTTGTTGTTGAGTCTATCTAGTATGTTTTCTAAAAGTTTTAGTGGTACGCATCAAGATTTGAGAAAGTTATGAAGTTTTGTGTTCCTACAGTCATTTTGTTACTATAGTAGGTGTTCTTGGAAGAAGAGGATGAAATTATGGCAATTTCAATTGTTGTGCATGTTCCTGTGACATTCATGGATGAGTCTAGATCGTTCTCTATCCTTGTTGTACGTCTGCATTGTTTTGTGTGATCGTGATCAGAGACTTTTTCGATGTGTGCTCAAGTTTTCATGTTCTTAGCCGACATGATGGTGGTAGCATGTTGTGGATCCATGAGGATTAATCTTTTATTATTTGGCATGTTCGAAAGTGTTTATTTGGGTCCTCACTATGTTGTGACCGACTTGTGTTGGTGCACATTAAGATTTATTTATGCATTGAGGCCGACAGTTGTAGTTTATTCTTTATTTGTGGCCGACATAGTAGTTGATGTAAATTCGTGTAGCGAATATATAAGAGCGATTGTTTTCCTCGTTTTTAGGAAAAATGTTGCAGTCCCTCAAGAAGAAGGCCATCAATGGCGGGGCAAAGCATTGCACAAGCTTCATTGTAGCTTTGGCTCACTTGTGGCATGCCAGGACCTCTGCATTAGAAAACATGGTTGTTGCTGATGTTTCAACAGTTCAGTTTGTCATGGACATAAGGTCAGTATGTGCTTAAACAACATAATCTAAGCTTTAATTTGTTTAAATGGTTCATTTGAAATCACACTAATAAATGTGTTCTATTATAAAAACTAGTGCAATATCGGATGAGCCACCCTAAGATCTAATATTCACAGTTCATAATTGTAAAATAAATTTCTAAATTCAATTGCTTATCAATGATATTCATCTCCAACATTTCAAATCTCGCCAATAGATGTCAAATATACTGATATGATTTGAAATATTGAAGATGAATATTATTGATAGTTGAATCCAGAAGCTCACCTTACAACTATGAACTACCAACACAACCTTCCTACTCTTTGAATTACTTGCATTAATAATATAATGGATCTGTATGTAAATGGGATGTTATCAGGTCCAAGATGAAGCCCCCTCTTCCTCGGTAGTTCGCAGGCAATGCAACATCTATAGCCTATGCCAAGGCAACTTCCAAAGAACTGCAAGAGCAACCATTTTCCCACACTATGAAAAAGTTGTAGGAAGGCATGGACAAACTGACGGATGAATATCTAAGATCCAGAATAGACTGGTTGGAAGTAAATGATGGAGTGGCATGCTTAGAGAATGGATTTCTGGTGACATCATGGTGCCATATGGGATTTGGGATTTCTTTATTAAAAAAACTTTAAACATAGAACCCCAAAAACGAAAAAGAATATCTGCCATTAATACAGACGCAGATTTCGAGAATATAAATTTTCAACAAAGAATTTTTGGCAGTATATTTGATTCAACAAATGTATATTTATATTTTATATACTATATGCAAACTCATATAATATATAAATATATATATATATTTACCAAAATTTATAAGACTGGTAAAATTGAAGAAACTACTAAAAAAACCAGTAATAAGAAAATTAATTATATTTCCAAAATATCTTCAAAAATTCAAAAGATGTTAATTTAATTTCTTCCAATCCATCCTTTCAGATTTTTAAATATTTTAACAAAGAACTTTGAATAGATCTAAATTTTGTTTAATTTTCAATGAGGGTTTAATACGAAGGTTTGAGTTTGAAGCACAGATCCGAATGATTTCAAAGGTAATATTTCCATATTAAATCCTAAATGTTTGAAGCACAACAAACATTGAATTTTCAACAATGAATCCACGAATTTTGTTTACTGAATAATTTCCTATAGTAACTTTATCAAATTTTCACAAACCATTAAATTGAAAATTGAATTAAACAACAAGTACGAAACCTGGAATCTGAAGCTACAGAAGAAGATGAAATTTCTTTGATACAAGCCTCCTCCAAGAATTTCCTTGAACGTGCTACGAATCCAATCCCAAAATCCAACAACTGATTCAAACCCTTCTTGTGCAAATTCTCCAAAAAATTTCAATCCTCTGAAAAATGAATCCTTCCAAAACTTCTCTCTTCTAAAATTGAAAACATGCATTCACATAAAACCCAAAAAATATCTAATACAACCCTAATTCCCTTTTCCATGCAAAGTAGAGAATTAGATATTTCTTTTCTTTTCTAATTTTTGAAAACCCAAATTGAATTTAAAATACAATTTCAATTTCCTTTCAATTTCTTATGATTTAATTTAATTTAATTTAATCCAATAAACTTAATTAATCAATTTTAATTATTTAATAACTAAATTAAACCCTTTTGAGATTAAAATTTAATTAACTAAATAAATTAAAATTAAATTTTATTATAAACTTTTAAACAAACATCAAAGCATAATTTTAATTTAATATTAAAATAATCACTACTCTTTCCAATGCAATTATTCTAAACATTAATCTAATAATAATGCATCTAATAATTCATATAACATTAAATCAAGTAAACATGACTTACAAAACAAGACTATCGACACACTAAGGCTAGGGCATAGACCTGACACATGTTACCTAGCTACTATCTCCCTTTCAACTTAACCGTTGGATTGACACACTCAAACCCGTGAGACCAGGTGGAGTCGATGTCATGTACTTGCAACCTGAAACCAAGTAAACAACATAATACAGTATATCCAGCATATAATACACACCGTGAAGAAGAAATCACAGATTCGCAGGGTGCTTGCAAGCGAGTGATGCAAAATTGTCCTCTTCACCAATCCACTCATCAAAGACTGACTTTACATCATAATCAATAATCACATAATAACAATATCTCATGCTATCTCTACTAACATCATTAATCCATAATGCATGTAAAAAAATAATCAGATAACCACATCGCACAATAATCATTGTCGCTCAATAGTAGCGATCAAAACACAAACAACAAGGTGTGTCTAGTATAATAGTAGTTGCATCCCAAACATAGCATAAAGCAAAACAACAAGAAGCAAAATAGAGGGGTATTACAGTACTAGTACTTGAAATTTCAAGTTACAAACCATTTTCTTAAAAAAAAATTAAGAAATTAGAAATATTTCCAATCATAAAAAAATGCATAGCTCAAAACTAGACATCATCATAGATATAACGAGTTTTAATTTTGTCAAAAAAATCTAAAAAATAATTCATCAGTCATATTACTAGTCAGATTTTCTCTTGTTTTTTTCATGGATTTGTGCTTGCAATCCCAAGGCTAAGGGTTGGGTTTCCAAGCCTAAACAACCAAAATCATAGGTTTTAAATTTTAAATTTTATAATTTAAAATGCATTCCCATTCTGAAAAGGAGTGGGAATATGATGTAAATAGAAATGGGTACCCATTTTAAAAATGGGTAGCCACTAAATTAGGTGCCCATTTAAAAAATAAAAATGGATACCCATTTCATGTGGGTATAAATTTAGGCTTGGGAGCTTGATCTTAAATGAGTACCCTTTTCTACAAAATGGTACCCATTTTTGTTGGAATTTTCTCAAGCTCAATATTTCCACTAAAAGTGGACCCATAAGCTTACGCTTACCTAGGGTTTGGAGAATATTTTGGGTTTTTCAATGTTGTTGAGAGTAGTTTAACTAGTTTAATGTTTCCCCTACAAATCCTCTAAATAAAACGAGTTCTTCACTCTCATGTTGATGGAGATAAAAAATAGGTAGGGTGGGAGATCTTCATGTAAATGCCATAGATTCAAATATGGCTTATAAGTTGAGAATGTAGGTAATGAGGAATGAGGTTTTTCTTAGGGAAGGTGACAAGGATTTTTCAATACACAATGCCTTAGAGAATTTGAACAAAAGTATTTTTGAAAATAATCAATAATGACTAATACTTGATGGGAGCCATTCACACTCCATTTTATACCATAATTTATCCTTTTTTCATATACCATTTAACCCATTTTCATATTCCATTTCCAAGCATAGGTTCAGTCACTATTGAGCCATAATATGCTCGCATTATAACATTCACATGTTATAACAAAAGTGTGCTATAATGTGCTCATTTTATAACATGAGTGTGTTTTAATGTGAGCTTACTATAACATGATCAAGTTACAACACAAGTGTGTTATAAAATGAGTGTGCTATAACACACTCACATTTTAACATGAGTGCATTCTAACATGATCATGCTATAATGTGATAATGTGATAATTCTTCCAAGAAGAAAAAATGCCTCTCTCTTTCACTTCCCATATCTCTCGACCTCCTTATATATCTTACACTCTCCCTCTTCCTCAAACTATATACATGAAATAAACATATGTTATGTTTTCAATATGTTTTACAATAGTTTCGGATCTCTAGGATTTATAATTTATAGATTCTAGGTCTTAGATGATCTTGTAATTTCTTAGACTTAGTCAACTTTTATTAATCAACAAGCTCATATCACCTTGCAGTTGTTTAAGGGTAGTTGTAACTATTCAAAATCATAATCAAACCTCTCCTTAGATACATATTTATATCTCTCCCCTCACCCTCTCTCTACATCTCCCTCCCTCTCCTTCCCTCTCTCTCTCCTATACCTCTAGATATCTATATATATCTCTCCCTCTCCCCCATATCTCTACCTCTCCCTCCATCCTTCTCTCTCTACTCTCTATCTTGCCTCTCTCATTGTCCCTCTAATATATATCTCTCTATATTTGTCACCCTCCCCTCTCTCTCTCTATCTCTCCCTACCTAATATTTATCTCACCTCTCTCTCTTTTTTCCCCTCTCTATATATATTTGTATCTCTCCCTCCATATTTATCTCCACCTCTCTCTCGCTCCCTCTCTCCCTCTCTCCTCCCCCTCTCTCTCTCTCTCCCTATCTTTTTGTATCTCTCTAGATATCTTTCTAAATATCTCCTTCCCCCTTTCCCTCTCTCTCCAACTACCTCTCTCCTTCCCTCCTTTCCTCTTTGCTTCTCTCTATCTCACCTCTCTCTCCCTATCCCTCTAGATATCTCTCTCTCCCCCCTCTCCCTCTCTCTACCTACCTCTCCCTCACTCCCTCCCTTCATATCTCTCCCTACCTACCTTTCTCTCTCTCATCCTTTGTCTCTAGAGGTATAGGGAGAGAGAGAAGAGAGAGGTATATATTTAGAGTCTTGAGGATTCTTTTGAATAGTTACAAATACCCTTAGACAACTGCAAGACGATAGGAGCTTGTTGATTATTGAATTTTAACTAAGTTGAATAAATTATAAGATCCTCCAAAATGTAGAATATGCATTATAAGGAAGTAAATATCCATATGTAAATGTCACCTATACTTAAATTTTTATTTTATTTATAGTGTGAGGAAGAGGGAGAGTGTGAACTACATAAGGAGGTAGTGAGATGGGAAGAGAAAAAAGTATTTTTTCTTCTTGAAAATGAAAGTGCACTATAACACACTCATATTATTATCTTCTTCAGGTATTGTAGCGTTGTAAATTGTCACCCATGACAATTTCACATTTTTTTTCTCCCCCTTAAGTGCATGAACCTAATTGTACACCTAATTTCCTAAATTATGCACTTTGAGGCCCAATTTATCATTTTTTGACAGATTATAAGTAGAAAACTAATGCATTCATTAAATGATATTTTATCCCCGGCACCTCAAGTCTTACAAAATAGGGCTGGGACATAGTCACCTAGGGCGACTTAGTCTCCCCATTTTGACTCCAAAATTGAATATGTTGGAGTCGACATTTTATTATTTGAATTTCAAATGTCAAATATTGACTATCGAGATTTAATTTTTGGGAAATTAGAATATTTGTATATAAATACCTAGTCATTTCATCATTTGAAAACTAAGTGAAGAAATATAACAATTATTGGAAATCAAAAGTACTATCAAGAAATCAAGAAAGTCAAGAGTAGTCAAGAGAAAATTTACTACAACAATTCAACATCAAAACATCATGTCAAATTTTATGTGAGTTTGTTAATGTTTGAATGTTTTCATATTGTTTTTGAGATCTAACCCTTTTAGGTCTTCAAGCAAATCAAGCAAGCAACAATCAAGCCTTGAGGAGATGTGCATGACTTCAATCCTTCAAAGAAGCCATTGAAGGGTGGTGATTTGCATTCCATTGTTGATTCATCATTCCTTTTTATCATTTAGCTTATCCCTCAAAAGGATAGGCTCTCTATATTGGCTTTGCCATTGTGAAAGTGGAAACACTAACACGAGGTTTGAATAATGCAAGCCCCTATATGGCACAACCCTTCCTCTCTCTTTCAATGTGTAGGTTTCAAATATGAAGAAAATTGGGAGAATTTTGAAGGTCAATTATTCATTATTGCAATCAAATCCTACACCTTGATAACAAATGAAAACTCAGTTACATCAATATCCGATAATGCGACAAGTGGAAAAATAAGGCTTTGATCCAACCCTAGGGGGTTGTGTAATTAATTTTCAAGTTTCTCAACTAGGAAATAGTCGCCCCAGGAAACTTGGTCCTTGATTTTCAGCCCAAAAATCATATCACAGGAACACAATACTCTGCTCAATATATTTCTGAAGTCTAAATTTTTTTGTGACTTTCTGGATCTATTGTTTTTACATCATAATAGTCATTTGCATCATTAAGCTAGTTGAATCATTGCATTTCATCCTTAGTTCATTTCAAATTTGGTCAAGGGTAGGTTGAATCACCTCTTAGGTTGTAAGTCGGTCATATATATTTTCCAAATTCATCACACCCCTGCTACCTAAATCCCTCTAAATGAAATTTTAGGAAGAGCACCCCATTGAAATCCTAGGGTAAAGCCCAAGGGTTTCACTTTTCCCCCATTTTAGGAATTTACAACCCTTAGGGTTGGATTTTCCTTGGACATCCAACCCAAAGGGTTGGGTGTATATTTCCATTCCCACATGTGTGTTATTTTTTAATTTTTAAAAAATGACACAATCTTGAGCGTGTTCTCCATCAGGTTTGCATGTCTTTCAATGCTAAGTTAAAAAAACAACATAGTAATGTTAATCTCCCTCTTAGGTTTTTAACCATGTAATTTTTTCTATGTTTCAATTATGTTAATATAGGTTTTGATCTTTAATTTATTTTTCAGTGTCTCCATTTTTCATCAAAAACCTACATATCCATATGTTTGGGTTTATTTTTTACCCAATCATCAAAATATTACATTTTTACTAACTAGACTATTATTTACATATTAAAAAAAAATTGATTTTTCGATTAGTTTCTAAAATTTTTAAGGGGGAACACACTTTATATTTTGTTTTTTAGGATGTGTCCACTTTGGAAATTACTAAAAAAAAACTATTAATAAATAGCATAAAAATCAAGGATGAACTACATGGTGTTAGCATGAAATACAAGAAAAAACTTAACACTTTAGGGGGGGTACACCAGATGTTATGTTATGTTTTTTCTATAAAAAAAAGAGCACTTTGTGTGGCCCCTTATTTAAACCCCTTAATCTCCACCATTTAAATAAAAAATAGTAGTTTAGAAAGTAAATTCAGAGCGCTACAACTCTTGTTCTTGTTGCATCTTTGAATTTTGAGCATAACAATCTTCAATTTCACATCCAAAGTCAAATTTTCTTGATTTTAGGAAAGAAGTGGCCACTTAAGACCCCCTTTTAGTCTTGCATCTCTATGCATGTGTCAAAAATTAGCCTAAGTTAAGGGAGTGGGATGGGAAAGATATATTTTCTCATGGTATTAAATAGATAATTGGAATTGTATACATAGCCACTATAAGGGTTTGCAATGTGGTAATGGGGAAACAATCCTAGAAATATTTGAACAAATAAAAATACATGAATATATACATATAGTAACACATTTATGGAATAAAAACTAAAACTATAGACATTGGAGGGGAGAAGAAAATAAAAGATACATCATAATATCAGACACATGGTGACACCTTTCTTAGTAATATGGTTTGAGGTACATACAATTAATTAGAATTAGAAAGGTTAAACCAAACATGTCAAATAATTCAAATTACAGTGTATCCTTAAAATACAGTGATAAAATAAGGCTTGTGCTCCATAGTTTCTCAAATTTGGAATGAAAAACTATTTTAGTTGTATTCTTATCGAACTTTCTTGTTTCATGTTTCTTAAATTGATTTCTATCTACCCTTATTTATTTCTATATTAAAGATTCTTATGAGTCAATCCTATAATAGAGAGTAATTAGTGAGCTCTACTTCACCATATTTGTTAGGAATTGATTTAGAAGTACTTAATAGATGAATATGAGGGAGTGTAGTTAGATTAAGTCTACCAAATTTGAAGAACATCATCCATGGATTATTGAAACCTAATCAACTTCCTAGGATCATTTTGTTTGCAAGATATCTAACCCAAATGACTTATTAATAAAAAAATTATGCATTAGAGAGGCTAGTTGCATAGGGTCCTTAGGATTGACCAAGCTAGAAGGTATTATGCATACTCTTGTTGGGCCACATATTCACCATGATCATATTTTACATTTTTATTCTCAATGATAATAGTATAACATTACTCATGGGAAAATCATTAAAAATGAATCCCAATGGACCAAGCCACATGTGATCAATAATGTAGGGTAGTGATGTCACACTCTAATACATCAACAAATAAACCTAATTGATGAGTACTCTACTACAGGGATAACTTTAAGAAACCCCCCCCTCAGCAAAGGTGTAAAATCCTGGTGAATCTTTCCTTTTATTTGAAAAAATTATTAATTTTCCCTAGCGAATATTATGCACATTATTCAAAAATTTGTAAAATCTTGGCAAATCTTAATGAATAATTGGTAAAAAAAATAATCACACTGGCAAATCCTAGTGAATAATTAGTAAAACAATTAATTAAAATGGAAAATCTCTCCTTTAAAAATTTCCATAGTTGGTCGGCGCAGTTCCCCCATATTTTTTTGTTTTTTTTAATATTGAAGTAGGGGCCCGGGGGCAGCAGCCATCGGCGGGGTCAAGGGGGTAGAGCCCTCTTGTGGGGGTTGAGGGGGCAACGCCCCATCACGGGGTCTGGGAACAACAAGTTCATTTCATGAGTGAATATCGGCATGAGTGAACATCATCGGTGGGACACTTAGGGATGTCCTGTCGATACAATGATTTTATATGCACTTAGTGAATTTCGTGACTTTATTTGCGCATGCTTTTTAAAAAGGTTGTTGAATCCCAAAATATTTTTTGGGCCACATGATCAAATATAATCGTGTGGCCCAAAACAAATTTTGGGCCTCAACAACCTTTTTAAAAGGCACGTGCAAATAAAGTCACAAAATTCACTTGCAGCCATTTGATTAAAAAGATAATCGATGGCAATAAATAATAAACCTATTCAAGGCTAAAATATCCCTAAAATGAAATGGTAAACTATTATTAGTGGCGATATTTCCCAAAAATTAATTATAAGAATATAAAATTACTGGCGAATATAAGTAATATTTGTATTTACAGTATAAAATATTGGCAAATCAGTTCCAATGACGTGTCATTTAAAAATAAAGCATTGGAGAATTAATCGAGACAAATTTATTATTTTGTAAAAACCTAGCGATTCAATATCCTTTCTAGCTTGTATTATTCGCCATTTTTGGAGGTCCCAATTTCAAATATTCGCCAATTGGTGAAGATTCACCACTAAATTTTTCCCTGCTCTACTAGCTAACTTATATGAAGGGTCACTATACTCAAATAGCTACTAGAAGGTGAAGGTGACCAATATAATTATGACTCAGATGTAAATGCATGAGATAAAAAGTATATTAATGAATTGGCGGTCCTAAACAACCTAGGATGATCTACCTAAATACAATTCATATGCTAAAACTTGAGAGGTTTGGAATGCAAGTTGATGGGATAAGAAAATAACATTCATATTTCAAGAAATTGTCTTATGAAGCAAGAGATTCAAAATTTAAATAGGGAGTAATGGTATGTAGATGCAATCCATTCTAATGGATAGTACCATGTATAAGGCATAATTTGGGGAGTACAAGGACTAACGAAATGGAATATGACCATTTTCTAAGGTGATGATAGAGTAGATCTAGGTGATAAGTTCTAGGTTAGGGTTAGTTAATTTACAAAGTGATGTAAGTTAATTGATAAGGTCACATAAATTCAACATACACAAAAGTGAAATAAAATAAAAGTTAAAGGTATATGATATGGCATTCAAACAAAAAAACATGAAAAATATCATTCAAAATATTCAAAAAATGAAAATAGCAGATACTGTCACATTTAATCTAAAAAGATGTAATTTGATTCTTCTACATTGACAAAAATAAGAGAAGGTGGTAGAATTGTTAAACAATGATTAAAAAATAAAATTAAATCATGAAAAGTGTTTCTATGTCAGAGAACACATATATGTATGGTAGAATATAACATGTTGATTGAGAATCATGGGATCCACATGAATTTTTACCATTTTTAGAATTTTACTTCTCCAAAAATGCACTCATGCTATAAAATGCTTGTGTTTCTTGGGTATTTAAAAACCTTGGATTTTGTTTGGCATCTAACTCAAATGGATAGACTTACATGTCAATTCTCAAATGTTTTTTTTTATAAATTATAAAAAAAAAAACTAAATCTTGAGCATGCTCTCCATTAAATTTTCACATTTTCAATGTTGAGATGAAAAAACACCACAATAATGTCAAGATCTCTCTTACCTTTCTAACCATGTAATTTTTTCTACATTTTGAATATGTTAAGGCTTTAATCTATAATTTTTTTCTAGTTTCTCCCTCTTTTATCAAAATCCTATGTCTAATATTTTTTGTTTCATTTTTTATCCATATTCATCTAAATTTGAAACAAATTATTTTTTTACACTTGAGATTCTATTCTATACACATTAAAAAAAAATCAATTATTTTCCAAAAACATTATGGGAGAGCATACTCAAATTTTCATTCTCAAGATGTTTCCACTTTAAAAATGAGTAAAAATCACATATTCTTTTAAAAATTTGCAAACAAAATAGGCATAAATTATTAGGATTAAGGTGTCATCTCCCTTGTAAATTTTATGCAATATTGTATGGTTCCATCATCCTTAGAAAGTGTGCCTAGGCACTTAGGGTGTATTGAGAAAATAATTTGTGATACTATATTCTCACAATTTTTTGTAATACATTCATAAGGGATGAAGGTTTCCACTAGTAATGGTAAAGGTAACTTATGCACATAAATATTTAATTGATTCTTTCTCAAATGTGGGCACTTAGAATGTGATAATAAAAGACAAGTGAAAAGGAAAAAAGGTGAATGTTGGGCTTCATTAAGTGGGAGATTGGAAAGAGGCAACAAGTGTCTCTTTTTATTCCTTCATTTGTGGAATTTCATGTGATGTTTCATTTCCACATTTGGGCACCTAGGTTGGAGGGACTTTTTTTGAACCAAAACCTTTGTCCTTACAATTCCTAGTAGAAAAATCAAAGGATGGGATCTTTGGGATGAAGATTCATCTTGTGGTTCCAAGTTTGGTGCATAAGACCTCTTTACAACTCTATAAATTGAGCTCCTTGAATGTGGAAAAAGGGTGAAATAATTGAAAGTAGAGTTATATTGTAGGTACAAGAACCTAATAAGGAATATATTGGAGAAAAAAGAGGTTGTTCACAAGAGTTTCTTGTTGAATATTCAAGATACTGAGAGGGGGGGTGAATCAGTATCCTCCCAAATTCATTGAACAAACACCATCAAATACTTTAATGTATATAACAAAGAAGAACAAGAACAAAGCATGAAATCACACAACAAATGAACACCAAAGTTTTACGTGGAAAACCTAATGAGGGAAAAACCACGGTGAGGATTAGCTCACAATATTTAGTTATTCCAATACCGAATACAAAAGAGGCTCACTACCAAGTACAAAATCTCACTGCTTACAAGGACTCACTATCCAAACAGGGAGGCTCACTACCTAAAAATGATTATAAAACAAAATGGCTTACATCCAAAAAGTGAACTGATAGGTTTACACCACAAGTGTAGATTCAGTTCCTTTAATGCTCAAAGTATTCACATGCCAACAAACTAATCTTCACTCTTCTACTCACACACTTCACATATCCAACACACACACTTACTCAATTCATCTACAAACCATCCTATATATATATATATCTAATATATCCACACACATCATTTAGGTCAGCCTAATTGGATGCATTACATATTTACAACAAGGTAACTAACAGCTTCATACAAAACTTCTCTGAAAGTAATTTAATCGTGTGGTATGCAATATTATGTCTGTTGGATCAAAGCTAGGTCGCACATATATCTGCAATGCATGTTAAATCATTAATTGATTAGTAAGGCGGCCATGAATAAACCTAATAACAAAGTGCAATTACTAAACCGATTCCAACTCACCATCCAATCAAATGAACATATGGGAATGCATACATACATGCTTCTAGTAACCATAAACCTTTTTCCCAAAACCTTAAACAACGATAATCACCAAAGGGAAAATGTAGACCAAAACACCGAACCAAGCACCGGAGGATGTAAACTTGTTCTACATACTGGTTCATGGTACCAAACCAATTTGATAGCATAAACAAAATGGTAAAATCAATGACAACATATAAACTAATCTCCATTCTTCCAATAGTCTCCCCCTTTGTCATTGATGGAAACATGTGCCAAAAAAAAAGTGTATCCAAGATCTCTCCTCTACATTTTCTCCAAATCTCTCCCCCTTTGACATCAATGGCAAAGGGTGACCAAAACAAAAAAAGGATGTAAACATGGTGATATTCAAAATTGCAAAATTCCAACTTTTCCAAAAACTTCCAAAATCTTCCAAACATTCAAAAAAATTAAAGCTTAAAAACCTTTCAAAATTCCTTTTTTGATCATTGATTCAATTTTTTCTTCTCACTTTGTTTAGTTTCCCTCTTACTCTTTATTTTCTCTCCTCCTTTTGTTGTCAAAACAAAACAAAAACAGAAATTTGAACATTCGGGATTCAAGTAAAAATGACACTCTTCACCTAAAACACCTTCTTGTATCTTTCTTTGATAGATGGTAATATCTTCTTCCAAGAAAATACAATAGAATCTATTCTCGTGGATATGTTTTCCAACAAAGCCAACACTGTGAAAGAAGATGACCAATATGTGGATGAGCATTGTCTTTCACAATCTTCTACATCAGTAAGTAGTCCAGAAAGATGGTCTAACCAAACCTCAACAATCTCCTTAACAAGCCAGAAGGTTTTCACCACATCTTCTCTTTGTATTTGCATAATGATCAACTCTGTATTTTCAATTCACTAAATCTCAGTCTGTGTTTCCCTTCTTTTTCTTCAAAGATATCAAATTTCTTTCCAATGTTGTTTACCTCAGATTCAATTGCTTCAATCCTACTTCTAAAATTTTCAATTGCAGCAGGCCACCAGAGACAATACTTGTATATATCTGAAATTTCTTTGATGCATTTCTTCATCTCATTAGTAAGTTCGGATAACCTCTGCTTAGCTTTAGTACATATCTTTTCAACCATGACTTCTAACTTACATCCTTCCAGACCTTCTAGTAACATTCTTTCTTCACAACCTCAACTAAATTATCTGGCAAAGAGTAAGAAACAATTGATACATCAATACCTTTTCTAAGAAGATACTCAACTAGAACATCGTTGATCTTAAGTTTGTCCACTGGAGAGGATGCATTCCATAGTTCACCAATTTTATTCATCTTTCCCTTAACTAACATTGACTAGATGTCATTTGGATCAGAGGATTCAGATCCAAGTTGAGATTCTTCTTCATTTTCCTTCTCTTTCGGAATGATAATGATGTCTTCAGTGATATTTTTTCTTTTCATGGATTCTGGAGGGGAATCACTAATGAAAACTTCTAATTATTTTGTTCCAAAGGATGAACCCTCCTCAAATCAACTATACATAACCATATCGGAGCACACATCTTTCTGCAAAGATAAGAAAAATTTCTTACAAGAACTTGCATTATCTTCCAAGCCTTCCAGATATTTGTAAGTGTGTCTTCCAACGAGAATCCTAGATTCCCACTTAACACCTTCCTTTCCTGGTAGCAAGTCCAAGAAATAGAATACCAGACATGTGAGTAAGGACCCAAAGCGGAAAGGTTATCCTTATACCAATGAAATTCGTACATTTTCGATGAGATTTTTCCAGAATCAAGCCACACAGATCAAATTGCTTATTCTCCTTCACCATTTTATGCACCAGATACATGACAATAGCCGAAGTAGAGCCATCTCAATTTCTGAAATACATTTTATAGGAAACGCCATATACAACATACCTCATGACGGGGTCAACAATAGTGTCTATCAACAATGCTCGAGGATCTTTGTCAATTCCTGTCAGCTCCTCTAATTCTTTGTATTTTATGATTTTCTTTCCAAGAAGGTCTCCAATGCTACATAACTCGGTGAAAGCCTCGATCACTTCCTTCATAACGAGATAGGATTTGTCTAACATAATGCTACCATCCTTGAATTTACTCAAAATAAACAAGATGAATTCGCTATCAATAGTCCAAGGGAATTCTCCCCACAAATCCAAACCTAGGGTTTTTATGTTCTATAAGTCATTCAAATCTAACCCTAATTCCATTTTATTTATCTTTTGATGATCGAATTCTTCCAATTCGACTCCCTTTAGCCTCAGTGGGATATTTCCACTCGATCCTTTATTAAGAGATTCCATTGAAGCACTTCAATTATTCAAATTCAACAAAAGCTTCTTGTTTTACCTTCCTCTGTATGGACGAGCGAAAAACTCGTTAATTGATCTTGATTGTTCCAATGATCTCTCAGAATTGCTCCAAATTGCTTTAGAAATTCTCCAAGATTATTCCAAGTCGCTCTTTGAATTATTCAAATGCTTAAGTGATCAAAATGATTTGAAAATTTTGCTTTATACACCATCACTTCGCCCTAATTCACATTAATTGCAAAAAACTGATAAATACTTTCTTCCATTGCACTGAGAAACTCTAATTCACTTTTTAAAAGAACATTCTTGCATTTTTTCTTCTAATTTCTTTTGCATAACAACTGTCTATTCATTCCTTACAACATATCTTTGTGCTAGCATCTAACACTCCTTCATTCCAAAGGGTTTAAGTAATTTTCTATTAAGGCTCCCCCCAAGACCATGCTAGGTCTAGTTCCCAGAGGAATCATCTATACCGGATGAGGGCATAGATACATCAATAGCCTCTGATTCTTCTTTCTTCTTTCATATCTTGCTCATTTCTTGATTAATCTCATATTTTCCAATCTGTTTCACAGGTTCATCATCTTTTACCAAAGCAAACTTCTTTTCCTTTTTACTTTTGCACACTTTTGAAATATGTTTTAGTTTTTTGCAATTGTAGCAGACAACATTTTTTTGACTTGCTTGACTTCCATTAGCCCTTGATCTGCACTGATTTTCTTTATGTCCAAACTTTTTATAGGTATAGAAATACCCATTAAAGGATTGACTTATTCTACCTCCATTAAACCCATTCATCTTCTCAGTTATGAATTCACCAGCTTAATGTCCAATCTTTTTGCATGCATATCATTGTCCAAAGAAGGAACCAGAAAACCGATTCATCCTACTCATGCACTTAGTTGGCCTATGACCAATTTTATTACATGAAAAACGAAAACCATTGAATGATGGGTACCTTTGAGAATTTGGTTGTCTGATAAGTGGTCTTCTTCTTGAATTTCATTTCTGCTTCACTTTATCTTGAGTCTTTTGATTATTTACTGGATTTGAGTTTTGCATATTTTCACTAGCTTCATTACCTAAGCCACCTTTGTCTTTAGAAGGTCTTTATCTTGATATCAACTCATCAAGCTTGGTAGAGATTGTCTTGAAATTATCTTCACAAAGTTTTTCTTTCTCCAAATTTTCTTTCAAATTCATCACTTCATGTTCCATCCTTCAGCATACATCAGACTTAAGTTTGTTATCACTATTTTTAGACACTCTATATAAGCATCAATTTGCACCCCTAACGCAAATTCCCCTTTAACCCCTTACACTTTAGAAAACCTAAGGCAGAGGCTTAATTCCACTTAAGCCCGCTACTCATATCACTCTTGGCTCCTGCTTTGTGTGTCGGTGGAGGCATTTCTGTCGGGAATGCCTGTGCGACGCACAGACGTTTGTGTGGTGCACTTATGTCCCTGGAAGATTCCTATGGCTGGAGTCTACTGAGACATTACACTTCCTATTGGAAGTCGAAGTGTAACACCCCTCTTTGGTTGGACGACCCGAATATGTCTGTTTTCATCTTCTTCCTTCATATTCTTCATTCCTTGATCCATTGGGGATCCTCTTGGAAGAAGTTTTGGCAAGATCTTGAGCTGATCTCTTCACATTTTGTCCATTCTTTCAAGCATCCACAATATTTTTAGCAACACTTTACTCTCCATAGAAGCAATCCACTACTCCATCACTCTGATAGCATGAGTGCAGGACAAACACCATGGCAATAGAGGTTTGAGTTCCTCTCATTTTATCCTCCACTAGCCTTGAGCGCTTTGGATGGAGGTGGTAAGCTCCTCTTATCTTCTCTATCATTTGGTTGAGTAAGAAGGTATTTTTTTGTAGTGTCTTTTTTTTGCATAGCTTTTATTCTCTTCTTTATCATTATTTCTATCATTGCAAACTTGGTTGTCCATGGAGGTGGAAACACCAAAACGGGGTTCTGCCTGAGGCAGACCCTTAAACAGCCCCCCCCCAACATTTTTCCGCTTTTCTGTGTGTAGGAGGAGAGACCTTGGAGCAACTTGGAAAGAATGTTGTTGTGTGAAATTGTCTTCACCACCCTTGTGGTAATCTATTTCCTTTATCACTTTCATTTTTATGTTTCACTCTTCTTAATGTTATTATATCGTTCTAGAAACTTCTAAATTAGGTTGGAAGTCCTTTCTTAGGGCTTAAACCTTGTCTCTCTAGTTTTATGTTTGTACGAATTCCAGTGCACCTATGAGATGCCAGCGTGTTGCGTTTTCATCCCAGAACTGCACTTATGTCCTTCAATAAAGACCTACTCGAGACACAGAGTTAACCTTAAAGATTGGCTCGCCTAGTCTCCCTCCAACTCTTGGGTTTAACTCTTGGGTTTGCAGAGTGATCGAAGGACCCAAATTTCTTGTCACTTTCATCTCACCTATCCTAACCTTCCTTTTAACTGAGGTAAGTTAGGGCAGCCATACTGCTCTTGGCCTTTCGTGACCTAGGGCCTTGCAGTGGTTGGTCCCCCTCTCTTACATTTTTGGTGAACCTGACGTGAACCAAAATCTACTCATTTTTAGGTGTTACGAGCTTTTCCTCTTATACCCTTTGGTCGATTATACTCCAATGTGCTGTTAAAGTTTATGAGCATCACAACCCAGTCCACGACCTCTGGGCATATAGTCAGGAGAAGTCTGTGACACCTTTCGATGGAGAAGATGAAGGTCTCTTTTAGTTACACTACTGACCTTTTCTCTGGCTTTGTGGTTGGTTTGGCCACGTAGGAGCATGTATCACAAGGCAAATCTAGATTCCTTGACAAAATTGATCGCATCCCTACCCCTCTAGCATCATCGACCTCCTCATTCGTAGACGAGCATGAGGTCATCCATATCCATTTTGAATATGTCTTTAGCCTTAGTAAAGGTTGGGTGCATTGGAAAATCACCTGGAAAGAAACCCAAAGTCGGCTAGGGCTGCTAAAGTGATCAGTGAAATAAGATATATGGTAGGAAAAGACTAGACAGGCATAGAACTCTTGGCTAGTCTCACAAGTCTAGCTGAAGCGTGTTCCCCTTCAAACCATAGTCACATGGTATAGGGTGGCCTCTTCGAGGAACATGAGAGATATTTGGAAATTTTGATACCTCCTACACTCATATACATGGTTGACACGGTCCCTTTGGTCGTGTGCTCATCACTTCTGAAAACTCTGAAACTATCAAAGTGAACATAAACCCTTTAGGTTTCCACTTCACCCCTTTTTTCGCCTCCGGTGGTGGAGGATTTGGTGGGATGATAGGTGGAGGATTTTTTGGTGTAAACTTTAGAAGTAGAGGTGGTATTGGTGGAGGTGGTACCGATAGGGGTCATGGTGGTGGCCTTCAAAGTGGCAATGGCTCTGGTGAAGGTCACACTGGTGGCAGTGGCATTGGTGGTGGCTCTGGCAGTAGCCACGGTGGTGATCTAGGTGGTGGCTCTAGTGGTGGTTCCAGGGGTCCTATGTCTTCTAATGATCCTATTATGAATACCCTTCTTCAAAAAATGGGGAAGATGTAGAATCAGTTGGCGAACTTGTCCCAGGCCTCGACCCAGCCTATTTTCCAATCCTTCTTCCAAGACAGCCCATTGTCAGTTACAATTCTAGACACTCCTTTCCCACAAGGGATGGAGATTCCTAAATTCAAGAAGTGTGATGGTAAAGGGGACCCACAAACACATGTGTCTACCTTTAATGCCTTATGCACAAAAATTTTCCATCACGATGCACTGATGGAAAAATTGTTCCCTTGATCCCTCAAGGATACAACACTCAAGTGGTATTGTTCCTTGCCTAAAAATTCCATCTTTACATTTGATCAGCTTGTGAACTAGTTCCTATGACACGTCCAAGCCAACATCAGACCGAAGATGACCTTCTTTGACCTTGTTCGATGTAAACAAGGGGATAATGAGAAGATTACAGACTTTATAGCGCGATATTAGACACCCTTTTCACAAATATCGTACGTGTTACCTGACTTTGATGTATAGAAGGTGTTTATAGGGAACTTACAAAGGCCCTAGCAAGATAAGTTCGCCCTCATGAAATACCCTTATTTTGCGTATTTGTGTGCAACATTGCGGGAGTACCAACAGATGATGGTTCAGTTCAAGGGTTCCTCCTCGTGCTCCCATCTTGAAGGGAAGTCTATCATATCGATCCCTGGAAAAGGTAAATTCATTGTGAATGTAGTAGCCGTTGTGGATAACAATGGCCTCAGAAGCAATCAAAATTTTACAAAGTTATCAAAATCTTATTCTTCCATCTTATAAAAGTTGTTGAAGGATAAGATCGTTAACTTGCCAACCCCTAAACCAGATAAGGAACCATATCCTAACTAGTATGAGGCAAATACATATTGTCAGTACCATCAAGTTAATGGGCATGATATCGAATGTTACATGCAGCTGCATCATGAGATACAGGATCACATCAAGGATGGTATTATTCATCTTGATGGGAACAAACAAAACATGAGAAAATCAGTGGCGAAAGCTAACAATGAATTGAAGATATACACAGACCCGTTTCTTTCGCATTCTCCTAACATGATTATCGATCCCTCTTATTTTGTTTCTTACACCGAGGTGTATGTTAACATGGTTACTATTACTCTCTCTCCTCCTCTTGTGACCGGTTCGCTAGATGTAACATTCACTTCACAAGATGTACCAGCAAATGAAAAACCTTCTCCACTTTACATTCCCGCTCACCTCAATGACAACATTGTGGCAGGAGTCTTGGTTGACCTTGCGAGTAGAGTGACTGTCATCACAAAGGAGACATTACTCTTAAAATCACTGCAAAGGGAGGAATATGAAAAAACAAAATACATCATCTATATGAATGATGGTCTTTCTCTTAAACCATATGGATCAATAATGTTGTTTGTCTTGGTTGGACCTAGGAACATAGAAATGATCTTTGATGTTATTCCAGAATTGGACCTATTTAGAGTAAAGTTAGATATACCTTGGCTAGCTTCCATGAATGGGATCACCTCCGTAATTCGTAAATTCCTTAAGTTTTCCCATGAAGGTTTCATGCACATAGTGCATGATATTGGATATCAACATGTGGTATCTCGTGGAGGATACTCGTTAAATCACTTTTGGCCCACTCAAGTCGGTTTGCTCCCACAAAGAATGAACCTAATTTACAAGAACTATGTGAAGTATAAAACTTGAGGCAAGGGACAACTAAAATTGACCCTTCCTATAGCAGAGCAACCAATTGCTTCCTCCTCCCAAAAGGGAAAGGAGAAGCTCGCTCCCTTTCGATCAAACTCGTCTACTCCCCTTTCTTGGGAGGAGTATTGGATGAACAAGACTGGGCTTTACTTGCTGAGTCCGATGATGCCTCCTTGGTGAAAGCCCAAGATCAGGATATCGGATCTCTCTAATGGGTCCCTTGGACCCTAGTACTATTTGTATGGAAAAAAGAAAGGATCGTGAAGAGAATTTTCCCCACGACCTCTTCCTATTCCCCCAAGCGGAAAGAGGCCCACCACTAAGGTGTTGGAGTCGATTCCTCCTAATTTTTCTGAACTTTCTCCTTCCACTCCCATTCAGGAGTCTATCCTCCCATTGGAAATAGTTGTGGAGGAAACTCCCATGATTAAGCAGGAACCCTTTATCCCTTCGCAAGCTCTGGCTTCTATTTCGAAGAGTCATAGAAATCACCTTGCGCATGAGCGTAAGCACAGATGAAAGGCTATCCTAGCTGAGCAAGCCTCCTTATAGAAGGAGGAGGAGATGACCACACCTTCTACTGTGTATTCCTCTTTCACCCCTTCTATCTCTATCCAAACTAGCTTTGAATCTCTTTCAACTTCCGCTACGAGCGCACATGTGCCTGGAAAGGTGCAGGTGTTTATCACCCCTTCTTTGGACCCACCCCTGTTGACTTTCATTCTAGATGTCTCTCCTTTCCCCAAGCCTATGGATATGATTAATATTTTAGTTTTATCCATTGTGGTTCTTTCCTCTTCTCCCTCGACCCTCCTTGCTTTGTCTGTGGGGAGTTCACCTCCTCTGACAAAGAAGAAGGTAGAGCATGGTACCTCCAGCAATGAAGGACATAAGAAGAGCACACATTTTTTGAAAGGTGGCCCCACACTGACTTGTTATGTCCTAGTAATAGAACCATTCCCAACCTCTATTGAGTTCATCACCAATCTCGAGTCTCTTAGTGAGCCTAGCGGCGAACCTTAGGTGCAAACTCCTCTATCCACTGAGGTGAAGCATGGCACTCCCGTTAAGTGAATGTTTAACTTGGTGGATGAAGTTCTGACCTTGTTAGTAATCTTCGTGAAGTCATTGACCTTAGACCCACAAGACTTAAGCAATGGAGACCTCACAGGTCCTTTTTCCTTGGCCCTTGTTACAGGAGGATCAGAAGTTCCTCCCCTTAACATTACACCATTGTAGGCTCGTAATCCTTCCCCCTACAATGATCTAGAGTGGGAAGTTGATGACCTCTTGGTTGACCAGTGTTAGGGGAGACCCTCTTCTTGATCTTTAGATTAGACATGTGTGTATGTTGTGATGTGATTCCCCCGTGATCGTGTTATATGTGTCTAGATGACCCTTGTCACCCCTGGTGGTGCTTAGAAACATGCATGATATTTTGTGTTGTAAGCCTTCCTCTATATGTATCATCATTCTTCCATGTTTGTGATTGACTTTTGGTGAATTGGGGATGATGCAAAGCATCCGGATAATTTAGGCCTCCTTCCATGTTGACCTAATTTTTTGTTTTACTTTGTCTTCTGTGCATTCTTCCTGATCTAGTTGGAAATTGATGATCTTTTGCCTCATACCACAGTTACCTATTACTCATAAATAAAGGTAGATCTGACCCCACAAAACCAGATATCCCTGTGCCCTTGGTGTGTTTTTTCTTTTCCTTTGCTTTATCTTGATCTTTCTCTCTTCTTTGCTTGAGTTTTCCCTTTCATGTGTGACAATTCCACTTCTACACTACTTGGTCTTTTGAAATCACATTCATTGCAAAATGAATCCTTTCCCAAGACCCTTCACACGTCTCTTTTATTAGAGTTGTATTCTCGACTTGAAACCCTAATAGAAAAATTTTCATTCACCATGGTTCGTAAAGAAAGGATTTGGGAACCTCCCTTTGAAGAGGGAACAATCTTGACCTTCCGCTCGCATGGGCACATATCCTTCCTTTCAAATTCCTTGATGAAGTGAACATCTTTCGAAAGGATTCCTTGATGATGAATCGATTTGAGAAAGAAGACGTTAGCTTTTGAATAGTGCGTCCCTCAAGTGGACCCCTTCTTCTATGTCAGGTTCCCAAGGGACCCCTTCAAAAATTTTCAAACAAGTTCTATGGCATCTAGCTCGGATGCAACCAGACTAGACCGGTTTCACATTTTCGCGTCTAGTTTGAGGGTAACCCAACTAGACCTACTTCGCATCCTTACGTCTAGCTTGGTGGAAGCCTGACTAGACTTCACTTTTAAAATATAACGTCCCTTGAGTGGACCCCTCCTTCCTTTTGAAGGGTTCCCGCAGGATCCCTTTGAAATTCTTGTAACTTAGCGATGGTATGCGTGACTGTCTGTTTTCTAGCCTGCGCGGCCCCTTCCTGACATGTTTTATCTATAGGTAAACATGTCACTATCTCTAACTCCGTGGAGTCCCCTTTGCTCTATCTCCTTCATGTGATAGTTCTTGAAGAATACCTCCCTTGCAGGACTGTGAGCCTGTGAGGTGCTTTCATTCTTCAACTTTATAGTTCCACAAAACTATGAAGTCCTTTCTTGCATTTCCAAATTCACCAGAATTCCTCATTAATTCAGGTATACATCTCTTCCCTTGTTACTTCCTTACTAATCTAATTTACCGAAGCACTCATCAGTACTCATGCTCGCTAAAGTGGGGGAAAAATGTATTGGCATGAATTTTCACCCCCAACGTAAATTCCCCTTTACCCCCTTACACTTTAGAAAACCTAAGGCGAAGTCTTAATTCCACTTTAATCCCGCTGCTCATATCACACTTGGTACTTGCTTTGTGTGTCGATGGAGGCAATTTTGTCAGGGATTCCCGTGTGGCATGTAGACGTCCGCATGACACACTTACATCCCTGGTAGATTCCTGTGGCTGGAGTCTACAGAGACATTACACTTATTATTGGAAATCAAAGTGTAATGCCCCTCTTCGGCTAGCTGACCCGAATATGGCCGTTTTCATCTTCTTCCTTCATATTCTTCATTCCTTGATCCATTGGGGATCCTTTTGGAAGAATTTTTCACAATATCTTGAGCTGATCTCTTCACATTTTCTCCACTATTTCAAGTATCCACAAGCTTTGTAGTAGAACTTTACACTCCATAGCAGCAATCCACTACTCCATCACTCTGATAGTGTGAGCGTAGGAAAAACACCATGGTAGTAGAGGCTTGAGTTCCTCTCATTTTCTCCTCCACTGGCCTTGAGCGCTTTGGACAGAGGTGGTAAGCTCCTCTTATCTTCTCTATCATTTGGTTGAGTAAGAACATACTATTATGTAGTGTCTTTTATTTACGTAGCTTGTATTCTCTAAATTATCATTATTTCTATCGTTGCAAACTTGGGTTTCTATGGAGGTGTAAACACCAAAATAAGGGTTTGACTGAGGCAAACCCCTAAATAGCCCCCCCAACATTTTCTTTCTTTTTTGTGTGCAGGTGGAGAGACCTTGGAGCAAGCTGGTGAGAAGGTTGTTGTGTGAAATTGTCTTCACCACCCTTGTGGTAATCTATTTCCTTTATCACATTTGTTTTTATGTTTCACTCTTCTTAATCTTATTATGTCATTATGGAAACTTCTAAATTAGGTTGGAAGTCCTTTCTTAGGGCTTAAACCTCGTCTCTCTGGTTTTCTAGTTGTATGGACGTTTGCACACCTGTGAGATTTCAGTGTGCCATGATGTCATCCCAGAACTACGCTTTTGTCCTCCGATAAAGAGCTACCTGAGACACAGAGTTAACCTTAAAGATCAGCTCGCCGAGTCTCCCTCCAACTCTTGGGTTTGCAAAGTGATCAAAGGACCCACAGTTCTTGCCACTTTCAGCCCACCTATCCTAACCTTCCTTTTAACTAAGGTAATTTAGGGCAGCCATACTACTCTTGGCCTTTCATGACCTAGGGCCTTGGAGTGGTTGGTCCCCCTCTCTTACACACTCCTCAACTCTCTTTGTTTCATCCACTTTCACCTTTAATCCAATAATCTCTTCATTTTCTTGTTTTAGTTGCTCACTCACTTCTTTATGTCGTTCTTTGAATTTCTTTAATTGCTCTTTCAATTTTTGAACACATTGATTTATTTCATCAAGATTTTCTTTTAGATCTCTTTTTTCAATTTTAGCCTTGTCAAGATCTTCGAGAGCAGTCTGGAGCTCTTCTTTATCCATTTGTTCAATCTGCGAGATCTTCCTCAAGATTTTAGGATTCTCTAGAGGAACCAACGCTCTGATACCAATTTTTGAATATTCAATATACTAAGAGGGGGTGAATCAGTATCTTCCCAAATTCATTGAATAAACACCATCAAATAATTTAATGTATATAATAGAGAAGATAAAGAAAAAAGTATGAAATCACACAACACATGAACACGACAGTTTTATGTGGAAAACCTAATGAGGGAAAAACCATGGTGAGGATTAGCTCACAATATATAGCTATTCCAATACCGGATACAAAAGAGGCTCATTGCCAAATACAAAATCTCACTACTTACAATGACTCACTGTCCAAATAGGGAGGGTCACTACCTACAAAGGATTATAAAACAAAATGGCTTACAATCAGAAAGTGAACTGATAAGGTTACAAAGCAAGTGTAGATTCAGTTCCTTTGATGCTCAGAGTATTCATATGCTAGCAAATTAATCTTCACTCTTCTACTTGTACACTTCACATATCCAACACTCACTTACTCAATTCATCTACAAACCATCTTGTATATATATCTAATATATCCACACGCATCAATTAGGTTGTCCTAATTGGATGCATTATATATTTATAACAAGGTAATTGTCAACTTCATACAAAACTTCTTCAAAATTAATTCAATCATGTGGCATGAAATATTATGTCAGCTGGGACCAAATCTTGGTCGCACATATCTATACAATGCATGTTAAATCATTAACTGATTATTAGGTCGGCCATGAATAAACCTAATAACGAAGTGTAATTACTAAACCAATACCAACTCACCATCCAATCAAATGAACATATGGGAATGAATGCATACACGCTTCTAGTAACCATAAACCTTTTCCCAAAACCTTAAACAACGGTGATCACTAGAGAGAACATGCAGACCAAAACACCAAACCAAGCACTAGAGGATGTAAACATATTTTGCATACCGGTTTAGGGTACCAAACCAATCTGATACCATAAACAACGTGGTGACATCAATGACAACATACATACTAATCTCCATTCTTCCAACATGTCCATATTGGAGGCAAAGAGTAAAATGGAAGTGTGTGACAAATTGTAATCTTGTTTTAAAGATAATGCATACTTGGACTCTCTTCTTGGCAGAGTTTTTTCCCACAAGAGTTTCTCCACATAAATCCTCTATCATGTGATTCTTTTATGTTGTTTATTTCTACCTCTTTCCTACTATCTTATGGTTTGTTATCTTTTATTTATTGCTATTATAAGTTCTTATAAGGTGGTGTCATTAAGCATGTTATGTTGACTAATTTTTAGCATCATAAAGAAGATGGTTTTAATCATGGTAGTTCCACATTAAGGTTTCTTAATTTCATATTTGTATACAAATTTTGGAGTCTCATATTGTATCAGTCCAAGCTTGGTATCTCACTAATTGATTTCATAACTTGAGAATAAATCTTCAATGTTAATTCATTGGATAGAGATTGTAAATTTCTCAACAAGTGGTATCAAAGCTATTTTGGTGTAAGAGCCATTTGAATGGTAAAATGTTTGGTTTTTTAGCTTTCCTAATATTTTGGAGGCTTGTGGGTTAAAATTCATGTTCTATGAGCTAGTCTTGTTTTGTAGAACTGTGAGGTTGGAAGCCATTAATATTGTCAATGTAATCTATGTTGGAACTAGAAGCTCCTGATTGTGGATCTTCATGGAGTTCATCATGTTCCTTGCATAATGGTTATTTTGAGCTCTTGTTTGAAAATACATGTGAGTATACTTTTATTTTGTAATTTTTTTTCTTTACCTTGTGGTCATGTAAAATGAGAAGGTGTTCATGTTGGATGGCTACTTTTGACATCCTAGTCGCACAGAGAAACACCCTCTATTTGGACTATGGAATGGATTTATTATGTTGGGTTAATTATTTAGCCCTTGGTTACATGAAATAACCAAAAGATAAGCCACTATTCTCTTATGGGTTGTTATTTTGTATATTTTCTATTTTTTAAGCTCTTGAACAACTTGGTTCTCCTATAGGTTTTGCAATTTTTCTTATTTCAAAAGTTAGGGGTTTGTAGTTATGTTCTGTTCCATTTTTTAGATGAAATTTCTAATGTGAATGTCTATATGTTTAATTGAATTTTATATTTATAAAGATGGTACTTTCAATTTTACATGTTAGCCAAAATCTATGCTATATAGATATATGATAATACTATACTCAATGTGTTTTGGATGAAGATAGTTATAGGCTTACATGGTTGCTTACTTGAGTCCCTAATACTATGGTACATAGTCTTTGAGTCTTTAAATCTACATGTGATCTATGGTTGAACCTATTATGCATATTACTGACATGAGATGTTGAATCTATTTTTAGATGTGGACATCATGATGTAGATTTTTTTGGTTGGATATTCTTGGGCATCTTGTTCCATTGGTATGTTTATTACAGTGAGACAAAGAGATGTTTACTTGGAATACTTAATATAGTTGTGTATTGGACAAGTAGGAATTGGGTATGGTGCATATGAAGCTCTACTCACTTTTAGAGGAGCTTTGGCAATGATGTTGATCATAATTCCATACATAACTTACTATCACTTTTAGTGCCCAAGTTTTGTGTAGTTACATAGTGTATTATATCTTCTTATTCAAGATCTTGGTTCTTTTAAATTTGTTGGTGTTGTAGTGTGTATTTTAACTATATCAGATCCATGGATGATATTTTATTAGGAGATGGATGATCTTCTACAAGGGTTATTGGTGTCACTAGAAGATCCTATTATAATAGATTTCATTTATATTGTTGATACTATTAAAAGAGAATGGTTATCTTCATGTTCTTTGAGAATTTTAACATCTTAGTTGCCATTAATGAATCTTGGAACCTTTGGTTAAGGTGTTTTTTATGACCTTCCTTTTGAGAGGATGTAGTTCTCTTCGGTTTCAAGTACTAGTAATTTTCTCGGAGCTTCATGATTTTTCAGGTTGCACTTAAAGTTGGCATAGAATGATTGGTGGATTCTCATGGAGACTAGAGAGACTTAGGTGAGACTAGTTATTCTTTTTACTTAAATATATGCATTGGAATATTACTCACTATGATAATTTCAATAGAAAGATAAAGGAATCTACACTTGGCTATGGATGGGAATCCATTATGGACCTAAAGAGAAGACTTCCATTTATAATAAGATTTCATTGCTTAGTGTTGTATGCATATGATAATCTTGTATCCCACTCTTGGTATACATGGTAGGTGAATGATTTGAGAGGTGTTTCTTGATTTCTTATCAAATTCATTCTTTGTATGTATCCTACCTTCTCCTGCACATTTTTCTTGTGAGCTTTTGAAGATTATTGAGAATTAGGTGCATGATTTCATTGATTTCCACTATTCTCTTAGTTTTTGTCTTCAGATATAGAACTAGTTTAAAGGACTTATTTGGAGAGGTATAGGAAATGGTTTGTGGATTTGAAAAGATTCAAATTGTTGTGGAATGTTTGGTTTAATCTACCTTTAAATTGATATGTTTGCATCTATTGATTCCATGTTTCATTTTATTTGAATTGTTAGATGTTATCTTTTGGTTTGGGATGTTGAAGGAGATCTTAATTCACACAACATGACACATATTATTTTGATACAAGGACACATTGGTTTTATTTGCAGGATCTCTCTTTCTTGGTATTTTATCTTCTATCTGGAGGTTTTTCGATATATGGAGAGGTTTGTATAGAGTCAACTAATTTTTTTTGTGAATCATTATTTGTTGAAAAGAATTTGGTTGCTCCTTGATCTATGTATTTTTTGGTTTGGAGGACTTAGGAGCTCGAAATTTGATTTAGAAATGATATATTTATTTTTCTTTTAATGTTTCCTTAACACTATGTGATAGAGGAATTATCCACAACCTCTATTAGATGTGTTACAGGAAGACTTGTGGAATACTTTGATCATGTTTTTAAATTTGACATCACCCATGCAGTGGGAGTTCTTAGATATTTTGTTTATTCATTGGAAATTTATCCTTGTTATCTCAATTGGCCGGATACTAATATGATGATGATTTTGCATGTTGCATTTGTTTTACATTAACAAGAACTAATAAATTTGTAGGTGTGTACAACCTATTGATTGTATAATTTTTTAATTGGCCTTTTCCATGGTCATTTGTGAATTAGTATGTTTTGTTGAGATGAAAGGATTGATTCTTAGATTGGATGGCATACATGGACTTGATTGTAGATTGTGGGTTGATATTTTCATAACACAAAGTCCTTCCTATGTTGTTTTATATACCCTCATTTAAGTTATGGTTAGCTTGGATGAGTTGAAATTTGTTATGGTTTCTATTCCAATGTGTATGTGTGTGGTAGACATTGAAAGGAATTTACTACCATTTGAATTTGTTTCTTGTTTTCATGTAGATATTGATTTAAGTTTCAATGATAGTTGATGTGTTATACCTTGGCATGAACTCCTTGTTTAACATGGGAGACATGATGTGAGAATTTGTTTTTCTTGATGGTGGTTATCATGGTTGTAATTTTAGGTATCTTTTTGGAGCATGAGTGAATGGTGAAGATTTAGATGGTACATAATTGGATAAGGGATGTTTTTTTTTTTCCTTTTTTGTGATTCTTATGGGTGTATTTACATTGTATAATTCTAAGTGGGAGAATGTTAGGATTAAGGTGCCATCTACCTAGTAAATATTTTGTCATATTGCATGATTCTAACATCCTTGGAAAGTGTCCCTAGGCACTTAGGGTGTATTGGGAAAATAATTTGTAATATTTTATTCACCATTGCTTGTATAATACATTCATAATGAATGAAGGGTTCCACTAACAATGTTAAAGGTGACTTGTGCACATAAAATGTGAGTGTTGTGCTTCTCCAAGTGTGTGATTGGAAAGAGACAACGTGTCTCTTGATATTATTTCATTTGTGGCATTTCATGGGGTGATCCCACAATAGTGGTTTACAATTTTTGGCCAAACTGGACACTTAAATTATTATTTTTAACTAAATCTTTACATTTGGGCACCTATAGCGGCTAAACCATGAGGAATTTGAAGATGATGTAAACTAGAGTCTCATCACATTTTGTCTCTAGATTCTAAAAATAATTTTTTCAAATTTTTTGGAATAAGATTGCACTTATTTTTCCATCTCCGTTTTTTTCATAAAACAACATTTTTAAAAAGTGACGCTCACCGTATACAACATAAATTTTTTTGTATGAAGGATAAAATTATATTTTTTTGAATTTATATTTGTAACTATGATATATAGCACTTTCATTTGGTCTCATAGTTTTCTATTGAATATTTTTTCCTTAATAGAGTTTTGAAGTCAAACTAATTGCAATTCAGACATAGGCAAACTCTATACAACATAACTTTTTCTGTATGTATCGAAATTTTTTTAATGGATCAAGGACATCAATACCCAGCACAAACATTTTTTTAAAAAAATTTTTTTGATAATTTTCTATTTTTCCACATGTGCAAAACAAAGATCTTGATTTTCGGTGAAAAACCTATGTTTAATAAAACTAAAAAAACACATACATAATAAAACCAAAACATATTAAAATTATATTCATGGGATATATCATTTCGAGGACTACCATAATCATTTGAAATAAATTTTAAATGAATTCATTTGATCCCCCAAAAGGTAAATCAAAAGTGATTTTTTATCAGCATTTTGATAGTTGTAAAGGAGACTCATTTATAGGTATGGTTTAAAACTAGCGAGGTTCTATCCAAGGGGGTTTGATCTAAGGTGGTTTGATCAAACCCTCTTCAATTGGAATCCTTAAAATGGAACTTTTAAAGGCTTAAATCATTATATTTTCTAAAAATATGTGATTTCAGCAAAAATCAGTTCCTCTCAAAAATTGTAAACCAACTTTGTGGGATCACCCCATGTGATGTTTCATTTCCATGTTTGAGTGCCTAGGTTGGAGGGTGTAAGGTAGGGGGACCAACCACACCAAGGCTCTAGGTCATGGAGAGCTGAGAGCAGAGGGTTTCCCTAACTTACCTCAAGCTAAGTGGGTGTTTTGAGTTGAGGATAGAGAATGAAGATCACTCTCAAGTGATTTTTTCACTCTATTAACCTGAATGTTTGGATGGGGCTAAAAGAGCCAATTTTTGGAACAAAAATTGTACCTCAAGGAAGCTCTATGTCAAAGGACAACAATGTGGGTTAGGGAAAATAGCACAAAAAGTTGGTGAATCTCTAGGGCGTTGGAATTCATACAACCAAAAAGTGAAAAGTATAATACCAAATACAAAAAAACTACTAACGGTATAGATGATGAATTTTAACTTAATAAATAGAATGATAAATAATAGAATACAAGCAATGACTATGAAGGTGATAAAGAAGACAACTAAAGAAAAGGTGATGAAGTCCAACTCATTGAGAGTCCAGTTTGCCAACAAGATCCACACACACATACACCTACACACATCCAAGAGAGGAAATTTTTTGGGGATGTATAGGGGTTTTCCTCAGTCAAACCCCCGCTTTGGTGTTTCCACCTCCATGGATAGCTAGAAAAGCCACAAGATAGAAAATACAATAAAGGAAATAGTAGGAAAGAGTATTGAACAATCACAACAACATTATGCTATGTAAATGAAGAAGAAATGTCACCTTCTCAATCGAAGTGACCTCAACCGTGTAGAGGAGGATGCAAGCTTGGTAAGGTCTACTTTGTCGCAACAATGAAGAAGCAGTCTTTCGAGACACCAAGTTGTAAATCCAATAGGGGAAAAAGGTGCAACAAGATGTGAAGAAGATGTGTTGAATTACTCAAGGAGTGCTCAAAATATTAATCTGGTGTAGAATGGAGTCCAAATTACAAAAATAGATGAAGTGAATGAGAAAGATAGGAATTTGAAGATCAAAATGGGAGGGAAAGAGCCATTTTTGGGCTGGCTGGTCGACACAAAGGCATTTCACTTCATCCCTAATGGGGAAGGTAACGTCCCTATAGACTCTATAAGTAGCAATCTGTCAAAGATGGTAGCATGTTGTGTAGATACCCATGCGCCACACTCACATCCCTGACAAAAATTCTCACACCGACACAAAATACAGGCACCAAGTGGATGCATTATAGATAGGTGATGTGGAATTATTTAGTTGGGTTTTATTTTCTAAGGTGGAGGGATGTAAAAGGGGAATTTGCAAGAGGGGTGCAAAATATCTCCTATACATTTTCCCCCCACTTTAGCGAGCACAAGTGTCAATGAGTGTTCGGTAAAGTAGATCGAAGAGTTTAGAAATGTATGCCTAAACCATCGAGGAAGTAGACCACAATCTAGTGAGCTCGAAAGCACAGGGTAGGAAAATAACTCTGTAGGTACTCTCTCTTGAGGAGGTTTGAACAAAGGACTCTATAGATCCTTAGAACTACAAAGTTGAACAAAGTGCATTGAAGGCCCGCAGACCAATAATGGACAAATCCCATAGGATGCAAGCACTTCACAGGCCCTCAAACCTACAAAGAAGGCACCCCCCAAGTACTCTCTCCTGAAGGAAGCGTAGTGTTAGGGGACTCCATAGAATCATATTGGAAATCAGTTTCACAAGCGCATTTGTAAAGGAACATGTTGATCCATAGATAAAACATGTTACAAAACAAAGAGCAACCACGTAGAAAAACAAGTAGATAGTCATGTAGATTGTCATAAAAAAATGAAGGAAGAGATTTCAAAGGGGTCCCTCGAGAACCCTTCAAAAGAAGAGGAGTCCACTCAAGGGATGTTGTTAGGAACCAGATGAAGAATACAAACAAAAACACAAATGAAGCATGGAACAAGAACACAATCACAACACAGTGATTTACCCTGGAAAACCCCAAATCGGGGAAAAACTAAGAATGAAGATCTTCATATTAACCCTCAACCCCAACCGGGTTGAGCCTGGAGGCTTCAACCATCCACACATACAATGGAGTCACTGAGCCATTATATAGAATTCCATACATGCAAAACCATGGGCTCAAAACCATGGACCAATACAACTAGCACAAAAAAATGTGCTCAAGACCACTTATGGTTAATTCACTAACTCTAACCCAAGAGCAAGTTTAACCCAACAATCCCCCCTTTAAACTTGGTCTTGGGGTTAGCACCAAATCCCCCTTCCACAAGCACATACAAGGCCTTTCCTTTCAGGGATCGAGCAAGCAATACTAGGTCTTATAGCCATTAGCCCATATACATGTATAAAATTTATATACAAGTCCATTACAATCTTGTTCTTGCTACATCCAACATGCTTACATTAGCAACCACAATCAATCTTACACAGACTTGCTCCACCTTCTTCTGGGAGCCAGAGCATTGAGGCACACGCTCAAACCTTATGTTTCAGCAAGAATATCATATCAAAAAATAAATGTTTCCTTATCTTCACACATTATGAGCAAAGGATCAATCTTCGACCGATTCCTTCAAACTTCCTCAAGCTTGTCAAGCTAAAAAATCTTCACAGAAGAAATACCCAGAACCTTAAACATCAAGAATTCTTACATGCATCAACATGCAAGCACATGCAAGCCACATGCAAGCCACATGTGATTCCATGCAACACACATGCAAGTACATGCAACTCACAAACCTGCACATCCAAGCAAAAAGAAAATCCTAGAACCTTGCTCTGATACCAAATGTTGAAAATGAAGCTACATTTTTACTACAACTCCATTGCAATCTTGTTCTTGCTACAACCAACATGCTTACATCAACAACCACGACCAATCTTACACAGACCTGCTCAACCTTCTTATAGGAGCCAGAGCATTGAGGCACATTCTCAAACCTTTTGTTTCAACAAGAATATCATATCAAAAAATAAATGTTTCCTTATCTTCACACGCTATGAGAAAAGGATCAATCTTCAATCGATTCCTTCAAACTTCCTCAAGCTTGTCAGGCTAAAAAAACTTCATAGAAGAAATACCCATAACCTTAAACACCAAGAATTTGTACATGCATCAACATGCAAGCACATGTAAGCCACATTCGATTCCATGCAACACACATGCAAGTACATGCAACTCACAAACCTGCACATGCAAGAAGAAAGAAAATCCCACAACCTTGCTTTGATACCACTTGTTAGGAACCAGATGAAGAATAAAAACAAAAACACAAATCAAGCATGGAACAAGAAAACAATCACAACATGGTGATTTACCCTGGAAAACCCCAAACTAGGGAAAAACCAGCAATGAAGATCTTCATATTAACCCTCAACCCCAACCGGGTTGAGCCTGGAGGCTTCAACCAACCACACATACAATAGAGTCACCAAGCCATTACATAGACTTCCATACATGCAAAACCATGGGCTCAAAACCATGAGCTCCAAAACCACAGACCAATACAACTAGCACAAAACAATGTGCTCAAGACCACTTATGGTTAATTCACTAACTCTAACCCAACAACTAGTTTAACCCAATAGATGTGTTGTTTGAAACCACCTTAACTTGGTCAAAACCTTATGAATTTTTTCTTTTTTTAATCCTATAGTATGTGAAGCATAGAATGTGACGAATGTTTCAGATTCAAAAAACATGATACCATTTGAAAGCTATAGATGTTTTTCAATCAGCCTATCAATCAGGGTCCTTTAGTCATAATTCAAATAGAAAATGAATAATAAATATTTATTAAATTCAAAGTAAAGCATAATTTATATTGGTGGAAATTTGAGAATCTCCTTTAAAAACCCTTTTTGTTTCATCAATTTTGGGTTAAAAAAAGGCGTCAGCCACATGGTCCATCATATCACTTACATTTCACCACTTTTTGGCCCATCATGATCCTACACATACCTAGCCATCGTGTGTATGAATGGTACTCTAAGATTCATCATACCCATCTCTATGCAAGAAGTTAATCAACATAATCTCTATGGTGTTATTGGGTTTTGTGAAGTTGGATTTATCAACTTCTACATGGTATCCAAGTGTGGACCTATTGTAGCCTATTCTTGTTTTAAAAAAATTGGAGCTACGAGGGTTTGATCTGGCTTTCACAGGTTTTCAGTTTGATTTTTGTGGATTTGGCATACTTCATTCTTTGGGTTCATTTTGGGCCCAAATGGACATTGCTGTTGAGTTCGCAGCGCCTGAAAACCCCTATTTTCATATAAAGTTCATCCATTTTGGCCACAGTTGAACCAGAAGGCAAAACAAATTTGGCCCCAAGGTCATACGACCCCAAGGCACGTAGAACGAGGTACAAATTTCAAAACAATAAAAAAAGATTTTTTGAATTTTTTTTACTTCGCCAGTTTAAAAGGGGTCCACCACCTGACGACCACCCATCTTCCGCCAAGTGGCCTCCCACTCACTACCGTCGTCGTCGGCCACACCCCACCCGCCGCTCAGGCATAAGCCTCCTGCGGGTTGTCTTCCGCCAGGTCGAGGTCACGTGGGGATCGGGAGCCAGCCTTAAGCCCCCAGTGGATGCCCAGCCCCAGTCGACGGTCATATAGATGACCAAGGGCTCCATCGCCAAGCCCCAGTCACTAGCCCCTTGGTCACTGATAGGATCAGGGGCCAAAAATGTTTTAGCCCCCAGGGCT
The DNA here is from genome assembly GCA_007115665.2 of Sequoiadendron giganteum. Taxonomy (NCBI): domain Eukaryota; kingdom Viridiplantae; phylum Streptophyta; class Pinopsida; order Cupressales; family Cupressaceae; genus Sequoiadendron; species Sequoiadendron giganteum. The sequence goes on from CM021100.1 coordinate 972,330,145, forward strand.
TGAAGGAGGCCTATTTGAGCATTTTGGAGGTACTTTCAGTAAAACAGGCATATCTCAGGCGTTTTAGCTCGAATTTTCGAACGAAAATAGGCATTGGAAAGCTAGCTCTAAGCCTATCATTTTGGTGTAGGATGTTTTCAAAAAAATTGCAGTTTAGTTTCCTTTTATTCACAGTCAAAGTTAGATGATGTTTTTTGCACTTCGGGGGGCATAATTTTGTCATTTTTGCTTCGTTTTTCAAAAATGAATAGGCGTCAAAAAGCTCTTCTCACACTCTATTCAGTTCTTCTATTATTTTTTCCAGAAAAATAACCAGGTACACAAGATTCAGTCTGAAGCCTTTTTTTTCTTTTTCCTGCTTTTTCGCTAAAAAATCACTACTGGGGTTTGGTTTCTTGCATTGTGGGGGGAGTTTTTTTTCTTGATTTTTGTCATTTACTTTAGAAAACAAGAAACTCTTCACATTAAACATTCATTAAACCTCTCCAAACATGGTTGAAACCTCTTCTTCCATTGAACTTTTCATACCTCATAACTATCATACATGAAAGGCATTCATGACACGTCTTCTCAGATCAAAGGGGTTGTTGTCCTGTTTAGATGCGGTTCAACTAGTTTTGACATGGGAATTTGAGTTTATGTAACATAGAAATAATATTGATGAGGCTATTGATTTGATTTTCTTACATGTTTCAGACAACTTGTTGTTTCATCTTGATGGGTGCAACAATCCTCTTGAAATGTGAACCAAGTTCAATGATTTATTTGGTGCCATCAATTAGTTTCGTGCACTACAAATTGAGGCAAAGTTGACTTCACTTGTACCTGATTCTTTTCCCTCCATTGAGGACTTTCTGATGAAATTCAAACAACAAATATCTCTTCTACAAGGTTGTGGTAAGGTTAAGACTAATACAGATTGTATTTACCTGATTTTGTCAAAGCTTCATGGTAACTTTCAGATATTCTCATCTACCTTCCATTCTACTATGGATTCCTTGGGTGCACACTTTACCATGCCTACTTTTGAGGTGTTTTGTGATTGTTTGACATAAGAGCAGGCCAAGATATCATAGTTGGATGCTCTCACAGGATCACAACACCAAGCATTAATGTAAAATGAAATCATATAACAATAAAGTTAACCTCAGCTGAAAACTTAATTAATGTCACTATTTTACTATATAGGTAAACCTGTATGGTGTGACCTTGAATCCTACAATACGTGCAAAATCTGTCTCAAGATTCTTATCAAAAGACACGACAAAAGATAAATGATTGTGAATGAAATATCTTTCTTCAAAACTCTATACCAAGACAACAAAGTAGATCTCAAGTCAGAATAGTGCTTATGTTCAAAAACACAAGTTACATTAATCTGAATGAAAATCAAATTAATCTTAAAGGCATGCAAGTCTATGTGCATGAGAGTAAGAATTTCAACTCACCTCACTGTATCTTTCTTTAAATCCAACCCGAAAGCCATGCTCATAAGAAGGCCAAAATGCATCTTCCACGGGCAGATTATCCAAAATGTTGATTCCATTAAGCCAAAACAATATAAGGGCAACATCTCAGAATAATACTGAAAAACACCTCTTTGTTGACAAAGACAAGAAGCACAAAAATTTAAACTAAAACACCCTTACATTTGCACACGATAGTCATCAATCTTCTCCTTGAAACTCTTTGCTTCACTTGCATCAATTATCTTAGACTTAAAAAGAATATTGCAAACTCTACTTTCTCCCATTTTGAACTGCAGTAGCAGGAGCTACGTTAATTTATCTCTTTGTACCCCCAAGCATGAGAAGGAGCTGGAAATATTAAGGCATTTATATTCTATATTTAGGAAAAAAACAAACAAGTTGAAAGAAACCTATAACTCACCAAATAAGGAAGCTGAGTGTTTGTATAAACCGGATTGTTTACTTTGAGTTGTAGCGTTTCACCCTAGACACACCAAAAACAATGAACATGTAGGACATAAATAGCTTCCACACCACAAGGAAGGGAAGAACTAAAGCAAACATAATGTTTGATTACATGATACAAATTTTCTATCCAGAGTAGTAAAAATATGTTTTGGCCCTTTAAACAAGAACCTTGAAATAGCTGCTTGATTTGATGTAAGATTTACTATTCTTTAAAAAATAGTCTTTTGAATTTTCTTCTAAACTAAATGTTAACATTTATAGATGAGAATGCAATTGGTTCTTGTTTAATGTCATTCTCACAAAAAAAACACAACATATTGACGCAAAAGTATAACTAGGGTAAATGTTCATTTAGCGTTAGGGTTAGGGTTAGGGTTAGGGTTGAGATTTAAGTAGGGTTAGGGTCAGGGTTATTGTTAGAATTAGAGTTATTTTAAATATTCAAATAGGGTTACGATTAGGGTTCTAGGATAAAGCATGAGGTTAGAATTAAGGTTAGGGTTCTATAATAAAGCTTGGGGTTAGGGATATGGTTTTATAATAAAGCTTGAGATTACGTTTAGGGTTAGGGTTAAATTTGGGTAAGGATTTTAAGGTTAGTGTTATGTTAGGATTAGGGTTCAATTAGGCTTATAGTTCAATAAGGATTAGGGTTATGGTTATGGTTCTATTAAAGCTTGGGGTTAGTGTTAGGGTTAATATTATAGTTAGATTAGGGTTAGGGTCCAATTAGGGTTAAGGCTAGACTTAGGGTTAACATTAGAGTTTACTTATGTTTAGGTTTTTTTAGGGTTAGGGTTTAACTAGGGTTAGGAATAAAAGACAATAAGGTCTAGTGTTTAATTATAATTAGGGTTATGGTTCAATTTGGGTTAGGGTTTAGTAAAGGTCGAGGCTAGGGTGAGGGTTCAATTAGGTTTATAATTTAATTAGGACTACAATTAGAATATAATTAAGGTTAGTCTTCAATAATGATTAAAGTTAGGGTTCAATTTGGGTTAGGGATAAGTAAGGGTTAGGGTTAAGTTTCTAGGATAAATCTTAGGGTTACATTAAAGGTTTCAATAGGGTTAGGTTAGGGTTAGGGTTGGGGTTTAATTAGGATTAGTATAAAGGTTAGGGTTCCATCAAGTTTAGAGTTAGTGGTCAATTTGGGTTAGGGTTTAGTAAGGGTTAGGGTTAGGGTTTTAGGATAAAGCTTAGGGTTATAGTTAGGGTTTAGGTTTTAATAACGGTCAAGATTAGGATTAGGGTTATGGTTAGGTTTTAAGTCAGGGTTTAATAATTGTTAGAGTTAGGGTTAGGGTTCAATTAAGGTTCAATTTTCCTTACACTTAGGGTTATAGTTCAATTAGGGTTATTGTTCACTTATGATTAGGGTTAGGGTTAGTGTTTAATGAGGCTTAAGGTTTAATTAGGATTATGTTTTAGCATTCAATTAGGCTTAGTGTTCATTTATAATTAAGTTAAGTTTAGGTTAGGGTTAGGGTTAGGTTCACTTGGGGTAAGGGTTTATTTAGGGTTGTCATTAGAATCATGATTAGTGTTAGAATTAGGATTATGAATAGTTAGAATTAAGCTTGGGGTTAGAATTAGAATTATGGCTATAGTTAGGCTTAGGGTTACAATTAGGGTTAGGTTCGGAGTTAGGGTTAGGGTTAAGATTAGGTTAGGATTAGATTTCAAATAAGGTTATAGTTCAAATAGGGTTATAGTTAGGGTTTTAGGATAAAGCATGAGGTTAGAGTTAGGGTTAGAGTTCCCTAATAAAGCTTGGGGTTAGGGTTAGGGTTTTATAATGAAGCTTGGAATTATGTTTAGGGTTACATTTGGGTTAGGATTTTAAGTTTAGTGTTATGTTAGGATTAGGGTTTAATTAGGCTTATAGTTCAATAAGGGTTAGAGTGATGGTTATGGTTAGGGTATAGTTAGAATATAATTAGGGCTAGTCTTCAATAATGATCAAAGTTAGGGTTCAATTTGGGTTAGGGATAAGTATGGGTTAGAGTTAGAATTCTAAGATAAATATTAGGGTTACATTGAAGGTTTAATTAGAGATATATTAGGGTTAGGGTTGGGGTTTAATTGGGGTTAGTATAGAGGTTAGTCTTCCATGTTGTGTCGTGAATGCTACTAGCATATATATAGATATATAGTGGGTAAAAGCACAAAGTTGTGTCACACTTTCATCCAACTTATCATCATTATAGGGAGAACCCCGAACGATATGGTGGGTTCCTCACATCTAATGAAGAAGGTGGAAACATTGTTAGTACTTGGTGGCCTTGGTGACCTGGACTCAGACAAAGGCAATAATGAAACTGTGTAAGGTTTGATGAGCACTTGGGATGGTGCCATGTTAAATCTTCCCAAAATGAGCTAGAAACATTTGTGTGGTACTCGTTCGACAATGATCTTGCACATCATGACTATTCTCAAGAAATATTGCATAATATGTTATTTATTACAAGCTTGAAATTAATGTCTATATCATGCCATTATAGTTCATTTCATGATGGAAATATTAATATTCTCATTTAATTTTCCATACCTTATATTATATGATGTCTTTCTATATTATTGATTTGGACATATTTGATTATGAAAAAATTGTCTTAAGTTCCCCCATTACAAGGGAAAAGTGCAAAAGAAATGTCGTACAACATTAATTATATAGATTTTATATAAAGATAGATAAACTAGTATTGCAATTACATTATTCTTTCATATCGTGTACAACTCTATTCCTCACGCTCTATAACACATAATTTCAATGTTTGAAGTTAATAAGAGATGATATTTCGACTATATAATGCTTGTAACAGTAAAAAATATGGCTCTAATATCACTAAGAGGGGGTCATTAGTTACAGTAAAAAATGACAAAGCTTTCTAGATAGTCAATATTAACAATACAATCAAATAGGGATCGAAACCCTTTTGATAGTCTAGGTCATAATACATTTACATGCGAATCAAACCCTTTTAACTGGTATTTTAGATTAGGGATTCCAAGTTAGATAAGTAGGCCCTAAAGAATCTCTTTTACAAGAAATCTTTTAAAAAATCTTAATGGATTAATTCCAATTTCAATAGAAAGATATAATTGTTGGCTTTCAATTGTCTTTGATTTGTCCTTGATGTCAAAATTGAGGATATTTGATGAGCTACATGATGTTCATTTTTGGATCTACATGATATTCATTCAATGGTTATGATTATGTTGGACTGACAGTGTTGATAAGGCATTGCACAGGTTATTCAGATTGATCTTTTTCAGGATCATTTGAAGGCTCCATTTGAGGTTGCATGTCACAGGTTTGGCTTTCAGTTGTCTTTGATTTGTCCTTGATGTCAAAATTGAGGATATTTGATGAGCTACATGATGTTCAGTTTTGGATCTACATGATATTCATTCAGTGGTTATGATTATGTTGGACTGATAATGTTGATAAGGCATTGCACAGGTTATTCAGGTTGATCATTTGAAGGTTCCATTTGAGGTTGCATGTCACAAGTTTGGATTTTAGTTGTCTTTCAGTTGTCTTTGATTTGTCCTTGATGTCAAAATTGAGGATATTTGATGAGCTACATGATGTTCAGTTTTGGATCTAAATGATATTCATTCAGTGGTTATGATTATGTTGGACTGACGGTGTTGATAAGGCATTGCACAGGTTATTTAGGTTGATCATTTTTTAGGATCATTTGAAGGCTCCATTTGAGGTTGCATGTCACAGGTTATTTGATATTCTGGTTGATCATTTGCAGGTTCGGTATCATATTTTGATTGACCATGTGTAGGTTTTGTTTGTCAAAACAATAATTTTTCAAGTGACTAAGGTCATTTGGTCTTTCTTGTTACATTTTAATGTGTTTGATTATGCACATTTCTATTGTGTATCTCATGGAATTTTGACTTGACAATATCATTGTTTCAATGGTTCTTTGATTTCTCTACATGGGCATTATAAGGTGTCTTCTCTATTCGGGCCTTTCTATGATAATCAACATTGAAGTGTTCATAAGTATATTAATTATTAATGTGGCATATTCGATTTTTTTGGCACTTTGTATATGTTACTAAAGATTTTCATAGTTGATGTGGCCTATGTTGAAGATATTGAAATACTCATATTTTACACCATAGAGAAGTCGGGCACTTAAAATATTTTATCACACATCTAAAAAAGGCCCTTGTTGGGCATGCTAAACATTGAGGAGTCGAGCATATTAAAGTTTTAAAATCTTTTTAAAAGCTTTAGTAAGATATTGATCTGATGCTTATGTTTCAGTCACATTAAACATGCGACATCAAGTGTTATGAATATAAAGTTTTTGACTTTGTTTAAAGTCACTTGGATGTCACAAGTAATCGACATCCATCATGAGTTAATGATTTATTTCATGGACAACATATTCAAAGGCATTATAATGCTCGGATTTCAAAGATTATATTCTTTTGAAAAGTCTTTGAAATACTTGAAGGAAATGTTGGGAAAATTTGTTATTGTTTCATTGTGTAAACATATGAAACCCTAGCCGCCTCCATGGAATTATGGTTGCAGATTTCTAGTAAAATGCTTAACCGTGGAAGTTGAAAAAGAAGAGGTGGAGCTCGTAAATGAAGGACTTCAGCTAGACAGTTTTGAAACATTTCTTCTAGTATTTGTTTATTTTCATTCCTCCATAAACAAGTATTAAATAAAACATTATTTATGGGCTTTGAGAATTTTTGTTAAGACATTAGTTACGAAGATTCAGTGGTTAATGATTTTTGAAACCCTTGGTTATTCCTTTTCAAACAAATAAAGGGTTATTGCATTCAGTTGAAGAAAAACAATTATTCCAATCTAGAAATTTTGATGGAATTACATGAGAATATGTGTATAAAACAAAGGTTGTTTATTATGCAGAGTGTAAATAGCTGGTATAACTTGTATTTTAGAGATTCAAAAACAAATCTTTAGGCTATTTGATGTATTAGTATGGAAGAAGTGTGTGGGTTGAATTGAAACAGAGAAACCCTCTGATATTTTTATTATTCTGATTTTTGTAGAAGGGGTTGGTGCTCCTTGGAATGGGTGTTCCTAAATTTGTAAGGGGTTGGTGCTCCTAGAGTGGGTGCTCTAAAGTTTGCCAATAAGGCATTGTATACAGTGGTTTTTGAAGTTATGCCAATGAGGCTTCATTTTTTGGAGTGGTTTTTCTACCCCAAGAGGGTTTTCCACTCGTCACATTCTTTGTCTTGTGCTCTCATTTTATGGTCTCATTGCTTTGATGTGATAATGTGTTATGTGATGAGTCCTTGTGTGATTGTTTCTCATGTCTATCTGATTTTCATAAGTTATCAGATGCATTAATGTCTATTATCAGTTCTTATTTCTGCAAAGTTAACGTATTTTGTTATTACAAGCCCTTTCACAGTCATATGTTGCAAACTAGTTTAAAATCTCTGTTTAACCAAACATGTTTTGCATGTTGGGATGAAAAGCATTTAGTCTATCACATCACATGTTCTTTCATTGATTCATAGTTCAAGATTGTTATGTTTCAATCAATCATAATGTGCTTTTTGTTGTCTCAATACTTATCTTGTCTCATTCAGTTGCACAGTTGTTGCAGTAATGCTGCATTAAAATATGGTGTTCTTAAAGTGATTCAATAATGTGTTTTCATTTACACAGTCTTATGAGTTGCACCTGTATTGTCATCATGCTTTGATTGTTAAACAATGTCAGTGACAGTTTTTTTGGCAAGGGCAAGATATCTCACACAAATCATATTGGCATAAATTGTCTAATGGACTAAGTTAATGTTGTCATATCTTTATTTACCCCTTTTCTGGAATTCTCTCAAAGTGATTACTTTGCTTTGTTATCAATCGAAAGGTTATTTGAACTAAAAGTCTTTGTCGAAGTTTAAAAGGATTGAATTTTTAAGTCTGTCCATCATAAACTGATTCACTCCCCCTCTCAGTGTCTTTCCATACTCCAACAATAATATGCAAACCTATAGATTTTTAGGCAAAGGTCAACAATAAAAAATTCAGCTACCAAGATTGAATAGGAACATCAATACAGAATGTAATCAATGGATTGTTCAAAACTAAGAATAATCAATGGAAATCTTATTCATGGCCGATACAAATCTTTAATTTCAAAGGAACATACTTGAAAAATATAGACAAATTAGAACTCTGCAACTCTAGCACATATATGTGTTATTAAATGCATAAATATTGTTTTTTCTAGAATTATTTTCATAACGAGTTCCATCTTTATGAGTTGGTTTGCATGTAGTACAATTATGCTTAACCCCTCAAGTGATATCCTACACAAAAATTGGAAACCACGTTACACAAGTTCTCATAACTAAAGAATTATCAAAGGTATATTCATAAATTTTTAAAGATTATTATGTTCTCGATCTTGTTTTCTAAGATCATTTAGATACATAAAAACATAACTAAAAAATATGTGGTCTTATATGGCTATGTGGAAATACTGGAATAAAGTTATAAACATGCATGCACAATTGCAAATACAAGAAATGCATGCCAATGCCTGATATACACCTCAAAGAAATGTGGTTTTATGAAATACCATGACTGCAAGCTTATACACAAATAGATTTCTACAAAGGGTTTTAGAATATTTTAAGAAAATGCAACATAAATTTGAAGTCTGTGATTTAATTAAGCACCCTCTCTACCTGTGCCAAAATTCAGACTTCTTATTAGCATGCATGCAAAATAAAGAAACACAGAAAAGGGGTGCATACTGCATGTTCAGGTTGAAGGTACCCTAGACAATAAAGTGGCACGAGAAAGGATTGGTTGTGACAATAGCTCAACATATTGATATGGGAGGTATTCTGATGCAAGGTTTTCCAAATAAGGATGTTGTTTCTAGAACATTGATGTCTTAATCTATTGTTATCTCTGTAAAGAACATAAAATTTTGAAGATTACTATGTTCTTAACCTTGCTTATTAAGATCATTTAGATACATAGCTCTTAAAATTAGAATATATAACCATGTACCACTGCACAAAAGGGTTCATATTACAGCCACCAAAAAAATTGGAGTTCAGGAATGGAACCCTATCCTTGCAGCCATACCCCCCATCTCATGACTTGTACAGACCCCACTATGCAATACCCTTATTATAGACCTCTAAAACATATGAGATAATAAGTATCTAATGCCACCTGCAAATTCCAACTCAAAACTATGAGTTGATGTTTTCATCCTCCAGGGAGTTCCACAACAAAATAGAGGTAAAGCCAAGTCTTGTTGTTGTTTGAGTTTGACATTTGATAAAAACTAATTTTAGAGTTTGGAAGCTAGAAATAGTGAGTAACCAAATGAATACTACCTTACATGTTGGGTTGCTAAGTACTCCATACTTGGAAATTTCTAAGGAGCAGGGGATCATATAAGTGACATTTCTAAAGGATTAATAAATAACTACTTTGAAACAGGGTTTGAAATTGTTTGATTTGGTATCTATGGCAATAAGAGTACTAAATTATTATCTGACTTGTGAATATAAGTGTTGTCTTTGAATTTTATGCATTTCGTCATTGTTTGTAGCGTTATATGGTTGACTGTAAATCTATTGAAAATTAGTTAGATTATAATTTAAATAAAACCCTATTAAAATGTTTCATCTGTTTAAATAATACAAACTCCAGTTTGTGTAATTAACAAAACACCCATTAAACTGGCCTCAATTTCATAGTCGATCTTTTCACTCATTTTCTCAAATGAAAACCCCCCATGAATGTATTGGCTCCACCAACTCACAATCCACTTAAAACCATGTATACTTTAGGCGACACCAACCAACTTGTTTTTTTCACAATCTGCCATTGCTTTTCCCTTTGGTACCCGAAATCAAACAAGCTACAAGTTAGTGATGAAGTGGACATCCATTTTTCCATGTGGTAAATGTTGAGTTAAGCCATTGAGATCCATAGTATGAGGAGATTTATCTTCCGCTTCCACTTCAATTCTTCAAGAGACCTTCAGCCTTTCCCATCCATCCATATGTTAAACTTAAATTACAAGTTTTGCATCTCAATAGAGTGCCTAATGGAAAAGTATAATGGGCTTTAATGTTATTAATTTTTTTATACTTTTTTGTGCATATGAAAGTGTACCCTTCGCATTCTAAAGCCTTATTTTCATCTTGGTTGTTGTCTTGTGATATAGTGATCTTTTTAGACCATAACCTCTTTCACTTTTGGAAGACAAATTAAATATGAGATCAAAAATATGCTATCCAATCAAGGTAATAATATCTACTACTATTTTTTTTAAACAAATTTGGTTTAATTGCTTGACAATTTCTGGATTTGATTGTGTGAATAAATCCAAAAATTGTCAAACAATTATCACTATGGATTGTGGAAATTTATTATCGTTAAAATTCGGTTTAGCAAAAATCTTATTAATCAGTCCCATATTTCTGAGTATTAACCTTTTCTCCATAAATGATGAAAATTCAAAAATCATAGTTCACCTGAATTATATCATTCTACTTAAAAATCATCACTTTCAATGGTCAAATAGTCAATAGAAAATTTACACCTCATCTAATCCACCTTATCATAAGCCTTGAAATGTAATCACATGTAAAGTAGTTCAAATGTTTGTATATTTACTTATCTATCAATTATAGCACAATTATTCAACTTTATTATTAAATAGCATGTCCTACCTACAACTTACCTATCTTAGTATTTTGTCACATGTGGACATGATGGGATCCTTGATGTGGATGACATGCTTGTTATAATCTATATTTTAGATTGGATATGAGCCTCTATAAGATGTGAAAATCAGTTGTCTCTGGTTGTGGCATGTTATGTAGGTTTGAAACCTAGGTCTCCATAGCCAGGGCTTGTGCCAAATGGGTACTTCACTTGAACTGGGCCACACAAGTCCATGCATGCCCATCCCATAACCATAGATGCAGAATAGACAAGTATAAGGAATAATGTTGAGACAACCATAATGTTCATGATGGGCAAACCAAGACTGATTTGTGATGTGGATTTATCTACTAAGAAGCCAATTGTGAGGAGTGAAGCAATGCATGTATCCACATATATTGGGAGGATTACAGGGAAGAGGATGGGGAAGCTTACATTATGTGGATTCTAATTGAAGCATTTAGGAACTCTTAATAGTCCTTGTAAGGACAACAAAGTTGTGGCTTGAGCTACCACCTCATTCAACTATCCACTTTCTTGGCAAGCTCACACTGCCCTAGGTTAAATTCAATAGGATCGGGTTACATGAGCAGCTTATTGATCTCCCCATTTATTTGCTTTAGAAGGAGCAATATTAAACACTCGGAATCTAGATTGTAACTTTTGTTATCGTCATGGAGGTTTACTTTGTCAAAGATTTTGAAAAGAAAAATCTTCAATGGCTATTATTTATTTATCTTGGCCACAATATTAAGTTTAAAATACTATTATAAATCAAGAAACCAATGGACCGTCATTTTAAAATTTAGCATGTTCAATAAATTTCATAAAGAATAGTAGCATTTACTACTTTTTAATTGATTTTATTCTCGAAGTAAAATATTAAAAGAAGAGAAATATATGTATAAAATAACTAATAAAAAATTATATAAAAAAATAACAAATATATTATAATAAATTAAATATTTTTTAATGATAAAAAATAAAAATTTAGATTATGTATCAATATTTTTGTGATTTAATTTTTTTAATTAATATATAGTCTATATAATTATTTAATTTTAAGTTTATTATAAATATATAATTGAAAAACAAATATATAACAAGAGAGCAAGTATTAAAATGGTTAGTAGTCAAATTATTATTATCATGATTGATCAATTGAAATCATAATAGATAGGAAAATAAGTGTATTCCACAAATGATAATAATCAACATCTGAAATTCCATTCACAAATTTTTTTTTCTCATGATATTCAATAGTTATAGACTTAGAAAAACTAGAAACATAAAATATATTACCACAATATTTAAAAATTTATTTTTTATCCACTCACTAGATACATAATTTATTTTATAAATTAAAATAGATAACAAATCTATGTTATTTGACACCATAATTGTACCATCTAATATATTTTATATTTGAAAAATGTTAGCCAAATATAATAATATAAATGCTTATTAACGAATGAAAGAATAAACTTTATGGAAAAAATATTTATTAAAATATTTTAAAATTTGTTCTATTAAACTAGACAACATTCTTCTTCACACCAAGTTCTATGTTAAGGTACCCAATTTTGACTTGGCAAATTTGGTGTGTAGATATTTTAATCATATACTAACCACCATGACATTTTAGCCATATACTAACCACCATGACAATAACATGAGGATATTATAAAAAATATAATCATCACCTCCTTTGATGCAAGTGCTAGTAATAATCGATGTAACCATTGTACCTCCTCTCAAACATAAATTATAAAAATATAATCGACGTAACCATTGCACCTCCTCTCAAACATAAATTATAAAAATATAATCCGCGTAACCATTGCACCTCCTCTCAAACATAAATTATAAAAAATATAATCAGGATAACCATTGCACCTCCTAGAATACAAGTACTAGTAATAATAACCATTAAAACTCCATATCAATAAAAGTCGGTGGACTCGCGATCAAACCTCTTGAACCACCGAAATTTTAACTCCTGGTACGATGGATTGGTGGAAAGGTCGGTATAATTCAAACAAATAGCGCTATATGATTTTAATCTTCCAAACCAAACAGCTGTGCATACTTTGAATGTAATCATAAAGCCTTCCTGACTACATTTAATACTAGAGAGGAACATTGTTGAAACAGCAAGACGAGCATTGAATTTTATTCTACGGTATTTTGCTATAAATTTATAGATATACGAGTGTGGTAATGCATTGCAAGCTGCACAAGAAAAGATGGAGACTCCTCATGTTTCTTTAGTTTCTGATCTTGGAGTGACAAGAGAGAGGTTGATAATTTTACTTCCAGAGAAGATAAGAGAAAGAAGGGCACTGTTTTTGAGCAATATAGACCAGAAGCTTGTGCGTAATGTGCAAAAGGTGGTGCATTTTTTTGCTGCTCATGTGGAAATTCCATTCGATGCGATAGTGTACGTGCACACACAGGCGCTGAATAGGCTGCTTCTTGCTTATGATTTCATGTGTGGGAGACTCATCTTTAATTCAGAGGAAAAGAGGTTCGAGATTGACTGTAATGCTGCAGGAGTGCCTTTTGCTGTCTGTACCAGCGACCTCTCTTTGGAAGACCTCGGGGATGTCACTTATCCCAATCCGGCCTTCACCCAGCTTTTTCATATCCCTGGGAATGGAAGGCCAGAAGATGAGCCCCTCATAACTTTTCAGGTTAAGTAGTTAATATAACAAAAATTTGATTCTTGTTGTTGTTTTGGATTTGATTGTGTAAGATTTTTTTATCGATATTTAAGATCATATTTCACGAATCATCAAGATATTAAAGAGTTTACAAAAAATATATATATATATTTGAAACATTATGCAAACAATGACACACAATCAAATTTAAGAACAATAATAAAAATATTATGAAATGTGAAAATCTTATTTCTTTGATTGTTCTGTGTAGCTTTTATCTTAGTGGAGAGAGGATTTGATTGTGTAGTGTGTTTTTGTGCAGGTGACTAGATTCAAATGTGGAGGATTCGCCATGGGAACTGCGGTAAATCACTGTCTGATGGATGGGTTTGCGCTACAGGAGTTTGCCAAAAACTTCGCCTTCTTAGCGAAGAAAGGAGAGCTGGCATTCGAACCAGTCGTGGATCGGACCTGCTTGAAAGCTCGATCTCCGCCCCAGATAAATTACGAGCATCACGAATACTATCAGAACTATTCTGAGATTGGTGCCAAGGCCTTGAATTCCTCCATATTTGTGCAGAGAGATAAGGATGTGTTGCACAATAAGGCGGCCCTGTATAATCCCCTAGAGGAGTACGTTTTTGGGCTGTATTCTTTATCAGGAAAAATGTTGCAGTCCCTCAAGAAGAAGGCCATCAATGGCGGGGCAAAGCATTGCACAAGCTTCATTGTAGCTTTGGCTCACCTGTGGCGTGCCAGGACCTCTGCATTAGCAAACATGGCTGCTGATGATGTTTCGACAGTTCAGTTTGCCGTGGACATAAGGTCAGTATGTGTTTAAACAACATAATCTAAGCTTTAATTTGTTTAAATGGTTCATTTGAAATCACACTAATAAATGTTTTCTATTATAAAAACTAGTGCAATTTCGGATGAACCACCCTAAGATCTAAGATTCACAGTTCATAATTGTAAAATAAATTTCTAAATTCAACTGCTTATCAATGATATTCATCTCCAACATTTCAAATCTCGCCAATAGATGTCAAATATACTGATATGATTTGAAACATTGAAGATGAATATTATTGACAGTTGAATCCAGAAGCTCACCTTACAACTATGAACTACCAACACAACCTTCCTACTCTTTGAATTACTTGCATTAATAATATAATGGATCTGTATGTAAATGGGATGTTATCAGGTCTAAGATGAAGCCCCCTCTTCCTCGGGAGTTCGCAGGCAACGCAGCATCTACAGCCTATGCCAAGGCAACTTCCAAAGAACTGCAAGAGCAACCATTTTCCCACACTGTGAAAAAGCTGCAGGAAGGCGTGGACAGACTAACGGATGAATATCTGAGATCCAGAATAGACTGGTTGGAAGTAAACGATGGAGTGGCATGCTTAGAGAATGGATTTCTGGTGACATCATGGTGCCATATGGGATTTGGAGATTTCGACTTTGGAGGGGTGATTAAGTCTGTGTATGCAGCCCCTGTGGTGTCTGGGTGCATGGATCTGGTCATATTTTTGGCCAATCCAAAGGACAAGGAAGGAATACAGATATATATTGGTTTGGAGGCTTCTCAAATGAAAAAGTTTCGTCAACTTATTGGAATGGTGGACGCCATTGTTGTTTAGTCCGGTGGACGCCATTGTTGTTTAGTCCTTAGGAGTTTCGAAGTCTTTCATGTACTAGGTACTATTGATTTCCATTTCAACTATAGGCAAACCTTCACTTTGTTGCTGTCAACATAAACTACAGGTTGCATCACTAGCTGCAATTTCGTTTCGTTAAAATATGTAAATTTTTGTTTGTTTCCACTTTGTAAGACATCTTTTGGTTTTAATCCATTACCTATTTAAGTGTCTAGTTTCTTATTATTTATTTTATTTGTGAAATAATTTTGTTTGTTTGAATAGAATATTATTTTAATAATAAAAAATAATTATGTTGTGAGGTATTTTATGATAAGATCATAGATCATGTTGTAAGTGGGTAAATATTAATTGTTTAAAATTAACATATATATTAAAAATAATAAAATAATAAAATAATAAAATAATTCTAAAGTAAAAAAAATAACTTTTTCAAAAATAATAATATTTCTTCACATAAAAAATAGAATAGACAATGTAAATAAAATAAAATAATTCTTAAATAAATAATAATTCAAAATTGATATAATTAATTTTTATACATACATTTTTATGATTAAAAAATCATGTAAAAAACTTAAACAATTATTTTTGATCTAATCAATTATTTAAATAAAAACAAGTATGATAATATCGAAGATATCAAGTTTCCATAATCCATGTCAAATTATGTTAAGCTAGTTTCTGGCTTTAATTGTGTGTTACTTCTTAACATCGACATTTTGGATCATACTACATGATCCATCATCAGAATGAATTAGAAAACACGAAAAAAAATGATAATTTCTTTTAAATAAATTTTCTAAATATAAAAACCATCATATACTACTAAAAGACTTTAAAAAGATTGTTATGACAGTCTAGAGAAAATACCCAAGCTAAAAGGAAATGTTTGACGTACTGGAAAGACTTTGAGACACCAATTTTATTTCCAATTTTTGTTCCCCAAATTTAATTATGAGCGAATTTGATGTATTCTGAACAGTCCAAGGAAGCTTTTTCTTTATTGCTATTCCCTGTACGAGAAGTCAAGAGTCCAATGTAGTAACTATAATGATTATTGCCAGTACAAAATCAGGAGGGGCACTGCGATGCATTGAATTATAAGAAAATGAAGTTAATATATTGCTTATTTTAGACTTCGCGTGTCATCATTGACAGGGAAATACCTCTCTTTCTTACAAGATCTACTTATAGATTTATATCATTTTTTTTCAAATGAATTATGGGGAAGAGGATTTAGTAGTTGAGTATTTTGATTTAGTTTTTTTGAAATTCATATGTGATAATTTCAAATTACTTTCGAATTTTAAATCATTTAAGATTTTAGATTTACATCATAAAAAACGATGTCGCATCAGCATGTTTTTTGTTGAGGTGTCTAAAACGATCTCCCAAAATGGATAGTTGCACATGAAGTTATAATTGTTGTACATTAAATCATGTTTTATTAGTGCCCCAATGTTTTAGCACATAAATTTTCGCATATTAAATCTAATAAATACATTTCATTCTATTATGAGTACTCATGACCAACACTAAAACTTTGAAACCACAATGATCAATGTTATACTATTGAAAATATTGGACTTAAATCTACATATACTATCACAAATATTGAAACATATTCAACTAATACATCCTCTCCTTTATTGTATAAGGAATATGTAAAACAATTTCATATATATATATATATATATCATTAACAAATATTTTTCTCATATGAGCATCAACATGAGATCAATACAAACTCTTGCGAGCACAACCATGAGACTAATATCAACTCCTTTCAAGCAACCACATTAGAAATCACCTATGGAAGACCAAGAGTCACAACTTAGAAATCCACTTATTTAGAGACCACCTTCACATTAGAAGCCAGTTATGGAAGACTAAGAGTCACAACTTATAATTCCGTATAAAGTGTCTCATTGGGATTTTAACTTTGGTCTCCACATTGAGAACTCGATGATTTAACCAATTAAGCTTAACCCCTCAAGGACATTTCCTATAATTATTATTAAGGGGGCAGTTGTATGAACAAAACAAGTGATGACTAATTGAATTAGGAAAGAGCAATATAAACATGAGTAGGTCAGTTAAAAAAAGAGAACCGAATATGAAAACTAAATCAATAAACTACCAACTATCAATCACATAACAAGTTGGAACTAGATTAGTTATGATGTAATAGTTAATTAACCAACACTCCACGTTATTATATCATATGCCTAAGAGAGCAAATCAAGAAAGTTTGAAAAGTGTCGAACTTCATTGTTGTAAGAGATTTGGTGAATATGTCAACATGTTACTCATGATTTGAACGAAACTAGAGCTAGATATTTTGTTGTTGAACATGATCATGGATATAGTGACACTAAACCTCAATATGCTTGGTACACTCATGAAAAATAGGATCACAAACAAGCTTCAACACTTTATGATTGTCTCAAAAAAAGTGGTAGGATCTATCTCAGTAACACTCATGCCTATCAAAATGTGACATAACCTTATCACCTCAGAGGCAGCTCCACTTGTGGCACGATATTCTACCTCTATGCAAGAGCGAGCTCAATAGTGTTCTACTTTTTGTTTACCCAAGATATCAAACCAAATCCCAAAAATAAAATGAATCTTGAAGTAGACTTCTTGTCATCCACTAAACCTACATGACTTACATCCACACAAAGAAAAATATACATTATGCTTGTATTTTTGGCCATATGTCATTGTACCATGGATGTATCTCAAAACACACGTTTTTGCTTTCCAATGAACAACCTTAGCTTCCCGCATAAACCTAGAAAGATAATTGACAACATAGCTGATATATGGCTTGGTATAGGTCAAGAAGATGAGACTCCCAATCATATTAGGTGATGGATCATGGCGGGAAAGTTGAAAACTTGTCTCCATGAGTGTCAACATAGGTTTGCAATCTTCCATTCCAAATTTCTCAAGCAATGTCTTGGAATATTTTATCTTTAAGAGACATAGATATGATTCTTTTATTGTCACAGAATTCAAGTCCTAGATAATAGGTAAGTGCACAAAGATGAGGGGCCAAAAAGGGGTGTTAAGTCCAGCCACCTCTTTTCTGAAATCAAACATATTGACCTTGGATCAAAAATTGAGGATAGTTACACTCAAAATTTTAAGATGCAACAAAAACAAAGACTACATAGAACTCTGAATATACTTTATGTGAATGGTGATCCTAGACCTGCACAATCATGAACAAACAACAAAAAATTAGTCATTATACAAGTCTAAATCAACATTCCCCATAAGATTCATTTGAAACATGAAGAACAAGAAATAAAAGGAAGAACACAAATGAAAGCAAACTGAATCTTATTCAAAAGCTCAAACTCTCAATCGCATGGGGGAATTGGTGTTATTTTGATGTGGAAAATAGCCCTTTCCCAATTCCTTGCAAACTTTGATGAAGATCTTTGATGAAAATCCTCCATAACCTATCTATGAAAGATGAAATGTGGATGAAAATGGATAAACATTCCTAAGATTGTGGATCCAAATGAGCATGGTAATCTTACATGGATTGTGGATGATCAAATGCAATAGAGGAGGCCTCTATTTATAACAAAGAAGGATGGAGGATTGAAGAATAGGATGGATGTGGGATTAAAGATGGACCAATGGCATTGTGCCTCTTGTCAAGATGCTAATGGAAGGAGGTGGAGCACATTTTGGTCAATGCGCATGATAAATGCTATTAGATTCAAATTTGAAATTTGAAAGTTGGTTTGTTGGAGGGAGATGAAGGATGAATTAAATTCCACTTGGCTCAAGGCAAAAGGACATGTAAGAGGTTTAAATGCCTTGTTGGATGTACAAACCCTTTTGGAAGGATTTTTCAAACTTGGAGAATATTCCAACATTGATGCCTTTTTGAAAGTAATTGAAGATTCAATAAATCAATTAAAATGGTATTCATGAGCAAGTTGCAAAATCTAGAGGATTTGATGTTCTAGTATTAATCAGGATTTGATTAATTTAGATAGAATTTAGTTGATTTGACAATTTGATTTAGATTTTAGGATTTAAATAAATCAAAATGAGATGAATAATGGTTTAGACATAAATAAAGTTTGATTTATTTAATTTAAGAGGGTAGTGTTAGATTAAATCAAATAAAGATTAATTTATTTCATTTAAAAGAGATGATTTTAGAGATTAATTAAATAAAGTGAATTATTTAATTAAAAGAGGGATTATATGATTAATTAAATAAAATAATTTATTTATTTTATTTATAGGAGATGATGACTTAATCAGATAAGTTTGATTTATTTAATTGAGAGATGAAATATGATGAATTTAATCGAATAAAGAATATTCAATCAAATTGATTAATAAAGGAGATGATTTAAGACGAACTGGTGTTAGTGAAATCAGGATCAGGTGCATGTATATTTTACGTGTTTACATTTTTCCCCTCTTTGAAGCAATGTACCTGCTACGTTGGTTCAAAGAATAATCTTGCAGTGATCAAATTTTAAAAAAAAATCTAATTTTTTCGGATGCCCTAGCAGAAAGAAGTATACTGGTACACTGCCCCCTCAAGAGATCGAGCGAAAATTCAATTTGAGGATCGAGGGTGAACCCATAATAGTGGTTTACAATTTTTTTAAGGAAGCAAAATTGTAAAAACACTCACACAATCAAAATTTTGAGTTTTAAGAGGTTCACTCGAACTAGGGAATTCGCACAAACCCATAAAAGGGTTCGCTCGAACCAACCGAGTATTCCCCTCCATGATGGGTGGGTTCCTCGAACCATAAATGTACATTTTTTTTAAAAAGAGAAAGGGGATTCTGATCCAGACCTCAGCAAAGCTGAACTTATAGCTCGAATGGAGTCAAGGGTTATTTCGAACCTTCTCAGCACCAAAAGTCTACAAATTTTTCCCCTTTGAAGCTTGGTTTGAGGATGAAAATGGAGGAGAATTCATAGACCCAACTGGATGATGGTAGTCCTCGGAACGAGCTATCCAACGAATATAATTTTAATATGTTTTGGTTTTATTATGTTTTTTTTTTTTGTTTTATTAAACATAGATTTTTCACCAAAAATCAAGCTCTTTGTTCTGCACATGTGGAAAAATAGCAGATTATCAAAAAATAAAAACAAAATTATTAGTGCACCAAATATTGAAGTCCTTGATCCAACAAAAAAAAATTGAATTTCGATATATACAAAAAAAGTTATGCATTATACAGTCGCATTATGTCTGAATTGTAATTGGTTTGACTTTGAAATTTGATTAAAGAGAAAATATTCGATAAAAAACTATCTAACCAAGTGGAAGCACTAGATATCGAAGTTACAAATCTAAATTCAAAAGAATTAGAATTTTATCCTTCATGGAAAAAAAATTATGCGTTATACAGTGTGTGTCAATTTTTAAAAATGTTATTTTATGAAAAAAATCAGTTTTCGTGGGAGATGGAAAAAAAAGTGCAATCTGATTCCAAATATTTTGAAAAAAATATTTTTAAAATCTGCAGACAAAATGTGAAGAGACTCTAGTTTGCATCATCTTCAAATTCCTCACAGTTTAGCTGCTATAGGTGCCCGAATGTGAAGATTTAGTTAAAAATAATAATTTTAGTGTCCAGTTTGGCCAAAAATTGTAAACCACTATTGTGGGATCACCGTCGATCGCGTGACAAAGAGGTTCAAGACGGATGCATTGGTGATGTTTTGGTCAACCGTCATGATACCATGTTAGCACGAAGAGAAGGAAGAAGAAAAGAATGATGACAAGAGGATCCAACAAGTCCATGATCTATGAGACTTTATGAATGATGATGATGATGATGTATTGCTTATCAAGATTTGGGATTTTAAAAGGGCTATTTACCTTATGTTTGATAATACACATAGGTACGATGCATCAAGATATAAAGAACCAGGATGGTGTTGTACCTAGTGTAATAGACTCTAACTCGACAATCAGATAGGAGTACTCTTGTTCACACCTGGCATGCGAAATCTTATCTAAAATGCAGTTCAGATATTCCAAACATCTCAGACCAAAACATAGAAAGGAAAGCCTTCCTATGTGGTCAACAAGACACCTAAAACATCCTCCCTACACCTAAACAAAGTAGGCATGACCAGGTTATATTACTAGAGTATCCAACAAGCACAACAGATAAAAAGATAATGATCGTTGCCCCATTTCTTTCTCTCTAAATATTTTTGTTTAGACATCATCGAGAGGTTATTAGAATGAACACAATAAGATAAATCAAAAGACAAAGATAAAGTAAACAAACAAGCTAATGTTCTTCATACCGCTAGCTCGGACTAAAATACGGTGATGCTTGATGTTGATGTCCATTGTAGGAAGGATGCATCCTAGGACATGATGTTATCAGATGATTTTTGGATTGACTGGATAATAGGCTATTAATACTCTGAGTTGACTAACTTGCTTACTTACTGACCTAGACTTGAGATATTGACGATTGAGAACACACTTTTAACTTGCTAGACTTGCTTTTGATTGTTTTACCAAAGGGTGGAGGCGACAATTGATTTATTATGAGTGATTGATTATTTTGGGTGAGAGTGAGATGAGATGGATGGGTTTTTTTGGGCTTTTTGAATGTCTTTGGTATTTTGCAATGCTTTGAGGCTATTTTTCGGTTTTTTCGAGATATTTTATAACTATTTTTATTTTCAATTTTTTTGATGTTTTGGTGTTTTCTGAGATTTTGACCAAGAGACTAACCTAAAGACCTATCCTAGGGGTCTCGGGGGCTAATCAAAGATTAGCCTTGCCTACGTTATACACGCAGAGACTACCTAGTTTGACTGACAACTTGACCGATTTACAAGATGAAGATATAAACAAGTGATGAATTGCCAGCTTATTATGACGGACTCCTAATGGACTGACCTAAGGTGTATCGGGGGATGATCGAAGATCAACCTTGCCTACGTTCAAGCTCAGAGATGGCGTAGTTCAACAAGACAACTCCATTTTTGACTTTTTGGATTTTTGCCATGTTTTGGATGTTTTTGGGTATTTTCGCATGATTTTGACAATTTGGATATGGACATGTGATGATATCAGTGCTCTATTTTGGGATTTTGTTGAAAACCAAGCTAGGATTGATTGATTGGATTGATATATTGATGATGATAACATTGTTGAGGATACACAACAATGCAAGGATAGTGTTAAGCAACACGAGGATTGGGAAGGATATCCTAAAATGATGATGGATTGATTAGATTTGATTGATCAGGATTTTGAAGCTTGGCTTGGAACAAAATTCATTTGAATGATTTGATGTGACATTGAAGTATAAATTAGATGCAACTGATATTGATTTTTTGGATTGATGTTCGATGAAAGATAAAGCTTGATAAGGAACATCTTCTTGTCAAAATATGTCATGAACTAGTGATTTGGCTTTTGGCTCACAAATGCTTTGACCAATTTGATTTTACATTTTCCAATGTTCGGATCACCACATAAGTTGGAGGATATAGATCAAGATTTATTCCCGAAGCAAGATGTAAATGTTAGATGTTGAAGTTGTATTGTTGATATGTGGTTGTCATTGATGTAAACACTATTAGCATTGGTGATTCTAAAGTCTGTATATGTCAAGGAGATTGAGAAAATTGTAATAAATATATTGCAGGCAGCCAGTGAAGTTGAGAAGGTCAAAGTGTTGGAAAGTGTTGTAAGTTTATAATGAGAAGGTGCACATTAAAGGGTTTGTTGTTGAGTCTATCTAGTATTTTGTTTGAAAGTTTCATTGGTACGCATCAATATTTGAGAAAGTTATGAATTTTTGTGTTCCTACAGTCATTTTGTTACTGTAGCAGGTGTTCTTGGAAGAAGAGGATGAAATTCTGGCAATTTTAGTTGTTGTGCATGTTCCTGTGGCGTTCATGGATGAGTCTAGATCATTATCTATCTTTTTTGTATTTTCGCATTGTTTTGTGTGATCGTGATCAGAGATTTTTCTGATGTGTGCTCAAGTTTTCATGTTCTTAGCTGACATGATGGTGGTAGCGTGTTGCGGATCCATGAGGATTAATCTTTTATTGTTTGGCATGTTTGAAGGTGTTTATTTGGGCCTTCACTATGTTGTGACCGACTTGTATTGGTGTGCATTAAGATTTATTTACGTATTGAGGCCGACAGTTATAATTTATTTTTTATTTGTGGCCGACAAAGTAGTTGATGTAAATCCGTGTAGCAGATATATAAGAGCGGTTTTTTTCCTCATTTTGATGTATGCTCGGTGTATGAATGTGAAGTACATGTGAGAATAAAGATCAAATCATTCAAGAGTAGAAAAAAGTGTGAAAGAGATTGAGTAGACTGTGGAATATTTTGACCAGAGTGTGTAGAAGTTTTTTTTATGCCTAACCAGAACTGTCATTAGGATTTTGTAGAAGCTAATTTATCAGTTCAACCTCATCAGATGGATTTAATTTGATTATTGTATGTAAGGAAATGAGCCTTCCTCTGAGCAGTGAGCTCTAGGCAGTGTGCCTGAATGCATGTGCATTCCCTATTTACACTTCATTATACTTTTAACAGGGTATAATCTTGTGGACTAACATCCACCGTGGTTTTTCCCCTAACAGGGTTTCCACATATAAAATCTTGGTGTTCATATGTCTCTGATGTGTTATTGATTTATGCTTGCACTATTAATTATCATATCTGAGATTAAAGGTTGATTAATGTTGAATAAGTTTGATTTTGGTAACAACTGATTCACCCCCCCTCCCAGTTGTCTATTGTTGTTTTTCCAACAATTGGTATCAGAGCAGGTTCCTCTGAAGGGAAAGCTTAAAAACTTGAGGTGATATGAGATGGAATCTTACAAGAAGGATAGTCATAGATTCGATGGAGCAAACTACTCTCTGTGGAAAATCAGAATGGAATGTCACTTAAAGTGCATTGGTGAGCCTTTCTGGAAGATTACAAAGAATGCATATACTATTCCTCATAATGGTTCCTCTATTGTTGATGAAATCAAAGAAGGTGGAACAAATACTAGGGCTATTGAAGCATTTTTGAGTGCTTTGACAATTCAAAAATGACAAATGTGATAGGTCTGAAGACTGCACATGAGATCTGGAAAAAGTTGGAAACATTGTATGAAGGAGATGCACTAGTGAAAGTTGCTAAGC
The DNA here is from genome assembly GCA_007115665.2 of Sequoiadendron giganteum. Classification (NCBI taxonomy): domain Eukaryota; kingdom Viridiplantae; phylum Streptophyta; class Pinopsida; order Cupressales; family Cupressaceae; genus Sequoiadendron; species Sequoiadendron giganteum. The sequence goes on from CM021100.1 coordinate 972,354,325, forward strand.
TACAAAGTCTAAAAGGAAAGTGGGAGGACATGAAGATGAGTGAAGATGAGAACATCCTCTCTTTCTCTCAAAAGATAAATGAACTGGTGATGAGCATTAGATGTGTTGGTGGAGTCTTGGATGAAGAAGAGATTGTGGCTAAAATACTTAGATCTGTGCCCCCTTCCTACAAAATAAAAGCTTATGCTATTGATGAACTCAGGACAGTGACAAATGTGACGAGAGACATGTTGATTGGAAAACTTGTTGCCTTTGAGTTAAGTGAATTTGGTGAATCTACTCCTAAAACCGAATCTGCATTCAAGGCTACTGTATCTGGGAAAAGCAAGCAAATATATGATCTGGGAGAGAGTTCCAAAAAGACATTCAAGTATGAAGATGAGATGAAATAGATTGAAGATGAAGAAAAGGAATTAGAAGAACTAGAAGCATTGATTGTGAAAAGAGAAGCCATAGGTCATGGTAAGTACAAAGGAAAGTTACCTATCAAATGTTTTCCCTCAGTAAAATAGGTCATTTTGCATCAAGGTGTCTTGAAAGAGTCTCTAAGTATAAACCTGATAAGACTATATTTCAAAAGAAATGCTATTATGCTGAAGAAGGTGTTACTAATGATGAATCTGATAAAGAAACTAGAAATGAGGATGAATGGGTATTCGTTGCTATCAAAGAAAATGGTCAGGTGTCCACTGAATCTACTAGTAATGTGAATGTTGAGAAAGCTCTTGCAGCAAAAATTGAAGAAAAGGCTGAGTGGGTAATTGACAGCGGATGCTCACATCATATGACTAGTGATAAAAGCAAGTTTGTAAGCTTGGAAAACTATGATGGTGGTGTTGTAAGATTTGGAGACAACACTTCTGGTGTGATTCGTGGCAGAGGCACTATTTATTTTGGTGGTAAGCACAATACTGATGATGTTCTTTATGTAGAAGATTTAAAGCATAACTTGTTGAGCGTTGGAAATATGGTAGACAAGGGTTACAATCTTTAGTTCAAGGATGGTAAGTGCAGAATAAAGGGAAGTTCTGGAAATGTAATTGCTTCAAGTACAAAAACAAGAGGTAATATTTTTCACTTGAGTGCTGCTAGTGAAAGTTGTTTAATTGCTCAAGTTGATGTAAGTTGGTTATGGCATTGGAGGTTGTGTCATGTGAAATTTGATAAAATTGTCAAGATAAGATCTACTCAAGCAGTCAGATATCTTCCTCAGTTGGTAAAGCCTACTAACACTATGTGCAAGGAATGCAAGATGGGAAAGCAGACTAGAAATTCCTTCCAGAGAAAACAGTATAACTCCAATAGAGTACTGGACTTGATACATATTGACTTATGTGGTACATCCATAATCAAAATTCTCCAAGGTGAAAGGTACTTTATGTTGCTTATTGATGATTACTCTAGAATGATATGGGTTGCTTTCTTAAGAGAAAAACATGAAGCATTAGAAAAGTTCAAAAGCCTCAAAGCTATGGTAGAAAATGAGACAGGTCAAAAGATCAAATGCCTAAGGTCAGACAGAGGTGGTGAATTCACTTCTCGTGAATTCAATTCTTTTTATGAAGAGCATGGAATCCAAAGACAACTATTTTCTCCCCCGACCTCTCAACAGAATGGAGTTGTTGAAAAAAAGAACAAAACCGTTCTAGACACTGCTAGAACCATGATGCTGGAAGCAAATGCTCCTCATTTCTACTGAAGAGAAGTTGTAAGCACTGTTGTGTATACCATTAACTAGGTAAATGTCAACAGTAATTCTGGTAAGACCCCTTTTGAGCTATGGTTTGGTTATAAGCCTACTATCAAATATTTCAAAAAAATTGGAAGCAAATGCTACATTAAGAGAGATGATGATATAGAAAATTTTGATGCTAGAAGTGATGAAGGAATCTTTTTAGGTTACTCTACTGAGAGTAAAGCTTACCGGTGCTTTAATAAAAGGTTGAAGAAAATGGTTGAAAGTGCAAATGTCAAAGTTGATGAAGATATTGATAGACCATCCAGATGTAGTGGATATGATTCGGATGATCAACATGATAGTACTAACAATGGAAATAATGTTCAGACACATAATCAACTTCAAATTGTTCTGGTGAACCAAGGGAATCAAGAAGCATAAACTAGCAAAAGTGTGGAAGAAAGAACATGAGAACAAGAAGTCGAAGAAAATTTTAAAACTCCCAAGTATGTAAGGCGAAATCATTCTGACAGTCAAATCATAAGAGATAAGAGCAAAGGTGTGCAAACTAGAAGAAGAATTTTAGAAGAGTATTGTCTAATTTCCAAAATTGAGCCTAGCAATATCAATGAAGCATGCAAAGATGAATATTGGATGGAAGCCATGAAAGAAGAACTAATGTAGATAGAGAAAAATGATACATGGGATCTTGTTCCTAGACCTCAAAAAAAAAATAGATTGAAACCAAATGGGTGTTTCAGAATA
>CM021100.1:972356867-972523841 GCA_007115665.2 Sequoiadendron giganteum
ATGTTCTTATCTTTTGAGGTTGCATCCTCACCACACATATTGATGGGTAATAACACTTATATGAGTGTATGTGGGAAAGGTTCTATCGACATTGATGATGGTACATTCAATGATGTACTATGTGTACCATATTTGTCCACCAACCTTCTCTCCATCTATCAGATTGCTCACAATAGGACAGGGAAGATAGTTGAGCTCACACCTGATTCGGTGCACATCAGAGGCATTCAGACTGGAAACATTGTTGCAATAAAGACAGTTGATCATTCTTACCGATTCAATGCATTCACACACTTTGGTCCACCATCTCCATTGTTTGAGTATCCCTCTCTTTCTACAAGAGAGCATGTAGTATTTGAGGTGAAGTTTGGTCACCTGAACTTATGTGTTCTTCCATCTGTTCATGAGACTAGTGTTGAAATTTCTACACCTCTACCTCCTGTTGAGATTACATTTGTTCAACATGATTCTTCTTCAGTTGTGACTGACATTGTAGCTCCACTCATTGAGCCATCAAATGCAGTTATTGAATCCATATCAAAGGATATTCCTTTCCTCACAGATGACAAATTCAACACACTTGTTATCCCTTCTTCATTGGAGATTCCATTTCAGGATCATCTTGAGTTGTTTGATTCACCATTTTGTTATTCAGACACTCATGTTGCAGTTTAGTTCTTCAGTGAGCATCATCCAGGACTTCCATTTTCACCTCACATCTAGGGATTTCCTCTTCCTCGACCGTTGAATCTGTTTCTTCCTCTGAGGAGACACATTGGTTTGATCATTGGCATAGGGGTTCTTTCATTCTGGGGGGATTTGGAGTCTCCACTCTCTCTCTCAGGGGGGGTATTTGATTGTATATCTACATATGTTCTTGAGAGAGTCTCTTGAGACATTTCATTTGTACTTTCTTTTTTTTCGCATCTCTTTTTGGAGAGGAGTTTTTTCCCACTGGTTTTTCTCCTTTACTCCGCTTTACAGAGATTTGGTTGTATTCGGGTACATGATCAGGCCTAGTTGTCGGGACCCTTGTTTGTTTTCTAGCTTGTAGTTGCATTGCTTTCATGCATTTAGTTTGTAGCTACTCCGTAAGTTCATCTTAAGGGGGGGTGTTAGAGTAAAATGTTTATTTCACTTAATTAGTTTAATTAAGTCACCTTTTATTCCTTTCTTAAGATTCACTTAGTTATGCATTGTAGGTATTTAATAATTATTTTAATTAGTAAACACATTTTCCCTTTAGGATTTCTTTAGGGTTGCACAATCTCCTTTTATAAGGATTGATCATTGTATTTTATTTTATTCCCTCTCTGAATAATAATCTCTCAATTTTCAGAGCCATTCATGCTTTGCCTCCATTCTTCTCTTGTGACAGGTATTTTTGCATTCAGGTGTTCTTGGGTTCTGTGAAGTTGGATTTATCAACTTCTACATTAAGCATGTTATGTTGGTTGATTTTTAGCATCATTAAGAAGATGGATCTATTCATGGTAATTCCACATTAATGTTACTTAATTCAAGTTTGCATATATTTTATATTTTCATACTATAGTAGTCCATGTTGGAGCAACCAAGATCTTATTTTAAACTCAAAATAATCCAAAAATGAGAATATTTAAAATGAGTTCAAAAATATAAGCATGTGATTTGATGAAATGTATAAATTATCCTTGCTTATAAATATAAGGATGAAAGGTGAGAAGATAGGAGTAAAATTTAGACTACCCTTCCAAGTGTGAAACAAGTGTAGGACTTTATGGAAAAGTGTTAAGACACTTGTGAGTCTACATGAGGTGAGGCAAAATTATATATAACCTCTAAGTGAGCTTAAGTGTAGTGTGAATAGGACTCTACTAAGTAGGTGAAAAACTAACTAGTTTGATTATTTACCTCTTTTCACACTAATAGTCCAAGTCTAGTATCTCACCAATTGATGTCATAATTTGAGAACAAAATTTTGATGTTAATTCATTGGATAGAGATTGAAAATTTTCCCCTTCTATTGAATTGATTTTCAAAATACTCAAAAAAAATCAGGGGGAGCAGACTAGATGTGTTGGAAGATGAATTACTCTGAGAGGGGGGGGGGGGTGAATCAGAGTAATGTATAATTTTTCAAACTTTTAACTTCAAGAGAAAATCACACAATGGCCTTGAGACAAATTTATGAACCCTCTTAAATTTCAAGGTGAATTCTACCACAACAAAGACTTTTAGCAGAATGACAGATTGATAAAATACTTACATAACAATGTCAAAGCATGATATTGATTGTTCATGTAAACTTGATTGGAAAATTCCTTTTAATGCTTTATTTCCACAAGACTTCATGTATGTTTTGAACACTCTTATAATAGAATGAAATGCTTAATCAAGTATCAGAGCATTGCATGAATTGTATTGACAAATGACAGAATGAAAAAATTAACACTTAAGCACATGGGCTGAAACACAAATGCACAGATTTCACCACATAACACATTATTTTCCTGAGTGGAAAAATCCTCTTGGGGTATAAAAAACCACTTGAATAATTCATTTTATTATTAGAGCACCAACTCAATCAGGAGCACCAACTCTTTACGGTTTAGGAGCACCAACTCCTTTTATCAATTCTGAATAATATAAACGATTCAGAGGGTTTCTTTGTTTCAATAAAACCTTTTACCAAAACTGACTAGTATACACAATACCTTAAGAATTCAAAAGAAAATTAAAATCCTTAAAATATCAAGTATAGCAGTATAATGATCTGCCTTTCAAATATTTTCAATATTTCAAATACATATAATCAGATTGGCTTAAAATTCGTCTCTATTTTTCTTCTCTCACACACAGGTTCAAAGACCTTTGAATATATATATGCACAAAAATAATGTCAAACTATTTTCCAACTATCTTTCTCATAACTGGTTCTCAAATCAACAAATTCCATTAGAGTTTCCAAACAACCCTAGAAGCCATACACCAAATGTCATTAGGGTTTCAAAACAACCCCTTAGAAAAGATTAAAAATTGCAAACTTGATTATGAAAACTGATAACTAATCCCTTGCTCTTAAACACAAATTCTAGAACCCTTTAACAAAACTGTTACACCTCTTAATCATTTTTCACATTTGAGCCCGATAACAACCTCTTATTTCTTGAAACAAACCAAAGAATAAAGACCCAGTGTTATTTGTTAACTAATGTAAAGAATCAAAAATAAGTTACCCAACTTCGAGCTCTTTCAAACTGTCAAGCTACCCATCATTCTTTCTTCCATGTCAGCTCTAGGCAGCTAGGGTTTCTCTCAACCCTATTCAATCTTCTTAGTTAAGCTTTACAATGCTCTTTTTTCAAACAAAATAATCATTTGGAGTCTGATGAAAACATAATGAATGCATTTTGAAGTCCGAGATACACAATAAAGAAACAATCTTATGATGAGTTGTTAGATACACAACACCAAAAAAGCACTACCACATTTTTTGTCACTGCCAACATGACCATATGCTTATCACGGGGTGATTTAAAATCACATAATATAAATCGATAGATGAAGCAAGCCGATAAATATATAATTTCACATGAAAAACTGATGGCTTATATTTTAATCACCAAAGGCCGATAACATTTAAAACTTTAACCAATGTCTGTTATAATTCATAAATCCTTGAAGCCCGATAAATGTGACTTCATTTGTTTGCTCATAAACACTTACCATTTGGAACCATAGGGACCCGAGCATATATTTTCTATGTGAATCATAAACCATCGATGCTAAAGTAACTTTAACAAAGATAGCTTTGTTATCGCATTTTTAATGTGATCAAACAAAAATCTAAACAATATAAATCGGCTTGTGCCTTTTATAATAAAGGCTTATTTTATATGCCTCCTTTGATGCCCAATCACTTTACAAGGTGATTGTTAGTAAAAAAATCATGTAATAGGCCAAATAGATATCAGTAGAACCATCAAACAAGTGACATTTCCAGATCCCAATATGAATTCAATGCTTCCAGGTAATGTGAGTGCAATGATGTCAATAAGCCAGATTCATAGAACAAAGTGAATCAATAACCAAACTGCTTGAATCCTTAGACAGTGTAATTGCTTGTTAAAGAAATATAAATAAACAATGAACCATAATTCATGTGCCATATTTATCAATCAACAAGTCATAACCATTGATATGATGAAGATAGAAATATTTCAAGACAAACCAAGATCAATCGGATAATATCAACTGAAACAATATACCTGTCAAAACCGAATATCCTGAACCTGTTATATGATCATCTTGAATGAGCCTATTGTCAGTAACCATAACCATCTAAAGATATATTGCATTCATAAATTTGAACCAGAAGCCACATGAGTAATATCAACATGAAAAACTTGAATCATCATAAACACTGCAAATGAATATCTGAAAGTGAATTAGCATCAAAATTTTGTAACCTCTAAATCATGACCAAAATATCATGAATTCCATCAATGAAGTGCATCAATTATTCAATGTAAGTGTATGAGGACCTGTGACCATGTACATTAACTGATATGAAGAAATCGCATTCCAACCAAAGCCTGTTTTGACATAAAGGACAAACAATCAGAAAGCCAACAAGACGTTATGCTATATATTTTTGACAAAAATAGGATAAATTTGTGTTCTCCTCTATTTGAACCCTTTGATCTTCACCATTAAGAAAAAAATATCAATTTACAATGTAGATTTAGAGAACTACAAATCTTGTTCTTGTCGCATCTTTAAATTTTGAGTGCAACTATCTTCAATTTCTCATCCAAGATAATTTTTTACTAATTTCAAAAAAATGGCTACTTAATACCCCCTATTGGTCTTATGTTTTCATGCACATACTCGTATATGAGTATGCATCATTCATTGTATCTTAAGGAATTGTCACAAAGTTCCACATAGGAGTAATGTGTTTGAGTTTATAATTAATTTTAGATCATAAGGAATCATGGAGTTTTGAGGAGGTGGATATTTTAATAACAAATTCAAACTTGGGTAATATCAAGAAGAATTTTTCATGGATTAGCTAATACAAGCTCAAGTTTCTAGCAAGAATAGTACATATGAAGAGGATAAAAAACGTAGGAGAAGAATAAGATATGACCACTTCAATGGTCCAAATTAGCTAAATTTTTCTCTCTCTAAAGAATGGTAGGGATCAATTTGATGTTATGGCAATGAGAGTTGAATGAGGACCTTGTCTTAATGAGATAATCCTTGTAGTCATCCAATCATGAACACTACCATTTTTGTAAAAGAGAAAACTCTTAAATTTTCAACTACTAAATCAACACAATATGAATTAGCTACAATGAAGTTGGGTTTGCCATTGTCTTTAGGGCCTAATTTAGAGATAGATGAGTTTCAAATAATTGATCAAAAAATTGCATGAGGTGATTCTACACACTCTTCCTAAAGCAAAACTCTTGTCTTGGTTTTCTCCAATTGTACCTTGGTGACTTGTCTTATTTTCATGAATGTGTGATCTTTATTATTGTTATTTCCAAAAAAAAAAAATATCATGTTGAGATGATTGTGATAGTATTTTTAAATGACTATTGTAATGGAGAGGTTTTTTGTTTTAGAGGAGCTAGAAAGATATATTTTTGTGTGAAGACTAACAACATAATCGTAATCTTAGTCTTTTATGGATCATAATGATATATAAAAATAAAAACCATGCAAGTAAATCATAACTACAATTGTAGGGGTTGGATCCACAATTGCACGACCAATCCCACAATCAAAGAAGTGATCCATAGAAATAGATAAGAAAAATTGCATATATTTAAAAAAATTCTTGTAGTTACTTTTGATTTTTTTATACATTAATTAATCATTTAGGATCATCTATAATAACCTATGTGCATCAAAATTCTATATAAATATCATTATTTTAATTATATGATTTTCATACATTTATTGGGAAAATAATTACTTGTCCCAACTCATTCATCTAAAATATAGATTCTAAATACTTATATTATTTAATATAAAAAAAGAACCAAATTATTTTATTTATTTTTAATTGGGAAAATCAATATGCAGCAATGTTACCAATCCCAAAGGCATATATATATATAGACATACTTTGAGAACCAATATTATGTTTCAACTAAAAGAACATAAGAAAGTGTTTTTTTAATACTTTTAAAATTCATATTATGTTTTAAAAAAAGTAAAAAGTGTGCATTATTTTATTAGATAAAAAGATTAAAACATTCTTATTCATAAAATAAAACAATTTTTAACAATAATATATCTTTTAAAATTTTATATATAATTATTTTACTTATATACTATAGTTCTCAAAAATCAACCATTCAATAATAATTTCACATCTCATTCTTATTAAAAAGTGACTAATAACTATCTTAATTTTATTAATTAAAACTTAATTCTAACCATTAACTTAAATAATTATTATTAGTCGATAGGCTCTTTATTGTGGGCATAGTCCACCGGAATTGTCTCACGCCTGACTAAAAAATGTCTCACGCCTGAGAAAAATCGCCTGAAAAAAATCATACCATCCATTCCTAACGCCTGAAAAATGTCACCCACTTCACACACTTTATCCTTATCTCTATGAAAAAAAACTAAGTTAACAGCACCACCTCTGCTAAACTGAAAATAACAGCACTGTCATTGCTCTTTAAAATCTTATCTCTCTGGTTACATGCTCAAAAGTGATAATGATAGAGGGAAAAGAAGAGCAAGTAATGCCATACAGACAATTCAATGAGTTAAAATACTTGTAGCCATCAAAATAACTGCCAACGAAGGTGAAGGTGAAGACGAAATTCCTTCTATCTCTAAAAACTATGGGCATGCCATGACAAAGGAGCAGAAAAAATAGAGGGGTGGTCATAGAACTGAAATGTTGCAGACAAGGGAAACATGGTGCAATGGGTTTTATATTTTTGAGAGGTATTTCCTTCTCTTTTTCTTTTGAATACTTATATTTGCATAATGAAACATTCACATGCCACAGAAGGTTGTCGTGGAGGAGTCTATACATGAGCAAGTCGATATTCACTTTCATATATTTTATTGCATGGTTTGGTAGAAAAAATTCCCATGAACCCAAGCCCAAATAGATGGGGATTCTAAACTCTCCATTTTGTTTTTTGTTTTTTTAAACTACATACTTTTTTTAAGAAAAGCATGCCCTTGAGATGGGAGCAACCCACCTTATCAAGTTGTGCCCACTGCATATGGGGTATTTGTTGATCTATGCCAAGACGTTTGTATGACTGTAACTATGGCATTATATATTCATTATGATTGAATGTATATATATATCTTTCTAAATTGGTTTTAATATCTTGATTTGTATCTAATAATTGGATTATGTAATGAAGTCTTGAGATTTCATATTTTATTTTATGAGGCATTTTGTCAAATAGTTCACGTAACCTGCATGTGCTCCCACATTTCACATACATGACTATCGAAGCATGTGCAACTACAACGTCTAAGAAAATTCCCTTAGCCTTTATGCTTGATGGATTTCATACCCTGTTGCAAGCTCCCATTTCGGCGCAGGCAGAGAGGATGTTGAAACAGGTTGAGGAATTTGTCCTTACACCTGCCGATTTGCATTTGTTTGAAAATTTCTAAAGCCCTGTAAAAAAATCCTTTTTGTGTATACCTTGAAATCCTCACATTCCATGAAATCACATTTATTTGAGACATTTTGTCAAATAGTTCTCACGCCTCGTCCATGCATCCACATTCCTTTGAGGCATTATGTCAAACAGTTCACGTGCCTTGTCTATGATTTGCTTGAGTGTTACATTTATTGTGCTCTCCAAACATAACGTCTGACAACAAATCCACCTTCAGTTATTCTTTGCTGGATGTACATACCATGTTCCAAAGCTCCCATTTTATTACAAGAAAGGAGGACGTTGGAAAAGTTTGTGGAATCTGGCTTTACACCTGCCATTTGCATTTGCTTGACTGTTACTAAAGTTTCTTTATACAAATCCATTTTGTGCATATCCCTCCTGTCGATGCCACCAAAGACAGGGCGGTGTCATTCAATCCAACCAGTAAAATTGAGAAGAAATATAGTGAAGTAGATTTGTTAAATGAATAGCGTTGATAAAGATGCTATCTTGATGTTCAGAAGTGTGAATAAAATACAATGGGTTTTTAAAACGGAAATGAATGCTTGAAGCCTGCTTTTCTGCAAGGTAGGTCAATATATTTGTGACTACTACCGACCCCAACTGCCAACTATCAATCACTCTGCTCTCCAACATTAATGCATTATTAACATTTAATTTTTGAAGATTATTACGCCGTAAGGCGTTCCATTGCAGCGGCATTTATCCGTGTCCATCAAAACTCCGAACGAACTCTTTCCTTCATATCTTTACTTAGCTCTGCTGACATCTTTGTCGTTAATGTGTGCTTTGCCAAGTAGAGACGGGATTGCATTTAGTTTGACGTTAAAATGGCGGTCAAGAGTGGAAGAGGTGTTGGCTAGCGTTCATCACATCGTCCCTGGCGGTTGCCGAGCATGAGAAGGCAAAGCGATGGACGGAATTGAAGTTGGATCTGAGTATGGTGTCGGATGATGAGGAGGAGGCTCCTTCGTTATGTGATCTTCCCCAGAACGGAAGACCTGCATACGAGAGCAATGCAAGGGATTCGAACAGGGATGTTCGAAACACCAAGATTTCAACTTCACTTTGGGCCGATTGGGCCGATTCAATACAGACCGCCGGTTATTCCCATCAGCCTTAAAAAACTCAATGGCTAGTGTATGCCAAACTCAACTACCCCTGCGCATGCTAAAAGGGAAACAGAGGTTCAAGATCCGTCAATACATAGTTACAAAATATGTGAGTCTTCTTGGGCAAATTGTTTCTTAAATTGCTGCATTAAATAGGAAAAGCCGGAAATCGTGGAAGCGGTGTGAATATTTGTCGGAGGACGTAGATTAATAAATTTGCCATACATTGCTCACATGATGAAGTCCATGAAACCCAATTCAGTTTACATGAGCACTGGTATGCTTCCTTCTTCAATGGCCTCACTTCTGCTGAGTGCCACCCAGAACCCACCACTCTTCTACGCCGATAAGCGTTCTCCTCTGAAACGAAGCGACCTCCTGTACAGCCGGCATGGGAAATCTATCATCTGAAATCCATCATAAAATCTGGATGACCATAGAGAACATCTCAGCCAGTGACACTCAACATTTGATATTGAGTTTTACTACCTTATTTTAAATTCTCTTGATACTCGCCAAGATGGGTTTGAAGTTTCAATATAATTAAATGCACTCTTATTGGTTATGGTAAATATGTTGCCTATAATATAGGATATCATCATGCTACTTAGAGATTATCTACGGATCTTTTCACTATCGACAGATCATTTCCTTGTCAAGTTATTCGTGTGCCCATACATACAGTATTTAAAACTGTACGTTTAGTATTCAAATCACATGTTATCAAACGGGCCTTTTCATCATTCCATGGTTGCTCATACATATGCTTCACACTCTGATAAAGAGAGTGACTAAGTTCAAGATATAGACAACATAGATAGAAGAATATTGACAAACTTAGAAATAAATTCATCAACAATTAATGTAAAATGAAATCATATAACAATAAAGTTAACCTCAGCTGAAAACTTAATTAATGTCACTATTTTACTATATAGGTAAACCTGTATGGTGTGACCTTGAATCCTACAATACGTGCAAAATCTGTCTCAAGATTCTTATCAAAAGACACGACAAAAGATAAATGATTGTGAATGAAATATCTTTCTTCAAAACTCTATACCAAGACAACAAAGTAGATCTCAAGTCAGAATAGTGCTTATGTTCAAAAACACAAGTTACATTAATCTGAATGAAAATCAAATTAATCTTAAAGGCATGCAAGTCTATGTGCATGAGAGTAAGAATTTCAACTCACCTCACTGTATCTTTCTTTAAATCCAACCCGAAAGCCATGCTCATAAGAAGGCCAAAATGCATCTTCCACGGGCAGATTATCCAAAATGTTGATTCCATTAAGCCAAAACAATATAAGGGCAACATCTCAGAATAATACTGAAAAACACCTCTTTGTTGACAAAGACAAGAAGCACAAAAATTTAAACTAAAACACCCTTACATTTGCACACGATAGTCATCAATCTTCTCCTTGAAACTCTTTGCTTCACTTGCATCAATTATCTTAGACTTAAAAAGAATATTGCAAACTCTACTTTCTCCCATTTTGAACTGCAGTAGCAGGAGCTACGTTAATTTATCTCTTTGTACCCCCAAGCATGAGAAGGAGCTGGAAATATTAAGGCATTTATATTCTATATTTAGGAAAAAAACAAACAAGTTGAAAGAAACCTATAACTCACCAAATAAGGAAGCTGAGTGTTTGTATAAACCGGATTGTTTACTTTGAGTTGTAGCGTTTCACCCTAGACACACCAAAAACAATGAACATGTAGGACATAAATAGCTTCCACACCACAAGGAAGGGAAGAACTAAAGCAAACATAATGTTTGATTACATGATACAAATTTTCTATCCAGAGTAGTAAAAATATGTTTTGGCCCTTTAAACAAGAACCTTGAAATAGCTGCTTGATTTGATGTAAGATTTACTATTCTTTAAAAAATAGTCTTTTGAATTTTCTTCTAAACTAAATGTTAACATTTATAGATGAGAATGCAATTGGTTCTTGTTTAATGTCATTCTCACAAAAAAAACACAACATATTGACGCAAAAGTATAACTAGGGTAAATGTTCATTTAGCGTTAGGGTTAGGGTTAGGGTTAGGGTTGAGATTTAAGTAGGGTTAGGGTCAGGGTTATTGTTAGAATTAGAGTTATTTTAAATATTCAAATAGGGTTACGATTAGGGTTCTAGGATAAAGCATGAGGTTAGAATTAAGGTTAGGGTTCTATAATAAAGCTTGGGGTTAGGGATATGGTTTTATAATAAAGCTTGAGATTACGTTTAGGGTTAGGGTTAAATTTGGGTAAGGATTTTAAGGTTAGTGTTATGTTAGGATTAGGGTTCAATTAGGCTTATAGTTCAATAAGGATTAGGGTTATGGTTATGGTTCTATTAAAGCTTGGGGTTAGTGTTAGGGTTAATATTATAGTTAGATTAGGGTTAGGGTCCAATTAGGGTTAAGGCTAGACTTAGGGTTAACATTAGAGTTTACTTATGTTTAGGTTTTTTTAGGGTTAGGGTTTAACTAGGGTTAGGAATAAAAGACAATAAGGTCTAGTGTTTAATTATAATTAGGGTTATGGTTCAATTTGGGTTAGGGTTTAGTAAAGGTCGAGGCTAGGGTGAGGGTTCAATTAGGTTTATAATTTAATTAGGACTACAATTAGAATATAATTAAGGTTAGTCTTCAATAATGATTAAAGTTAGGGTTCAATTTGGGTTAGGGATAAGTAAGGGTTAGGGTTAAGTTTCTAGGATAAATCTTAGGGTTACATTAAAGGTTTCAATAGGGTTAGGTTAGGGTTAGGGTTGGGGTTTAATTAGGATTAGTATAAAGGTTAGGGTTCCATCAAGTTTAGAGTTAGTGGTCAATTTGGGTTAGGGTTTAGTAAGGGTTAGGGTTAGGGTTTTAGGATAAAGCTTAGGGTTATAGTTAGGGTTTAGGTTTTAATAACGGTCAAGATTAGGATTAGGGTTATGGTTAGGTTTTAAGTCAGGGTTTAATAATTGTTAGAGTTAGGGTTAGGGTTCAATTAAGGTTCAATTTTCCTTACACTTAGGGTTATAGTTCAATTAGGGTTATTGTTCACTTATGATTAGGGTTAGGGTTAGTGTTTAATGAGGCTTAAGGTTTAATTAGGATTATGTTTTAGCATTCAATTAGGCTTAGTGTTCATTTATAATTAAGTTAAGTTTAGGTTAGGGTTAGGGTTAGGTTCACTTGGGGTAAGGGTTTATTTAGGGTTGTCATTAGAATCATGATTAGTGTTAGAATTAGGATTATGAATAGTTAGAATTAAGCTTGGGGTTAGAATTAGAATTATGGCTATAGTTAGGCTTAGGGTTACAATTAGGGTTAGGTTCGGAGTTAGGGTTAGGGTTAAGATTAGGTTAGGATTAGATTTCAAATAAGGTTATAGTTCAAATAGGGTTATAGTTAGGGTTTTAGGATAAAGCATGAGGTTAGAGTTAGGGTTAGAGTTCCCTAATAAAGCTTGGGGTTAGGGTTAGGGTTTTATAATGAAGCTTGGAATTATGTTTAGGGTTACATTTGGGTTAGGATTTTAAGTTTAGTGTTATGTTAGGATTAGGGTTTAATTAGGCTTATAGTTCAATAAGGGTTAGAGTGATGGTTATGGTTAGGGTATAGTTAGAATATAATTAGGGCTAGTCTTCAATAATGATCAAAGTTAGGGTTCAATTTGGGTTAGGGATAAGTATGGGTTAGAGTTAGAATTCTAAGATAAATATTAGGGTTACATTGAAGGTTTAATTAGAGATATATTAGGGTTAGGGTTGGGGTTTAATTGGGGTTAGTATAGAGGTTAGTCTTCCATGTTGTGTCGTGAATGCTACTAGCATATATATAGATATATAGTGGGTAAAAGCACAAAGTTGTGTCACACTTTCATCCAACTTATCATCATTATAGGGAGAACCCCGAACGATATGGTGGGTTCCTCACATCTAATGAAGAAGGTGGAAACATTGTTAGTACTTGGTGGCCTTGGTGACCTGGACTCAGACAAAGGCAATAATGAAACTGTGTAAGGTTTGATGAGCACTTGGGATGGTGCCATGTTAAATCTTCCCAAAATGAGCTAGAAACATTTGTGTGGTACTCGTTCGACAATGATCTTGCACATCATGACTATTCTCAAGAAATATTGCATAATATGTTATTTATTACAAGCTTGAAATTAATGTCTATATCATGCCATTATAGTTCATTTCATGATGGAAATATTAATATTCTCATTTAATTTTCCATACCTTATATTATATGATGTCTTTCTATATTATTGATTTGGACATATTTGATTATGAAAAAATTGTCTTAAGTTCCCCCATTACAAGGGAAAAGTGCAAAAGAAATGTCGTACAACATTAATTATATAGATTTTATATAAAGATAGATAAACTAGTATTGCAATTACATTATTCTTTCATATCGTGTACAACTCTATTCCTCACGCTCTATAACACATAATTTCAATGTTTGAAGTTAATAAGAGATGATATTTCGACTATATAATGCTTGTAACAGTAAAAAATATGGCTCTAATATCACTAAGAGGGGGTCATTAGTTACAGTAAAAAATGACAAAGCTTTCTAGATAGTCAATATTAACAATACAATCAAATAGGGATCGAAACCCTTTTGATAGTCTAGGTCATAATACATTTACATGCGAATCAAACCCTTTTAACTGGTATTTTAGATTAGGGATTCCAAGTTAGATAAGTAGGCCCTAAAGAATCTCTTTTACAAGAAATCTTTTAAAAAATCTTAATGGATTAATTCCAATTTCAATAGAAAGATATAATTGTTGGCTTTCAATTGTCTTTGATTTGTCCTTGATGTCAAAATTGAGGATATTTGATGAGCTACATGATGTTCATTTTTGGATCTACATGATATTCATTCAATGGTTATGATTATGTTGGACTGACAGTGTTGATAAGGCATTGCACAGGTTATTCAGATTGATCTTTTTCAGGATCATTTGAAGGCTCCATTTGAGGTTGCATGTCACAGGTTTGGCTTTCAGTTGTCTTTGATTTGTCCTTGATGTCAAAATTGAGGATATTTGATGAGCTACATGATGTTCAGTTTTGGATCTACATGATATTCATTCAGTGGTTATGATTATGTTGGACTGATAATGTTGATAAGGCATTGCACAGGTTATTCAGGTTGATCATTTGAAGGTTCCATTTGAGGTTGCATGTCACAAGTTTGGATTTTAGTTGTCTTTCAGTTGTCTTTGATTTGTCCTTGATGTCAAAATTGAGGATATTTGATGAGCTACATGATGTTCAGTTTTGGATCTAAATGATATTCATTCAGTGGTTATGATTATGTTGGACTGACGGTGTTGATAAGGCATTGCACAGGTTATTTAGGTTGATCATTTTTTAGGATCATTTGAAGGCTCCATTTGAGGTTGCATGTCACAGGTTATTTGATATTCTGGTTGATCATTTGCAGGTTCGGTATCATATTTTGATTGACCATGTGTAGGTTTTGTTTGTCAAAACAATAATTTTTCAAGTGACTAAGGTCATTTGGTCTTTCTTGTTACATTTTAATGTGTTTGATTATGCACATTTCTATTGTGTATCTCATGGAATTTTGACTTGACAATATCATTGTTTCAATGGTTCTTTGATTTCTCTACATGGGCATTATAAGGTGTCTTCTCTATTCGGGCCTTTCTATGATAATCAACATTGAAGTGTTCATAAGTATATTAATTATTAATGTGGCATATTCGATTTTTTTGGCACTTTGTATATGTTACTAAAGATTTTCATAGTTGATGTGGCCTATGTTGAAGATATTGAAATACTCATATTTTACACCATAGAGAAGTCGGGCACTTAAAATATTTTATCACACATCTAAAAAAGGCCCTTGTTGGGCATGCTAAACATTGAGGAGTCGAGCATATTAAAGTTTTAAAATCTTTTTAAAAGCTTTAGTAAGATATTGATCTGATGCTTATGTTTCAGTCACATTAAACATGCGACATCAAGTGTTATGAATATAAAGTTTTTGACTTTGTTTAAAGTCACTTGGATGTCACAAGTAATCGACATCCATCATGAGTTAATGATTTATTTCATGGACAACATATTCAAAGGCATTATAATGCTCGGATTTCAAAGATTATATTCTTTTGAAAAGTCTTTGAAATACTTGAAGGAAATGTTGGGAAAATTTGTTATTGTTTCATTGTGTAAACATATGAAACCCTAGCCGCCTCCATGGAATTATGGTTGCAGATTTCTAGTAAAATGCTTAACCGTGGAAGTTGAAAAAGAAGAGGTGGAGCTCGTAAATGAAGGACTTCAGCTAGACAGTTTTGAAACATTTCTTCTAGTATTTGTTTATTTTCATTCCTCCATAAACAAGTATTAAATAAAACATTATTTATGGGCTTTGAGAATTTTTGTTAAGACATTAGTTACGAAGATTCAGTGGTTAATGATTTTTGAAACCCTTGGTTATTCCTTTTCAAACAAATAAAGGGTTATTGCATTCAGTTGAAGAAAAACAATTATTCCAATCTAGAAATTTTGATGGAATTACATGAGAATATGTGTATAAAACAAAGGTTGTTTATTATGCAGAGTGTAAATAGCTGGTATAACTTGTATTTTAGAGATTCAAAAACAAATCTTTAGGCTATTTGATGTATTAGTATGGAAGAAGTGTGTGGGTTGAATTGAAACAGAGAAACCCTCTGATATTTTTATTATTCTGATTTTTGTAGAAGGGGTTGGTGCTCCTTGGAATGGGTGTTCCTAAATTTGTAAGGGGTTGGTGCTCCTAGAGTGGGTGCTCTAAAGTTTGCCAATAAGGCATTGTATACAGTGGTTTTTGAAGTTATGCCAATGAGGCTTCATTTTTTGGAGTGGTTTTTCTACCCCAAGAGGGTTTTCCACTCGTCACATTCTTTGTCTTGTGCTCTCATTTTATGGTCTCATTGCTTTGATGTGATAATGTGTTATGTGATGAGTCCTTGTGTGATTGTTTCTCATGTCTATCTGATTTTCATAAGTTATCAGATGCATTAATGTCTATTATCAGTTCTTATTTCTGCAAAGTTAACGTATTTTGTTATTACAAGCCCTTTCACAGTCATATGTTGCAAACTAGTTTAAAATCTCTGTTTAACCAAACATGTTTTGCATGTTGGGATGAAAAGCATTTAGTCTATCACATCACATGTTCTTTCATTGATTCATAGTTCAAGATTGTTATGTTTCAATCAATCATAATGTGCTTTTTGTTGTCTCAATACTTATCTTGTCTCATTCAGTTGCACAGTTGTTGCAGTAATGCTGCATTAAAATATGGTGTTCTTAAAGTGATTCAATAATGTGTTTTCATTTACACAGTCTTATGAGTTGCACCTGTATTGTCATCATGCTTTGATTGTTAAACAATGTCAGTGACAGTTTTTTTGGCAAGGGCAAGATATCTCACACAAATCATATTGGCATAAATTGTCTAATGGACTAAGTTAATGTTGTCATATCTTTATTTACCCCTTTTCTGGAATTCTCTCAAAGTGATTACTTTGCTTTGTTATCAATCGAAAGGTTATTTGAACTAAAAGTCTTTGTCGAAGTTTAAAAGGATTGAATTTTTAAGTCTGTCCATCATAAACTGATTCACTCCCCCTCTCAGTGTCTTTCCATACTCCAACAATAATATGCAAACCTATAGATTTTTAGGCAAAGGTCAACAATAAAAAATTCAGCTACCAAGATTGAATAGGAACATCAATACAGAATGTAATCAATGGATTGTTCAAAACTAAGAATAATCAATGGAAATCTTATTCATGGCCGATACAAATCTTTAATTTCAAAGGAACATACTTGAAAAATATAGACAAATTAGAACTCTGCAACTCTAGCACATATATGTGTTATTAAATGCATAAATATTGTTTTTTCTAGAATTATTTTCATAACGAGTTCCATCTTTATGAGTTGGTTTGCATGTAGTACAATTATGCTTAACCCCTCAAGTGATATCCTACACAAAAATTGGAAACCACGTTACACAAGTTCTCATAACTAAAGAATTATCAAAGGTATATTCATAAATTTTTAAAGATTATTATGTTCTCGATCTTGTTTTCTAAGATCATTTAGATACATAAAAACATAACTAAAAAATATGTGGTCTTATATGGCTATGTGGAAATACTGGAATAAAGTTATAAACATGCATGCACAATTGCAAATACAAGAAATGCATGCCAATGCCTGATATACACCTCAAAGAAATGTGGTTTTATGAAATACCATGACTGCAAGCTTATACACAAATAGATTTCTACAAAGGGTTTTAGAATATTTTAAGAAAATGCAACATAAATTTGAAGTCTGTGATTTAATTAAGCACCCTCTCTACCTGTGCCAAAATTCAGACTTCTTATTAGCATGCATGCAAAATAAAGAAACACAGAAAAGGGGTGCATACTGCATGTTCAGGTTGAAGGTACCCTAGACAATAAAGTGGCACGAGAAAGGATTGGTTGTGACAATAGCTCAACATATTGATATGGGAGGTATTCTGATGCAAGGTTTTCCAAATAAGGATGTTGTTTCTAGAACATTGATGTCTTAATCTATTGTTATCTCTGTAAAGAACATAAAATTTTGAAGATTACTATGTTCTTAACCTTGCTTATTAAGATCATTTAGATACATAGCTCTTAAAATTAGAATATATAACCATGTACCACTGCACAAAAGGGTTCATATTACAGCCACCAAAAAAATTGGAGTTCAGGAATGGAACCCTATCCTTGCAGCCATACCCCCCATCTCATGACTTGTACAGACCCCACTATGCAATACCCTTATTATAGACCTCTAAAACATATGAGATAATAAGTATCTAATGCCACCTGCAAATTCCAACTCAAAACTATGAGTTGATGTTTTCATCCTCCAGGGAGTTCCACAACAAAATAGAGGTAAAGCCAAGTCTTGTTGTTGTTTGAGTTTGACATTTGATAAAAACTAATTTTAGAGTTTGGAAGCTAGAAATAGTGAGTAACCAAATGAATACTACCTTACATGTTGGGTTGCTAAGTACTCCATACTTGGAAATTTCTAAGGAGCAGGGGATCATATAAGTGACATTTCTAAAGGATTAATAAATAACTACTTTGAAACAGGGTTTGAAATTGTTTGATTTGGTATCTATGGCAATAAGAGTACTAAATTATTATCTGACTTGTGAATATAAGTGTTGTCTTTGAATTTTATGCATTTCGTCATTGTTTGTAGCGTTATATGGTTGACTGTAAATCTATTGAAAATTAGTTAGATTATAATTTAAATAAAACCCTATTAAAATGTTTCATCTGTTTAAATAATACAAACTCCAGTTTGTGTAATTAACAAAACACCCATTAAACTGGCCTCAATTTCATAGTCGATCTTTTCACTCATTTTCTCAAATGAAAACCCCCCATGAATGTATTGGCTCCACCAACTCACAATCCACTTAAAACCATGTATACTTTAGGCGACACCAACCAACTTGTTTTTTTCACAATCTGCCATTGCTTTTCCCTTTGGTACCCGAAATCAAACAAGCTACAAGTTAGTGATGAAGTGGACATCCATTTTTCCATGTGGTAAATGTTGAGTTAAGCCATTGAGATCCATAGTATGAGGAGATTTATCTTCCGCTTCCACTTCAATTCTTCAAGAGACCTTCAGCCTTTCCCATCCATCCATATGTTAAACTTAAATTACAAGTTTTGCATCTCAATAGAGTGCCTAATGGAAAAGTATAATGGGCTTTAATGTTATTAATTTTTTTATACTTTTTTGTGCATATGAAAGTGTACCCTTCGCATTCTAAAGCCTTATTTTCATCTTGGTTGTTGTCTTGTGATATAGTGATCTTTTTAGACCATAACCTCTTTCACTTTTGGAAGACAAATTAAATATGAGATCAAAAATATGCTATCCAATCAAGGTAATAATATCTACTACTATTTTTTTTAAACAAATTTGGTTTAATTGCTTGACAATTTCTGGATTTGATTGTGTGAATAAATCCAAAAATTGTCAAACAATTATCACTATGGATTGTGGAAATTTATTATCGTTAAAATTCGGTTTAGCAAAAATCTTATTAATCAGTCCCATATTTCTGAGTATTAACCTTTTCTCCATAAATGATGAAAATTCAAAAATCATAGTTCACCTGAATTATATCATTCTACTTAAAAATCATCACTTTCAATGGTCAAATAGTCAATAGAAAATTTACACCTCATCTAATCCACCTTATCATAAGCCTTGAAATGTAATCACATGTAAAGTAGTTCAAATGTTTGTATATTTACTTATCTATCAATTATAGCACAATTATTCAACTTTATTATTAAATAGCATGTCCTACCTACAACTTACCTATCTTAGTATTTTGTCACATGTGGACATGATGGGATCCTTGATGTGGATGACATGCTTGTTATAATCTATATTTTAGATTGGATATGAGCCTCTATAAGATGTGAAAATCAGTTGTCTCTGGTTGTGGCATGTTATGTAGGTTTGAAACCTAGGTCTCCATAGCCAGGGCTTGTGCCAAATGGGTACTTCACTTGAACTGGGCCACACAAGTCCATGCATGCCCATCCCATAACCATAGATGCAGAATAGACAAGTATAAGGAATAATGTTGAGACAACCATAATGTTCATGATGGGCAAACCAAGACTGATTTGTGATGTGGATTTATCTACTAAGAAGCCAATTGTGAGGAGTGAAGCAATGCATGTATCCACATATATTGGGAGGATTACAGGGAAGAGGATGGGGAAGCTTACATTATGTGGATTCTAATTGAAGCATTTAGGAACTCTTAATAGTCCTTGTAAGGACAACAAAGTTGTGGCTTGAGCTACCACCTCATTCAACTATCCACTTTCTTGGCAAGCTCACACTGCCCTAGGTTAAATTCAATAGGATCGGGTTACATGAGCAGCTTATTGATCTCCCCATTTATTTGCTTTAGAAGGAGCAATATTAAACACTCGGAATCTAGATTGTAACTTTTGTTATCGTCATGGAGGTTTACTTTGTCAAAGATTTTGAAAAGAAAAATCTTCAATGGCTATTATTTATTTATCTTGGCCACAATATTAAGTTTAAAATACTATTATAAATCAAGAAACCAATGGACCGTCATTTTAAAATTTAGCATGTTCAATAAATTTCATAAAGAATAGTAGCATTTACTACTTTTTAATTGATTTTATTCTCGAAGTAAAATATTAAAAGAAGAGAAATATATGTATAAAATAACTAATAAAAAATTATATAAAAAAATAACAAATATATTATAATAAATTAAATATTTTTTAATGATAAAAAATAAAAATTTAGATTATGTATCAATATTTTTGTGATTTAATTTTTTTAATTAATATATAGTCTATATAATTATTTAATTTTAAGTTTATTATAAATATATAATTGAAAAACAAATATATAACAAGAGAGCAAGTATTAAAATGGTTAGTAGTCAAATTATTATTATCATGATTGATCAATTGAAATCATAATAGATAGGAAAATAAGTGTATTCCACAAATGATAATAATCAACATCTGAAATTCCATTCACAAATTTTTTTTTCTCATGATATTCAATAGTTATAGACTTAGAAAAACTAGAAACATAAAATATATTACCACAATATTTAAAAATTTATTTTTTATCCACTCACTAGATACATAATTTATTTTATAAATTAAAATAGATAACAAATCTATGTTATTTGACACCATAATTGTACCATCTAATATATTTTATATTTGAAAAATGTTAGCCAAATATAATAATATAAATGCTTATTAACGAATGAAAGAATAAACTTTATGGAAAAAATATTTATTAAAATATTTTAAAATTTGTTCTATTAAACTAGACAACATTCTTCTTCACACCAAGTTCTATGTTAAGGTACCCAATTTTGACTTGGCAAATTTGGTGTGTAGATATTTTAATCATATACTAACCACCATGACATTTTAGCCATATACTAACCACCATGACAATAACATGAGGATATTATAAAAAATATAATCATCACCTCCTTTGATGCAAGTGCTAGTAATAATCGATGTAACCATTGTACCTCCTCTCAAACATAAATTATAAAAATATAATCGACGTAACCATTGCACCTCCTCTCAAACATAAATTATAAAAATATAATCCGCGTAACCATTGCACCTCCTCTCAAACATAAATTATAAAAAATATAATCAGGATAACCATTGCACCTCCTAGAATACAAGTACTAGTAATAATAACCATTAAAACTCCATATCAATAAAAGTCGGTGGACTCGCGATCAAACCTCTTGAACCACCGAAATTTTAACTCCTGGTACGATGGATTGGTGGAAAGGTCGGTATAATTCAAACAAATAGCGCTATATGATTTTAATCTTCCAAACCAAACAGCTGTGCATACTTTGAATGTAATCATAAAGCCTTCCTGACTACATTTAATACTAGAGAGGAACATTGTTGAAACAGCAAGACGAGCATTGAATTTTATTCTACGGTATTTTGCTATAAATTTATAGATATACGAGTGTGGTAATGCATTGCAAGCTGCACAAGAAAAGATGGAGACTCCTCATGTTTCTTTAGTTTCTGATCTTGGAGTGACAAGAGAGAGGTTGATAATTTTACTTCCAGAGAAGATAAGAGAAAGAAGGGCACTGTTTTTGAGCAATATAGACCAGAAGCTTGTGCGTAATGTGCAAAAGGTGGTGCATTTTTTTGCTGCTCATGTGGAAATTCCATTCGATGCGATAGTGTACGTGCACACACAGGCGCTGAATAGGCTGCTTCTTGCTTATGATTTCATGTGTGGGAGACTCATCTTTAATTCAGAGGAAAAGAGGTTCGAGATTGACTGTAATGCTGCAGGAGTGCCTTTTGCTGTCTGTACCAGCGACCTCTCTTTGGAAGACCTCGGGGATGTCACTTATCCCAATCCGGCCTTCACCCAGCTTTTTCATATCCCTGGGAATGGAAGGCCAGAAGATGAGCCCCTCATAACTTTTCAGGTTAAGTAGTTAATATAACAAAAATTTGATTCTTGTTGTTGTTTTGGATTTGATTGTGTAAGATTTTTTTATCGAT
Source organism: Sequoiadendron giganteum (assembly GCA_007115665.2). Lineage (NCBI taxonomy): Eukaryota > Viridiplantae > Streptophyta > Pinopsida > Cupressales > Cupressaceae > Sequoiadendron > Sequoiadendron giganteum. The sequence goes on from CM021100.1 coordinate 972,378,821, forward strand.
ATTTAAGATCATATTTCACGAATCATCAAGATATTAAAGAGTTTACAAAAAATATATATATATATTTGAAACATTATGCAAACAATGACACACAATCAAATTTAAGAACAATAATAAAAATATTATGAAATGTGAAAATCTTATTTCTTTGATTGTTCTGTGTAGCTTTTATCTTAGTGGAGAGAGGATTTGATTGTGTAGTGTGTTTTTGTGCAGGTGACTAGATTCAAATGTGGAGGATTCGCCATGGGAACTGCGGTAAATCACTGTCTGATGGATGGGTTTGCGCTACAGGAGTTTGCCAAAAACTTCGCCTTCTTAGCGAAGAAAGGAGAGCTGGCATTCGAACCAGTCGTGGATCGGACCTGCTTGAAAGCTCGATCTCCGCCCCAGATAAATTACGAGCATCACGAATACTATCAGAACTATTCTGAGATTGGTGCCAAGGCCTTGAATTCCTCCATATTTGTGCAGAGAGATAAGGATGTGTTGCACAATAAGGCGGCCCTGTATAATCCCCTAGAGGAGTACGTTTTTGGGCTGTATTCTTTATCAGGAAAAATGTTGCAGTCCCTCAAGAAGAAGGCCATCAATGGCGGGGCAAAGCATTGCACAAGCTTCATTGTAGCTTTGGCTCACCTGTGGCGTGCCAGGACCTCTGCATTAGCAAACATGGCTGCTGATGATGTTTCGACAGTTCAGTTTGCCGTGGACATAAGGTCAGTATGTGTTTAAACAACATAATCTAAGCTTTAATTTGTTTAAATGGTTCATTTGAAATCACACTAATAAATGTTTTCTATTATAAAAACTAGTGCAATTTCGGATGAACCACCCTAAGATCTAAGATTCACAGTTCATAATTGTAAAATAAATTTCTAAATTCAACTGCTTATCAATGATATTCATCTCCAACATTTCAAATCTCGCCAATAGATGTCAAATATACTGATATGATTTGAAACATTGAAGATGAATATTATTGACAGTTGAATCCAGAAGCTCACCTTACAACTATGAACTACCAACACAACCTTCCTACTCTTTGAATTACTTGCATTAATAATATAATGGATCTGTATGTAAATGGGATGTTATCAGGTCTAAGATGAAGCCCCCTCTTCCTCGGGAGTTCGCAGGCAACGCAGCATCTACAGCCTATGCCAAGGCAACTTCCAAAGAACTGCAAGAGCAACCATTTTCCCACACTGTGAAAAAGCTGCAGGAAGGCGTGGACAGACTAACGGATGAATATCTGAGATCCAGAATAGACTGGTTGGAAGTAAACGATGGAGTGGCATGCTTAGAGAATGGATTTCTGGTGACATCATGGTGCCATATGGGATTTGGAGATTTCGACTTTGGAGGGGTGATTAAGTCTGTGTATGCAGCCCCTGTGGTGTCTGGGTGCATGGATCTGGTCATATTTTTGGCCAATCCAAAGGACAAGGAAGGAATACAGATATATATTGGTTTGGAGGCTTCTCAAATGAAAAAGTTTCGTCAACTTATTGGAATGGTGGACGCCATTGTTGTTTAGTCCGGTGGACGCCATTGTTGTTTAGTCCTTAGGAGTTTCGAAGTCTTTCATGTACTAGGTACTATTGATTTCCATTTCAACTATAGGCAAACCTTCACTTTGTTGCTGTCAACATAAACTACAGGTTGCATCACTAGCTGCAATTTCGTTTCGTTAAAATATGTAAATTTTTGTTTGTTTCCACTTTGTAAGACATCTTTTGGTTTTAATCCATTACCTATTTAAGTGTCTAGTTTCTTATTATTTATTTTATTTGTGAAATAATTTTGTTTGTTTGAATAGAATATTATTTTAATAATAAAAAATAATTATGTTGTGAGGTATTTTATGATAAGATCATAGATCATGTTGTAAGTGGGTAAATATTAATTGTTTAAAATTAACATATATATTAAAAATAATAAAATAATAAAATAATAAAATAATTCTAAAGTAAAAAAAATAACTTTTTCAAAAATAATAATATTTCTTCACATAAAAAATAGAATAGACAATGTAAATAAAATAAAATAATTCTTAAATAAATAATAATTCAAAATTGATATAATTAATTTTTATACATACATTTTTATGATTAAAAAATCATGTAAAAAACTTAAACAATTATTTTTGATCTAATCAATTATTTAAATAAAAACAAGTATGATAATATCGAAGATATCAAGTTTCCATAATCCATGTCAAATTATGTTAAGCTAGTTTCTGGCTTTAATTGTGTGTTACTTCTTAACATCGACATTTTGGATCATACTACATGATCCATCATCAGAATGAATTAGAAAACACGAAAAAAAATGATAATTTCTTTTAAATAAATTTTCTAAATATAAAAACCATCATATACTACTAAAAGACTTTAAAAAGATTGTTATGACAGTCTAGAGAAAATACCCAAGCTAAAAGGAAATGTTTGACGTACTGGAAAGACTTTGAGACACCAATTTTATTTCCAATTTTTGTTCCCCAAATTTAATTATGAGCGAATTTGATGTATTCTGAACAGTCCAAGGAAGCTTTTTCTTTATTGCTATTCCCTGTACGAGAAGTCAAGAGTCCAATGTAGTAACTATAATGATTATTGCCAGTACAAAATCAGGAGGGGCACTGCGATGCATTGAATTATAAGAAAATGAAGTTAATATATTGCTTATTTTAGACTTCGCGTGTCATCATTGACAGGGAAATACCTCTCTTTCTTACAAGATCTACTTATAGATTTATATCATTTTTTTTCAAATGAATTATGGGGAAGAGGATTTAGTAGTTGAGTATTTTGATTTAGTTTTTTTGAAATTCATATGTGATAATTTCAAATTACTTTCGAATTTTAAATCATTTAAGATTTTAGATTTACATCATAAAAAACGATGTCGCATCAGCATGTTTTTTGTTGAGGTGTCTAAAACGATCTCCCAAAATGGATAGTTGCACATGAAGTTATAATTGTTGTACATTAAATCATGTTTTATTAGTGCCCCAATGTTTTAGCACATAAATTTTCGCATATTAAATCTAATAAATACATTTCATTCTATTATGAGTACTCATGACCAACACTAAAACTTTGAAACCACAATGATCAATGTTATACTATTGAAAATATTGGACTTAAATCTACATATACTATCACAAATATTGAAACATATTCAACTAATACATCCTCTCCTTTATTGTATAAGGAATATGTAAAACAATTTCATATATATATATATATATATCATTAACAAATATTTTTCTCATATGAGCATCAACATGAGATCAATACAAACTCTTGCGAGCACAACCATGAGACTAATATCAACTCCTTTCAAGCAACCACATTAGAAATCACCTATGGAAGACCAAGAGTCACAACTTAGAAATCCACTTATTTAGAGACCACCTTCACATTAGAAGCCAGTTATGGAAGACTAAGAGTCACAACTTATAATTCCGTATAAAGTGTCTCATTGGGATTTTAACTTTGGTCTCCACATTGAGAACTCGATGATTTAACCAATTAAGCTTAACCCCTCAAGGACATTTCCTATAATTATTATTAAGGGGGCAGTTGTATGAACAAAACAAGTGATGACTAATTGAATTAGGAAAGAGCAATATAAACATGAGTAGGTCAGTTAAAAAAAGAGAACCGAATATGAAAACTAAATCAATAAACTACCAACTATCAATCACATAACAAGTTGGAACTAGATTAGTTATGATGTAATAGTTAATTAACCAACACTCCACGTTATTATATCATATGCCTAAGAGAGCAAATCAAGAAAGTTTGAAAAGTGTCGAACTTCATTGTTGTAAGAGATTTGGTGAATATGTCAACATGTTACTCATGATTTGAACGAAACTAGAGCTAGATATTTTGTTGTTGAACATGATCATGGATATAGTGACACTAAACCTCAATATGCTTGGTACACTCATGAAAAATAGGATCACAAACAAGCTTCAACACTTTATGATTGTCTCAAAAAAAGTGGTAGGATCTATCTCAGTAACACTCATGCCTATCAAAATGTGACATAACCTTATCACCTCAGAGGCAGCTCCACTTGTGGCACGATATTCTACCTCTATGCAAGAGCGAGCTCAATAGTGTTCTACTTTTTGTTTACCCAAGATATCAAACCAAATCCCAAAAATAAAATGAATCTTGAAGTAGACTTCTTGTCATCCACTAAACCTACATGACTTACATCCACACAAAGAAAAATATACATTATGCTTGTATTTTTGGCCATATGTCATTGTACCATGGATGTATCTCAAAACACACGTTTTTGCTTTCCAATGAACAACCTTAGCTTCCCGCATAAACCTAGAAAGATAATTGACAACATAGCTGATATATGGCTTGGTATAGGTCAAGAAGATGAGACTCCCAATCATATTAGGTGATGGATCATGGCGGGAAAGTTGAAAACTTGTCTCCATGAGTGTCAACATAGGTTTGCAATCTTCCATTCCAAATTTCTCAAGCAATGTCTTGGAATATTTTATCTTTAAGAGACATAGATATGATTCTTTTATTGTCACAGAATTCAAGTCCTAGATAATAGGTAAGTGCACAAAGATGAGGGGCCAAAAAGGGGTGTTAAGTCCAGCCACCTCTTTTCTGAAATCAAACATATTGACCTTGGATCAAAAATTGAGGATAGTTACACTCAAAATTTTAAGATGCAACAAAAACAAAGACTACATAGAACTCTGAATATACTTTATGTGAATGGTGATCCTAGACCTGCACAATCATGAACAAACAACAAAAAATTAGTCATTATACAAGTCTAAATCAACATTCCCCATAAGATTCATTTGAAACATGAAGAACAAGAAATAAAAGGAAGAACACAAATGAAAGCAAACTGAATCTTATTCAAAAGCTCAAACTCTCAATCGCATGGGGGAATTGGTGTTATTTTGATGTGGAAAATAGCCCTTTCCCAATTCCTTGCAAACTTTGATGAAGATCTTTGATGAAAATCCTCCATAACCTATCTATGAAAGATGAAATGTGGATGAAAATGGATAAACATTCCTAAGATTGTGGATCCAAATGAGCATGGTAATCTTACATGGATTGTGGATGATCAAATGCAATAGAGGAGGCCTCTATTTATAACAAAGAAGGATGGAGGATTGAAGAATAGGATGGATGTGGGATTAAAGATGGACCAATGGCATTGTGCCTCTTGTCAAGATGCTAATGGAAGGAGGTGGAGCACATTTTGGTCAATGCGCATGATAAATGCTATTAGATTCAAATTTGAAATTTGAAAGTTGGTTTGTTGGAGGGAGATGAAGGATGAATTAAATTCCACTTGGCTCAAGGCAAAAGGACATGTAAGAGGTTTAAATGCCTTGTTGGATGTACAAACCCTTTTGGAAGGATTTTTCAAACTTGGAGAATATTCCAACATTGATGCCTTTTTGAAAGTAATTGAAGATTCAATAAATCAATTAAAATGGTATTCATGAGCAAGTTGCAAAATCTAGAGGATTTGATGTTCTAGTATTAATCAGGATTTGATTAATTTAGATAGAATTTAGTTGATTTGACAATTTGATTTAGATTTTAGGATTTAAATAAATCAAAATGAGATGAATAATGGTTTAGACATAAATAAAGTTTGATTTATTTAATTTAAGAGGGTAGTGTTAGATTAAATCAAATAAAGATTAATTTATTTCATTTAAAAGAGATGATTTTAGAGATTAATTAAATAAAGTGAATTATTTAATTAAAAGAGGGATTATATGATTAATTAAATAAAATAATTTATTTATTTTATTTATAGGAGATGATGACTTAATCAGATAAGTTTGATTTATTTAATTGAGAGATGAAATATGATGAATTTAATCGAATAAAGAATATTCAATCAAATTGATTAATAAAGGAGATGATTTAAGACGAACTGGTGTTAGTGAAATCAGGATCAGGTGCATGTATATTTTACGTGTTTACATTTTTCCCCTCTTTGAAGCAATGTACCTGCTACGTTGGTTCAAAGAATAATCTTGCAGTGATCAAATTTTAAAAAAAAATCTAATTTTTTCGGATGCCCTAGCAGAAAGAAGTATACTGGTACACTGCCCCCTCAAGAGATCGAGCGAAAATTCAATTTGAGGATCGAGGGTGAACCCATAATAGTGGTTTACAATTTTTTTAAGGAAGCAAAATTGTAAAAACACTCACACAATCAAAATTTTGAGTTTTAAGAGGTTCACTCGAACTAGGGAATTCGCACAAACCCATAAAAGGGTTCGCTCGAACCCCTAGTTCGAGTGAACCCCCTTTTCCATGATGGGTTCACTCGAACCATAAAATGATCGTTTTTTTTAAAGGGAAAAGGGGGGTTCGATCGAACCCCCCTTCGCTCGAATGGGTCAAGGGGGTTCGCTCGAACCCCCCTTCTCCCCCTCTGGCACCAAAAGTCTACAAATTTTTCCCCTTTGAAGCTTGGTTTGAGGATGAAAATGGAGGAGAATTCATAGACCCAACTGGATGATGGTAGTCCTCGGAACGAGCTATCCAACGAATATAATTTTAATATGTTTTGGTTTTATTATGTTTTTTTTTTTTGTTTTATTAAACATAGATTTTTCACCAAAAATCAAGCTCTTTGTTCTGCACATGTGGAAAAATAGCAGATTATCAAAAAATAAAAACAAAATTATTAGTGCACCAAATATTGAAGTCCTTGATCCAACAAAAAAAAATTGAATTTCGATATATACAAAAAAAGTTATGCATTATACAGTCGCATTATGTCTGAATTGTAATTGGTTTGACTTTGAAATTTGATTAAAGAGAAAATATTCGATAAAAAACTATCTAACCAAGTGGAAGCACTAGATATCGAAGTTACAAATCTAAATTCAAAAGAATTAGAATTTTATCCTTCATGGAAAAAAAATTATGCGTTATACAGTGTGTGTCAATTTTTAAAAATGTTATTTTATGAAAAAAATCAGTTTTCGTGGGAGATGGAAAAAAAAGTGCAATCTGATTCCAAATATTTTGAAAAAAATATTTTTAAAATCTGCAGACAAAATGTGAAGAGACTCTAGTTTGCATCATCTTCAAATTCCTCACAGTTTAGCTGCTATAGGTGCCCGAATGTGAAGATTTAGTTAAAAATAATAATTTTAGTGTCCAGTTTGGCCAAAAATTGTAAACCACTATTGTGGGATCACCGTCGATCGCGTGACAAAGAGGTTCAAGACGGATGCATTGGTGATGTTTTGGTCAACCGTCATGATACCATGTTAGCACGAAGAGAAGGAAGAAGAAAAGAATGATGACAAGAGGATCCAACAAGTCCATGATCTATGAGACTTTATGAATGATGATGATGATGATGTATTGCTTATCAAGATTTGGGATTTTAAAAGGGCTATTTACCTTATGTTTGATAATACACATAGGTACGATGCATCAAGATATAAAGAACCAGGATGGTGTTGTACCTAGTGTAATAGACTCTAACTCGACAATCAGATAGGAGTACTCTTGTTCACACCTGGCATGCGAAATCTTATCTAAAATGCAGTTCAGATATTCCAAACATCTCAGACCAAAACATAGAAAGGAAAGCCTTCCTATGTGGTCAACAAGACACCTAAAACATCCTCCCTACACCTAAACAAAGTAGGCATGACCAGGTTATATTACTAGAGTATCCAACAAGCACAACAGATAAAAAGATAATGATCGTTGCCCCATTTCTTTCTCTCTAAATATTTTTGTTTAGACATCATCGAGAGGTTATTAGAATGAACACAATAAGATAAATCAAAAGACAAAGATAAAGTAAACAAACAAGCTAATGTTCTTCATACCGCTAGCTCGGACTAAAATACGGTGATGCTTGATGTTGATGTCCATTGTAGGAAGGATGCATCCTAGGACATGATGTTATCAGATGATTTTTGGATTGACTGGATAATAGGCTATTAATACTCTGAGTTGACTAACTTGCTTACTTACTGACCTAGACTTGAGATATTGACGATTGAGAACACACTTTTAACTTGCTAGACTTGCTTTTGATTGTTTTACCAAAGGGTGGAGGCGACAATTGATTTATTATGAGTGATTGATTATTTTGGGTGAGAGTGAGATGAGATGGATGGGTTTTTTTGGGCTTTTTGAATGTCTTTGGTATTTTGCAATGCTTTGAGGCTATTTTTCGGTTTTTTCGAGATATTTTATAACTATTTTTATTTTCAATTTTTTTGATGTTTTGGTGTTTTCTGAGATTTTGACCAAGAGACTAACCTAAAGACCTATCCTAGGGGTCTCGGGGGCTAATCAAAGATTAGCCTTGCCTACGTTATACACGCAGAGACTACCTAGTTTGACTGACAACTTGACCGATTTACAAGATGAAGATATAAACAAGTGATGAATTGCCAGCTTATTATGACGGACTCCTAATGGACTGACCTAAGGTGTATCGGGGGATGATCGAAGATCAACCTTGCCTACGTTCAAGCTCAGAGATGGCGTAGTTCAACAAGACAACTCCATTTTTGACTTTTTGGATTTTTGCCATGTTTTGGATGTTTTTGGGTATTTTCGCATGATTTTGACAATTTGGATATGGACATGTGATGATATCAGTGCTCTATTTTGGGATTTTGTTGAAAACCAAGCTAGGATTGATTGATTGGATTGATATATTGATGATGATAACATTGTTGAGGATACACAACAATGCAAGGATAGTGTTAAGCAACACGAGGATTGGGAAGGATATCCTAAAATGATGATGGATTGATTAGATTTGATTGATCAGGATTTTGAAGCTTGGCTTGGAACAAAATTCATTTGAATGATTTGATGTGACATTGAAGTATAAATTAGATGCAACTGATATTGATTTTTTGGATTGATGTTCGATGAAAGATAAAGCTTGATAAGGAACATCTTCTTGTCAAAATATGTCATGAACTAGTGATTTGGCTTTTGGCTCACAAATGCTTTGACCAATTTGATTTTACATTTTCCAATGTTCGGATCACCACATAAGTTGGAGGATATAGATCAAGATTTATTCCCGAAGCAAGATGTAAATGTTAGATGTTGAAGTTGTATTGTTGATATGTGGTTGTCATTGATGTAAACACTATTAGCATTGGTGATTCTAAAGTCTGTATATGTCAAGGAGATTGAGAAAATTGTAATAAATATATTGCAGGCAGCCAGTGAAGTTGAGAAGGTCAAAGTGTTGGAAAGTGTTGTAAGTTTATAATGAGAAGGTGCACATTAAAGGGTTTGTTGTTGAGTCTATCTAGTATTTTGTTTGAAAGTTTCATTGGTACGCATCAATATTTGAGAAAGTTATGAATTTTTGTGTTCCTACAGTCATTTTGTTACTGTAGCAGGTGTTCTTGGAAGAAGAGGATGAAATTCTGGCAATTTTAGTTGTTGTGCATGTTCCTGTGGCGTTCATGGATGAGTCTAGATCATTATCTATCTTTTTTGTATTTTCGCATTGTTTTGTGTGATCGTGATCAGAGATTTTTCTGATGTGTGCTCAAGTTTTCATGTTCTTAGCTGACATGATGGTGGTAGCGTGTTGCGGATCCATGAGGATTAATCTTTTATTGTTTGGCATGTTTGAAGGTGTTTATTTGGGCCTTCACTATGTTGTGACCGACTTGTATTGGTGTGCATTAAGATTTATTTACGTATTGAGGCCGACAGTTATAATTTATTTTTTATTTGTGGCCGACAAAGTAGTTGATGTAAATCCGTGTAGCAGATATATAAGAGCGGTTTTTTTCCTCATTTTGATGTATGCTCGGTGTATGAATGTGAAGTACATGTGAGAATAAAGATCAAATCATTCAAGAGTAGAAAAAAGTGTGAAAGAGATTGAGTAGACTGTGGAATATTTTGACCAGAGTGTGTAGAAGTTTTTTTTATGCCTAACCAGAACTGTCATTAGGATTTTGTAGAAGCTAATTTATCAGTTCAACCTCATCAGATGGATTTAATTTGATTATTGTATGTAAGGAAATGAGCCTTCCTCTGAGCAGTGAGCTCTAGGCAGTGTGCCTGAATGCATGTGCATTCCCTATTTACACTTCATTATACTTTTAACAGGGTATAATCTTGTGGACTAACATCCACCGTGGTTTTTCCCCTAACAGGGTTTCCACATATAAAATCTTGGTGTTCATATGTCTCTGATGTGTTATTGATTTATGCTTGCACTATTAATTATCATATCTGAGATTAAAGGTTGATTAATGTTGAATAAGTTTGATTTTGGTAACAACTGATTCACCCCCCCTCCCAGTTGTCTATTGTTGTTTTTCCAACAATTGGTATCAGAGCAGGTTCCTCTGAAGGGAAAGCTTAAAAACTTGAGGTGATATGAGATGGAATCTTACAAGAAGGATAGTCATAGATTCGATGGAGCAAACTACTCTCTGTGGAAAATCAGAATGGAATGTCACTTAAAGTGCATTGGTGAGCCTTTCTGGAAGATTACAAAGAATGCATATACTATTCCTCATAATGGTTCCTCTATTGTTGATGAAATCAAAGAAGGTGGAACAAATACTAGGGCTATTGAAGCATTTTTGAGTGCTTTGACAATTCAAAAATGACAAATGTGATAGGTCTGAAGACTGCACATGAGATCTGGAAAAAGTTGGAAACATTGTATGAAGGAGATGCACTAGTGAAAGTTGCTAAGCTACAAAGTCTAAAAGGAAAGTGGGAGGACATGAAGATGAGTGAAGATGAGAACATCCTCTCTTTCTCTCAAAAGATAAATGAACTGGTGATGAGCATTAGATGTGTTGGTGGAGTCTTGGATGAAGAAGAGATTGTGGCTAAAATACTTAGATCTGTGCCCCCTTCCTACAAAATAAAAGCTTATGCTATTGATGAACTCAGGACAGTGACAAATGTGACGAGAGACATGTTGATTGGAAAACTTGTTGCCTTTGAGTTAAGTGAATTTGGTGAATCTACTCCTAAAACCGAATCTGCATTCAAGGCTACTGTATCTGGGAAAAGCAAGCAAATATATGATCTGGGAGAGAGTTCCAAAAAGACATTCAAGTATGAAGATGAGATGAAATAGATTGAAGATGAAGAAAAGGAATTAGAAGAACTAGAAGCATTGATTGTGAAAAGAGAAGCCATAGGTCATGGTAAGTACAAAGGAAAGTTACCTATCAAATGTTTTCCCTCAGTAAAATAGGTCATTTTGCATCAAGGTGTCTTGAAAGAGTCTCTAAGTATAAACCTGATAAGACTATATTTCAAAAGAAATGCTATTATGCTGAAGAAGGTGTTACTAATGATGAATCTGATAAAGAAACTAGAAATGAGGATGAATGGGTATTCGTTGCTATCAAAGAAAATGGTCAGGTGTCCACTGAATCTACTAGTAATGTGAATGTTGAGAAAGCTCTTGCAGCAAAAATTGAAGAAAAGGCTGAGTGGGTAATTGACAGCGGATGCTCACATCATATGACTAGTGATAAAAGCAAGTTTGTAAGCTTGGAAAACTATGATGGTGGTGTTGTAAGATTTGGAGACAACACTTCTGGTGTGATTCGTGGCAGAGGCACTATTTATTTTGGTGGTAAGCACAATACTGATGATGTTCTTTATGTAGAAGATTTAAAGCATAACTTGTTGAGCGTTGGAAATATGGTAGACAAGGGTTACAATCTTTAGTTCAAGGATGGTAAGTGCAGAATAAAGGGAAGTTCTGGAAATGTAATTGCTTCAAGTACAAAAACAAGAGGTAATATTTTTCACTTGAGTGCTGCTAGTGAAAGTTGTTTAATTGCTCAAGTTGATGTAAGTTGGTTATGGCATTGGAGGTTGTGTCATGTGAAATTTGATAAAATTGTCAAGATAAGATCTACTCAAGCAGTCAGATATCTTCCTCAGTTGGTAAAGCCTACTAACACTATGTGCAAGGAATGCAAGATGGGAAAGCAGACTAGAAATTCCTTCCAGAGAAAACAGTATAACTCCAATAGAGTACTGGACTTGATACATATTGACTTATGTGGTACATCCATAATCAAAATTCTCCAAGGTGAAAGGTACTTTATGTTGCTTATTGATGATTACTCTAGAATGATATGGGTTGCTTTCTTAAGAGAAAAACATGAAGCATTAGAAAAGTTCAAAAGCCTCAAAGCTATGGTAGAAAATGAGACAGGTCAAAAGATCAAATGCCTAAGGTCAGACAGAGGTGGTGAATTCACTTCTCGTGAATTCAATTCTTTTTATGAAGAGCATGGAATCCAAAGACAACTATTTTCTCCCCCGACCTCTCAACAGAATGGAGTTGTTGAAAAAAAGAACAAAACCGTTCTAGACACTGCTAGAACCATGATGCTGGAAGCAAATGCTCCTCATTTCTACTGAAGAGAAGTTGTAAGCACTGTTGTGTATACCATTAACTAGGTAAATGTCAACAGTAATTCTGGTAAGACCCCTTTTGAGCTATGGTTTGGTTATAAGCCTACTATCAAATATTTCAAAAAAATTGGAAGCAAATGCTACATTAAGAGAGATGATGATATAGAAAATTTTGATGCTAGAAGTGATGAAGGAATCTTTTTAGGTTACTCTACTGAGAGTAAAGCTTACCGGTGCTTTAATAAAAGGTTGAAGAAAATGGTTGAAAGTGCAAATGTCAAAGTTGATGAAGATATTGATAGACCATCCAGATGTAGTGGATATGATTCGGATGATCAACATGATAGTACTAACAATGGAAATAATGTTCAGACACATAATCAACTTCAAATTGTTCTGGTGAACCAAGGGAATCAAGAAGCATAAACTAGCAAAAGTGTGGAAGAAAGAACATGAGAACAAGAAGTCGAAGAAAATTTTAAAACTCCCAAGTATGTAAGGCGAAATCATTCTGACAGTCAAATCATAAGAGATAAGAGCAAAGGTGTGCAAACTAGAAGAAGAATTTTAGAAGAGTATTGTCTAATTTCCAAAATTGAGCCTAGCAATATCAATGAAGCATGCAAAGATGAATATTGGATGGAAGCCATGAAAGAAGAACTAATGCAGATAGAGAAAAATGATACATGGGATCTTGTTCCTAGACCTCAGAACAAAAATGTGATTGGAACCAAATGGGTGTTTCAAAATAAGTTGAATGAACAAGGTGAAGTGGTCAGAAACAAAGCAAGACTGGTTTACAAAGGGTACTCACAGATGGAAGATATTGATTTTGAAGAAACTTTTGCCCCTGTTGCTAGAATTGAAGCTATAAGATTATTTATTGCTTATGCAACTTTCAAGAATTACAGAGTCTATCAGATGGATGTAAAGTCAACATTTCTAAATGGTGAGCTAGAAGAGGAATTCTATGTTGAGCAACCAGATGGATTTCAACTAGCTAACAAATAAAATATGGTATGTCGATTGAAGAAAGCTCTATATGGAATTAAGCAAGCTCCTAGAGCCTGGTATGCTAGATTGGATAAATACTTGTTGAAGCTTGGATTCAATAAAGGTACTACTGATAGCAATTTGTATTTCAAGTTGGATCAGAATAAAGAATTGATCATTGAAGTCTTTGTTGATGATATTATTTTTGAAGGTGATGATGATTTGTGTATGAAGTTCGCTGATGAAATGAAAAGTGAGTTTGAAATGTCAATGATAGGAGAGCTGAAATTCTTTTTAGGACTGCAAATCACTTAGTTAGATGATGGAATTTTTATATCTCGGTCTAAGTATGTGAAAGAGTTATTGAAATTTTTTGGTATGGAAGATTCAAAGCCAGTTGGTACAACTATGGTAACCGGATGCAAACTTACATAGAATGATGATTCTCCTAAAGGAAATCAAACAAGATACAGGTCAATGATTGGTGGATTACTCTATTTGACTCAAGGTTATCCCAAAGAGTCTCATGTGACTGTTGTGAAAAGAATCTTCAGATACCTGAAAGAGACAGTTGATCTTGGTCTTTGGTATCCTAAGGATGATGATCTTATCCTAAGTGTTTTCACTGATGTTGATTGGTCAGGATCTATGTGAATGATAGGAAGAGTACTAGTGGTGGTGCATTCTTCTTAGGGAAGAAATTGGTATCTTGGCTAAGCAAAAAGTAGAATTTTGTTTCATTATCTACTGCTAAGGTAGAATATATTGTTGTTGAAAACAATTGTACTCAAGTATTGTGGATGAAGCAGATGTTGAGAGATGTCAAAATTGAGTATGAAGAACCCATTTCCATATTCCGTGACAATTCAAATGCCATAAACATTTCTAAGAATCTAGTGTTGCATTCAAAGACAAAGCATATATCCATCAAATATCACTTCTTGAGAGATAAAGTGACAAAGAAGTTAGACTGGAGTATATACCTACCAAGGAGAAAATTGCAGACATCTTTATGAAGCCATTGCCTAACGATAATTTTGAGTACCTCAGAGGCAAGTTAGGGGTGATTTCCCCTCCTGATCAGAACTAAGTGATGCATGTCTTTGCATCAGTCTGTGAATTCATAGCCATATCTTATTCCAGATTGATGTTGTGGTGGCTAATACTCAAGGGGAGTAGTCAGATGTGCTAAATATGAGGATCATAGCATGTGTACCTTTTCCATTGATGTCAAAGTGGGAGAGGAGAAATGTGAAAAACATGGGAGAAGAATAAAGTGGAAGGAGAAAATAGGAAAAAAGTGCACAATCTAAGGGGGAGATTATTGGAGAAGAGCTAGTTGGGTTGATGGTATTTTTCACATCATGTGTTGCCATCAATTCCAAAGGGGGAGATTGTTAGATGTTGAAGTTGTATTGTTCATATGTGATTGTCATTGATGTCAACACTATTAGCATTGGTGATTCTGAAGGTTGTATTTGTCGAGGAGATTGAGAAAATTGTAATAAATATATTGCAAGCAGCCAGTGAAGCTGAGAAGGTCAAAGTGTTGGAAAGTGTTGTAAGTTGATAATCAAAAGGTGTGCATTAAAGGGTTTGTTGCTAAGTCTATCTAGCATGTTGTCCAAAATTTTCAATGCTACGCATCAAGATTTGAGAAAGTTATGAATTTTTGTGTTCCTACAGTCATTTTGTTACTGTAGCAGGTGTTCTTGGAAGAAGAGGATGAAATTTTGGCAATTTCAGTTGTTGCACATGTTCCTGTGACGTTCATGGATGAGTCTAGATCATTCTCTGTCCTTGTTGTATGTCTACATTGTTTTGTGTGATCATGATCAAAGATTTTTCCAATGTGTTCTCGAGTTTTCATGTTCTTAGCTGACATGATGGTGGTAGCGTGTTGCGGATCCATGAGGATTAATCTTTTATTGTTTGGCATGTTCAAAGGTGTTTATTTGGGTCCTCACTATGTTGTGACCGACTTGTGTTGGTGTGCATTAAATTTTTTTTATGTATTGAGGCTAACAGTTGTAATTTATTCTTTATTTGTGGCCGATAGAGTAGTTGATGTAAATCCGTGTAGCAGATATATAAGAGCGGTTGTTTTCCTCATTTTGATGTATGCTCGGTGTGTGTATGTGAAGTACATGTGCAAATAAAGATCAAATCATTCAAGAGTAGAGTAGAGTGTGAAAGAGATTGAGCAAAGTGTGGAAGAGTTTGAGTGTGTAGAAGTTTTTTCTATGCCTAACCGAAACTATCATCAAGCTTTTATAGAAGCTAATTTCTCAGTTCAACCTCATCAAATGGAATTAATCTTATTATTGTATGTAAGGCAGTGATCCTTCCTCTGAGCAGTGAGCTCTAGGCAGTGTGCTTGAATGCATGTGCATTCCCTATTTACTCTTCATTATACTTTTCACAGGGTATAATCTTGTGGACTAACATCCACCGTGGTTTTTCCCCTAACAAGGTTTCCACGTATAAAATCTTGGTGTTCATATGTCTCTGATGCGTTATTGATTTATGCTTGCACTGTTAATTATCAGATCTGATATTAAAGGTTGATTAATGTTGAATAAGTTTGATTTTGGTAACAACTGATTCACCCCCCCTCTCAGTTGTCTATCCTTGTTTTGCCAACAGTAAATATCTGCCCCCAATGTCTAGCAATGTTTAAAAGGCCATGGGTGGATTCTTGGATAGGTGGATGGATGGATGGATACGGTAAGCACGCAAAGGATTCCAAGGATTATCTTGTGACAAGATAAGGTGTTTGAATAGAGGATGCTCATTTGGATAATGCTTTAAGGCTCAGATAATATTGGGTAGGATAGGATCAATGAAAATGACCCATGTCAAGATGTCTACCATAAGCAAGTGTAAAGTGTGCACCAAAATTTGTCAAGATCAAGATAATTTGGAAGATGGATGCAGATATATGAAAATGGATTGGATAAATGGTTCATAGATGAATGAATTTATTATGGATAAGATGGATGAAATGCTAGCTTTATTATGGATGTGATGAGATGCTTTCTTCGAAGTGGCACATGTAGATACTCGATTCTACACATGACGCCTGTTTGCCAGGTTTTCATCATGGTACTTGCCCAAAGTGCCACCATAGTGGTTTTCACTAGAGGACGATTTTTCTCTTTACTGTTTTCAATCCTTTTTTTATTTTTATTTTATTTTTTTATTTTTTTGGACTTTTTGCTGAAAGAGTTTAAGCTCATGTTGAATCACCTGGTGGTGCCAATGTAGATGCTTCTATCATAATGTGCCATCGATATCCTATTTGAAGAAGCTTCTTTGCCAGGATACATGCACTTAAAAGAAACTTTTGAGATTCCTGATCTACTTTGTTGATATCAGAGTTAACTTTGTTTTTGTGTGCACATCGCGATAAAGTGCCTTTTGAATCCTTATGATGAAGAGTCGTTGCCAACACATGGTCAATGTGAGAATTGGATATCATGCATGGAGGAGTGGATGGTGTTGTATGTTTAGGAATAAAAGATGGATTGGTTGATAGTTTGAAACCTTTCACTCTCCAAACTTGGGAAGATGAGCAATAATGGGTGGATACATAAGTGTGCCTGGAATTAGGACCAAAGTTGCTTGATATACTTTGTATGTTGCTTGAGAAGCCTGCTTTTTCCTTTGTGGACATCTTTGATGGATACTTTTCCCTTGTTTATTTTTCCCCATAGTTTCTTTGACTAATGGAGTTTGATAGGGATGATCATTCTTTGTATTCTTTGGTATCCACTGGTATTTTTTTTGTCCATTATTCTCCTTAGCTTCTTTTGCTTTGATAATGTTCTTTTTTCTTTGGTTCAATTTTTTTTTTTGGATCTTGGTCCCAATTCCTGGATGGGGTGATGGGTGGATGAAGATTCATGACGTGGTTGGTTGTAGTATTGGCATCAATTTCATCATAAGGATTCTTTGTGCTCCCTATGTTGATATTTGCTTGAGACATAGTTGCCTCCAATATGGAAGTAGTACCTTCATGCTTCGATTCTGCCTATTTTGAGATGTCTTGTTGAGAGAGAATTCTTTGATAAATGACCATTGCAAATCTGATGTTATTTCAATTTATTGCTCTGGAATGCCATGTTTGGTCTGACATGTTTCCTTAAGTGGATAACGTTGGATATCTGCATATATGATGTCCTTAATTTGAATTTGGGATAAATCTAATCCTGATGTTGACGACTCAGCCTAACTGTAGGAATCAATAACCTGCTCCCTTTGTGTAATAATGTCAGGAGTAAAGGAATCTTGTTCTAAATGAAGATCATCTACGTGTCCATCAAAAGAAAGCATATCATGGTTAGATGAAGGAGTATGTAATATATGGATATGATCATCATTTGCGACATCTTGTATAGATAGGAGAGTTCCCATTAGATCATTGTAGTATTGTGGAGATACAAATTCTTGATCTTGGTAAATGTTCGAATTGCTTTCAACATGCTTTAGATCAAGTTCCTGACATGGGTTAATTTCAAAGGATGGTTTCTTATAAATGGTTCTTGTATGTCTTCATTAGGCACGAGGGATGGCTCAAGTGTTAAGTTGAGGATTCCTTCAATATCTGCAACCATGAGGTTGAAGGATGTCAATATGTCTTGGAAAGGACCATTGCTAGACTTTGGTGAAAGATGTTGATCATGATTTGGAATGAATTCTTGAGATATGTTCTCTAACTCATTAGGTAATGTAAAGACATTGTCAACATGAGCATTGGTGGATGGATCGTTGATTATGGGATCAAATAATGTTAACACTCCTTGAAATAGATCATTGTCGGATATTGTTGAGGGGTTTTTATCATGATCAAAAAGTGACTCTTGATGTATGTTGGTTTGATCGTTGGATGAGGTGGAAACATCTTAAAGGTTCTCATTGATGGATAGATCTTTATCATTGTTTTCAACAATTGTGGTGGAGAGATTGTCAATGCTATCACTAGTAGTTGAATCTTCATCATTGTCCTTAATAGTTTTTATTTTTTATCAATAAGGTCTTGGATGAGATTTTTGAGTTGAATACAATTTGATGTTATGTGTCCCTTTATTTTGTGAAAATCACAAAGGTGCTTCTCGTTATACCCTGGTGATTTAACTTGAGGCTCTTGATAATTTTCATAAATGGGGATTTTGATGAAATTCTCTTGTACCAATTGTTGCATGACTGATTCGATTGGTTCCCCAAGTGGTGTGTATTTTCATTTGTTACCTTAAGAGATTTTTACTTTAAATTGACCTTGTGGTGATTGATTTTGGAGATGTAGTGATTGGGTTTGTTGTTGATGTTGTTGATCTTGATATCCAACCTCTTGACATTGGAGATATTGTTCTTGATGTGGTTGTGGACACAACTCAATGCTTTGATGACATGGTTTAACCAATGGAAGAGTGTATTGATTTTGGGGTGGAGATGTCTCTTGGCGAAATGAATCAATTATTTTGGTAAGTGAAGCAATTTGATCTTGAAAAATTTGATCTTGATTTGGATCTTGACACCCTTGATACAGTTGATTTGTTTTTTGTTCAAGCATATTTGGAATGTATACTTGTGGTGTTTGTATGAGATCATGGACAATGTTTTGATTTGGTGTGATGTTTAGATTTGGCATTATAGGTTGGCTTTGAACATTGTTTTGGTTTAGAAACATATTGCTTTGATTTGGGTAACTTTGGTTTTGCATGGTGTTACCTTGACTTGGATCAATACATGGAGTTGCTAACATATTGCCTAGATTTTAAACAATATTGGTTTGATTTGCAAACGTATTTATCCCAAAGTTCACAAAGTGTAGATTTGATATGTTCATGTTTGGTAGGCTTGCACTTGGTATATTCACATTTGGCATGTATGAATTTGGTAGGATAATGTTGTTTGGAAGAAGACTCATGCATTGATTGTTTGGTTGATAGATTTGGAAGTTTTGACTTTGATTTAAATCCACCATAGGGAAAGGTGGTCCAAAATTTAGATTTGGAAAACTCACATTTGTTGTATCATTGAGGTTTTGTGTTCCAAAATTCAGATTGGGAAAACTCGCATTTGGTGTATCATTGAGGTTTGTAGGAGATAATGATCCCATGTATGGATTGTATAAATGTGATTTTTGGTAATCAATGGGTATTGTAGGGCCTTGATAGTTTGGTTGACTTGGATTACTCATGATGTATGAATCGAATTTATATTCCATGTTTTTCTTGTGTTTTGACCTTGTTGCAAAAGTGAACCTCTAAGGTGTTTAGGACCAATAATGAGATGAAAGATGAAAGGGGGACTGATATTGGTGTTGGAACTTTTAGGAATTTTGGATCAATGTTAGACTTTGGGATTTTTGGATTTTGATTTTGATTTGGTTTGATTTGATTTGGATGATGGACTTATAAATCCCAAGATGTTGGATGTTACCTTGGGATAAACTTGTCCAAAAGGATGACAATTTAACTAAGTGTGTGGGGAAGGATTCATCCATACACACCTAGCCAAACAAAGGGGATTTTTATTTTTATTGAGAGATTTACCAAAAGTCTAAAATGAACTATTTTTCCAAAGTTCCAAAGGTTGTTTGTGAGATGGGATTTGATTGATGTTTGAGAGATGGATGAGATGATTGGTTGTTTTGATCCTAAGTGATCCTAAGAGGGACTTATTTACAAGACCAAGTTTTTGAAGAACATGCTTTTCCATAAGAGTACTTCAAACCAAAAGATCAATGTTTTCTCAAAAGACCCTTAGACAAAAGATAACCAAGCACATGTGTGGGGTTCAATTGCTTTCATGTTGATTTAATGAATTGATTTTACCACATCCAGTGTCTTGCTTAAGTTTTAAATTGAATGTCTATGTCTTAATTTATTTTCGTCCCACAAGGTCCATTATGTGGAAATCAAGGTTTCAAGAGCATAGTTTCCTATGTTGACTTTAGTGAGAGAAAATTAAGATGCAAATCCAAATGTTTAGAAGTCTCTAAGGATGGAATCCCTAGGGCAAGCAATAGCACTTGGATTTGTCAAAGATTTTTACTTCTCCTAAAGGGTTTGAAATTTTGAGGATTCGGTGAATGTTTGTTTTCAAGTGTTTTAGATCCAAGCAAAGCATTTTGATTCCAAAGTGATGCACAATACTAGGATAAAATGAGACAATATTTGTTGAGTTCCCACTTGGATAAATCAAGTTACGCCTACTCTTAGCGGATGATTAGATGTTTGACCACACTGGCTCCCCTCCACGACACACACTTCTCGGGTCAGCCAAGCATCAGTACCCATGAAACTCCCATGACATACTTCTCATCTCTACTAAGAGCCGTAAAAATGTAGGACGACTTCAGAACAACCGTTCTTGCATCAATAAATAGATTTAAGGATTTGGGCCTTCTAAACAAAAGGTTTTAATATAGGCATTTCGTTCGTGGGGGATCATCCATTCGGCAAGAGACCATTGTTGCCCTTCTTTTTGGAACAATCCTAATGATGCTTGAACTTTCCTCAAGCATCCACACTTATATATCGGTTGGAAGTCGTTTGGCTTTAGCGTGTTACCGATTGGGTCATTCCTTGGGGTGATTATTTTCTCCCATCAAGCAAGCCCTCTAAGGATAAACAAAAGCAAGCAAGTACATCTGTAGTTCGATCAATCTTTGTTGAGAAAAAAAGAGAGAACACACACAATATACTCCACTCACACTCGCAAGATTTTGTTCAATTTTAAAAGCCCAAATTGAAATATGGAGGCAATCTTTTATACAACTTAATGTCACCAAAATGAATTTTGATTCTCAAGATCACCATGAAGCACGAGAGAAGTGCATACGCCCTTTTAAATGAGATTACTTTGTGTAAAAGATTAAAAACATAAAGGACACATGTTCATTTTAACATTCAAAACAAGAATGGGTTCTTTTTAAGCACCAAGATTGAAATGTGAAGTTTGCTTATTCAATTGTTAAGCCCAAAACAAAATGTAGTAAGTTGCCTAAGGTTATTTTTAATCCCTTTGATTTTTCTTTTTAAGCCTAAATGAAAATTATTGAGTCCTAAAACTTGAAGATAACAAAGCCTTAAGAATGGGATTATAATTGCTCCCAAAGTGTTTAAAAACACTTGTTACAATCATGTGATAATGATTTTTATTTCATTTACATGCTTCATGATACTTTAAAACCTACAATACAATCTCCAAATGTTATATTAAATCAAGAAACAAAAAGATATGAGGGTTAGATAAATGATTAAGCATAAAAACCCTAAAATTTAGACCAAGTTTCATTGTGATTTGGCATTAGGTGAAAATTTGAAAATTTTAACTCTATCAAATTTGATAAACACCTACACCATTGGATAGCTTATTAAATTCTACCCCATTTAAAAAAAAAGCTCTGAAAAAGACCAAACTATGACCAAGATACAACCATTTTAAGTTTGAGTGAAAAAGTAAGAAAGCAAAGGTG
The DNA here is from genome assembly GCA_007115665.2 of Sequoiadendron giganteum. Taxonomy (NCBI): domain Eukaryota; kingdom Viridiplantae; phylum Streptophyta; class Pinopsida; order Cupressales; family Cupressaceae; genus Sequoiadendron; species Sequoiadendron giganteum. Next base: position 972,400,748 of record CM021100.1, read on the forward strand.
ACGCCCTTTGCAGCGGCGTTGTTTGGGTCCAAACAATGACGCTGGAACAAAAGCGGCATTGTTTGAGGATTCAAGTGGCGCTCTGGTGAAACTAGCGGCGTTGTTTGAAAAAACAAAGACCGTAAATGCGTTGTGATTTCCTCCAGTGGCACTGTTTGACCTGGGAAGACAAAAAACATTTTAAAAAAAAGCAAAATTTGACCAAAAAACATGTTAATTTCTTCAAATACGCCCTCCTTCTAGCGCCAAAATGTGAATGGCGATCCTTGACCTACACAATCATGAACAAACAACAAAAAATTAGTCATTATACAAGTCTAAATCAACATTCCCCATAAGATTCATTTGAAACACGAAGAACAAGAAATAAAAGGAAGAACACAAATGAAAGCAAACTGAATCTTATTCAAATTCTCAAACTCTCAATACCATGGGAGAATTGGTGCTATTTTGATGTGGAAAATATCCCTTTCCCAATTCCTTGCAAGCTTTGATGAAGATTGATGATCTTTGATGAAAATCCTCCATAACCTATCTATGAAAGATGAAATGTGGATGAAAATGCCTGAGATTGTGGATCCAAATGAGCATGGTAATCTTACATGGATTGTGGATGATCAAATGCAATAGAGGAGGCCTCTATTTATAACAAATAAGGATGGAGGATTGAAGAATAAGATGAATGTGGGATTAAAGATGGACCAATGGCATTGTGCCCCCTGTCAAAATGCTAATGGAAGGAGGTGGAGCACATTTTGGTCAATGTGCATGATAAATGCTATTAGATTCAAATTTGAAATTGGAAAGTTGGCTTGTTGGAGGGAGATGAAGGATGAATTAAATGCCACTTGGCTCAAGGCAAAAGGACATGTAAGAGGTTTAAATGCCTTGTTGGATGTACAAGCCCTTTGGGAGGGATATTTCAAATTTGGAGAATATTCCAACTTTGATGCTCTTTTTAAAGTAATTGAAGATTCAATAAACAATTAAAATGGTATTCATGAGCAAGTTGCAAAATCTAGAGGATTTAATGGATTAGCATTAATCAAGATTTGATTAATTTAGATAGAATTTAGCTGATTTGACAATTTGATTTAGATTTTAGGATTTAAATAAATAAAAATGAGATGAATAATGGTTTAGACATAAATAAAGCTTGATTTATTTAATTAAAGAGGGTGGTGTTAGATTAAATCAAATAAAGATTAATTTATTTAATTTAAAGGAGATGACTTTAGAGATTAATTAAATAAAGTAAATTATTTAATTAAAAGAGGGATTATAAGATTAATTAAATAAAATGATTTATTTAATTAATAGGAGATGGTGGCTTAATTAGATAAATTTGATTTATTTAATTAAGAGATGAAATATGATGAATTTAATCGAATAAAGAATATTCAATTAAATTGATTAGTAAAGGAGATTATTTAGGATGAACTGGTGTTAGCGAAATCAGGATCAGGTGCATGTATATTTTACGTGTTTACACTTTCTAAACTACTAATTTTTTGAAAATGGTAGAGATTAAGGGGTTCAAACATGTTACCCACACAAATTGGTCCTATTTTTTTCAAAAAAACATAACATAGCATATGTTGTGGTTACATCAAAAAGTTAACTTATTTTTAGTATTTTTAAAATCACTTTGGTGAGAAATTAGCTAACAACATGTATTGTGGTCCTGAATTTTTTTGATAATTTTTTAATGAACATATAATTTTTTACTAATTTTCCAAGTGGACACATCTTGAAAAATAGAAATTTGGTCGTGCGAACCCTATAATTTTTGAAAACTAATCGAAAATCATTTTTTTTTAATATGTGTAGAATAGAGTATAGTTTATAAAAATGTAATTTATTTGAAATTTCAATGAACGATTAAAAAATAAAGTAAAAAATACCAAACATTGGTTTTTGACAGAAAGGGATACACGAACAAAAGAAATTAAAGATGAAAGCCTTAACATAGTCAAAATATGAAAAAAATAACATTGTTAAATAGCTAAGAGAGAGCTAACATTACCCAGGTGTTTGTTTTACTCAACCTTGAAACACGAGCAAACCTATTGGTTAGCATGAACGCTCAATTATGTGAAATTTTATAGAATATGCAAAAACACGTTTTTGGGCATTGGAAAGGCAATCCAAGCCTTTGGGTTGGAAATCCAAAGCAAATCCAAGCCAAAGGCTTGGGGATTCCCAAAGTAGGACAAAACATGAGTGTGTTATAACACGCTCACATTATGTCACAACTTTGACATAACGCAAGCACATTATAATGTGGCTATGTTATATGTCTCGCTTTAATTTATTTTTGTGTAAGTTTGTATAAATGTATGTTTTATGTATGTATGTTTGCATGTATGAATGTATGAGCTTGTATGTATGTATGTATGTATGTGCATACCTATGTTTGTATGTATGGTTGTATGCATGTACATATGTATGAATGTGTGTGTGTATTTATTGTGGCATCCATTTCCTTAGAGCGAGTATTCACCATTAGGAGGGGTCCCAAAGTGGCTTTAAAAAGTGTGGACCAAATTTATACACCAAAATGGCCAACCTGAAGCTCTAGAGTATAGCGTTTAGGGTATTAGAGTAAGGCTTTAGGGTATAGGGATGAGGGTTGAGGGTGTAGGGTTTAGGGTTTAAGGTATAGGATTGAGGGTTGGGGGATAGTGTTCAAGGTTGAGGGTATAGGGTTAAGTGTATAGGAGCTATAGGGATTATGGTTTAGGATATTCGATATAAGGTTGAGGGTTTACGATTTAGGGTAAATTAGGGTACAAGGTTGAATGTAGGGTTTAGGGTTTAAGTATGGGGTTAAGGTTGAGGGATAATGTTCAAGGTTAAGGGTATAAGGTTAATTTTATAGGCTATAGGGATTAGGGTTAAGGATATTGGGTATAGGGTTTAGGGTACGGGTTGAGGGTGTAAGGCATAGGGTTAAGGGTTTAAGTATAGAGTTTACAGTTGAGGGATAATGTTGAGGGATGAGTGTCTAATGTATAGGGTTAATGGTTGAGGGTGTAGGGTTTAGGGTTTAAGTTATAGGGTTGAGGGTTGACGGATTAGAGCTTAAGTATAGGGTTGAGGGTATAGGGTATAGGGTATCTAGAGGGTTGATGATTTACAGTTAAGGGATTAATTAGTGGGTTTTAAAGTGTTTCCATTTTTATAAGTGTTGCCATCAATGACAAAGGGGGAGATTGTTGGAATTATTATCATTGATGTCAAAGGGTATTCATGATAATCACTAATGTCTGTGGATTAGCTTAGAAAGATTGTTTGAAGTTGCAGTGTAAGTCCTGAAGAGTTTTCAAAGTTTGGACTTCGGGCATCGAGATTACCTTATACTACTTGCAAGAAGAAAGAAAAGAGTTAGAGTGTTTGAGCGAAGTTTGGTCTAGTTTCAGACTTCAGGAGTCAGAATTTCCTTATACCACATGCTAAAAATGTTAAGTTAACATTGCTTCGGACTTCAGGCCTCAAGCTTGTCGTATATCGCATGCTACAAGAAAAAGAGTTAGACTATGTAAAGTTCGATCAAGTTTCAAGCTTCAAGCTCAAGGATTACATCATACTAAAGGACTTTGGGCTTTGTTCATACCTTATACCGAATGCCTCAAAGAAATTAAATAAGAAAGGTTGAAGTTTGAAAGGTGTCAGACGTCGAACTTAAGTGTTAAGGCTTATGCCTTAACATAAAGTTAAGTAAGAAGTATGGAGATAGCCTGAATGTCGATACAAGTTGGGCGTTAGAGGTCGATATGAAGGTGCCTTATTGCACTATTAAGTCAAAGGGTATGATAAAATCCTGAAGGTCGATACTCATAGGAGTAAATTTTACCAAAGGAAGGATTCATGGATTGCAACTCGGAAGGAGGACTTAATCCTTTATTGAGAAGTGAGGACGGAGGTATGCAGTAAGAGCGAACCCCAACATCTGATGACACAAAGGATTTGTGAGGATTTCGGTGGTTAGAGTGATGGTTTGTGAATGGAGTGAAAGATGGTAAAAGGTAAAGGATAAATTCGATGGCCAAAACCTAAAAATGTGTAAGGTTATGTCAACTTGAAACAAATAAAGTATTTTTTCCTTTTTGTGGAAGATTGGTGGGACCCAATGCTAGGCAAGGCAAAACTACAAGATATTGACATGTGTCCTTTGTGACGTCAGTATAGTGAAGGCTATTATAATGAAGATCAACAACACTGATTTAAAGGAAGATTAATCTAATGGCTACATTTTAAAGTTGTTGTATATTAATGAGTACCATCAGATCATGGTAGTAAACGAAAGATCAAGGGTTGACATTAAAAGTGAGCAAACGAATATTCTCAGAAGTCAAAATTTGACGGGCAGTTACAAAATGGAAGCTGATTCAAATACTTTTCTAACAAATCATTTATGTTATGGTTTCAAATGCTAGTAATGTGATTAGGGTTTATGTAAGGATGGAAATAGTTACTATTGCAATAAGCATGACTATGTGAGTGGATGTTGGATATAGAATCCTATCATATCATGTGTATAGTGGAGAAATGAATGCAGATCTTTCGGTTACACGAGGATTATTGAATTGAATATAATTTTTTAGATTAGTAACGAAGTATATTATTTGAACAAAAATGTTGTCGATGTGATGCTAGAGAACAAGTGAAGAAAGAGAAATGTAGAGCAAAGGAAGCAGTGTAGATTAATGATTTGAAAAGGTGCATTCTCAGGTTGATGAAGAACTAGTATCAACACATATGAACTTTTATTTTTGTAGAGGTTGGTGCCTCAAAAAATTGTCTTGAGTGCTAGTGTACATGTAAGTGGGTGCTTACAAAACATATGTAATATCTTTGATTATGAGGTTGGATTTGAGTGGTAGACTCAAGCAACTTTTATCACCGTGGTTTTTCCTTCTAGGGTTTTCCACGTATATTTGGTGTCTTCTTTGTGTGTGATGTTTTTGTGGAATCTTAAATCTTGTTTGTTGTTTTAACTTGGTAAAAATTTGTATACACTGATTCACCCCCCCTCTCAATGTATTTGTGTTCTTTCAACAATTTTGGATTTTGGGGGCTATAAATTTACATGTCAAGGTAGATCACTAAAAGTGTCCAAGGAAATTTAAGTTATAGTCTAATTCATTTTCAGCTTCACACTCCTTCAAAATTTGAGATTTTTTCCAACATATTTGGTATTCAATGTTCAATTCTACATCAATATAAAAGAAAATTAGTAAAAAATATGAAAACAACATTTGTATATTATCAAACTCAAAAAAAAAAACATGACAATTATCATTCTAACACTAGGCACATCAATATATTAGTTCATTCAATCAAATTCAGTCTAAAAACATATAAATTAGTTCTTCTACATTGAAAAAACAAAAAAAAGTGAATGAGTTTTTCAACAATGACTGATATTTTGTCAACACCATGAAAAGTGTATTTCAATGACAAATAAAGCATAGATTGCAGAATAAAACTGAGCATGCGGGTCTTGAATCATGAGACCCCCATGCCTTTTTACTATTTTTGGTGAATTCGACAAACCCACTCATGTTACAACTTGATTTTAGAATTCTGATAGGGAGAGGGAGAGAGAGAGAGAGAGAGAGAGAGAGAGAGAGAGAGAGTGATATAAAGAGAAGTAGAGAGGGAGAGGTAGAGAAGGGAGATAGAAAGAGGTGATATAGAGAGAAGTAGAGAGGGAAGGAGGGAGAGGTAGGGAGATAGGTCTAGAGCTTAAGGGAGAGAAATACAATGAAATAGAGAGAGAGATAGGTAGGGAGAGAGAGATGATTATTTATTAAAAAAAATATGTGTGTTATAATGCACTCGCATTTATGTGAAGAGAAAGGGAGGTATCATGAGATCACTTTTTCTTCACAAGAACATGCTCATGTTATAATACGAGCATGTTATAGTACAATCATGTTAAAACACAAGCACATTAAAGTGCACTTGTGTTATAACATGAGCGCATTATAGTGTGCTCACATTATAACATGCTCGCGCTATTATCTAATTTGGAAATTTCCAACCCTTAGGGTTGGGATTTTCTTGGAATCCAAACCAAAGGGTAGGACTAATATTTCAATGCTCACAAGTGTATTTTTTGCAATTTCTCAAAAAATGATATAATCTCAAGCGTGTTGTCCATTAAGTTTGCACATATTTCAATGTTGAGTTAAAAAATACCACAATAACATTGAGCTCTCTATTAGCTTTCTAAGCATGTACTTTTTCACATTTCAAATATGTTAAGGTTTTGATATTTAATTTATTTTGCTAATGTCTCCATTTTTTATCAAAAACCTACATATTTTATTTTTGCCTTCATTTTTTAGTCATTCATTGAATTTTGGAACAAATTACATTTTTTTAAAATAGACTCTATTCTATACATAGTAAAAAAATGATTTTTGACTAGTTTCCAAAAAAATTAGAGGTTTGCATGCTCAATTTTTTATTTTTTAGGATGTGTCCACTTTGAAAATTAGAAAAAAAATCATAGTCATTAAAAAATTAGCAAAAAAATTGGTCATAAACTACATATTCTTAGCTAGATTCTCATTGAAGTGATCTTTCAAATAATAAAAATATTAACATTTTAGGGGCAACACACTAGACACTATGTTATGTTTTTTGATAGAAATAGGATAATTTTGTGTACTTCCCCTTTTTTAACCCTTTAATCCCGACCAATTTTTAAAAAATACTAGATTAGAAAGTAGATTCAGAGAAAAATAAATCTTGTTCTCATTGCATCTTCAAATTCTGAGTGTAACTATCTTTAATTTCTCATCCAATATCAATATTTCCTAATTCAAAAATAAGTGGCCACTTAAGACCCCCTTTTAGCCTCCCATTTTCATGCACATACCCACCCTCACAATAGAACCTTACAACAATATGTCATTAATGTTAAAAATATGCTACATAAAATGGTTGTTTACAAAGGTAAAGGAGCTCAAATTTGGGCTTGGTTACAATGGATTAAAGATGATATTTGTCTCCCCATTCTTGAGGATAGTGTTGTTGATTGCATCCCTAAGAAAATAGACCTTGATTACAACATGTTTCTTGATCATATTCTTTCATTAAAGTAAATTGATGAAGCTCTTCATTGCATGACATTAGAAAAAAATATCTAGGAATTGACTAACTATCAATAGAGTTTTACAAAGCCCTTTGGCCCCATATCCATGAGGAGTTTTATAATGCTTACCTAGAAGGAATTGAAAGTGGATCTTTGAGAAATATTATTAACCAAGGGTTGATTAAAAATTATCCCCAAAGGTAAAGATGAGGACAATGTAAATGGATGAAGACATATTATGCTATTCAACACCTCATACAAAGTTATCTCTAAAACGTTGGCATGAAGAATTAAATACATCTCTCAAGAAATTATTCGCTCAAAACATATTGGGTTCTTAGGAGGAAGATTTATCTTATACAACTTTCTCCTTTCTTGGGAGACAATTGGATGGGCTTGAAAATATGCTCAAGATGTGCTTATCATTAAGATGGACATTGATAAATCCTATGATCATATTTGTTGGCCCTTTATTCTTAAAATACTAAATTGTCTTGATTTTGGCCCTAAAATTTGTGAGAAAATTAAAATGCTATTCATGGATGCAAATGCAAGAGTGGTTAATGGTGTTCTATCTTCGAGCTATTTCCCTTACAAAAAAATATTTGCTAAGGATGTCCCCTTGCCCCATTCTTGTATGTCCTTATTGCAAACGTGCTTGGATATCTTTTCCAACATGCACTTACCAATAAAATAATTTATTTTGCTCAATTTTAGGATCTTAACTGGTCATGCATAAAACAATTTATGATGAAAAGACCCAACTCTTAATCACTTAGGATCCTATGTGAGTGGAAAGAGTTGAAGCATGGTTTTATCACAAGATACCTTGGAATACTCTTTAGTATTGGAGTCTCACTCAAAGAAATAAGGAAATGGTTCTTGAATAAATTAAAAATATAAACTTATGAATTGGACCAATAGATTCCTTTCTCTGGCTAGTAGAATTCAAATTGTGAACAAAATCCTTCTTGTCATCCATGTTTATATTTCCTCTCTTTGGATTCCTTATAAATATTGCTACAATCAATTGACTTAGCTAATTAGGAATTTCCTCTAGGCTAAGTGGGGAAATAAAAAAGGTTTGCTTTCTACTTCATGGATCCACTATATTCAACCAAAAGGTAAAGGAGGATTGGGAATCATTGATCTTATCACACACAATGAATTTGTCTTACTACTAAATGGATTACTAGAGCCTTGGATGATGATGCACCATGGAAGCATCTGGTTTGCCACCATATTCAAACTGCTATAGTTGGCAGATCATGGAAATCGGTGAAATGGATGAATGAGATTTTACTCGGTCCTTACTTAAAAACTCATTATTCAAACCCCTTCAACTCCATTTGGAAAGCTTGGAAAATTACTTCAAAGAAATGATCATGGTATGACCAATCCTTAAGGACCATGGTCTAAGTTTTGCTTTCTCCTCTATTTGGTGGAACCACTTAGTTTATCTTGACAATGTTGAGCTTTCTATGAACAAATTTCTTAAAGGTAAACACCTCTCTAAAAAAGGCATTCTAGTATTTTAAGACTTGTGGGATCCAGAAATATTTAATTAGAAATCATGACACCATCTCAAGTCTCAATTTAAACTTTCCCCTTTCAAAAAAGCTTTGATTCTTCAAAATCAATGACTTGTAACACGTGAATTATCATGTATGTTGTCCACCCCCTACCATGATAACTTCCTAAAGGATTGGAAATGGTCGAACAATCAAAACTTACATGTTTTCCCTCTTAAAGTTGTCTATAGACAAATCCTACCAACCTTTTCCTTGTCTACTCACCTTAATTGTAAATGGAATTGCAAGTTCAATTGTACAAAATAGAGAAAGTTAAGTACTCTTATTTGGAAGTCCAAAGCCAAGGCTCAAGCCCAATTCACTACTTGAAAAGTTCTACATGTTAAGGTCCCCACTTGAGATAATATTTCCTTTATCTCCCCACTACATCCTATCCATTCTACACTAAAAAGGAGACTATCAAGCATGCCTTTTGGTTCTACCCCTATACTCAATATCTATTAACTTGCCTCATTTCTAACCTCCCTGCACTTTTTCCACATGTCTAGTCCTTGAAATCAACCCTTCTTAGCCTCTCTTCGTTCCTCAATATCATTTCAAAGACCTTCAAGCACATTATCTTGAAGAACATTTAGAAATTTCACTACCTTGTTGTATTTTTCCCACACTTTTTATACCATTCAAATAGAAGCTCTAATCCTTTGTGTGAACCTCTCCCCCCATCTCACCCTTTTGTAGCCATCCCTCAAATCCAACCCTAATCTTTATATCTCACTGGGTGAGATACAAGTACAATTCAATTCTTTTGAGGTAAAAACAATTAGTTTTGGTTGCAAGGCTTATGTGAATGTTAATCATCCAAGAGGTTAATAACCTGAATGTATCTTTCAAGATTGGTAGGCTAATCTTTCTTTAAGTAATTGTGTCATTGACAACCCTTTCCTTTGTTATACTTTGTGTGGGACAAAAATTATGGTTTTGATGTAGTTAAAAAAATTGAATTTTGATACATACAAAAAAAGTTATGTTGTATATGGTTTGCCTATATCTGAATTGTAATTGGTTTGACTTCGAAACTTGATTAAGGAAAATATATTCAATAAAACACTATGAAATCAAATGAACTTTTTAGATATTGTAGCTACAAATCTAAATTTGAAAAAAGAAAGAATTTAATCCTTCATAGGAAAAAAGATATGTCGTTTACGGTGAGCATCACTCCTCAAAAATAGTGTTTACTAATAAAAACTAGTTTTCAAAGGAAATGGAAAAAGAAATGCAATCTAATTCAAAAGAATTTAAAAATATATATATTGAGAATCTATAGACAAAATGTCACAAATCACTAGTTCACATCCTCTTCAAATTCCTCATGGTTAGCAGCTATAGGTGCCCAAAAGTGAAGATTTAGTTAAAAAAAATTCAGTTCAATGTCCAGTTTGGCCAAAAATTGTAAACCAATATTGTGGGATCACCTTCATATCTTGTCTTTTCTAGTGCTCTTCTTGAGATATTTTTCTTCCTCGATGTTCTTTGTTGCTTGTAACGTTGTGTCGAAGGTCGTATTCTATTTCAAAGCTATTCTGGCTCTTTTTTGCTCGTCGTTGGGTAGAGTTTTATCTACTAGTAAATTGTGTTCTTGTCTTCTGAGTTAGCGCCTTTTTAGTCTTCATTATGGGTTGATTGGGCTACAACTTGTTCTATTTTGTTTCTTTAACACTTGATCTAGTTGTTTCAGTTGTAATTTGTATCTTTGTTTCTTAGTCCAATAAAAAAACTATTTTTGTTAGAATCTTGCACAAGAAAATAGAAGCCCCTACTTTTAAGATTTTAGATTTTAATAGTATCTTTGGGATGGGGTTGAAAGTCCCCTACCCTCTTCGTAAAATTTTACTACTAAATACCATTTATTTATAATTTTTTTAAGTTTCTACCAATATTTTTTAAAATTAAACTATATGATAAAATAATCATGAGAAAATCTAGAGCTTAAAACTTTAAGTTTGCCCATTATTGCAATACTCATGCCAATCTTAACTTACCATAAAAATTGTCATCAATACCAGCTGAAATATTTTAAGCAGCCTCCCTTCATTAAACCACAACCTAAAATATTTATATTAATCTTATTTATTAAAAATTATTACTTTTTACTTACCGAAAAGATTTTTTTGGTACATATCAACTGTGTTTTGTTTTTTACGTACACCGACACAACATAACACTTTGTTATCGCCGGCGCAAATATACAATGATTACTAAAGACTTTTCTCCGACAATCTATAAAAAATCACAAAATATTCAACTATATTAACGATGAAGAAGAACTATGTGCAATGCTGCACTGGATACCAAGTTGCTTCCTGAATTATATTGATACGTTAATAGAGTCGTGCAATTCAAGATTGCTAAGGACGTCATGGTTGGTCAAATATCAAGGCTTAATTTAATATATTTCTCCGGCTGCTACCCAATTCGACGACTCAATTTAATCCTTCTGCTGACTGAAATGCAGATTGCATTATATATATACAGATGAATGTTGTGAGTGCAGGCATCAAACGCCAAATCTTTTATAAGCATGACGCCGTCTGCTGTTTCTTCAGTATCTGATCTTCGAGTTAAAAGGAAGAGTTTTGTAGTTGTACATCCAGAGAAGATAAGAGAGAGGTCATTGTTTCTGAGTAATATAGATCAACAAGTTGTGCATTATGTCCAACAATATGTGCACTTTTTTTCTGCTCCATCATTAATACCAATCGACATGATAATTGGTGTACATACAGAGGCTCTGAGTAAAGTTATGGTTGAATATGACTTCATATGCGGGAGACTGACTTTCAATTTAGAGCAAGGAAGGTTTGAGATCGACTGTAATGCTGCAGGAGCGCCTCTTGCCATCTGTGTAAGCGAGCTCTGTTTGGAAGAGTTGGGGAATATCACCATTCCGAATCCTGCCTTCTCACAACTTTGCCTACCCTCAGATTCTTCAAATCCAACACTAGGAGACGACCCCCTCATATCCTTTCAGGTAATGTCACACTAACATAAATGCTCCTTTGGTTAATGAAATATTTGTTTTAATTTATATTAGTAGGTTGGTTAAATGAAATTATTCTTGAGAAGAGTTTATGGGTTTCTTTGAAAATTAATGTATCTCAAATTGGCAACCACCTCAAATTGGGTTTCCAGCTCCTTCCCTTTTTCGTACTTTAACAGTCTTTTGTAATTGTCTTGATGTTTTATGTTTCAGGCTGTAGTCCAATTTGGACTTTCAGGATGTAACTTCTCCACCCATTTTTTTAATATGTGTAATATTATATTTTAATTAGGTTCTCAATATTTGTGTTGGAATGTAGGTAACTCAATTCAAATGTGGTGCCTTCTCTCTTGGAACCTCTTTAAATCATTGTCTTATGGATGGGTTTGTCATGCAAGAGTTTGCAACAAACTTCACACATATGGCTATAAAAGGAGAAGTAGCATTTGTCCCAATTACTGATCGGACTTGTTTGAAGGCTCGAACTCCTCTCCGAATTAAGTACGAGCATGAGGAGTATGTAAAGCCTTCCCAAACTAACTCAGATGTAATTGTTTCGTCATTATTGATGCGAAGAAACAAAGAGTTATGGTACACTAAAGTGGCAGTCAACAATACCCCGGAAAAGCATGTCTATAAGCTGTTCTCGTTATCAGGGAAAATGATTAACGCCTTAAAAATGAAAGCCAAAGATGGCAATGTCGAGCACTGCACGAGTTTTGTTGCAGCACTGGCACACGTGTGGCGGGCAAGGACTTCTGCAATTGGAAACTTTAATGCAGATGATGTTTCGACCGTCCACTATGTGGCAGATATAAGGTCTGAAATTTTTGATTGATAAATTCTTTGCAAATAAATATGAAATGTAGTGGATGATAATCAAACTTTTTGTATAAATGACTATTGTCAGGTCGAGGCTGGTTCCTCCTCTCCCATGTGAATATGTGGGTAATGCAATGGCTCCAGCCTATGCTAAGGCCACTTTTAAACAACTGCAGGAAGAGCCATTTGGGGAGATTGTGAAGAAGTTGCAGGAAGGTGTGGATAGATTGACAGATGAGTATTTGAGGTCGTCGATAGATTGGCTGGAATTACATGATGGTGTATCAGTTCTGGAAAATGGGTTTCATGTAACGAATTGGAAGCATTTGGAATTTGCAGACATGGAGTTGAGAGGAGGTATTAAGTCTGTGCATGCAGGGGCCAAGGTTGTGCGATTTTTAGGACACCCGGAGGAGAAACAGGGGATGCAGTTATATATTGGTTTGGAGGCCCCTCACATGGACAAGTTTGAGAAGATCATTGAAACTATTTGTTCTCGTCAATGCTGAGCCTAGCACTATAATAAACAAGGGCTGCGGTGCAGCTACAGTCCCTGCCAACTGAAAAAGCAAAGTATGAAGGAAGCAAATATGGAATGTCAATCGAGGAAATCCAAATCAATTCATACAGGTTATGCCAAAACTGAGCTGTAGCATGATATAAATGGAAGTTGTTTGACATATGGGTTATGCCAAAACTGAGCTGAGGCATGATATAGATGAAAGTTGTTTGACATATGTACCAACTAAAGCATTCAAAAATTGAGTACAAAGATAGACAACAGACCAAAGATTATGCATGGCTTGCAACAAACATGGTCAAAAAAAATGCAGACTAATTTTCCTTGTAATCAATCTCGTTAGATTGATGTTTCAACTTGAAAACCAATAAAAATGTAGAAAATCTATAAGCCATGTTCGTTTATACAACATTCTTTAGCATTCATGTAAATTATTGAACAAATATCTGATATAGCTCAACCAAACCACAATCAGAAGCATGTACAAAAAGGTATAACATTCCATTTGGTTAAGAAGTTAAAAAGTATTGACAGTTTTACAAAAGACAACATTCAATTTCAATTAAGCATCCATATCACTCAGTTTTAGTAAATAAATTATATTTTAATTAGTAGTCTTGAAATACGTCATATTTGAATTGGAAGCCTTAATAGCATGTTCCTAAATACTTACAACTGCAATTGAAGGCGTATCACCATGTCCTAGAGAAGCATGTGAAACATCCATGCCAATAATGATTGTATGTCTGGGAGGATATGCCTGGCATAGAAGAATCATATTGTACAAAGAGAACAGAGTTGAGCCCGCCTGCTCTAATATTTCATTGGTTTCAGGAGGTACATTTGCAGTTTATTCATTGTTATGTAGGTATTATGTTAATGTTGGCCAAAAGGTTGGCAACCAAACAAAGCATTAGACAGGGCTTGAAGGATTCTAAACCATAAACATGAAATTCATTGAAAATAATGCAAATATGCACATGAAAAGAAACTCCAATATATGTAAGCCAAAATATTGAACTCATTAAAAATAATGCAAATGTATCCCCAAATGCAATGCAAACACAAATACATTGTAATTTCTGAACACGGATACAGATCTAAACTATGACAGCTGACACGGGCATAAAAAAAGAGCATTCAAATTACAAAAGAGGTGATTTTACTTCACAGTGAACATTGCAGGTGCTGAAATAATGTTTAGCATCAAGTTTTTGACCATTATCAAGACTGATTCTACCTTGTACTACATTGTTTCCTTCTTTCACAATTGCAATGACACAGTTATCCATTGCAGGTGTGAAAACCTGACCTAGCAACCTCAAGAGCATTTTCTCAAATGCCTGGGTTTTCACCACTTACATAATGCATTGAATTTGTATAGCGGTCCATGAGACTACACCTCTTGCAGTTATTTTGTCAAACAATTGACATACCTATTCCACGTTCCAAAGCTTTTATTTTGGCATAGACTGAGACCATGTTAGACCATGTTAAACAAAGTGAATTAATTGGGTGGGGCACTTGCTCGTTGTATGTGATGAAACACTGCCAACGCATCCTGAGGATTTTAGAATCATAAAAGTGATGAGAGTGCAAGACCCCATAACCCTACTTCAATAAAATAAATCAAACTCCATGCAAACAGATGTCAAAGACTATACTCTAGTATACAAGTTTCAGCAACGGACATGCCTTTGTATTTCCAAACAACACTCACAAAATACATGTTCCTCAATGCACTTTGAGCGAAATTTGGAAAATCCAAGAGGTAAATACAATGAACTATTTGATAGGATGTCTCAAAAATGTGGTCTCATGGAATGCCATAATTTCAAGATATAAACAAAATGGATTTTTAAAAATGCTTTTCAAACATACAAACAAATGCAAGTGGCAGTTGTAAAACCCCACCGTAAAGTTGGCTAGAGGGATGAAATCAATCGAGAGTTTTTAGAGGGCCACACAGAAGAATGATAGAAAGAGAGTGCGTACAGAAGAGGATCATGGCACAAATGTAATGATTTTTCCATGGTTTCAGCATGTCTAATAACAAGATTTTAAACCGAACCAACTTAGAGGGGCAATCTTGAGCAATTGTTGGTCCGTCACAGCATACCTCTATCCGTTCAGGAATAGAAAAGAAAACTGTTTCTTTGCATCCTTATCCTCTAAAATGTTTATATAGTACAAGTTATATTACAGCTTTAAAAATTAGGGTTACAAAAATAATTCCTCCAGCCCAATAATCAACAGGTTCTATGATGTATAAATAAAACCCTTCATCTATGTTGTATTGACATTTTCATCCAATAGCAGCACTCCTCCAAGAAACCACAGTACAAAACACAAGAAGTTATCTGATTATATTATATCAATTTTATATGTAAAGCAGGTGTGCTACAAATATTGGCAATACACAGGTAAACTAGCTTGCAGAAATAGAAAGTGACGCTGTTATAATCATGAGCAATGAAAGCTCACATGTATCTTACATGTGATAAAAGTAGGTCTCATGTTGGCATAACTTGGGCTCCAGTCACAAACTGACAATATGTTAATTGAAATTCCATTATTGCATCAAAGCCATATGCAGAATAGAGAACACAACAATGAAGCAGACTATGCTACTTAATTAATGCAACTGCGGTATGGCTGCACAAAATGATTTATTACAAAATGCAGTCAAAAAGCCAGGAAGTGTGAACAATTGCCCTTAACGAATTCTGATATTAATGCAGTTTCAACTATAATCTCCCTTCTATTATGTTTTGACGAATCTCCATACCCTGTTCTGAATCTACCATTTTGGTACAGGCAGGGAGGATGCTGTTAAAGGTTGTGGATTTTGGCTTTACACCTGCCAATTGCGTTTATTGAAGTTTCTAAAGCCTTTTCAACATATCCAAATTAAGAATATCCTGCAATCATTGCAGTCCTTGAGAGCAGATTTCTTTTAGTCAACAATTGGCAGAGACTAGAAGATATGACAACTCCTTGACAGGCATACAAGATTAATACCAACAATTCTGGATCAGATCTTGCAGGAGAAACAACTGCTGCTATGGCTGTCGCCTCTATAATTTTCAAGGACTCCAATTCTGTTTACTCTAATGAGCTTCTCAATCATGCCAAACAGGTTTGTCTGAATTCAAACAAATGTAAATTCTTCGCCTTGATTAAATTAAAATTATCCCATTTTATGCTGCAATCATTTTTTTTTTTAATTTTGTGACAATCTTGCAGCTCTTTGACTCCCCTGACAAATACAGGGAAAGTACGACAGTGGCAGAGACATTATTTCGAGCAGCAGCAATTTACATGCATACAATGTTGGAAAGCACAAACGTAGCACACAAATGTTTGACAGAATGCCTTACAGTTAATTCAAGGACTGTACAAATCTAAAAGGATTTAAAAACTTTTAACCAAATACAATTGGCAGATGTAAATCCAGACTCCGCATTCATTGTGTTGTCTATGCCCCTGGCCTATCAGACTCCTTTCAGACGATTCAATGAGTGCTTCAACCAGCTAACTAGTTGAGATGATGCTGCTATATTTGCTTTTACCTCTACTGGATCCACCCGAACATGAACGGCCTGTTGAAGAAATTTACAGCAGTATAAATGAAAGAAGAATAGCAGAAAATTAAGAACAGAATTTAAAGATCAAATGCAAACAAGAAGAACACCGAATTTATAGTGGTTCATCTAAAAGACTACATCCACTTTAGAAGCAGGGGACACTCTTTTATTGATTCTGTAACAGTACATTTTTTACACAGCAGCTCTGTGCATTATCCATATATCATCAACTATCTTCTAACTCCAAAGAGAAAAGAGCATACAAAAGATAATCCGCAAAAGGAAGATGAGAGGTCATGGAAGGAAGATTAAAGATCAAGAAGCAGCGGTTACAGCCAAAGAAAACCAGTGTTCCACGGGGTTTTGGGGATGGGGACGGGGGGACGGCAGGGGATGTGTTTCCGAGACGTGGAGACGAGGGGCCTAAGTTTGGGAATGGCAGGGGACGGCGGGGAGAGGACAGTAGGGTGTTGAAATACATATAGTACTTGAAGAAAAAGTTATAAAAAGATGTATAAGTATAAGAATTATACATCTTGGAGACAACTAGGAGTCCCTTGGACGTCTTGAGGACACCCCAACATCCTCAAAGTCCTATCAGTGTAGACAACGACACTAGTGATGAGATGGTGGCGTTGGTGGTGGCCTGGTGGGGGGACGTCTCCCAAGTCCATATGTCTTGAGACGTGGCCCTCTAGAAAACGCGAGGTTTTGGGGGGGGCAGGGGGAATGCGTCCCCGTGGAACACTGAAGAAAACGGATATGCTGATTGGGCTTCACACGCATCAACACGCCAACATGAACAGGAGTTAGGTTTCAATCAATAGTTAAAAGCTCTACTGACGCGTGCCCGCACCCTATTTCAACAAATAGTCACCATGCAGAACATGCGCCTTCATAGAATCAGCAAGAAAGAAGTATATTTTCCTCGCACTCTTTCTATTGAGACAAGAGAAGGCTCGACTAT
The DNA here is from genome assembly GCA_007115665.2 of Sequoiadendron giganteum. NCBI lineage: Eukaryota > Viridiplantae > Streptophyta > Pinopsida > Cupressales > Cupressaceae > Sequoiadendron > Sequoiadendron giganteum. Next base: position 972,418,324 of record CM021100.1, read on the forward strand.
TTTAGGCTTTTGTCAGATTCAATGTCATCCCGGATATGTTCCCTAAGACCTTAAGTTCTGCAATCTTCCCAAACTACTCCAAATCCCGCAATTGGAATAGATGGAGATATGAAGCGGAAAAAAATTGAAGATATGATGAATGCTGCGGAGAATTGATATGGAATAGGATATACCTCATATGGTATGGTATTCCCGCAAACGAAAATGACTTCAAAAATGTGGCAATGATAAACACTGTTGCGGGGATTCATGGTCGAGTGGGATATATCCATATTACCATTATATCTCTCAACTTCCACCCGTATCTTGAAGATTCTAGTTGCAGGTATATGATAGAGTGTCTTATTGTCTTGTTTGTTTCATCTTTCGGAATCACGTGTGATCGTTCGCAGGAATTCTCACCACCTTGGATATCTGGAGCCCATTTTATTTTTTTTAAAATAATCGTTGAAGTCCACTATTGCGAAACTCCCATCACTCTCCGGGTCTATCTATTTCTTCCACAACATCCCGAACTATGCCATACCTCTGTGTCATCCCATTCTGTGCTAGATCTCTGTAATAGGCATTTCACTACTACATATTGTGGAGATTCTACCCACTTCGGGATATGTTCCCTTTATTAACTCAACTTGCAATCACGATGGTTTGGTCTGAGAATAGAAGTCATAATAAATGTTTTAGTCATTGTAAGTTAGCTTTCATAAGAACAAAACAGTCTTGCAGGCATTTCAACGAGAAGACCAGGACAGGAAGTATCTGCAGCAAGAGAAATATGTTCCATATCTACCTGCTCTACTCTATTCTCAAGGTCATGGCCCAACTTGTCGAGAGCAACATCATATGCATTAGTAATCCCAAGGTTTCCAATTGCATTTGTCAGTGCACGTCCTTGAAGATATTCCATGGAAAGATAATATGTTTGCTTTGGGTTTTCTCTATGAAAATGGACATAGGTTTCGTTACACCTCTGCACACATTAAATAGAGTCTATCAATAAACACCATCTGCTAGTTGCATTCTAAAAGTTTAAATCAATATTCTATTGTTTCAAGTCTCTTGGGAACACAACTTATAGTGTAGATTTCATATAATTACTATAGAGACACCAAAGGCAAACAAAAAGAATGATAAGGAAAAGGAATTTCAACAATCACTAATTATTCCAACGTGTATAGGGTATTTTTTTATCCATGGTACAAGCAATTACTTCTATATCTATACAATTAAGTGTCACAATCAAAATCCTTAATAGCCACAATCAAAAATCAATATGGCATAAACATTACAAGTTAATAATTGATGGAAACCATTCGATGATTTCCCATTAGTGAATTCAGGAGTAATTAAAATGTCAGTCGCAGTTACAAAGCATCTATTTAAATGAACAATCTTTAGTGGGTAGTGAGCAGTATAAAAGGGCATGCAATAGTAAATAGAGAATGAGATCATGGGGGTTATTGGAGGAGATATAATTTTCTGAATTAAAGAAGGAGATTTGGTGTTGTGGAGGATAATATATTAGCAAGTAAGGATTTAGAAAATTTTATGCAAATAATTCATTGGGCAAAGTGTTGGGCTCTTTTATTGTTGTTGTAAAACTTCTAATAGGCTAGTTTAGGTTTTTTTTATCAGTACCAGTTTTTGTAATTCACTTAAGTTTGTTTCTACACCAAGACGGTATGTAATGTTTGATCCAAAGAAAATGAGATTAAGAGAAATAAGGGGATGTGACAAAAAAATTGAGAATAAGGAGAATTCGTGTGTTTTTTTTCAAGTAGATGTTTGTGTTGACCTATGTTGTTGGTCTTTTATAAGTTGATGTACTATGCAATCAATTTTTGTGTTGGTTTTGATTTTGAATAAAAAGAATATTGTAGTATCTTCTTTGGGTATAACATGAACATGCCCATATTTAGTTTTTGCATGTCTTGTTATTGTTTATGCTCTTGAGTTTGATTCACAAGAACAAGGCAGTTTTGATGAGTTGATTTGTGGGGCAAATTATTTGTTTTATTTTATTTTTAAAGACCATCTTGTAGGAGCGGAGGTCAATCTGCATCAATAATTCTTTTACAAATTTGTGAGTTCTACATTTCTTAACAAAACAAGATTTGTGAGGTTCGGAATTAGAAGCTATGTTGACCCAAAAAAATTGATATGGGAAAACCTAGGAAAAAGATTTAGGGATGTCTAGAAGACCACTCAAAATTCAAAGGGGAGCATATCCAATAAAGGATCTTCCCTAAAGACTAACTTTACTAATCAATATATGTAATTACAATTATTGCTTACCAATACATAAGCCATATTACCATGCAAATAAATTATGACATGTTTAATAGCATATATACTTTAGACCATCAATTCTCAACTCTTCTCATACAAAGTTAATGATGTATAAACTAAATCACACAAAAAAACATTTTTGTTGCAATATCATAATTACATAGAAGGATTGGAAAAATAATTATGTCACTTGAAATGAGCAGTAGGAATAGGTTTCTCCTTCAATAGCTATTCTTTGCAGTGATCTACTATATTTAACCATATTAGCGTGTCTTTGCTAAAGTGTCATGGATAAAAGGCTTGAATTTTTTTGTGAAGATATTAGAACTTTCAAAAATATTTTTTCAAGGCTTCCCAAGGAAGGATTACATAAAACTTATGCGTTAAATATTCCAAATTTACATACTTATATAGAGATTCAAGAGCCAATGATTGATGTTATTTTGCATTAAGATTAATCCACCAAGCCCTTCAAAATAGTGGAGAGAAATATGGTGCCAGATGTAGATGCTCCACTTTGTTAATACAAGATAGGCTATGCATATGAGTGACTTCCTTCATATCTCATCTAATAATGAAACAATAACCAGTCAAATATAAAGTCTTCTTCAAAAAAAGAATAGAAGTGAAGCCACTACTGGGTTCAAAACTATTCACAAGAAGATGTCAACTTACACCAACATCTTAGCACCATTGTCTGAGAGAGTTTAACTCTAGTTCATATATATTTCACACCTTTGCAACTTGAATTTATCATTTCCAACCAGCAGATTGATTGGTGGGTAAGTTGATAGCCCATCAAATTATACCAACATATTGGTTTCCTTGCCAAGGATGTGAATTATCATTCTCATATTAAGAACCCTAGTATTGAAGTGACGAAATTTTGTCAATGTGTAAGTTGAAAACTAAGTAACTCACACCAACAAAACAATGCAATAAGGCAATAGGGTTCAAATAGGTTCTTTTTTGGCATTTTGAAGTTTCATGTTTATTGGGATGAATATATTATCTCTTTTGAGTGAAGAATGGTGACTCTATTTTAGTCCAACTCAATCAATTTATGAATCATAATTTTATGGAATATAAAGAATAAGGTAGCCCAAGTACTAGAAAAAATAAGATGAAGCTTCATCTCATGCATGTAAACACTAAACAACATGGGAAGCTCAAAATTATGATAATTTATTCAAACTTAGCTATGTAGATTTAAAAGAAGTAACTTCATGTAGAAATAGTGCATTCATGTAAGAGATCAATACTTATTTACTATTGAATATTCAAATGATAATACAAAAAAATATAGGAAAATAAAGAGGTTTGATTATGAAATAAAATAAATGATATTATTATTGGTAGAAGAAACCAAGATAGATCCTTTGATGCACATATTCCTCACTAATATCCCACTTCTCCTAACACGCCATATAGATCTAAAATTAAATGTGAAGAACAATTTTGTCACCTCAAAAAGGAACAACAAAAAAAATGGATGAGGATAAGCTAACTATTTTAAAATATTCACTTAAGTTTGTTTCTACACCAGGACAGAATGTAATGTTTGATCTAAAGAAAATGAGGATCTCTTGAAAAAAATACATTTGTATAGTCACATTATGGATTAGGATCTCCTAAAAATTTATTTAACATAATATTTAATATGTTCAAAGTTCAAGCTTTGATTGGTAGCATCTTCTCTTCTTTCCAACTCATAAACAACTTAGAAGCTAGGTGCCTTTTAAATTCTATATCGTTAGGGCTACATAATGATTATGTTTTATTTATTAAAAATGCCTTGCTTTCTCACTACCAACAACTCAACTAGAGTACTTTTTAAAAGGCCAACCTATACTTCAAGTCCCTACAAGTTATTCTAAAGCATCTACCTCTACTTAGACTCTCTAGGGCAGCTTGTTCCCAACTACAATGGTCTCTTTTGTGAAGAAGACCCCATCAACAATGATGAAGGCAATAATTCAATTAGTCATTTTAATATCTTTTATTGTTAATCTATCTCTTTTTTTCTTTGCATATGTTGTGGTTTCTTTTTTGTCTCTCTGCAACTCTATATTGTATTCAAGATTTATCATATATAAAATTATGGGTGTTTATTCACCTTTTATTGAAAAAAATAAAGGGCATACAAATAAGGAACAATAATGTTATAAAAATTACAAAGAGAATAAAGAATCCAATGTTGTAGTGGACAATAAAAAAGAAATAAGTACTAAAATATCATGAACAAAAGTTTCAAAAGGAGAAAATCTAAACAATAAGGCATAATCAATTCAATCGTAGCCACACGAAGTATAATGTGTAGATGAAAAGAATAAATAAGAACTCAAGTGTTATTTCTTGTGGTCAAGTAATTCCTTGTATTCCTTATACAAATTACATGATCTTTTGATGCGATCAAATGGACCTAGGTTGATCCCACATAAGTGGTGAACACTTTGAGAGAGGAAGGAAAAATCAATTTTCCACCCTCCCACAAATTGAAGGGGTTTGAGCGAACCCTAGGGTTCAATCGAACCCTTTTACATTGACAAGGAAATAATAAAAAAAGGGGTAACCCCCGAAATTAGGATTAAAAAGAAAAAATAGTGCTCACCATCATTTTCACTCAGTGTTCGAGCGAACTGTGGATGGAAAACGGAGCAAGAAAAATCTCGGTGAAGACTGCATCACCCTCCACAGTCCACCACCCTTAGCTCTCGCATCAAGCATAGGTTGGTCAATTTATCTGGAAATTTCTTTTATTTGAAATTTTTTAAATTGCATTCAATGGTTGTAGAATTTGGGTTTACAGCTGTCGATTGCATTTGCTTGAAAGTTTCTAAAGCCTTTTCAACAAACCCATTTTGTGAATACAGGTTGTCAAACAGTTCGTGTGCCTTGTCTATGTTTCCACATTTTGCGTACATGTCTACTTGCAACTACAACATCTGACAAAATTCATCTATCCTTTATGCTTTGATGCATGTCAATACCCTATTCCAATGCTCTCATTCAACACAAGCTGGGAGGATGGTGGCAAAGGTTGTAGAGTTTGGCTTTATAGCCGCCAATTGCATCTGCCTGAAAGTTTCTAAAGCCTTTTCAAAAAATTCATTTACACCTGCAACTGCATTTTCTTTAAAGTTTGTAAAATATTTTCAACAAATCCATTTTGTGAATATCCTGCATTTCTTCATGTCAATCAGTTCATGTGCCTTGTCTATGCTTCCACATTTTATATATTAATTTGTTTAAGTTATAAACCCAATGTAAAATATTGTGGCAAGATGGAACTTGAAATAAACCTTAAATTTTATTTAAGGTCAATAATTGGATGATGCCCGATAAAATAATTTATAAAAAAATTACATTCCATGATATTGACAAGCTAATCCACAATGTACTAAAATGAAGCACATTATCTATCTCTACATATAGTAGAAATTTATTCCTTCACAAAGAACATTAGAGTGTATTTCCAAAGGAGACAAGCGTTTGGAAAGTTCTTGATTTAAAGTGGATGGATAAGGTTGAAACACCATAACTTAGAAGTTAAGTGGTGCCTCTAAGAATAAATTATAGAATCCAAAGGAGAAGAAAATCCTCAAAACTTAAAAAAATATAAGTAGAAGAAGGGGATTAAATTATGAATTTAGCCACTAATAATGCACTAAAAAATAAATTTTTCAACATGAACCATTGAGGACTAGAGAAAAAAATATAATTTTAGAAGGAACACTAAGATGGAAAAAATTGGAGATTAATGGGATGAAAGATAAGTGATGCAAGTGGAAAATTAAAAAAAAATATGAAAAACCTAAATTCCTATAATATTTACTAACCTAAAAGGTATAAAAGAAGTGGTAGGAACCATGCATATAGAACTAAAAGAAGGATCCAAACCATAAAGGAAAATAGAATATATTAACTTAAAACCTCAATCCATACTATTTTGTATTTTCATTAAGCTATTTATGTTAACAATTTAGGCTTTCATATTGTCACTACATTTGACACTTGGCATCAACTCCTATGTTTTATTGTTTTATACACATGTACATCATCACCATGCTCAAATAGAAAAAGATTTTTTCTATATCCTTTTTATTTGTGACCTATATTCATCTCTATTTTCTTTTAACTTATCACATATGTTACTTGGGAATACACACACTTGTAGGTCCATATTGAAACTATTTATTGTCTTATAACTAAGTGGTGATTCAAGTCTTACCTAGTAAACCCAAAAATAGTACATGTGCATGTATCTCTATGTAACTAGTCTAGATTATGGTGGGTTGTATGCTAAAGTATTTTTATGGTATGCATGTCATAGATATAGTGGTAATGTGTGTTTAACTAGTTTAGTCTTAAGTATTAAATAAAAGATGAATCTATCTTTCGTATGGAGGATCACATGAAGTCATTCAAAAGTAATTATGGATATGCAAGTTCCTTATATTTTAGATCAAGTATCAAGTACTATAAAAATTAGTGGTGCAACAAATTCATATTTTATTTGTATTAGATAATTGGTGGTTGTGGTTGTAGATGGCCTGAATTCCTAGGATTTTTAATGTCACCACTTTTCTATGAGCATGAGGCATCCTCATCCTCTTCCCATAGAGAGAATTTTCCAAACATCTATAGTTGAAAATCCATAGCCAAAACTCAACATACTATCACACCCAGTTGGAATCAACTTAGTCATCCCACTAGCTCTCTAATACTCAAGTTCATAATTATGTTAAATACCATGTTTATGACTTTACTATCCACTCTCTTCAATCTTGGTGAAGATTGAGAGAGCTTATCCTTTTTCAAGAAGTGTATATTCACTTGGTGGTCCTGCATTCTCTAACTCTTCAAAAAGTAATTTGGCCTTGTATGAGACAAATATAAATTAAGTCTCGAGCCAAAGAAATATTCTTAAGTATTTTTGCACTAGAAGACCTTTCTCCTCTAGGGATAAATTATCTATGATTTCCTCCTCTTGATCCAACACCTTTGGTTTTAGTTCTTCCTTTTTATCCACTCATGGCTCTCCTATTAAAAGGAATAAATATTTTATCCCTTAAGACAATGTTGGCCCTCTCATACTTGTCAATAGATATGAATTACTAGCTACTACTATGAAGGAACTTCCAATGTTGAATAAGGAAGGATTTGTCACTTCAAAATAATATATCAAGGATCTTACTAATGGGTGCTCATTGCACCATGTGTCATTGATAAAATTATGGCTCTCAAAATATTTTCCACCTCCTTTAGAGGTAGGGTGATGGATTCATTATGTGTTAGGTCAAATTTATAATCATTTGAAGATGTGATGTCTTGAAAATAATTTTCTATGAATACTTCAAATAAAGAGGAAATTATATATCATTATTGAAAAGAATCTCCTACATTTTAAGCTCAAGCCCAAGTATCTAGTCCTTCTTTAACTTCAATCTTTTGGTGTCATGTTCATGAGAAAAAATATATTGTGTCTACAAATTGTGTTAAACTAGACTTAGAGAAAAAATAGTTGGCATTATCTATCATTTAAAGCACCTTGATTTTCTTAACAATATGATTCTAAAAAAGAGATTTAAACTCCTAAAATATCAAAAATATTTCATACTTCCCATTAATAAAATAAATCCAAAAGTACCTATAAAAATCATTAATAAATGATATATACATATCTACCAATGGAGTGGATATATATCCATAGGAACAAACTCATCACTACATGTATTAGCTTCAAAATCTCCTTTGCTTTAGTGATTCTGGAAAAAAAAACACTTTATTTTATTTTCCCAAGATACAATGCTCTGAAAAGTCAATAAAAATAGAATAATCAACAATTCCATCCATAATATTCTTAATTATGTAACTTTTTAGACATTTTACACTTAGGTGACCCATCCTAATATGCCACAATAACCTTGATTTAGATGTAATTACTTTAGCACACTAAAAACATTGATGCATCCAACCTATATCTAGAGTGTCATGCTACACTCCATTAGTGTACCAAGTTTCCTCATGCTAACTCGCAACCTTTACCATCAAAACTAACATTTATATTTGAGTTGAAACCATTTTGGACATAAACATAAGTTTCCTTGCCAAAATTGTCTGGTATGTGCAAAACATCTGAGAGACTTGAGCTTCCTCTTGCATCCATGAATGAAACCTTTACTTTTCTTAACCATATATCTTCAAGAAATGTTATCACCAAGACAAACCTTACCTTCATCACATTATATATCCTGTAACGCCCCGCCACGCAACCCTAGAGGAAGCTGCAAAGAACTACTTAAACGCACTAATTTTTTTTTTTAAAGTACAATTAATAAGTAAGTTCACTAACTAATGCCAGCAACCTCTAAGGTTACGAGACAGAGGTTATATAGAACCTCAAAAAAACATACATTTAAACCATCCAATTATTTAAATTATAAATAAACACATACATTCCAAATAAGATGATTTAAATCAAGCATAAGAGATAGCTTTCAATTCATTAATCCATTCATTAAACAATAAGGATTACAACACTCATTCCCCGAATGAGGCAAGTTCCAATAAATAGGGTTACAATTACAACTTCCACCTTAATAACAACTAAGGGGTGATACATCACAAGATCAACTGAAATAACAAGACATAAAATGAAACTGGAACATACGAGCTCTCCAACTGGAAGTCTCGTCCACACGATCAAGAAGAAAACCCAACGAAGAAAGGTGCACATTCCACCCAACCAAGTGGAACCTAAAGGTCCACCCCCCGTGCTGGGACATAGTAACAAGGATTTCTAACCAAGGACGTCTACCTCTAGACATAGGCTGACACAACCGAACTGAAATAAATACAATGACATTACTAACACAATGGTTACATGCTTCCAGAATTGACATAATCAACTGCATCACCGATGCGAACATACTGTCGACCTAGGAGAACTGTCATCACAATGTTACATAGGTTATTCTGGTAAGTCTTCCTAGGCTCCGGCCCCCAACTCGGGTTATCCTGGTAACCTCTAATGACTTATGGCCCCTCATGTATTCCAATGCGGAATCAGTTATCTTTCATAGAGACAAGATAACGATCTTGCCATTCCAGGCCTTCTCGTCTCAACCCAAGTCTTTACAAGCCCTTGTGTTCATGAGCGAGGCATAATTATCTTATTAAGTGTTTGATACTACGTGATACTCTAAACAATTAATTAAGTTATCATTGGATTAACTAACTTGCAATGAGTTATCCTAGCACCACTTTGTGTGTCGGCCCTCATTACAAGCCACTCCCTTAAGACGACATGTGGAACAACTCCACAACCCAAGTGTACACAAGTGCTACGCAAGGATATCACATCCCTAACCATGACATACAGTCAACACACTCTCGTTCGTGATAACCGAGGAACAAACTAGTTAAACGCACTACCCAAGGAAATTCAAAGGTTGACTACACAGTACGACAACCCACAAACTTGAAATCCCAACTAGAAGACTTGTCAATAGCTAAGACCCACATTTCCCAAATGACCATACGAACAAATCAAAAACAAGGCAAGAATCAAATCTACTTTGTGTTCACTAAACCCATTTCCTCACTAACATTCAGTACTCAATGCATTAGATAAACTGAATTAAATATGCCATTTCCAATAAGGGAGGAATGATACTAAACATTTTATTTCCACGTTAGCATTTAAATACATGAAACATTGACCAGTACAACAACAATTCAAACTCCCATGTTTAAATAAAATATTGTTTTCCATATCCAATAAAACTCATTTAAAAAAAAAAAAAAGTTCCCATTTAAACAATGTAATAATATAATGAAATTTCTCATTTTAGTATGTTAATATTAAAACATTAATATTATTACTATTATTTAAACACCTCATAATATTATACTATTAATGCATTTTAATATTATAATAAATCATAATATTAAAATATAATAATAAGTTGTAATATTAAAATATTATAACAATTATAATATTAAAATAAAATAAATTATTATTATTATTTTTTTTATATTTTAAAAAAAATCCTAAGGCATGTGCCTCGGTTCGCGCATCAACCCTTAGGGTTGAATCGCGCGACCTCGGGGCACATGCGTAAGGATGTTGGGCGGGAGAAAGAGCCAGCCACGGATTTTCTTTGGGTGGCGGGGGTGGAAGTGGCCGCAGGGTGGCGCTGTCGGAGTGGCCGCAGGAGGTGGGAGGCGCGGGCGGCGCGGGCGTAGCCAGCCACCACTAATGGTGGCGCGGTTGTGTGCTAAACAACCGACCACCATTAACGGTGGTCGTGGCCGCGCAGTCCGCGCGCGCGGAGGGGTCTATGGGCGCAGCTCCCCCACGCCGCTTCCCATGGGGGTGGCTGTGGGGTGAGCCCCCAGCCCCCAAACTTTTATTTTTTTTTCTATTTTTTTCTTTATATTTTTTTTTACTGTCATTTTTTATTTTTTATTCAAAAAACCAAGCTTGAAAATACATATTTTTTTTAATTCAAATGGGTGCAAATTTTTAAAAAAATTTGCCAACATAACTTTATAAAGGAGAATTTATAAAAAAAAAAAGTATATATATATATACACATAATTTTCATTCAACCAGGATTGAAACTCAAACAAATTGAAGAACAAATTGAGAACAAAACATAATGGAAATAATAATTTGTAAACAAGAATTCATTTCAATTTAGCACAATCTTTTCCAAATTTTGAAAGCAAGATTTCAAATAGATTTGTTTTGCACACCAACAATAGATTTCAAATAGTTTTCCCATCAACACAAATGCCTTTGAATCAAAAAAAAATTAATTAAATACAAGATGAGAACCTGTTTTTCTTAAAGTTGGGAGAAGATCCTGATGCTGCCTTGATTCCCTTTTTAGCTCCACAAATTTCTTAAGCTTTTTATCTAAACCCACAAAATTGAACAATCTCTTCCTCTTTTCTTCCAATTTTCTCCAAAACTCCATGAACATAATTTGTGAAGAAATTCAATAATAATTAAATTTTTTCCAAAAAAATCCTACAACCACCCTCATCAATTCCCCAAAACAGAATAGCAAAAGTCTTTCTTTCCAATTTTTGAATTCAAAAATTTGCTAAATTGAACTTTTAATACATTTCCTTTTATTTTCATTTTCAAACCAACTATCCATGCATTTCCAAAATGAATAAACTTACTCATCTCAACACAAATAATTTTAATTAACTAATAAAGTAAATCTAACACATAATTTAATAATTTATTAAATTAATTAATAAATTAAATCACTTTTCTAACACTAACCAGATAAATTTACTCACTAACTTAACTATAAAGCATATACTTTAACATCCTTCTAACTTCCAAAATAAACTGAAACAAGGCAAATTAAACAATATAAAACAGCTGGACCACACTAGGACCGACGACACACTATGATTAGGGTGACGACTTGGCATGGAAATCCTAGCTACTATCTCCCAATTGAATACCGTTGGGCCTTAGACACGCTCGAACCTGTGAAACCAGGTGGAGTCGATGTCATGTACCTGTCAACCTGGGAGCAAAGAATATATCCACATGCAATAATATGTTATAAACAAGGCACACCGTGAAGAGGAAATCACGAAATCGCAAGGCACTCGCAAGCGAGTGATGCGTTACCGTCCTCTTCACCAATACAGTAGTACTAATTGACGCATCTAACATAGCAACATAATCAAAAGCATGAAACATCATAAATTTAAATATCCACTTATGCTAATTTCAAGCATGCCATAATAATCACATCCAAATATAGTATCATCACATCAAGATACATCGCAATAAAACAGTGATCAACTGTAACCAAGTACATAGTCAAAGTACAACACAATACCAAAGCATAAAAGGGGAAACAACATTGTTCACACAATAGAGCAAAATGGAGGGGTATTACATATCCAAGGTACAACTTGTTATAAGTTGTCTTGTGATAAGAAGCGCTTGATTCAATTAACCAAGAGTCATCACCAATGAAATTAGTGAAAATAAAGGTATCATTATTGTATTCATCATTATTAGAGGATTTACTAGAAGAATCATCTTCATTTTTTAATTTTGAATCCTTCTTGATGTGCCCTTTATTTCCACAAAATTTTATAACATTTTACTTTGAATTTTCCAAGATATTTAGTCTAGATCTTTACCCTTAGAAGTTTATAAGATCCTAATTATTTTTCTCACCTTTCTTCTCCTTAGATCCACCTCTAACAACTAGGTTATCAAAATAAAGTTTCATCCATGGACTTCTTTCTAATTTCCTTTCTTAACAAAATTCATATGATATTTTTGAATTTTAGTGAGATTATTAATATTGATAAATATTATCAATTTTTCCCATGAACCGGGTAAAGAATAATTTAATAGGATGCACTTATCCTCTTCATCCATCTTTACTCCTATCAAGACACGAGTTGAAGTATGTAGATCATATTAAATCTGTTCAAGTGATTAGTTATATTGGTTCAAGTAAATCCAGGATAATAAAAATACACAATCTTACATAATACTTGGATATTTACATGGGAAACATTTATGGGATAAATTTTTCCATCAAAATATTTTTACTTTATATTATTCATTTAATCAAAGATTGAATACAAGAATGCCTTTCCTTTTATTGATTCTTAATCTAAAACATACTTATATAATTTATTTGATGTTTTAAACCAATAATATATAATCTAATTCCATAAGACAATCTTGTTTCAAAATCAAATCTACACCATCCATAAGTTAATCAATAGAGAATAAGGCACCTAGAATTAACAATAATAATTTCAATCACAAAACTAGTAACCCTTAGTTCCTTCAACTTAGTCTAATTCAAGTTTTGTTCCAAGATGAAGAAGAAATCAAGTGGCCCTTTTTAAAGATTTTGTTACACACTTGGTCATCCTACATTTTAGTGTAAATTTATAGAATGGATGCATTAGAGAAAGCCATTCATCAACATAAAACTTATATTTCTTCCTCCTCTTTAACCAATCATACGTGGAGTTCAATTTTTATCTATTTATAAAAAAGGTAGAGTGGACCTAGATGGAAAATAATGAGTGTAGACAAAGAAGCTAGATATTTTGGCATGAATAAATCTTAGGAATCCAATTATATAACCTTTGATTATCATCCCATCATTTGTGATTCATTCATCCCACTTCACGTTATTAATGGAATAAAGGGAAAAAAATCATTTAAGGAGTTACATGCCACATCATTGTATGATATAGACAAATTTTCATATAATTTCCAATTATTAAATCATTCATGTTATAAATCCCTTGATTTGAAAAGAAACATATTGTCTTGTTTCCTTTATGGTAGCAACATAGTTAGAGAATAAGTTGAGAAGAAACATGTCTAATCTAGATACATGTGTGTGCTTTCAAATCTCAAGCTAATTTAGAACTTGTTGGCCCTTGTGATTTATTCATGTGGATTGAATATATTTAAGATCATTTTATATATTTAAATGTATAGTTAGAAGTTTCTACATTTTGGTGAAATGAGTTTGTGCATGACTTTGTTCATTATGTCAATTTAAAGATTTATTAATATTCCAAATTGATTTACTTGTTGCACAAACTTGTTTAGTAATAAATTTATCTAGAAGTTACATTAAATTTATTGAATGTATGTACATGCACAAGTGAGATCTATTAAATCTAGATATATAGATAGTGTTCATGTTTAATTTACATTCTATATCATGTGCACACAAGTGTAAATTTATTTAGAACTGTTTTAGATTTCTATTCTCTAGATCTAGATATATTAAACCAAGGTCTCATTCCTCCTTTAGGTACATACATATCACAATGGAAAATGAACCTGTTCCACCTCCAGAAAAAATCTTTGCACATACTAATAGAGAGATTAGGAGATTGAGAGAGTCATTAACTGATGGTACAGATGCATGAATATATTTAGAAGTTTACATGTCCATTTTAAAAAGCTTAGAACAATTAAGAGATAAAATTGGACAGGCTAGTAGTTTTTCCCCTAATAGAGTAGCTACGATTCTTTCCCACATGCGAGAAGAAGTCCATGGTGAGATATCTTATAAACAAATACAGGAGGCTGTGACCAAAGAAATGATCAAAAACACTTATTTTCCATTCTATCAAAATAGTCGTAAGGTGAAGGGTTACCAGGTCACAAAATGTGTGGATCCTCTTATGGCCCCATTGATATACCCACGATTTATTGCAGCACATGGTAAGTATCCAAACAATGACCAACTTCCATTATATTTTTTTTAGCAGTTGTATGCTGAGGTCCATTTGGGCCTTAAAGTCAACTACCTGGGCATTCCACCATATGATGGTCAGGGGCATGGTAGAATTGTCAATAGGCCCACCTATCATCGAGCGGATAGACCAACCCCAGTGTTTAGGGTATTGGTTGGTGATAGGTATCATGTTCTCACCCCATCTCTGGCCCCCTTAGTGAACCAGGTTATCATTGCTTCCCAAAAGGAAGCAATTGACAGTGTTGGTGACATTGCAGTCGCGACCACTCGGATATCTACTGATCGTGTGGGTCAGTATTTGATGTCTTGATGTTCGTGATCCATACCATTTACAACACAGGACAACAACATAGATCCTTTTTAGGTGGCAGGCATCCCTGGACCCACACTGCTCAATGGACTTACAGGAGACATGACACGGAGGACTATGATTTCTTTGGTTGAGGATGTCTTGTAGGCATATGCTTACATTGCATCGGACTATGAGATCCTTATAGACCATGTTAGAGGTCATTTGGATCGAGGAGTTCATTCACATCTAGGATCCCATCATTCTCATCACTCTCAGCCTAGCAGTAGTGCACATGAGGATCCACCTACAGATCATTCCACTGCTACACTTGTTACATGTTTTATGGAGTTATTGACCAGTCTCAGTTCATCGTCGATGCCATCTCAGTTATATAGACCCCTTGACTCATCATTTCTGGCACAGCATGCGACAGGCCTTTAGATTGACACATTGACTGAGCATCTAGTTGATTTGGTGGAGACACCTATCATGGTAGGTGATCATGAGCATCCGATACCAGATGGTGTGCATGTATGTGTGCATGTGCATGTTTCAATTCTTTTAAAAAAAAATTAAAAAAATTAGTTTTAACTAGATATTCATGTAATATATGTGTATATATATTGTAGATGGACATGCCTCATGTTACTCTGAGCCTTGGTCTAGATCATGTACATCGTCGTGACTTTATGGATGATTTTGTTGGTAGTGGACATGTGAGTTTTAAATTTTTGTACATAGACATGTCTATGTACATGCATATGTATGTATAGATCTAGATAGATAAATTTAAAAATACATGTACATTCTTAAAAATAACTTTCATAAAATTTATAATACATTATATGTATTTAACACATTTTGTACACAATTTTATCTACAGGGCTCGACACATCTTTCAAAGCAGGGTTCTCATTCAGATGATCGTGCGATTAGGAGTCGATATTCATATTAGGTTGCTCTGGATTTATGAGTTGTTTATGTTCATTATATATGACTTGGGCTACATGTTTTATGTTTTATGACTCGGGCTACATGTATTATGTTTTATGACTTGGGCTACATGTTTTATGTTCATTATATATGACTTGGGCTACATTTTTTATATTTTTGATACATTGTACATTAGATTATGATTGTGATGGTCATGTGGAAAATTGTGGTTTAATTAATGAGTTTTGTGTAAATTATGATTATAATGGTCATATAATTTTTGCATTAAATTTTGTACATCATAGAGGGCCCATACTTTTTATTTACACATCAAAATTATTGATGAATTTAATCTAAAATAATAAATTTAAAGAGTATTTATACACCATAGATGATCTAATCTATCTTAGAGTTTAATATTTTACTTGAATATAACTTTCCTTCCTCAATAAAATAACACCTCCTTTTAATAAAGGTGTTTTTTCTAGTGGGTATCAAGCCAAAACCCCACTTTAATTATAGTACTCATAATAGCCAATGAATTTTATACCTATCTTTCTTGAGAGTTGTTGGTGCAAGTAGGTGTGCATGCAAGTGCAAGTTTTAGGTGTAGATTTGAACAAAACTATAGTGTAATTTAGCACTCCAAGAGTTTAAACTTCCACAAAGAACACATAATAAAGATTTTTATGATTAGATAAATTTTACTCACCTTGGATATATGATAACTATGTTAACCCTCTATTAAACCATAGTATATGATCACACATGCATCATTAAAAAGAGTGGGAAGTAGATATCTAAATTAAAGAGGATAATATTAACACAATAAAAACTTATCAAATTGTAATGATCTCTTCCACCAAAATAGAACAAAAATTTGTCTTTGTCTTAAGAAAGAGTCAAATGAATCTTGAGAACCATATTATAAATAATTTAGAGAAATAATCATATGTAAAGTACACTTTGTAGCAAGATAAATGTACCAAAATGTTGGAGAAAATGTCAAACTGGTATTTAGGGAACATGAATAAGAATTATGGTAAAGAAAATTTGATTAAACCTAGTAAAAATCACAAATAGATAAACCTCAAAAAAGAATAAATAAAGGATTGTGCATATCTCTTGCACCAAGAAGCATGACATAAAGATAGTTGTGTTGTAGCAAAAAAATTTGGAGATAGAGTAAAATTAAAGTTTAAATAATGACCAAGCTTGCAATAGATTTTATATCCATATCAACTTGCCTAAAGACCAAGCTTGCAATAGACTTTCAAGGTTGAAGGAACTCATCTTAGGAACTATAAACTCTTTTCATGACATTCATTATATATGTGATTTATTGTTATTTTCTAATAGATGTCTTCAGGTATGGTATTATATTGAACTAGAAAACTATGTTATTTGTGAGATATATTTGTGGTGCTAGTTTTCCTATGATATGGCTTTTTTAAAATGTTAAGTGTCATTCTATACTATCATAAAGTTGTACAAGAAAGGTACACATGAGCGGAATACCATCTAAACATATTGAAGATATAAATAAATAAACATGCTCTTTTGGGGATCATTGAAACTAACACTAAATTTTCTTCTACTCCCACCATCACTCTTCCAATGACTTTTTTTATGAAAATTGGATACTATATATAATACTCAAATTATGGACCAATAAATTTATTATGGACAATATTCATTGTTTAAATACTCGCCTTTAAATAGATAGTCATATTAAATAGATATAAACATTGAAATTGTTGTAACAAGGTTTGCACATTATGTACATAACATAAAATTAAGCATTGAATTCTTGAATCAATTTATAATAAATTTTCTAGCTATAAGTGGAGATGACCTTTCAAATGAAATCATTTAGATTCTTGAACAAGTACTTGAATTCCATGGAACAAATATATAATTGGAAATATCTAGTCAATTTAAGGTTGTCAATGTGTTTCAACCACTAATTTGTGTCCAACCAAATTTAAAACACTTGTCATCAACATATATTATAAGTAACTAAAACAATCCAAAGTTCAAACAAGTTACTATAAGTTCTCATCTTGAACAAGTATGCACATGTACAAGTGAACTTGAAAATCATGGATATAATCTAACTCAAACATTCTAGTTCAACCCACTCTTGAATAACATGTAAAAATTTTTGATGCTCATCACTATCTAGTCTCCGTTTTTTCGTTCACGTGCATGTGGAACTACATGAAGATGTAGGGCAGTAGCAATTATAAGGTGACTATATTGAAATACCTTGTTATCAACTTGATAGTCCACAAAATGAATCCCATGTT
Source organism: Sequoiadendron giganteum (assembly GCA_007115665.2). NCBI lineage: Eukaryota > Viridiplantae > Streptophyta > Pinopsida > Cupressales > Cupressaceae > Sequoiadendron > Sequoiadendron giganteum. Next base: position 972,436,440 of record CM021100.1, read on the forward strand.
GAACAACTTTGACTTGTTTTATATATATCCCTTGCACTACAACAGAACCTGCATGATAAACATCAACCTGAGGTAAGACATGTGCACGTGTACAACATTTTCATGCTCAAGGTTTGTACAATATATATTTAATGTTTTTAAGGTAATGTACACATGTACACAATGTATATATATAATTTTAAATTCAAACTCACCTATGGGAAATAACATTCCATCGCTTGTTTCAAGTTGTGTTATATTATTCCTCTCTTATGTGCAACGTAGTAAATAATAGCTAACAACTTCTATGTTTCCAGGCTCTACTATGACTGCAAAAACATCTCCTGTACACCAAATATACACAATAAAATTCTAAAAAAAATAGAATTGTCTCTAGACTTTAAATATTATTAAATTTATATAATATTTAAATTATTGAAAACTTACACATGTACCTTTTTCTAACCAATCCTGAAATATGGTCATAATCAATTGAAATCAAAGGAATGTCTTGAAATCTTTCATCCTCATTTTCGTCGTATGTGTATGAAACAAATAGTGGCACCATATCCCATTTACTAACATATTCAAGTTCTTCGTTGTTGCATGCATGAGATTTTTCCACAATGCACTCAGTGCAGAAACAAGAGTAATCCCTCGGGTATAATGTCCATCCAGGGTGACTATCTGAACTCATAACACAATGCAAAGATCTTGTTTTTCTACCCTCTTGCATCCATGCATCAATCTTCTATCCACACCTAGATACATGTACTTGCAAAAAACTTATGTGAACAAACATGTGTGTATATATATATAAATTTTAAATTTAAATAAATTTATTTTTTTGAAAATGTAATTTATACCCAATATCTCCCAAAACACTCTATGTGGAATGTTTCAGTTTGTTCTTGAAGATGTTTCGACCTCATTTGATGCAAAGTGTTTCTTGCACCATTCAATAACATCATGTACATCATCTATACGATCTTATGAATAACTCATTTGATGCTTTCTTAAAGCACGTTTGATGCAAGCTCCTGCGCCATCATGCTCACCCTTTCCATGCCCACTCTCAAAGAAACTCCAAGCATGTGGTATGTTGTAAATTTTATGATATCTAGAAAGTGCATAAAATGGACATGATGATTTGAATTGTGCCACACATCCATTTGACCATACAAAATGATTTTCAAATTTTACACCCCTGCTTCTCAAATTCTCAAAAAAACATTTTGTAAAACAATGTTGTACAAAAAGTGTATCATGCTCTTTATCATCACTAATATAAAAGTGGTATTCTTTCTTAATGGCCCACTTTTCATTTGTACTCTCAACACCATCCAATTCCAATTGTGCATGTCGATAACACACATGAACCATAATAGTGACCTGCTTTGAAAAGTAATATTTTGATTGAATCTCTTTTTTATGTACAAAAGAGTAATTTTCTGCAAAGTCAACTACTGATAAAACTGTTCCGAGTGGGAAAGTATCTCTTAATGTTTGAAATTGATGTGCTTGTCACTTAGCATAAAAGAAATTTTGTATGTATGGTTGTATCAATTTTTGAAAATCTTCCATAAATTTCCTAATAGGTATCTCCTCTTCTACATAGTTTAACCTTGTGGATTCTTTCCCAAAATTTGTTTGAAACTTTACATACTTGTAACTCTTGCAATTTACTGTCTTTGTTAGGTCAGCATCTTTGTTTGTTGAAGGAAAGTTAACCAAATTTCCACATGTTTCATAGAGTCTTTTTATGCATTTTATTTGAGGTCCATTTTCATGATGACATAACAGATCCTTTATGAACAAACTTACCTATTTAGGAGGTGCCTTTTGAAAACCATATCTTTCTTCTCTCATCTTTCGAAACACCTGATAGTACAGATCAAATTCAATGTGATAATGACAACAAGTTTAAAAAAACTTGTTTATCTTCACATAATATGGATTTAACCTTTCAAACATTGTTTTCCCAATCTTTATATGAGGATACATATTACAAAATTTCATATACATCTCAAGTTGTGTTATTTCTAGCCAATGTTTAATATGTTCTTCATAACTACCAGGTCCAATCTTGTGCCTCATAACATCTCTAGTATTTGATGACAGACATGTCTAATCATTCCAAAAACTTGAGATCAAGTTCCTAACAACATCTTCAATCCTGTCAGAATAGGGAGCTCTACACATAATTGCCCAATTTCCTTCAGAACTATCATCCAAAACCTTTCTCTTTTTCTCATATTTTATTAGTGTGGTTCTACTATAACCAAATTCAGTGGAAAGTGCTGACATTTTTCTTTTTCTTGATATTTCTTTATTTAAAACATATGTCAAAATCACCTTTCTTGCAATAGCCTTATCCAATGATCGAGATCCTTTCCTAATGGAATTTAAACCTTTTTTAACATTTTCAACAATATCTGTTTGTAGTCTTGTTGGGTGAAAATAGAAAAATCAACTTTTCAACAAATTACGCCATCTAGACATCAACCACAGCTGTTTGAGATATGATCTCCCCTCTCATAAAGGGGAGGCGCCCTTCTTACTGCTAATTAGAAACTATAGTAAACTTAAAAGAATACTTACAAAATGTACACTGTACTCATGAAATGGGGGGGGGTGTGTTACATTCATACTTCTCTCTTTTTTTAGAGAAGATGTTTACAATGCTTCGCGATGAAAAGCTTTAGATCTAAATAACTTAAACTTAAACAACAACAGTAATGCCAATATTTCTATCTTGACAAAGCACAGCTTAGAAATACCAGGTATGATTTATAATAACAAAAGGTAAAAGGAAAAGGGAAGGCTCATGAAGGCACAAAGTCATTCTGTAGCCTTTTCAATGTTGATTCTTGTAATGGTATCGTTCATTGTATTAGAAGCACAAAGTCTTCTTAGACACAACAATTCCTCGAACCAAAAGAATGATTACAAGCACAAAGTCTTGTAGATCCTTCAACAAAAACCTTCAAACATAAACAAATCCAAATGATAAATGTAACACAAAGTTTACATCAACCACTTGAAGCCCTTTCAATCTCATACACAAATCACTACTGATAAAATCAACACACAAGACAATCGATTCCAACACAAAGTCTAGCATGCAATCCTCTTCTTTATTGATTAGATCTGAATTCACAATATTGAACACAAAGTCTCAATGCTTATTTCAAAAGAGCAGCACTTCGTTGCAAAATATCAAAAGGTAAATATCACAAAAGAAATTCCTCTTATTTATAGAAAGGAGGGAAGAGAAAAATTAGGGAATCAGATGAGTAAAAATAGGAAACCCTAATCTAACTGAGTGTAATTTATTTCTACGTAATTGCACCTCATATTTTGGTGCAATTACGTTTTACAAAAAGACACCTAAGGTGTCAAAAACTATTTACAAAGTGCAAAGTAGGGGACACCAAAAATGGCGAACACTGGAGACAAAAAGAAGACTATTGTTCTTGGCACTGGGTGCAGAAGTCTTCATATTTCTTTGTCGTCTCTCACATGAAATTTTCATCAGGCCCTACTGTATAATCCACTAGCGTGTGTATTTTGGTAATCATCTTCTTTGTAGATGAAGAAACATTTTTACACCTTTGAAGATGAGCCTTGAAACAATCAAGTGAAAGCTGCAGATCAAATACAATGTGCATGGTGTTTTTGGTAAGACCTTTGTCATCCACCAGCTTCATGAAGGCCTCTTTATACACTTGAATTATCTCTCTGAGGGGAAGGAAGGTGTGCTCGTCATCAAGGAGATCACCCGGAAACTCTTCCATTCCATTTACCAAAAGAACCCGGTAACCTTCTACATCCTCCTGTACCTGGTGAATGTCATCAATCAAAAACTTCAATACCTGGATTTTATGTTTGAGCGATTCTTTCACCTCCACATATTTCTCCTTCTTAGGTATTACTCCATTCTTTACCAATTTGTTGATCTTGGATTCTTTCATTTTTAGCCATGACGATAAAGTCCTTTCCATCTCATGTAGATCCTTCACAAGTGAACCTTTCTCTTTATTAAGCTCAGTTTGCAGCTGGGCTACTTGTATTTTCTTCTCACTTGCGATGGTGATGACCTGTGTCCCATGATCTATGATCTCTTCAATGAATTCATTTAAGACTTTACCCTTGGCTGCAAACTTTTCTTCCATTTGAACAGCTGGTTCTTCGAAATTCACCAAGGTCATAGATTGGGCATCACCCATTGAAGATCTCGCTATGTTTCTCAAGATGTTCGCATAGCGTTTAGCTTTCTCGTTGTATAGATTCTTAGCTTGCTCCATCTTTTCAAGCCTTCCTACAAGAGCATCTAACACTACTTGGGCATCTGCTTTTGCACTCTCATTGGTTACCTTCCCAAGTTGTATTCTTTGTACAGTATAATCTTCCATGTTTACATCACCCTTTCGTTGTGAAGGAAAACCTACCTCAACAAACTTCTGGCCAGCTTTATCAACATGGAGTCTTGACAGCACCTTAGCCTTTTTCTTTTCCTTATTCTTGGGGGCAGGTATTTCTTCCAGGTCCAGCTCATCGAGGGAGATCATCTTCTTTTTGCGCTTTGGAACCTGCGACACCAACCAAGGAGGGAGGGAAGAAGTATATGCATCTCTTGTTATCGCTAATTCCTGAGCTGCAGGGGCTCTTTGAGGAATAGTTTAAATAGTAACTATGGGCGTCATTGTAGTCATTATGGGCCCAGTTGTTTGTACACCAATCTGACTCTGCAAAGATTCATTCATGAATCTGTTAAATTCAGCCTCCAAAGAAATGTCAAAAGATGGAGATGACAAACTAGGGAGAGAAACTGGCGAACTAGATAGGTCATTGATATTTTGTGCTCGGTCAATTGCAGAAGAAACCAACACTGTTGAAACTACTAGTGGGGAAGAAACATCTTCTACTCTTGTAACCATGGTAGGAAGAGGAGAAGAAGGAATGGGTGGAACAGGAGATTTAGGAATTGAAGGAGTGTGAGGAGGTGAAGATACTGGAACCTGTTCGGTTTCACCCTGAGGAGGGAACAAAACCTGCTCATCCTCTCGGTATTCCTCAACCTCTTCTACTGATTGCTCTTCTTCTTCATCTGATTCAGTTTCTCCAGAGTCTTCATCATCTGATTCTTTGGATTCAAATTCTATATCTCCTCCTTCCTCATCTGAAGATAAATCCTCGGAAACAAGCTCCCTCTCTTCTGCACAAGATGTGGTAGCCCTTGTTTCTTGTATTTCAGTGGTCTATGGAATATTTTTCCCCATAGTGAACTTAATCCTTGGCCCTCTTCATGATGAAGAGGGAATCACGGCCTGTTTTTCTTTGGCGCGAGATTCTAGTGGTGGACTAGGTTTCTCTTTAGGAAGCTCACCTTTAGAATCTATCTTGAAGGCTTTTATCTTATGGCCATGCTTGTAAAGCCATTCTGCTATGTTGTGTAGGATAGGGGCCAACCTTTCTCTCATGTAAGTACATTATTTTTTGGACCATTGTACTGGAGGCAAAGGTTTCCCGGTGATGTCCTCATCATAGGAAGAATTGAGGACATCACCTGGATCTGTAAAATCTTCAGGCAAATTAGCTGATAGGGAGGTTTGGATGAAACAATCACTGTTTCATGCTCTGGGTCTTACTTGGAAGAACCCTATGGTGTCTCACTTCACCACCTTAACCTATAGGACCTATCTCTTCACTAGGCTCCCCTGGATCTCCTTGCCAACCCATCTACCAATACATATTCTTCCAACCAAGACAACCTTGGTGCTTTCTTTGCAATTCTTCCCTTAGCCCTTAATCCACCCTAAAGGCTAACCTACTCCCAATACTAGATTTCATCTTTGCAGGGGTGTGGAGATGTTTCAATAGGTTCACACCATCACTTGATGGTTCTTGAGGGTCCATCTACCTTCATTTTCCCATCGCTTCCACCAAACCCTCATCTAGGATTTTAGTCCACTAGTTCTAGGAATTCCAATTAGGTCTCCTTCTCTGAGAAAACAAGTTAGAACTCCAAAGTTCTCCAAAGAACATAGGATCTTTCCTTGGGGTTCCTGGTCCTCATGCCTACCACTCTCGGTTTTTAGTGGTCTTAACCCTCAATTGTCTGTACCTAACCATAACCCTCAATTTAGCAAATTAGGCCTTTTTTAAGCCATTTCCTGACCATCCAGCAGACTGTCATGAGTTTCTCTCACCAAATGGATTTGTGGAGCCTCCTCCTCCATGCTAATCCTTGGAAAGGCTCTTCCCTACCCTCTCCACACCGTGGTTTGACAGGAGATGAACACCCCTGCAAATCAAGTGCTCTTCAGTTCTTATCTTCCTTAGCCGGACACTTCTTGGCTCGCCTAGGAGAAAATTTCCATGGTGCTTGCAGAACTGTCAAGACCTCCTAACCCTACCATATGTACAAGCATGGAGTCTAGTCACAATTCCCAAGAGGTCGTATGTTATGTACAGGGGGAATGTGATCTAAACCTCCATTCTTCAAAGACTGCCTATCAGAACAACTAAAAGAAACAAACTAACTACAAAATAATGCTTGAAACGAACAAACTAACTATCTATTGTTCCACAAAATGCTTGGAAGACAATTGTACTACATCCTACACAACTCACAGTGCCATGATCACTCCTCTAACACACAAATTCAAAGCAAAAACCAGAAAATTCCACAAACTTAACACTATCTTCTCTTGTATTCATAAATTTCCAATAATGCAAAAGCTTCCAACCTTGCTTTCAGGTCGAGGCACACCCTATATAGGTCAAAAAAAGCAGTTATACCTCCCCTTGGTCGAGCATTGCAGTTACAAAGTGGCAAAGTTGCAAAATGCACCATTTTGCAACTTCTGCCAATTTCTATTAAACTTAGTAAATGAGTTTCTAAACTCATCCATCCTTCCTCAATTACTATCCTAGAGATCAAACATGTTCCTAAGCTATCTCACCTACTCAATGGTCCACATGACCTTCATGGTAACATACCAAAAACAAAAAACAAAACTAGATTGCCTAATTGCCTAGTGTTTCCTAGGTGCTCCTGCACCATTCTCCCCCCCTGCACAAACACTAAGGAATGTGAGGAGAGATCAGTGACACATCAATGCCCTACTTCTTGAATTGAGCTTCATCCACCCATGTAGCCTCAGACTTTGATTTATCCTTCCATTTGATGAGATGCTCCATGTACACCCTATGCCTTGTAGACCTCTTCACTCTTGATTCCAAGATTCTCTCTGCTTGTAGCTTGTCTTGAGTAGGTAAGGCTATGTTACTTACATCCTTCAAGACATCCATATTGGTCTGACCTATGTCAGTGATTGTTCCCTTATATCTAGTCAGATCGGCTACATTGAACACTGGTGAAATGCCTAAATCTGCAAGTAACTCCACCTTGTATGCATTCTTCCCATATTTGGCTAATACCTTACATGGTCCCACTCTTTTCATCTGAAATTTGGTTGATGTTCCCTTCTTCAATATGGATTTTTTTAGGTGGACCATGACATAGTCTCCTACTATGAATTGTAGATCCTTCCTAGAGATATCCACCTTATCTTTCAACTTTTGAGAAGCCTTGGTGACTGTCTTCTTCACCTGCTCCTGAATCTCCTTCATGGTCTGAGAGAAATCCTTTGCATGTCCACTCCTATGCTCCATAGCTCCTAGATCCCTGAGCTCACACACACCTCTTGGGTGCATTCCATACACTATTTCAAAAGGACTCTTCCCTATGGTCCAATTCACACTGTCATTGTAGGCATATTCAGCTTGTGATATGACCAAGTCCCATGTCTGTCCATACTCCTTGGTTAGGCATCTTAGAAGGTTACCTAACACCCTATTAACTACCTTTGTTTGTCCATCGGTCTGACGATGGTAAGTTGATCCAAAAGATAGGTTGGTACCTAATTTGCTCCATAGAGTCTTCCAAAAATGACTCATGAACTTCACATCCCTTTCCGAGACAATGCTCAATGGAAATCCATGGATCCTTACAATTTCTTTGAATAAAAGGTGAGCAATATAGCTAGCATCATGGGTGGTTTTGCAAGGGATAAAGTGACTCATCTTACTGAATCTATCTACCACCACATAGACACTATCAAACCCTGTCTTGGTCTTAGGGAGTCCTACCACAAAGTCCATGCTAACACACTCCCATGGTCTGTTAGGAATGGGTAGGGGTTGATATAAACTTGCATTACTAGCTCCTCCTTTGGCTTTCATACACACTACACACTACTCCACATACCTCCTGACATCCCTTGACAACTTAGGCCAATAGTAGAACCTTTGCGCTAGTTCCAATGTCTTGTTGATACCAAAATGTCCACTAGGACTACCATTATGCTTCTCCTGGATGAGATTCTCTCTCATTGATCCTCTTGGAACACATAACTGATTCCCCTTGAATAAAAATCCACTTTGCAATGTATACTCTGAGTATTGGCTATGAAAGTGATTCTCAAAGTCAAAACACACCTTGTAGGCCTCCGAGAAGTCTTCATCTTGCCCATAGAGATCCTTGAAACTCTCTATCCCAATGCTCTTGATTTGTATCTCTTGCACTATCAGCAAACTCCTATTTAGTGCATCTGCTACCTTGTTCAACTATCCCTTCTTGTGCTTGATGGTGAAAGTAAAAGCTTGGATGTATTCCATCCATTTCAAATGTTTATTGCTCAACTTATCTTGAGTGTTGATATAGCTAAGTGCCTGATTGTCATTAAAGACTACAAACTCCTTAGGTAGAAGATAATGCCTCCACTTCCTAAGTGACTGTACTAAAGCATAAAGTTCTAGGTCATAGGTATAATACTTCTTCTTAGCTTCGTTGAGCTTTTCACTAAAGAAAGCTATAGGTTTGCCTTCTTGACTTAGCACTCCTCCTACTGCAATTCCACTGGCATCACATTCCACAGTAAACAACTTATCAAAGCTAGGTAATAAAAGAATAGGTTGAGTTGCCACTTCTTGTTTCAATTTCTCAAAACCCTTCTCAGCTTCTTGAGTCCACTTGAACTTAGTCTTTAAGCCACCTTTGATTGTATCAAGGACTGGTGCACATATGCCACTAAAGTTCCTTATGAATTTTCTATAAAATTGAGCCAATCCATGAAAACTTCTTACCTTTGTCCCTGTGGTTGGTGTAGGCCAATTTAGGATAGCTTCCACCTTGCTTGGATCCATCTTCAATGATACTTGGGATACTAAAAACCCCAAATACACAAGCTCCTGTTTGAAGAACTCACATTTCTCTAGGTTGATGGCTAACTTCTCTTCTTGCAATCTTCTAAGAACCAACTCCACATGCTTTAGGTGTTCTTCTACTGTCTTGCTAAAGATGAGTATATCATCAAGGTATACCACCACAAATATCCCTGTAAAGTATTTGAGCACTTCATTCATGAGCCTCATGAATGTGCTAGGGGCATTAGAGAGGACAAATGGCATAACTCTTCATTCATACAACCCATCAGTTGTCTTAAAGGTTGTCTTCCACTCATCTCCATCCTTAATTCTGATCTGATGGTATCCACTTTTGAGATCCAGCTTGGTAAAGTACTGAGCTCCTCCAAGACAATTCATCAAGTCCTCAATCCTAGGAATAGGGAACCTATACCTGATTGTGATTCTATTTATAGCTCTTGAATCAGTGCATAACCTCCACTTGCCTCCTTTTTTGGTTGCTAAGACCACTGGTACTGCACATGGGCTGATGCTCTTCCTAATCAATCCTTGATCTAACAACTCTTGCACTTGTCTAGCTACCTCTAGATTATGATCCGGTGTAAGCTTATAAGCTGCTTTATTTGGAAATGAAGCTCCTGGTATGAAGTCAATATGATGGCTAATGGCTCTCTTGGGAGGTAAGGTTGTTGGTGTCCTATCACTCAATATGTCCTTGAACTGTTCTAACAACTTCTGGACTGCTCCGGGTATGACTGATTTCTTGGCCTTGTCTTCTTCCTTGGGTTACACCATGACCACATATCCTTCACCTCCTTGATGTAGGTTGTTAATGAACTCTTTACCACTGCTTAATAAGACACTAGGGGTCTTTGACTGTCCATCTTCCTCATCTGACAGTGACTATAATTTAAATGTCTTTCCATCCTTCTTGAAAGAAATGGTGTTCTCTTTCCCATCATATATGGTACCTCTATCATACTGCCATGGTCTGCCCAATAGAAGATGGCATGCATCCATGGGTAACACATCACATAACAACTTATCTTTGTAACCTCCAATGGAGAACTCCACCGTTGTTTGTTCATTGACAAGAACACTCTGCCCTTTGTTCAACCATGTTACTTTGTAAGGGTTAGTGTGGGGTACCTTCTCCAATTTCAACTTCCTTACTGCCTCTTCTGAGATTATGTTATCAGTAGACCCTGAGTCCACTATAACCTTACACACCTTTCCAAGGATTTTGCACCTTACCCTAAATAAGGCTCTCCTTTGCTTTGGCTCTTCCTTGACCGGTTATCTAATCAAAACTCTTCTAAACATCAGGTTCTCCCCCATTTTTGATTCAATGTGATTAACCTCAAGTGATTTGGTACTCATGGTGTCCTCTTGAGCATATGCCACTCTCTTCTCAGTACTTGATGAAGATGCTTTCTTCGGGCACCTATAAGTTGTATGTCCTATTTGACCACAATTATAACATTTCATACTAGCAAAGTATGAGTTTCTTTTGCCTACTCCTCTTCCTCTATTTGATCCTCCTTGAGATCCTCTACCCTTTCCATAACCTCCTCTAGAAGGTGTTTCACTTTCATGCTCGGTGATTTTGGATTCCCCTTGGTTTATTTGTTCAGTTCCTCTACCTTGATAGCCACCTCTATGTCCTCTTTGATCCCTGCCTTTGCCTCTACTCTTAGAAGCTTGATCTTGTTTCCTCTTGCTTCTTTCCTCAATCTTTATAGCTAATTGGTAACATTGGTGTACTATCTTGGGACTTAGAAGAGTCATCTCCTCTTGAATGTTCCACTTCAAGCCTTTAAGATACCTAGCCACCTTGAGACTTTCATCTTTAAACATTAGACCTCATACAAAGGTTTTGAAACTCCTCTGTGCAAGTGTTCACATCTTGGTCTCTTTGCCTCAAGCTTTGTCTCTTCTTATGTAACTAAATCTCATAATCATCTGGTATGTATGCTTCTCTCACTTTGGCAACCATACCCTTCCAAGTTGAAATAGGCTTCTTGCCTTCCTTTTCCCTCTCTGTCTGAATGAATTTCCACCATGTCAAGGCAGATCCTCTCAATATAGACTTAGCCACCTTCACCTTCTATGCTTCAGTGACTCCATCAGACTCAAAATGGTTTTCCATACCCTCTATCCAATCCATGACTAGATCAGCTTCCAATTTCCCACTAAACAGTGGTATGCCTTCAAGTGCTTTTCCACTCAAGGATTTCAATGCCTTCAAGAAAGGCTCCTCTTGCTAAATAGGGTCAGGTTCAGGGATCTTGTCTTCCTCTGCAACCTCTTCACTCTTTGCTACCCTTCCTTCCAATCTATCACTGACCTCATCGGCCTTGATTTGCACATTACTCAATGTCTCCTCAAGTGGTGCTAATCTTTCTCTCAATCTCCTATTGTCTTCCTCTTGTTCTTCAAACTTCTTTGCCAACTCAATGTTTGTCACCATGGTTGTGGAACCACTAGATTCAAGGTCTGACATACAATATTCTATCCCAATTCTTTAACTTGCTCTGATACCAATCTGATAGGGAGGTTTGGATGAAACAATCACTGTTTCATGCTCTGGGTCTTACTTGGAAGAACCCTATGGTGTCTCACTTCACCACCTTAACCTATAGGACCTATCTCTTCACTAGGCTACCCTGGCTCTCCTTGCCAACCCTTCTACCAATACATATTCTTCCAACCAAGACAACCTTGGTGCTTTCTTTGCAATTCTTCCCTTAGCCCTTAATCCACCCTAAAGGCTAACCTACTCCCAATACTAGATTTCATCTTTACAGGGGTGTGGAGATATTTCAACAGGTTCACACCATCACTTGATGGTTCTTGAGGGTCCATATACCTTCATTTTCACATCGCTTCCACCAAACCCTCATCTAGGGTTTTAGTCCACTAGTTCTAGGAATTCCAATTAGGTCTCCTTCTCCGAGAAAACAAGTTAGAACTCCAAAGTTCTCCAAAGAACATAGGATATTTCCTCGGGGTTCCTGGTCCTCATGCCTACCACTCTCGGTTTTTAGTGGTCTTAACCCTCAATTGTCTATACACAGCCATAACCCTCAATTTAGCAAATTAGGCCTTTTTTAAGCCATTTCTTGACCACCCAGCAGACTGTCATGAGTTTCTCTCACCAAATGGATTGGTGGAGCCTCCTACTCCATGCTAAGCCTTGTCAAGGCTCTTCCCTACCCTCTTCACACCGTGGTTTGACAGGAGATGAACACCCCTGCAAATCAAGTGCTCTTCACTTCTTATCTTCCCTAGCCGGACACTTCTTGGCTCACCTAGGAGAAGATTTCCATGGTGCTTGCAGACCTGTCAAGACCTCCTAACCCTACCATATGTACAAGCATGGAGTCTAGTCACAATTCCCAAGAGGCCATATGTTATGTACAGGGGGAATGTGATCTAAACCTCCATTCTTCAAAGACTGCCTGTCAGAACAGCAACTAAAAGAAACAAACTAACTACAAAAGAATGCTTGAAACGAACAAACTAACTATCTACTGTTCCACACAATGCTTGGAAGACAATTGTACTACATCCTACACAACTCACAATGCCATGATCACTCCTCTAACACACAAATTCAAAGAAAAAACCAGAAAATTCCATAAACTTAACACTATCTTCTCTTGTATTCATAAATTTCCAATAATGCAAAAGCTTCCAACCTTTCTTTCAGGTCGAGGCATACCCTATATAGGTCAAAAAAAGCAGTTATACCTCCCCTTGGTCGTACATTGCAGTTACAAAGTGGCAAAGTTGCAAAATGCACCATTTTGCAACTTTTGCCATTTTCTAGTAAACTTAGTAAATGAGTTTCTAAACTCATCCATCCTTCCTCAATTACTATCCTAGAGATCAAACATGTTCCTAATCTATCTCACCTACTCAATGGTCCACATGACCTTCATGGTAACATACCAAAAACAAAAAACAAAACTAGATTGCCTAATTGTCTAGTGTTTCCTAGGTGCTCATGCACCATCAGCTATATGGAGGGCTCTGATTTGTTCGACTGTCAACCTGTAGAAATCCATTTTACATACATCCTCCTCATCTCTACATTCTGCCCATATGTCTTCAAAATGGTAAACATGGTTGTGACCTTTCTTGAGTTTCTTCTTCACATCTCTGAAGTCAAAGTCACGCCTGTACCTGTAGGTCTTGATAGTCATTATGTGCATCTCTACTGAAACACTCTTGGCCTTCTGCACACTCCTGATTGTGTATCTACCAATGGTTAATGGAAACTTAAAACCTGGCTTATGATTCTTTTGTCGTTATTTGTGCACTGAAATTGATTGCCTGCACAACTCTATAAGAATCCATTTGTCTGAAGGGTATCTTGGAAGCATGTAAGGAAATCATGTTAAACAACCTACCCTTATGTAAGTAAAGGTTGGGAATTATAGAAAGACACATCCAACCTTTTTGACTGCCTTGTATGCTTCATCTGAAATCCTCTTCTTCTCCAGTGTCAGGTCAAAGGTGATTAACAAAGGAGCGAAGAAAGCATTTGTGACTCTCCTGAAATGGTGGAAGCTTTCCCTCAAGTTCAATTGGTAATAGTAATCATAGATAGGGGTAGAATGTCTATTACCCTTGGTAGATAAACTTGTAAAATGCCTCATGACTGTTGTTGCATACACCAAGAAAGAAGTCATATAGAATTTCAAGGTGGTGGGAACCTTGATCAGTTGCTCATGGATTTCATCAATGATTTGTGTTCCCCAATCAATGTGCACTTTCCTCCTTCGGATGATCCGGATGTATTCATACATCCAATATTGAAAATGAGAGGATTCAGGCAAGCCCTTGACTCCACTTAACAAGGTAATCATGTCTCTCACATCTTCTTTGAATTCACTCCTAGGGAGTCCCTTAGGCCACCTAGAAACAGCATGTCGGGGAGTCTTCAACCATTGTGAGTTGATCAATGTCTTGGCCTTGATCGAATCATTGTCAAATATCTCTTGAGCATTCTGGATCGTGATGGGAGTGTATTGTTCCATCTGTGGAACTTTGAAGACTATGTCAAAGAATTCACCATCAAGCCTCATTACGACCTGACCTGTAGAATCTCTCACAATTATGTCTTCTTGGATATAGTGAGCAGCAACCTAAAGTACGAACTCTGTGTGATGAGCTGAAGTTGGAAAAATAGATACCATATGAAGATTTCTATGCACAATGGCCTTCAAATTCTCATCCCATGGCCTCTGTTGGATTCTCTTCACGAACTCTACTAGATCTGGGTATCTTTGATCTCATCCACCTTGGACAACACCACAGTCGGAGGGAAGACGCCCTAGTACTTATACTTCATCTTACCCTTTGCTTTAGGAGATGGTGATGGCGTTTCAGCTGACATTTAGGGGAGCAGAGACTGATGTATTTCTTATCTCCGAGGATCTTTTGATGGAACTTTGGAAATAAACTACAAGAATGGTGGATGCAATGATTGTCAAGAAATACATGTCGAATGAGGAAACGTGAAATGAACAAGGCAATATGGAGTCACTGTGTTTTGGCCGTATGGTGCAGAAAACGAGGTGTGAAAATGAGCATGGAGGTGAAAAAGAAGAGAAAACACTTTTCTGAGTGTTAGAGAAAAAGTGCAGATTTTGGTGCTCGGGCGATGAAAATCACCGCTCGAACACCGAAGTGATCTTTTAGTTTTGGTGTCGAGGCGGTGAAAATCACCACTCGAGCACCAAAGTTGACACTTAGGGAAATTCAAGGAGCATCGGATGTTGGTGTCGAGGCAGTGAAAATCACCGCTCGAACACCAATATGTCAAAACTGTTTGGTGTCATGGCGGTGATTTTCACCGCCTCGACACCTGGGTACTTCTTGTGAATGGGTGTTATGGCAGTGAAAATCACCGCCAAGACACTAGTGTGACTTAACACTTTCGTGCAAAGGCATTGAAAAACCTCACCTGCACACCGATGGCATGAAACAAACATCGACGCGTATGAAGGCAGGGAGAAATTCGCCACGACAGTGCAAAAGGTGAAGAGGAAAAATGACAACAAAAGAAACGAAAAAGACACAAAGGGAGAAGCGAAAAGAAATGACAAAGACAAAGTGACATGAACAATGGAAGGAGAAAACCAAAGATCGACGCACATGATACAAAAGCATTCAAATCTAGAATAAAGAAACTAACAACCGAAAGGAAAACAAAATGCGAACATACCTGTGATAGCTATGGCGGAGATGATAGTGAAAAACCGCGCGTCTGAGAGAAAACACCAAAGCTCGATCTTAATGGAGGCACTTGGAAAAGCATGGGAGTGAAGTATGGAGAGGATACTAAAAACAATCATGTGAAAATGACTCAAAGTTGGAGTTAGTAACCCTAGAAAAAACTTAGATCGCACGCATTGAATGCGGCCAACGAACTCAACTCAACTATCAATTAGGTGTTCAGGCGGTGAAAATCACCCCTCAAGCACCAAGTCAAAAACTTAAGGTGCAACGGCGGTGATTTTCACCGCCCGAGCACCAAGTGTTGAAACTAGTGTTAGGTGCAATGGCGGTGAAAATCACCGTCATTGCACCAAAAATAGTTAGAGTAAAAAGGTGCAACGGCGGTGATTTTCACCACTGGAGCACCAAAAATAGATAAAAATGACTTAACTCCTGGGTTCTCAAGGAGTCAAACTTTAAACTCGAAACTTGAGCCTATTGTCACCTACCCGGACTAGGTAAGATTAGAGACCTTGTAAAACAAGTTTTGCCTCGTTTTACGTGCTTGAAACACATGGTTTTAGGAAATAGACTAGTTTCATAGGGGGTTATCTGTGAATCGAGCACTGCTAGATTCTGTGATAACAGCTGGCTCTTGCTGGGGATCTTTCTTCAGTCGTTCTTTCAAATGAGTGAAGAGAGAAGAACCACCAAGATTCAAGTGCCTTTATCCATCCATTGGGCTTGGAGTCAGGTGACAACGACAAAATAAAAAAGATGCAAAGGACTAAGAATCAAAATACTTACCTCTGGAATGCTCGCTATTTTAACACACAAAGTGTTTGAGATGTTGTCTGTTGTGTGGAAGAGCGAACGACGTTCCATCTTTGTATGCTAACAAGAAACTATTTTCACCACACAATTGGTGAACCAGGAAGGGTCCAATCCACAGTGAATTGAACTTCCCATGCATACCTTTTGGCTCTCTCTGCTTGTCCCATAGGAGAATGAGGTCGCCAATTTGAAAGTCCCTAGATTTAGCTTTCTTATCAAACAGTTTCTTTACTTGTTGCCGGTGTTCAGAAATGTGATCAGCAACCTGGACACGCTTCTCTTCCAATTCGAAGAGATACATTATGCGTTTGTCTGCAGAATTTTCAAAGGTCTCATCTTCAATAGCCTTTGCCAGCTTGAGGGTTAAAAATTCCAAAGTTATGGGTAATTCGACATTTAACCCGTACAAGAGTTGAAAAGGAGACATGCCAATTGCCCGCTTGGGAGTGATCTTGTCTGCCCACAAGGCATCATACAAAGCCTTATGCCAAAGGCGTTGATTTTCCTCTACTAGCTTTTGGATGATAGTCACTAGATTTTTGTTGCTCGATTCTGCTTGACCATTACCCTATGGATAATAGTCAGAAGAATGTGACAAGGTTATGCCATATTCAAAACAAAACTCGGTGATTTCGTTTGATGAAAAGGTAGAAGCATTGTCGGCAACGATTTTGTTTGGCACGCCAAACCTGGAAATGATATTCTCTTTCAAGAATTTGCAAACTACTTCTGAAGTGGCGTGCTTAGTGGGGATTTCCTCTACCCACTTGGTAAAATAGTCTGTAGCAGTCAGAACATAGACATGTCCAACACTGGAGGATGGATTAATTGCACCTATGAAGTCAATTCCCCATTGTTGGAAAGGTTCTTCAATTACCACAGGCTTTAGTGGTAAAGCTGCCAATTTGGGTCTGCCAACAAATTGTTGACATAACTCGCACTTACATACCCAGGAGTACGCGTCTTGGAAGAGCGTAGGCCAATAGTATTTTTCTCTCAAAATTTTGTGAGCAGTGATCGGTGTTGAAAAATGTCCCCACACGCCAAGTCATGGTATGATTTTAACAATTTTTCTTGTTGTTCCTTGTCCACACATCGTAGAAAGGTACCATCAATGGCGCATTTATACAAGCCATTGTCCCATAAGACAAAATTGGCTGATTTTAACTTAACAGTCCTTTTCTCTTTGGATGTCAAGTTGCTGGGGCATTCACCATAAGCGAGGAAATGAGTGATATTAGAAAACCACTCATCAATGGTGCTGACAAACAGCACGAGGGGTAGTTCATTGGAATTTTCTTCAGCATCTGAAACTTCTTCATCCTCTAAAATTTCTTCGTCAGGGTTGTTCTCAACAATGAGTTGACACAGGCCACGTCCTCGTATCAATTTGGTGGATTTGATCTCCAAATCGTACTCCTAAATCTTGGCAACCCAGTTGCCTCTTTTTGTCCCGAATTCATGTTGTGTTAGAATTGACTTAACAGTTGTATCCGAAACTAAGACCTTGACGTGACTATTCAGGATGTAAAACCGAAAATGCTTGATAGCTTTGACCACGGCAAAGGCATGTTTTTCCATTTGAGAATACTTAAACTCGTAGTTCTTGAGGGGGAAACTCATGAATGCAATGGGCGATTCAAAACCTTCATGGTTTTCCTATACCAAAATGGTTGAAAGTGTATGCTCGGAAGCATAACTATACATTATAAAATCTTTGGTGAAATTAGGAAAAACCAATACAGGAGCATGAGCGATCGCCTCCTTGATGTTGTCAAATGCAGCTTTCCCTTTCATAGTCCAATGGAAGGCGGTATTATCTTTCATCATGTCTATAATATGACGAGTTTTTTCCGCAAAGTTCGGGAGGAACCTTCACAGGAAATTTACCTTACCAAAGAATGAATGAACCGCCTTCTTGCTTGATGGCAGGGAGAGGGTTTTGATGCCATTAACTCTTTCTGAGTCAATCTTGATTCCTTCGGTGGAGACTATATCGTCGAGTAATTTTCCCTCTGTAACCCCAAAGACTGACTATTTTGGGTTGAGGGAAATGCCATGCTGATGGCATCTCTCCAAGATTTGTCTCAAGTGATTATAGTGCTCGTGACACCTTTCGGAATATACTATGAGGTCATCAAGATACACCACAATGAACTTACCCATCACGTCATGGAAAACCAGGTCTATAGCATGTTGGAAAGTAGCACCGATGTTTATCAAACCAAAGGGCATCCGGTGGTATGCAAAGGTACCCCATGGTGTTGTGAAAGCGGTCTTGTGTTGATCTTTTGCGGTGACCTCAATTTGATTGTAATCGGAGAAACCGTCCAACATGAAGAGCATCTCTGATCTGGTCACATTCTACAAGACTTGATCCATGACAGGGAGAGGGTAATTGTCTGTAAGTGACAACTGGTTGAGATTCTTGAAATAAATGCAGATGCAGATCTCACCATTCTTCTTGCGCACAGGGATAATATTTGTTATCCATGTCGAATGGTGAATTGGGAAGATTATCCGTGCGTTCAACATTTTCTAGACTTCTACAAGGATGGTTCTAGAGATCTTTGGGTTGTACTGCCTTTGCTTTTGTTTAAAAGGCAAAGCTCCAACCTTCAGTGGGATATCATGTTGTACTTCCTTTCGTTGGAAAGATTTGAGATCTTCATATGAATATGCCAAAACATCCATATATTCTTGTAACAGTCTAGTGAAGTGGATCCTTTCTTCTACGGTGCAACATTTGCCAATGTTTACCATCTTGGGATCAACTTTAGTTCCCAGATTGTATTGCTCAACCTCATTGGATGAATCAGATTCGATGAGTTGTTGTTTGACATAACGGTCATGTTTGTCAAAGAGTCTTTCCAGAGATACCAACCCTTTAGGGATTTTGTTCCCTTTAAGTTGTAGGAATTCTTCGTCGGAAATTGGATCAATTCCAGACACAGATTCTCGTAGAGGAGAATCACTTCCTTCAAAGTACAATTAATTGAAATTCTTGACTTTTTCCAAGAAGGCAACTATTTGATGATCGTCATTGAAGATCTGCTAGTTCTCTAAATTATCGAGGACACTTGGACGAAAAACCAACTCGATAGTGTAGGTAGAACCTTGAAAATCCTTGTGCGGTATGAGAAGCGTGGCTGACACTGCCAAAGAATCTGCCCGGCCATTGTATTCTCTTGTACCGCAGAGATATCAAAAGCATCAAATTCTTCAATGCAATCCCAAACGAGATTGTGGTAATGCCTGAGCCTATCATTTTTTGTTTGGTACAGGTTTCTTACCTGACATACTATTAGCTCAGCATCACCTTGTGCATGGAGGTTTTTAATACCTTTCTTATGCGCTACTTACATTCCCAACAGCAAGGCTTCGTATTCTGTGGTGTTGTTGGTATTATCAAACTATAGCTTGAAAGAAAAATGGAAAATCTTTCAGTTAGGAGAAATGAAAACTATTCCAGCTCCAGAACCGGTTGAAGAACAACTACCATCGAACTCTAACAACCAAATGTCGTTCGAATTGTCGAGGCTAACGGTATCAAAACTTGAAAACTCATCTTCTGGCAGAGTTTCAGGATCTGATGTCGACGAATCGTCTGGTGATGAGTCATTCGTCAAAGAGAGAGATTCAACACTTTCTAACTCATGTGTCATTGAAGATTCACCAACCTCTTGATTTTGAAGATAATAAGTCCCCATCCCTGAAGATTCAAACCGGATCTGGGCTCTTGGGTCATCTGATTGGGTTATGGAGAATTTGGCTTCATTCTGAGGAATAACTTTTGCATTATTCCCTTTACTGGTATTCTAGCTTCGAACATATCCATACTCAGTTCTCCCCCAACATCCTTGTAGAAATTCCTTTCAAGGAGAATTTTGTATGATGCTGGTACATCAACCACTAGGACTGTCATTTTGATCTTTTTATCAGGATATGCGGCAAATGCATATTGCGAGTCTTTGATCTGACCGATCAAGGGCATTTGTTTATTTTCCATAGAAAAGCAACGGCTAAAATTTTTGGTCATTTCCAGACCCAAGGCAGTGGCTACTCTGGTGAGCATCACGTTTTCGGATGCACTAGAGTCTATGACACAATTGCTTAGTTTGAAACCATTTACCAGCAAGGAGATAAAGAATGGATCAATGCGTCTAGAAGCAATTGGGGGATTGGATACCAAATTATTTTGAGGTACCTTTGGTTTAGGAGCAATTAGGACCTCGGGGAGTGAATCCCGAGTTGGAGTAATTCCTTGATTCTTAACGAATTGGACAAGCCTGTCAAATTGGTCAGGATTAGCTTTGAGGTATTCTGCCTCGAACATTTGAACCTTGGTTCTTTTTGCATGGTCGATAATGTCAAAGGCTTGAAAATAATTTTGTAAACTAGATGTAGTGACTTCACTAATTGGTTTAATGAAAGGAACATTGGTCTTTGGAACCATGTGATTAGCTTTGGGTACAGTGGGAGTTGGAGTTGAGGAACGTGGTGCATTGGCTTGTGGATTTACTGCTTTCTTAGGTTGCCAAGGGAGGGGAGATCCTCTTTTGGCAATCGTGACGGGCGGCTTTTCCTTTTTAGGTGGGGCAACAACTTGAACTTTTTCAAGTTGGTTTTGTTGATGTCGCGTAAAGACAGCATAAGTGTTTGTCACCAAGTCCTCTGGTTCCTCTTCATCCATTATCTGTAAGTAACTAATCTTGGAGTTGCCAGTCGATTTCGTTTCTTCCTCTTGGAAGAGATCAGCGTTTTGTTCGTCAGGATAATTTGGCTGAGCATAATCTTCTTGTTCAGTTTCATAATATCCCGCAGCAGGATTGGGAGGTGGAGCTTCAAGGGCAAGCCTACCTGTGGGTGCCGGAAGACGATTTTGAGTTTTGTTCCCGGCATAATTTGGGAAAGTCCTTCTGGGGACGTCTTTGTAATTTGTATTATTGTTGGCCACTTGCTTCTTCAAAGCGAGGAGCTCATTTTCCAGCCATTGCACCATAGGATCAGTGAAGTTGGAATTGGTGCTAGGGGTGATGGCATTGGATGCTGAAGATCCTGACGCTTGCATCCTTTTGTTGGTGTTGGAGCTGCCGTTGATTTTGATCTCTCCGGCTAAGATCATGTCATCTTCAAGGCTTGTAGCTAATTGTTGTGTCACTTCAACATTAGCAAGAGTTTCCCTATGTAATAAAAAGCTTACCTTGGGTAACTGGGTATTGATGAAAAAGCACTTCAAGTTGTGATATGTAGGTTTAGCATCTTGTGGAATCCGTGTCACCAACTTGTTGAATTTTGCCACAAATTCTCTTATAGGTTCATGAGCCTCCTTTCGCATGGTTTTCAATTGTGCTAACAAAGCATGCACATCTTCAGCGGGCTTGAATCTCTCCTCGAACTTGGTTCTGAGAGTAGCCCAACTAGTGATTGAAGCGTTGGGAAGAGTATAAAACCATTTGGTAGCAACCCCTTGGAGGGATTCGATGAAGATTCTCACAGAAACATCTTCATGTCCAATGGCCAAAACGCCACAAACAATGTAGAAGGTAGCAAGTTCATCAGGATGTTGCTTTCCATCACCGATGAATTTTGGGAGATGTTTCCTCGAAACACGTGGGAGATCATGTAGTGGTGCATCCAAACATAGAGGACCAAAGGAATTTCCCCATGGTCCAGCAAGTGGTGCGACCATTACTGGTTGCACGATAGATGCTTGAGTTGGACGTCTGCTATAGACAGACCAAACAGGTGGCAAAGCAGATCTATCTTTCAAAGGAAGAAAACTCATAGCACGTTGCAATGGTGACCTCGTTCGTGAAAGAGTAAAAGGAAAGTTACGTTGCAGTAACTCTTCAAATAGGGGATCTGTAACTCCTTGAGCTCTCAAACTTCGTGTATAGCTTCGGTTTGCCAGAATGTAGATCTGAAAAAGACGAAGATTTACAGAGAAAAATTTACAAGATACAATAAGAAACTGGAAAGCATATTCACTTCAATCAAAATCTTGAGGCTTGGATTGCGTGATTGATTCCTCAAAGGAGTCACCAAAAAACTGTTGGGTGAAAATAGTGTAATCAACTTTTCAACATATTACATCATCTAGACTTCAACCACAGCTGTGTGAGATATGATCTCTCCTCTCAGAAAGGGGAGGCGCCCTTCTTACTGCTAATAGAAGTTATAGTAAACTTAAAAGAATACTTACAAAATGTACATTGTACTCATGAAATGGGGGGGTGTGTTACATTCATACTTCTCTCTTTTTTTAGAGAAGATGTTTACAATGCTTCACGATGAAAAGCTTTAGATCTGAATAACTTAAACTTAAACAACAACAATAATGCCAATATTTCTATCTTGACAAAGCACAGCTTAGAATTACCAGGTATGATTTATAATAACAAAAGGTAAAGGGAAAAGGGAAGGCTCACGAAGGCACAAAGTCGTTTCATAGCCTTTTCAATGTTGATTGTTGTAATGGTATCGTTTGTTGTATTAGAAGCACAAAGTCTTCTTAGACACAGCGATTCCTTGAACAACATGAATGATTACAAGCACAAAGTCTTGTAGATCCTTCAACAAAAACCTTCAAACATAAACAAATCCAAATGATAAATGTAACACAAAGTTTACATCAACCACTTGAAGCCCTTTCAATCTAAATTATTACTGATAAAATCAACACACAAGACAATCGATTCCAACACAAAGTCTGGCATGCAATCCTCTTCTTTATTGATTAGATTTGAATTCACAATACTGAACACAAAGTCTCAGTGCTTGTTTCAAAAGAGCAGCACTTCATTGCAAACTATCAAAAGGTAAATATTACAAAAGAAATCCCTTTTATTTATAGAAAGGAGGGAAGAGAAAAATTAGGGAATCAGATGAGTAAAAATAGGAAACCCTAATCTAACTGAGTGTAATTTATTTCTACGTAATTGCACCTCATATTTTGGTGCAATTACATTTTACAAAAAGACACCTAAGGTGTCAAAAACTATTTACAAAGTGCAAAGTAGGGGACACCAAAAATGGCGAACACTGGAGACAAAAAGAATACTATTGTTCTTGGCACTAGGCGCGGAAGTCTTCATATTTCTTTGTCGTCTCTCGCATGAACTTTTCATCTGGCCCAACTGTATAATCCACTAGTGTGCGTATTTTGGTAATCATCTTCTTTGCAGACGAAGAAACCTTTTTACACCTTTGAAGATGAGCCTTGAAACAATCAAGTGAAAGTCGCAGATCACATACAATGTGCATGGTGTTTTTGGTAAGACCTTTGTCATCCACCAGCTTCATGAAGGCCTCTTTATACACTTGAATTATCTCGCTGAGGGGAAGGAAGGTGTGCTCATCATCAAGGAGATCACCTGGAAACTCTTCCATTCCATTTACCAAAAGAACCGGTAACCTTCTACATCCTCCTGTACCTGGTGAATGTCATCAATCAAAAACTTCAATACCTGGATTTTATGTTTGAGCGATTCTTTCACCTCCACATATTTCTCCTTCTCAGGTATTACTCCATTCTTTACCAATTTGTTGATCTTGGATTCTTTCATTTTCAGCCATGACGATAAAGTCCTTTCCATCTCATGTAGATCCTTCACAAGTGATCCTTCCTCTTTATTAAGCTCAGTTTGCAGCTGGGCTACTTGTATTTTCTTCTCACTTGCGGTGGTGATGACCTGTCCCATGATCTATGATCTCTTCAATGAATTCATTTAAGACTTTACCCTTGGCTGCAAACTTTTCTGCCATTTGAACAGTTGGTTCTTCAACATTCACCAAGGTCATAGATTGGGCATCACCCATTGAAGATTCCGCTATGTTTCTCAAGATGTTCTCATAGCATTCAAATTTCTCCTTGTATAGATTCTTAGCTTGCTCCATCTTGTCAAGCCTTCCTGCAAGAGCATCTAACACTACTTGGGCATTTGCTTTTGCACTCTCATTGGTTACCTTCCCAAGTTGTATTCTTTGTACAGTATAATCTTCCATTTTTACATCACCCTCTGGTTGTGAAGGAAAACCTACCTCAACAAAATTCTAGCCAGCTTTATCAACATGGAGTCTTGACAGCACCTTAGCCTTTTTCTTTTTCTTATTCTTGGGGGCAGGTATTTCTTCCAGGTCCAGCTCATCGGGGGAGATCATCTACTTTTTGTGCTTAGGAGCCTGCGACACCAACCAAGGAGGGAGGGAAGAATTATATACATCTCTTGTTACCGCTAATTCCTGAGCTGCAGGGGCTCTTTGAGGAATAGCTGAAATAGTAACTATGGGCGTCATTGTAGTCATTATGGGCCTAGTTTTTTGTACGCCAAGCTGACTCTGTAAAGACTCATTCATGAATTTGTTAAATTCAGCCTCCGAAGATATGTCAAAAGATGGAGATGACAAACTAGGGAGAGAAACTGGTGAACTAGATAGGTCATTGATATTTTTTGCTCGATCAACTGTAGAAGAAACCAACACTGTTGACACTACTGGTGGGAAAGAAACATCTTCTACTCTTGTAACCATGGTAGGAAGAGGAGAAGAAGGAATGGGTGGAATAGGAGATTTAGAAATTGAAGGAGTGTGAGGAGGTGAAGGTACTGGAACCTGTTCGGTTTCACCCCGAGGAGGGGACAAAACCTACTCATCCTCTCGGTATTCCTCAACCTCTTATGTTGATTGCTCTTCTTCTTCATCTCATTCAGTTTCTCCAGAGTCCTCATCATTTGATTCTTCGGATTCAAACTTTATATCTCCTCCTTCCTCATCTGAAGATAAATCCTTGAAAACAAGCTCCCTCTCTTTTGCACGAGATGTGGTAGCCCTTGTTTCTTGTATTTCAGTGGTCTATGGAGTATTTTTCCCCACAGTGAACTTAATCCTTGGCCCTCTTCGTGATGAAGAGGGAATCACAGCCTATTTTTCTTTGGCACGAGATTCTAGCGGTGGACTAGGTTTCTCTTGAGGAAGCTCACGTTCAGAATTTGTCTTAAAGGTTTTTATCTGATGGCCATGCTTGTGAAGCCATTCTGTTGTGTTGTGTAGGATAGGGGCCAACTTTTCTCTCATGTAAGTACATTATTTTTTGGACCATTGTACTGGAGGCAAAGGTTTCCTAGTGATGTTGTCCTCATCATAGGCAGAATTGAGGACATCACCTGGATCTGTAAAATCTTCAGGCAAAAAAGCTATATGGAGGGCTTTGATTTGTTCAACTATCAACCTATAGAAATCCATTTTATGTACATCCTCCTCATCTCTACATTCTACCCATATGTCTTCAAAATGGTAAACATGGTTGTGACCTTTCTTGAGTTTCTTCTTCACATCTCTGAAGTCAAAGTCACGCCTGTACCTGTAGGTCTTGATAGTCATTATGTGCATCTCTGTTGAAACACTCTTGGCCTTCTGCACACTTTTGATTGTGTATCTACCAATGGTTAATGGAAACTTAAAACCTGGCTTATGATTCTTTTTTTGTTCTTTGTGCACTGAAATTGATTGCCTGCACAACTCTATAAGAATCCATTTGTCTGAAGGGTATCTTGGAAGCATGTAAGGAAATCCTATGAAACAACCTACCCTTATGTAAGTAAAGGTTGGGAATTGTAGAAAGACACATCCAACCTTGATGACCGCCTTGTAGGCTTCATCTGAAATCCTCTTATTCTCCAATGTCGGGTGAAAGGTGAACAACAAAGGAGCGAAGAAAGCATCTGTGACTCTCCTGAAATGGTGGAAGCTTTCCCTCAAGTTCAATTGGTAATAGTAATCATAGATAGGGGTAGAATGTCTATCACCCTTAGTAGATAAACTTGGAAACTGCCTCATGACCGCTGTTGCGTACACCAAGAAAGAAGTCTAGAATTTGAAGGTGGTGGGCACCTTGATCAACTGCTCATGGATTTCTTCACTGATATGTGTTCCCCAATCAATGTGCACTTTCCTCCTTCAGATGATCCGGATGTATTCATACATCCAATCTTGAAAATGAGAGGATTCAGGCAAGCCCTTGACTCGACTTAACAAGGTAATCATGTCTCTCACATCTTCTTTGAAGTCACTCCTGGGGAGTCCCTTAGGCCACCTAGAAACAACATGTCGGGGAGTCTTCAACCATTGTGAGTTGATCAATGTCTTGGCCTTGATTGAATCATTGTCAAATATCTCTTGAGCTTTCTGGATCATGATGGGAGTGTATTGTTCCATCTGTGGAACTTTGAAGACTATGTCAAAGAATTCGCCATCAAGCCTCATTACTACCTAACTTGCATAATCTCTCACAGTTCTGTCTTCTTGGATATAGTGAGCAGCAACCTGAAGTACGAACTCTGTGTGATGAGCTGAAGTTGGAAAAGTAGATACCATATGAAGATTTCTATGCACAATGGCCTTCAGATGCTCATCCCATGGCCTTTGTTGGATTCTCTTCACGAACTCTGCTAGATCTTGATGATCGATCTAGGTATCTTTGATCTCATCCACCTTAGACAACACCACGGTCGGAGGGAAAATGCCCTGGTACTTATACTTCATCTTACCCTTTGCTTTAGGAGATGGTGATGGCATTTCAGCTGACATTTAGGGGAGCAGAGACTGATGTATTTCTTATCTCTGAGGATCTTTTGATTGAACTTTGGAAATATACTGCAAGAATGGCAGATGCAATGATTGTCAGGAAACACATGTCGAATGGGGAAACGTGAAATGAACAAGGCGATATGGAGTCACTATGTTTTGGCTGTATGGTGCGGGAAACGAGGTGTGAAAATGAGTGTGGAGGCAAAAAAGAAGAGAAAACACTTTTCCGAGTGTTAGAGAAAAGTGCAGATTTTGGTGCTCGGGCGCTGAAAATCACCGCTCGAACACCGAACTGATATTTTAGTTTTGGTGTCGAGGCGGTGAAAATCATCGCTCAAGCACCAAAGTCGACACTTAGGGAAATTCGGGGAGCATCGGATGTTGGTGTCGAGGAGGTGAAAATCACCGCTCGAACACCAATATGTCAAAACTGTTTGGTGTCATGGCGGTGATTTTCACTGCCTCGACACTTAGGTAGTTCTTGTGAATGGGTGTCATGGCGGTGAAAATCACCGCCAAGACACCAATGTGACTTAACACTTTCGTGCGAAGGTATTGAAAAACCTCGCCTGCACACTGATGGCGTGAAAAAAACATCTACGCGTATTAAGGCAGGGAGAAATTCGCCATGACAGTGCAAAAGGTGAGGAGGAAAAACGACAACAAAAGAAACAAAAAAGACACGAAGGGAGAAGCGAAAAGAAATGACAAAGACAAAGCGACATGAACAATGGAAGGAGAAAACCAAAGATCGACGTGCATGATACAAAATCATTCAAATCTAGAATAAAGAAACTAACAACCGAAAGGAAAACAAAATGCGAACATACCTGTGATAGCTATGGCAGAGATGATAGTGAAAAATCGTGTGTCAAAGAGAAAACACCAAAGCTCAATCTTAATGGAGATAATTTGGACAACTTGACTTGGAGGACACACAGATTTGTTTGTTTTTGAAATTATATATATATATATATATATATATATATATATATATATATATATATATATATATATATATATATATATATATATATATATATATATATATATATATATATATATATATGTAAGGACTATGTGGGATGATATATGTATGCAAGGACTATGTGATGTGATCTATGTATACAAGACTAGGAATATGTAAGGACTAGGATGCAATGAAAAGGATATGATTCTAAGATGGGATATATGAAAATGGTATGATATGATGTGATAAGCTAAGAATGCAAGAGCTAAAATGATAAGAGGGTATGTAGGAGATGATGGAATCCAAAATGATTTCCCTAGACTCAAGGATAATGGTAGGTTCCCTAACTCAATTCCATGATAAACCTTAAGTGATGTGGGTGATATATAGCAAATGGGTTGATTTTGAGACCTATTAAGAGTAGTGGAAGTGCAAGCTAAGGGTTCTATTTGATCAATGATGAATATGCAAATTACTAAATTCATGGAACATGCAACTTGGTTAGGTGATATGATCTTGATATATGCAAGGGGTTGTACATGCAAGAATTAGGTGGAATGATATATATGTATGCAAGGACTATGTGATGTGATCTATGTATGCACGACTAGGAATATGTAAGGACTAGGATGCAATGAAAAGGATATGATTCTAAGATGGGATATATGAAAATGGTATGATATGATGTGATAAGCTAAGAATGCAAGAGCTCAAATGCAACTCTAGGTCCAAATTTGGTTACGATGCAAGGCTTGACTTGTGTTATGATGGATAAACACAAGGGACCAATGATCAAGAGAGGGTATGTAGGAGATGATGGACTCCAAAAGGATTTCCCTAGACTCAAGGATAATGGTATCTTCCCTAACTCAGTCCATGATAAACCTTAAGTGATGTGGGTGATAGATAGCAAATGGGTTGATTTTGAGACCTATGAAGAGTAGTGGAAGTGCAAGTTAAGGGTTGTATTTGATCAATGATGAATATGCAAAGGACTAAATTCATGGAACATGCAACTTAGTTAGGTGATATGATCTTGATATATGCAAGGGGTTGTACATGAAAGAACTAGGTGGAATGATATATGTGTATGCAAGGACTATGTGATGTGATCTATGTATGCAAGACTAGGAATATGTAAGGACTAGGATGCAATGAATAGGATATGATTCTAAGATGGGATATATGAAAATGGTATGATATGATGTGATAAGCTAAGAATGCAAGAGCTCAAATGCTAAGAGGGTATGTAGGAGATGATGGACTCCAGAAGTATTTCCCTAGATTCAAGGATAATGGTATGTTCCCTAACTCAAGTCTATGATAAACCTTAAGTGATGTGGGTCATAGGTAGAAAATGGGTTGATTTTGAGACCTATGAAGATTAGTGGAAGTGCAAGCTAAGGGTTCTATTTGATCAATTATGAATATGCAAAGGACTAAATTCATGGAACATGCAACTTGGTTAGGTGACATGATCTTGATATATGCAAGGGGTTGTACATGCAAGAACTAGGTGGAATGATATATATGTATGCAAGGACTATGTGATGTGATCTATGTATTCAAGACTAGGAATATGTAAGGACTAGGATGAAATGAAAAGTATATGATTCTAAGATGGGATATATTAAAATGGTATGATATGATGTGATAATCTAATAATGCAAGAGCTCAAATGCAACTCTAGGTCCAAATTTGGTTACGATGCAAGGCTTGACTTGTGTTATGATGGATAAACGCAAGGGACCAATGATCAAGAGAGGGTGTGTAGGAGATGATGGAATCCAAAAGGATTTCCCTAGACTCAAGGATAATGGTATGTTCCCTAACTCAAGTCTATGATAAACCTTAAGTGATGTGGGTGATAGATAGCCAATGGGTTGATTTTGAGATCTAGGAAGAGTAATGGAAGTGCAAGCTAAGGGTTCTATTTTATTAATGATTAATATGCAAAGGACTAAATTCATGGAACATGCAAATTGGTTAGGTGATATGATCTTGATATATGCAAGGGGTTATACATGCAAGAATTAGGTGGAATGATATATATGTATGCAAGGACAATGTGATGTGATCTATGTATGCACAAGACTAGGAATATGTAAGGACTAGGATGCAATGAAAAGGATATGATTCTAAGATGGGATATATGAAAAGTATATGATATGATGTGATAAGCTAAGAATGCAAGAGCTCAAATGAAACTCTAGGTCCAAATTTGGTTACGATGCAAGGCTTGACTTGTGTTATGATGGATAAACACAAGGGACTAATGATCAAGAGAGGGTATGTAGGAGATGATGGACTCCAAAAGGATTTCCCTAGACTCAAGGATAATGGTATGTTCCCTAACTCAAGTCCATGATAAACCTTAAGTGATGTGGATGATAGATAGCCAATGGGTTGATTTTGAGACCTAGGAAGAGTAGTGGAAGTGCAAGCTAAGGGTTGTATTTGATCAATGATGAATATGCAAATGACTAAATTCATGGAACGTGGAAAGGTTAGGTGATATGATCTTGATATGCAAGGGGTTGTACATGCAAGAACTAGGTGGAATTATATATGTGTATGCAAGGACTATGTGATGTGATCTATGTATGCACAAGACTAGGAATATGTAATGACTATGATGAAAGGGCTATGAATATGCAAGGACTATATGGGATAGAAAGACTAGGTGGAATGCGAGGATTAAAGAATCAGAATTAAAGGATGATGGCCTCAAGAAATCTAAGTGATACTTGTTCATGTTGTATGTTTTTGTTGTTTGATGTTTTGGGATTTTGCAAGGTTTAAGGTGTTGCCAAGTACTAGTTGTGATGTTTGTTTGAGGTTTATTTTTAAGCACACACACAAGACATAGTAGACAAAATGTTTGATTTTAAAAATACAAGCACAAATCCTAAGGTTGGAAAGGACTATATTCACTGGATTCCACGTGGGTTTCCCTAGCTGCACTTATTCTTAGTGTGTGAATTAGAAGCTTGGCCACACTGGCTCCCCCAAAACAACACTCACTTCTCAGGTCAACCAAGCTTCAATACCTCATGAATCTCCCACGATAGACTCTTCACCTCTACTAAGAATTGCGAGAATTTGGATGCCTTGGCAACGACCATTGTTGCACCAATGAATAGAAGGGATTTTGGCTTTCTAAAACAAGAGGGTTCTAGTGAATACTCAGGGACATGGCACCTCGCGAGTGTACATCAAGCCACTTAAGGCTTTAACCACTCTACTAGGGGATCTTATACCTTTAAAAGAAAAGGTCGGTACCCATTTTTGAATGGCACATGCACGGCTAAGGCCGAAATACCATGAGGACTTGACAATTTAGACTCATCCTTTTATATACTGGCCCAAGCAAAAAACCAGTCGGAGTCTTTCCCTCTTGTGAGGCAGGCCCCTATAAGGTATTAAACACATACAAAGATGATGGGTCTAGTTTCTAATCACCAAATTCGCACAAGGTGAGATCATACTCCCTACCATATCAAGCATAACAAACAGTGTTCATTCACCCCCTAATTAAATCTATATGATGGAAGAAAGATGTTCGTTTTAAAGCACCAATTGAAATATGTTCTAAGCTAAAAGACAGTTGGTTTCAAAATCAAGTCTTCAATCAATCATCTTGCACCAAATTAGTTAGTAGTTCCAATTTTTAGTCTTTGACAAAACGTCCCGAAGTAAAAATATGCAAGAGTAGTGTGTAGTGTAATGTGGAGCATGGTGGGAAAAATGAGAGGAAAACCTCCTTAAATAGATGTTTTTGAGGATGGAGAGATTAAGAGAAACAAATGTGGGACAAAAGATTTGCAAAAAGGAGATTTTAAAATCCCACATTGCATAGTAAAATGAGATGCATGTAAGTGAAAATGATAAAAGGAAAACAAATGCATGGTGAATGATTAAATGAAGTGACTAAATGCATTTCTAAATGTGTGAAAATAATTTAATAATGTTTTATTATGGATTTAATGGAATATGGATTATGTAAATGACTTATGTAACATTGATTTTAATGTTTTTTAAACATGATTTATGAAAATGCAATCAAAATGATTGTCGAAATGATATCATGATTAATGATTTAAAACAGTTTATGAATGATTGATTATGAATGATCATGAAATGTTTATGATTTATTATGCACTATGAATGGTAATGAGATGATAATTATTTAATATTTTAATGATCTTTAATTATTTAATGATTCATGCAAATAAAATGATTAATGATAATTATTTTATTATGAAGTTTGATATTTGACATGGTTATGATAACGGATTTATTACATGATAATGAACTATTATGATTTTTTATGGAAATGGATGTGAACGATAATGCAAACGAACATGAACAATAATGCAAATGGACATGAATGATAATGCAAACGATAATGCAAATGGATATGAACGATAATGCAATGATCTTGCAAGGAAAATTTTGAGTGTCTACAGTTTCTTGGCTTTCACATGTTTACATGGTAGTTTTATTTATGATACTATTCATGAGCTCACTATATATATATATATATATCTAAAATTTATCTGGACCTGTATTTATGTTCTTTTTGATTGAATATTTTATATAGATATTATAAACTCAAATGATATTACAAAATCTTTCCAATGCATATTTTTTACATTTATATATAATTTTAAAGATTTCTACTAATGTTTGAAAATTTTCATTTTGTTATTTTTGAGACACCCTAAAATCTATACTTGATAATCACAAGAATGCCTTGGAATTGATGGAGGAAATTGAGGGGGGTTATTTTATGCATTTCATTCAACATAAAATTTACCATGCATAATTTATTTCAACTTAGAGATGAGTGTTTGGAGGTGTCAACAGATTCAAATTTTCTTATAATTAAAAAATGATTCAACTTAAATGAGAATAAAAGTGATTTAATTTTGAACTCAAATTGCTAAAAAATTAAAGAAACTTGCCCCTTCCATCTTATAGATAAATGATTCATTTTAAATTAAAATTACCCCAAATCAACAAAAATACACTTTACAGTACACAATAATTTTATCCTATTACATGAAGAAAATAACACACATTACTCATGACTATTTTTCATCAAAAATATGAGTGTGTTACAACATGATAGCTCACTATTATATTTTCATGTTTTAATGCAATTAAATTTATGCATGCTAGTGACTAAGCTTTAGACTTGTTACTTTCAAGTTTTATAATTCAATCATGTTATATAACATAAGAATGTTATGGTTTCCATAAAAAATTAGCATGTTATTAGATAGTGTGGTAAGTCTATTCAAGCTTCTTTGTACCTAAGTAGATAGTTGACCTAGTAAATTTAAATATTTTATTTTTCTTAGATGAGGTATCCCATTACGGGAGATTGTTAGAATTTGTGTCTCAACCTTCAGTCCCTATATATTGATACTGGACTAAATCTAATTTTCAAGTTATAAAACAACAAATATATATAAATTTCAACACTCAAATAATTTAATTTTTGGCTTGGAACATGTTAGAATAGACATTAATTAGAACATGATAATTAAAACAAAATGCATCTCTTTCACATCTTAATATTTTTAAATGGGCAAAAGATTGAATATAGAACACATTTTTATGGATGAAAAATATATGAATAAACTTGGGAGTAGATGTTAAAATTATTCTTAAAATAAATTGGGAGGAGTTTGGGAAACCAAATTTACATGATACTCCCTATGATATAGTACTAGATGAGGGAGCAGATCCAAATTTTTCATTAGCACATAGTAGAATATAAAGGTCAACCTATTAGGTTTAAAGGAAAAATAAATTTTGAGGTGTTTGAGATTCAAAAGGACTCTTTGGTGCTTTTAAAATTTTGCTTAATCTCAAATTAGTTAATGTAGAATGTAATGAAATATTTGACTCCCAAAAAGAAGAATTGCCATTTTATACATGGAGGGCTAGATAGTGCATATATCATTGAATATGAATATGGATTAAGATTATGACAAGAAGATATCAAAAGAAAGAGATGTAGAAGAATATGATGTATTTAGATGGCTATATTCATTGAGGAAGCTACCTAAGATTGATACAAAGGGAGATACCAAGATAGAGGGGGAAATACTGGTGAAAGATGGTGTTTCTACCATAGATATAATAGATGATGCACAATTGGATGAAATAAATATAAGGATTTAAAGAAGGACATAAACATAGATAGATACAAAATTGGGTGCTACAAAAAAATACAAATAAAGAGAATATATTGTAGATCAAAACTAGTAAAGCATTTAGTATAAGGATTCATAAAAGAGTAGTAGTAGGCACCACAAATATGTTTGTAATTGATATGGAGATTAGATAGAGTACTAGACAAATTTAGAAACCTATTTTAGGAGGTAGGAGATATATGGAATATTATTAATAGAATGCAAAAAAAGGTGGGGCACTACATATTGGTTGTTTCCAAGTAAGGAAAGAAAATGAAGGCCCTAGGATCAAAATGCATATTTCAAGAAGGAGGAGACACTAGTAGAGAATGCAAAAGGGATGCTAAGTGAAATTGAATATAATAATGCACATAAGCTCATGTAACAATAATAAATAAATTCAAGATAATATAAATATGAAGGAATGACAAATTGTGATGATGTAGAATTAAAAAATCAAGGATGTGCAAGAAAGGATAGATGGTGATAAAAAGGAAGGTTGTAGCAGAGAAGAAGAATATAGAGTTGTGATAAAGTATCATGGATCTAAGGAAGAAAATTTGAAAGTAAGAATGTATAAAGATGAACCATTGATGCTAAAAATAATTATTTATGAAGAAAGAGAGGAAATTGAGAGTAATGCAGTACTATGAGATCTAGTGATAACTTGCAGATTTTAGTTTTATAGAACTCATTAAGGATGTGCATTTCAGTTTTCATTTTCATAAAATTGAAATGAGGAACCTTCAATTTTCTTATATATCAATTATTTTATGCATTTTTCCTTATTGCTAGATAAAACATATGATAAACCCACTATTGTAAGTAAATAATTTTACCCATATTTGACGAGAAAGAGAAGAAAATAAACATGTACCTTGTTTCCTTCTATGATAATTTGTCAAGTTTTGTTTGCGTCTATTTTCTTCTTTTTCTTTTGAAAAATTTCGTTGAGCCTTATTTTTTCTTTTTTCTTTTTGTCCCATTTTCTTCTTCAAATTAAAAATGATTGAAAGTTGAAAGCACATTCTCCTCCAAAATGCAAAAAATTTGTGACAAAAGAATTGAAAAAACTTACAACAATCACCTCAAAGATAATAAAAATTCAACAATAACAAAAATGATATATAACATTTTGAAAAATTTCATCTTTTTTCACCTGGGAATTGTCTTTTTCAGCTGACACGCCTGGAAGCACGAGGGTCACCTGAAAATTGCTTTTTACATAGACTGAGCTTGGAAAAATGCTAAGAAACCCTGAAAATGTGCTTTGACTTTTGTATGTATACGACAGGGGTTCGATCGAACCCATCCCCCCACCCATAAATTCACATATTATTTTAAAGGGGTTCGAATGAACCCATGTTCGCTCGAACATATTTTTTGGGTTCGTTCAAACATAGGTTCGATCGAACCCCCTCCCCTTTTTTCCCTCTCTCTCCACAAATTAGTAAATTTCTATAAAAAAAATTATCTTTCGAAGCTCAATTTGAGGATGAAAATGGAGAAAACTTTAGAATCCCAACTAGGTAATGATATTCCTCAGAATGAGCTATCCGTCAAATATAATTTTAATATGGTTTGCTTTTATTATGTATTTTATTTTTTAGTTTTATTAAACATAGGTTTTTCACTGAAAATCAAACTCTTTGTTCTGCACATGCGGAAAAATAGCAGATTATCAAAATAAAATTTTGAAAAATATGTTCAGGTTGGGTATTGATGTCCTTGATCCATTAAAAATAAAAATTAAATTTTGATACATACAGAAAAAGTTATGTTGTATATAGTCCACCTATGTTTGAATTGTATTTGGTTTGACTTTGAAACTTGATTAAGGAAAAAATATTTAATAAAACACTATGAAACCAAATGAAAGTGTTAGCTATTGTATTTACGAATCTAAATTCGAAAAAAATAGAATTTTATCCTTCATACAAAAAAATTTATGTTGTATACGGTGAGCGTCACTCCTTAAAAATGTTGTTTTTAAAAAAAAGCTAGTTTTCAGAGGAGATGGAAAAAGAATTGCAATTTGATTCAATTTTTTTTGAAAAAATACATTTAGAATATATAGACAAAATTTCACAAATCACTAGTTTGCATCATCTTCAAATTCCTCATGGTTTAGCCGCTATAGGAGCACGAAAGTGAAAATTTAGTTAAAAAAATTAGTTTAGTGTCTAGTTTGCCTACACATTGAAGAGGACAACTACACAACCACAAATTAAGTTTCATCTATTGATGCGGGTCCTAAATTTATCCTAGGAGATCATGATGAACAAGATCAAACCATTGCTCATTTCCTCCTTTTCCTTGATCTTGTTGAGGATGTGAATAAAAAAATAGTCATATGGAGTAAGGAACCAAGTGATAGATATAAATAAATCAAGGAATATTTTTTAAGTGCACTAGCCTTGGTAAGTTTAGATTATTCTAAAACTTTCTATCTTTTTCCCTCTACCAAATCGTATACAACCATTATTATTATGCTTCAAAGGAATGAAGGTGGGTAGGAAAAATCTATTTCACTAATCAATAGGTCTTCACGTGATTACAAGTGGAGGTATGCACCATGGAATGGAAAAATGATATCCATGAAAGATATTCCAGTGTAAGTGTGAATGCACAAAAGGTCAATGGGACACACATTACATATCCACCTTTTGCCACCTCAAAGATATTCCAAGGTGTAGAGATGATAATTTTTTCCTAAGAATATAAATTGTCTCTTGGATGGAATTATAATCAACAAGGAACATCTAAGTTGTAGCTTAGAAGATATGTGCTAGTGTGGAAAGATTGGAATAAATTGCTACTCAAATGTTTAAAATGGATAAGAATATGGCTTGTGGCATGACCATTTAAATTATTTAAGAGGTATGGTCATACTACATACTACCTCAAGAGTTTGTCCAAAAACATTGTGAGGTTGTTGGTTCATGACATTATTGATTAGTAGTTCTTCTTGTAAGTAATGGTTTTGGCCTGTACATATTGTGTCTTCTATTATGTGTGTTGTGTTTTATACATCCATCAAGATGTTCAGTGTAATTATCTTAATTCCCTCCTTGTCCCTTTTTGTAGTCTACTCCTGGAGATATCTATATTCTCGTTGTGCCTACAAGAGAAACACATCCATAACTAGAGCCAATGTTGGAGCCCCATTTTACCATGTCCAATTTTTCTTGAGTCATAACCTCCTTATATATTTTGGAATTATTTATCCCATGATTTATAATTTATTTGATAAATTTTCCTAATGGGTCTCCCTTGGTCAAGTTTTGCATATCGCTCTTCACCATTCCTCATATTCTCTTCATGTGTTAAAGTTGAATTGTTTTTAACAATTATAAATTTTTTTGGTCATTTTTCCAAGTGTGGGTATCTTTTTGGGGTCTCAAACTTTTACATCTAGGTATACCTTTCCTTTAACCCCCACCTTTCCCCCTTTGTCTTGTCCACTTTTCAAATTTTCTCACCCAAGTATGGTTTTCCTCTAATCCCCAACTTTTGACTTTTCAGAGTCCATAATGTGGGCATACCCTTAAATTATTTCTTTTGGGAATAAGAAATGATATATTCACGACTCTTGAATCCTAATGTTTTGTCTTATCAATCCTTTCAAAGTCAGACTTGTGGAGTTCTCTCTCCTACCTTCCTTTCAAGTAAACATTAAGAGTCCTCAATCCTCAACTCCCAATCTTTTTTACTATATCATTTTTTAGAGTTGGAATTTTTACCATCCCTTAGCTTGCATCCTTTATGACATGAGTTAAATGGTGTCCCCAGTTTGCAACTCTTGATGTTTTTCCTTATCTATCCTTTACCAGTCAAACTTGCAAAGTTTCCTTTCCCACTTTCCTTTTAAACATGCATTAAAAGTCTTTCCCAATCCTTGATTCTTGATATTTTTTGTACTATCCCATTTTTTAGGGCCAAATTTTCAACCATCCTTTTTCTTACATCCTTTATCCAACACGAGTTCCATGATATCCTTGATCTCCAACTTTTGACATTTCTTTCTATATATTTTATTAGAGTTAAAGAACAGGAATATCCCTATCATGATGTCTTATGCATGAATTACATTGTATTCCCAATTCTCAATCCTCAACTTTTCCACTATGTTATCTTTTTTGGATCCAAATTTTGGACCTATCCACACTCGCATGGCTTATGGGATGAATTCCTCGACATCCCCAATCCTTGACTCATAATATTTCCTTTCATGTATTCTTTCAAAGTTAGTTATGTAAATATACTCTTATTTTATTGCTTTGAGCATAAGGTATGGTGTGTCCTTAATCCATAATTCTTGACAAGTGGTATGGGTTATAACCTGTTTCCTTGATCCTCTATCCCTAAAAACCTCAAAACTTTGCAACTCCCACATTTTTTACTTTTCACTCCTACCTACATCCTTGCATGACCTAGGTCACCATTAATGACCATATTTGATACCACAAATACTCCGAAAGATTTTACCACCAAAAAATAGTTGTCCATCTTGTTGGCATTTCAATTCGCACCTCTGGTAAGCCTATATGGCTATTTTGTACCTATATTTTATACTTATATCGATATATATTGATGTATGCCTACATGGATATTTGGTTAATTTTTTATCAATGGTGTCCATATTTGCATTATAAATCCATGGTTCAATAGATATGAGTTACGTGTATACTTTACAACTTATGTGTATACTTTGTGACTTACGTGTATTCCAATGTATACTTTGCAACTTACGTGTTTTCATGCGTATGCCTTGTATTCATGCATATACTTTGTATTAATTTACATATACTATGTATTTGTGTGTATACTTTAAGGTTTACGTGTTTTTTAGTACTTGTGCTTCCCTTATTCACATGTACATGCTTGACTTATTCACATGTATACTTATTAATTGGTTAGCCCTTGCATTGATCATTGTTGTCCTTCATAGTTTGTCTTGAATATTAATTGATTGATGCTAAACAACTTTATGTAAAAGCAAAAAACACGTTTTCAATTGGTATTGCATGAAATGATTCATAAAAAGATTTCAAAAAGTATCCTTGATATTACAAAAAGATGTGTTTATACACTTCAATTGTGCAGTCACCCTTTGGTTCTTTCAAAGAAAAATATGCATGTCACTATTACACTACACAGGTAAACCAAATTTTGTATTGTGGAGCTATATTAAGCTACCACTCTCAAGACCAATGTAACAATGATACAAAATAATGTTTGAGACTATAAGAAGACATCAAAATGGCTAGTGTACTAAACAAATTCTTATGATTTCTGAAGAATGTTGATAGCTCTACTCAGTTGGCTTCTTTTTTCAAAATCATACAAATTGAACCTTGGTATCAATAGACTGTGTATATCAAGCTACCATAATTCAAGTTTCAACGATGAATATTTATCATGCATGTTTTAAATGGCATTCAAGTTTATGGTGGTTTTGTTTTTTATATGATGTTATGCGATATTCTAATCCTAATTCATGCTTCTAGGTTGCATATATATATATGTATATATATATATTGTTTTTACATGTTTTTTGTACTAACGAACCCAAAACGAACTGAACCACCCTTCAAAAACATTTCACTGAATTGGCAAACCGAACCCCCGAACTCAAACCCGAACCTCATACAACCTCAAAACCTCTTCCAACACTCTTCATTTTGCTTGCACAACTTAATTGACCACCAAATTGTGCTTCCCCTTGACTTTACCCACTTTTACTTCCTCAAACCTCTCTTTTTCATTGAAAACCCCTCTTTTCCCAACTAGGGCATCATGCCATAACATACTTTTGACCTACCCTGTGATTGCAGACCTTTTGAACACATCAAACTCCACAACCTCACTCTATTTCCAACCTATTCTAACTTATTCTCAAGCAATTTCTTCTTTTCGCCTATTCTAGCCTTGCTTTTAAGGCCTAAATTCTAAATTTTCAACAGGGGAAACATTAGTAATCTCTCCCAATGCCTTTACCAATGCTATTTTATTATTCCTACTCCCATCAGGCCCATTCCACTGAGACACATCCTGAACAATAGGTGGAATGGCCTATTTCAACATATTACACTCAAACCCTTGTATCAACAAGTTCAGACCTGTTTCATAAATCTACTTCTAAGTTTCTTGGAAATTAATAGAATTCCACAAGAATGGATTCTAATCAAAGCTAAAACCATTCTACAACAGATTCAGATCATCTTAGAGCAAACTCTTGTTGTTCGGACCCGTACACAGGCTAAAAATGAAGAAAATGCACATAAATTAACAAAGAAATAGAGATATTTGATTGATATTCTCCTTCAAACTCTTCAATAACCACTAACTTTGAGTTTCCAATGATCATACGCTTTTTTTGTGGAAAACTTAGACTTCTCAATTGTCATGTGTATGTTTCTCTTTTCGATTATTTTCCATGCCATCATAAGGGATCAAGTCGGTTGAACGCTCAAAGCAATTCCGTGTGTTTGAGTGTGAAAGAGGACCATTCCTAGTGTAAACGTACCTATCAAGACACGTTGGAGCAATTTTTTTGGTCACATGAATTGCAAAACAAAAGTTGCACTACTTTGCAACTTTACATTGCTTGCATTTCACACTTTTTCTATCAAATGAAACTGGACACCACAATACAATGAATCTAAGATAACAAAAATTAAGAGAGGTTATTGTAGAGGGTCTCAACGCGATCCTATAGAATCAGACAAGAATTTTCTAAGCATCACGATATCCAAGTAACATGTTGAAGTTTGCAGCCATTTTGCACTTTGAACCCTTAAGGGATCGATCTGGTTAAACATAGCTCAGAGTGATTCCACATGTTTGGGTGCGAAAGAGGACCATGCCTAGCCTAAACATACCTATTCAGATGCATTGGAACAGTTTGTTTGGTCACACGAGTTGCATAACAAAAGTTGTACCACTTTGCAACTTTCAACTACTTGCATTTGACAACTTTTTCCCCAAGTGAAAATTTTCCACCACGGGAAAATGCCTCCAAGATAGAAAAAATTGAGAGAGGTTATTGTAGAGGGGACCAACGCAATCCCATAGGATTAGATGAGAAGTTTCTAAGTGTCATGGTATCCGAGTAACAACATGTTGAAGTTTGCAACCATTTTGCACTTTGGACCCTTAAGGGATTGATCTGGTTGAACATAGCTCGAAGCGATTCTGTGTGTTTGGGTGCGAAAGAGGACCATGCCTAGCGTAAACATACTTATTTAGACATGTTGGAACAGTCCGTTTGGTCACACGAGTTGCAGAACGAAAGTTGCACCACTTTACAACTTTCAACTACTTGCATTTGACAACTTTTTCTCCAAGTGAAAATTCACCACCACGGGAAAATGCCTCTAAGATAGAAAAAAATAAGAGAGTTTATTGTAGAGGGGCCCAACGTGATCCCATAGGATTAGACGAGAAGTTTTTAAGCATCATGGTATTTGAGTAACAACATGTTGAAGTTTGCAGCCATTTTGCACTTTGGACCCTTAAGGGATCGATCCGGTTGAACGTAGCTTAGAGTGATTCCACATGTTTGGGTGTGAAAGAGGACCATGCCTAGCATAAATATACCTATTTGGACATATTGGAATAATTTTTTTGGTCATACGAGCTGCAAAACGAAATTTGCACCACTTTGCAACTTTCAACTCCTTGCATTTGACAACTTTTTCCCCAAGTGAAAATTTGCCACCACGGGAAAATGCCTCTGATATAGAAGAAAATAAGAAATTTTATTATAGAGGGGCCCAATGTGATCTCATAGGATCAGACGAGAAGTTTCTAAGCATCACGGTATCCAAGTAACAACATACTAAAGT
This sequence comes from Sequoiadendron giganteum, assembly GCA_007115665.2. Taxonomy (NCBI): domain Eukaryota; kingdom Viridiplantae; phylum Streptophyta; class Pinopsida; order Cupressales; family Cupressaceae; genus Sequoiadendron; species Sequoiadendron giganteum. The sequence continues at coordinate 972,478,307 of CM021100.1, forward strand.
TTGCAGCCATTTTGCACTTTGGACCCTTAAGGGATCGATTCGGTGAATGTAGCTCAGAACGATTTCGCGTGTTTGGGTGTGAAAGAGGACCATTTCTAGCGTAAATATACCTATTCGAATGCGTTGGAATAGTTTGTTTGGTCACACGAGTTGCAAAATGAAAGTTACACCACTTTGCAACTTTGCACTGCTTGTATTTGAAACTTTTTCCATCAAGTGAAAACTGGACACCATGAGAAAACCACGTTGAGATAACAAAAACCAAGAGAGGTTATTGTAGAGGGGCCCAACGTGATCTCATAGGTTTAGATGAAAATTTTGTAAGCACCACGGTTTCCGAATAATTCCCCGTCAAAGATTGTTGCCCATTTGCACTTTGGACCCTTAAGAGATCGAGTCGGTTGAACATAGCTCGGAGCGATTGTGCTATCTTTTCGATGGAATTAGGTGGGAAATAGACTTAACTCTATTTTAGATTTGGTTTGGTTGGATTTCAAGTGATTTTGTGCATTTTAGAAGCCAATTACTGAGGATCGGTCTATATAACCCTATTTTAAGGGTTTTGAGTGCATTAAAATGTCATATTAAGCCTTCCACCCATTGTATGCTTTTGTAACTCAATAGAAAGGCTTAGTTAGGGTTATAAAAAATGTGTGAAAAGTTTTGTGTGCAAGGGAGGCGAATAGAGGATTTTTAGGTGATGCATTAGATGTCAAATGGTGCATTTTTTAGTTGAAAATGATGGTTTAGTGCTAGGGTGTTGGTGTAATTAAATGTTTTGTACCTTGTCCTAGGTCATAATTACACCTTAGTTAAGTTTACTTAGGGACCACATGGAGTTGTTGGAGATTTTCCACCTTTGGTGGACTTATCTTCTTATTACTTCATAACCTCCACCTTTCATGGACCTATCATGTGATTAGGTTTCCACCTTTTGTGGGTGATCCACTATTTGTGGTGGTTATCACATTATCACTTTCCACTTTAGGTGAAGTGATAGCTTTTCATTGTTGTCTCATGTCATAAGATTATGAAACTTGTCATAATCTTATGCACTCCTATGTTCTCACCTTGGCTATATAACCAAGGGGTCTCTCATTGTAAAAGCATATCATATCATCATATCATTGACATTGAATACAGTTTATTCTTATCACATTATTTTCTCTCTTCTTGTGCTTTCCATTTGGTCCATAGATCTTGGCATCCATAGCCAATTCTAACATGGTATCAGAACATGTTTGATTCTAACATAGGGTTTGAAGAAATCTTTGGGGGTAGCGATATCTCTTCAAATTTTAAGCTTGTGCAAACCTTTTTGAAGGTGTTTCAGGATTTGGTTGGCTGTGGGAAGGTTTGGAGTATGGGTTTTCAATAAACGCTTGTCTAACTTGTGAATGAAGAGTGTTTTGGGGTTTGTTATGTTAGAGGGCTTATCACGCCCTAAAAGTGGAGAAATTGGTGGTTTGGCAGACTGGTTAATGCTGCCCATTGGTGGTCTGCATGTGATAAGAAGAATAAAGGGAGGTTGCTTGTTTTGTGAAAGCTGATCCAAAAGAGTCTTATGAGGGTTTGGTTTATGTTGAAGAAGGCTTAAATGGGTGCCTAAAATGGTGGTTTGTTGCAGAGGCTTTTAAGGAATTCTGAGAGTTAAGGTGGGAAAAATTGATCTACATGCCTACAAGAGTGACTAGGTGCAAAGTTGAAAATAAGCCAAGATTGAGTTTTGAGAGAAGGAAGGAGGTTGTAATACTTTTATATTGTGGAAGTGAGTTGATTGCCTCCCTGTATTGCTATCGGAATCACTTTGAAAGTTTACATTTTTTGCACTTTTTCACATTGACAACTTTTCAATTTTTGCAATTTTACATCATTTTGATAAATATGCAGCATGAACTCCAAAATGACCCCAAAACCAACTAACATGACTTATTACATTATAAATTGGTCTAATATGACCTTATTCAATTGACAAAACTCAAAACACAAAACTAACTTAAGACTTCCATGAATCAAATTTGCTCAATAACCTTCGTGCCCCTGCACCAAATTTTATTATTTCAGTAAATCTCATTACAATGCCTTAAGTAGTCCGTTCTCACAGATCGTTTACAATTTCACTCATACATTCAAGATTCTCTTATAATGTCTACATCATAGGTTCTCATTATGAGGTTAACTTCAAATGAGTAACTTGAGATTCTCTTGCAAAGCTTCACATGCTCTTTTATAATGGCTTCAAATCAAAATTGAGATTTCTCAAGATCATCAAAATAAGGATGTTGCATTTATTTTTTGGATGAGATTCTCTTCGATGGCTCATAAATCAACATTTTCTGCAAGGAGAGATCAATCAATTTTTAGTAGTTTACTTATAGATGTGCAAAGTAAAAGAAGAAAAAGAAAGAGAATCCAAAATGGAAATGAAATGAAAATAGATGGAATGCACTTATAGATAGGCATGGAAGTCTCTCAACTTAGTCACTCCTGGTCTTACATTTTCACTAGGAGCTCCAAGATACCTATTGCACACAACACCTCTCATGAATAGAATATCTTGAAATTTGAGATGCTCTTATAATGTCTACATCATAGGTGCTCATGATAAGGTTAACTTCAAATGAATAACTTGAAATTCTCTCACCAAGCTTCGCATGCACTTTCATAATGGCTTAAAATCATAATTGGGATTTGTCAAGATTGTAAAAATAAGGATGTTGCATTGCTTTTCTAGCTGAGATTCTCTTGGATGGCTCATAAATCTATATTTTCTACAAGGGGACACCAATCAATGTTTAGTAGGTTACTTACAAATAGGCAAAGTAAAAGAAGATGATAGCATTGGCATCAAACAAATTAATGTGCATACAAGTATAAAATTAATAAAAACCAATGTGCATATACATACAAATTAATCCAACGAACCATCCGGGTTTTCTCTACTCTTTATTGTGTCAAGTATTGCCTCATGGTCAGACTCATGGACCTTCCACAAGGTCTTGTTCAAATTTCTACCCCCATATTTGGTCATACAAACATTAGATGCCATGACAAGGTTCAAGCAATGAAGAATCTTACGATGCATTTCAAAGTCCTAAAACAACCAACGTTTAACACTCTTATGTGGGCACCTTCTAAGCCACGTTCTAGTAACCACAATTGAGCCTATAGGGTATTTGTTGTTTTCTCCATATATAACTGGGGCCTCCAATTTCTTTTTGGCCTCAACACAACGACATAAGTAATAGTATGCTCCCTCTTTGTTGTCTTCATCTACAATAACTGCATAAACATGTCCTACATTGATATGTGTAGCAAATCTCTTGAAACTAGTCAACATTACGAATACACTACAAAGTAAGATAACAATATGGAATTTCAACAACTAAGCAAGTAGATATATTACTTGGTTGAACTAGATCTGATACGTGGTCAAATTTGACCGATGATTCCATCTGTGTCAGTTCCAATTCCATTGGAGGGTGATACGTGTGAAGTGGGCTAAGATAACTTGTCAACCATTTTTCAACCCATTCCCTTGACTCATAATCATTCCAGGCTTGCATTGTACATGAAGAAAAAAATCATGCCATCTTTCGTGTATCGATACTCCATGAAACTGCATTTGAGCTAAGGAAAGAGTGTAGCTCACTCGATCATGTTAGTGTACAACAATCCTCATATGGTGCAATGTTAGTATCATCCATCAACCAAAAAAATCTATGAACTGAAGACGTACCTTCATTACCTAGACCCATCAAAGAATTACACCACTCGACGATTGATCTTGCATTTGTCAACTTTGCACTATCTTTATAATTTAACTCTTCTCATGCTAATGCTCTTTTTACGCATGCTCCTGCACCATCATGCTTCCACTTTCCATGCTCGACCTCACAAAAGTTCCACATATGTTGAACACCTATAATGACATGCATCCTACACAACCAATAGAACATGCATGAGTTCTTGAACTATGATACATAGTTATCCGACCATATTATATGCCGACCGTATGCTATGCCCCTTTGAGCCAAACCACTGTAGAACATCTGGAAGCAACCTTGCATGAACTCTGGAGAATGTGTGCGATCATCACTAATGTAAAAGTGGTACTCCATTAATACCTTCCTTTGGTCCTTTGTACTATCAGATGCATGAATGAATGTTATGTGCACAAATATCAAAACCTATGTGGAGTTGTAATACTATGACTGCACCTCACTCTGTGGTTGTAGAGTGTAGTTCTCTGTAAAGTCAACCACTGATACTATGTTGCCAACTGGAAAGGTGTCCTTGCATAGCTTGAATTGTGTGTCCAACCATCAAGCTATATGGGTATGCATTTCATACTCAGACAATATATTGTCATGAAACATGGACATAAACTAATACACTAGAATCTTTTGAATAACCAAATCACACCTTTTTGGTTGAGACCCATCTTTTGTAGCATATGTCATTGTTTTATACTTCTTGAACTCTACTAGTTTATGTCCCACCTCATATGTGCTTTCCATATGTTGATATACTGGCATACACTGCAAACCATCGCAACGCTCACATGAACCATCCAAGCATGTTGTCCTGTAGAATATCTTGCCATCCTCTATTTCACATAATTTTTTTGATAAGAACTGTCTTGAAGATTTTGGTGGGGCTTCTATGCCACAATCCTGCAAAACATTATTAGTATGCAAATCTAAACATATAGAATGATAAACATCATAATGGTTAGAGAATTCAATATGTAGTCTACAACAACAAGTAGTGAATGTGTGATTTATCTTGACATAAAAAGGTTTAAGCATTTCAAAATATCTTTGAGAAATACTAATTCGAGGATAATAATTTTGAAATTTATTAAAAAATTGGGTTTGAGTCATATCCAAAAAATTCTTTTGATGTGGCTCACAGTTTCGACTACCGATTCTCCTTCTTACCACATCCCTTTGATTAAGAGATGGCCTTGTTTTATTCTTCCAATACTCTTCAATTAGTGTTCTCAAGGCTTCAACAACTTTATCTTTTCATGGCAATCTCCCCAAGAATGTCCATAATTCATTTGAATAGGTGCCCTCAATTCGTTGTCGCCTTTGAACGGCTCTTGATAAATTTTTTCTACTAATTCTCATTTGTTCACTCATCTTTCTAATGAGAGACGCTCTCTTTTTTTAGCAACTATTCACAAGAAGATGTCAATGATTGATGCTATTTTGCATTAAGATTAATCCAATGATTGATGCTATTTTGAATTAAGATTAATCCACCAAGCCTTTCAAAATAGTGGAGAGAAATATGGTGTTACATGTAGATGCTCCACTTTGTTAATACAAGATAGGCTATGCATATGAGTGACTTACTTTATATCTCATCTAACAAAGAAACAATAACCAGTGGAATATAAAGTCTTCTTCAAAAAAAGAATAGAAGTGAAGCCACTACTGGGTTCAAAACTATTCATAAGAAGATATCATTTTACACCAACATCTTAGAACCATTGTCCGAGAGAGTTTAACTCTAGTTCATATATATTTCACACCTTTGCAACTTGAATTTATCATTTCCAACCAACAGATTGATTGGTGGATAAGTTGATAGCCCATCAAATTATACCGACATATTAGTTTCCTTGCCAAGGATGTGAATTATCATTCTCATATTGAGGACCCTAGTATTGCAGTGAAGAAAGTTTGTCAATGTGTAAGTTGACAACTAAGTAACTCACACCAACACAATAGTGAAATAAGGCAATAGGGAAATAAGTTCTTGTTTGGCATTTTGAAGTTTCATGTTTATTGGGATGAATATATTATCTCTTTTGAGTGAAGAATGGTGACTCTATTTTAGTCCAACTCAATCAATTTATGAATCATAATTCTAGGGATTATAAAGAAGAAGGTAGCCCAAGTACTAGCAAAAATAATGAAGAGCCTTCATCTCATGCAGGTAGACACAAAACAACATGGGAAGCTCAAAATTGTGGTAATTTATTCAAACCCAACTATATGGATTTAAAAGAAGTAACTTCAGGTAGAAATAGTTCATTCATGTAAGAGATCAATACTTATTTAATATGGAATATTCAAATGATAATACAAAAAAAATAGGAAAATGAATAGGATTGATTATGAAATAAAAATAAATGATATTATTGTTGGTAGAAGAAACCAAGATAGATCCTTTGATGCACATATTCCTCACTAATATACCACTTCTCCTAACACGCTATATAGATCTAAAATTAAATGTGAAGAACAATTTTGTCACCTCAAAAAGAAACAACAAAAAAAAGGGATGAGGATAAGCTAACTATTTCAAAATATTTGCTTAAGTTTGTTTCTACACCAGGACGGTATGTAATGTTTGATCCAAAGAAAATGAGGATATCCTGAAACAAATATGTGTATAGTCACATTATGGATGAGGATCTCCTGAAACTTTCTTTAACATAATATAAGATGTTCAAAGTTCAAGCTTTGATTGGTGGCATCTTCTCTTCTTTCCAACTCATAAACAACTCAGAAGCTGGGTGCCTTTTAAATGCTATATCTTTAGGGCTACATAATGATTGTGTTTTATCTATTAAAAATTCCTTTCTTTCTCACTACCAACAACTCAAGTAGAGTAATTTTTAAAAGGCCAACCTTTACTTCAAGTCCCTACAAGTTATTCTAAAGCATCTACCTCTACTTCTCTCTAGGCTAGCTTGTTCCCAACTACAATGGTTTATTTTGTGAAGAAGACCCCATCAACAATGATGAAGGCAATAATTCAATTAGTCATTTTAATATCTTTTATTGTTAATCTGTCTCTTCTTTTTATTTGCATATGTTATGGTTTCTTTTTTGTCTCTCTGCAACTCTATATTGTATTCAAGATTTATCATATATAAAATTATGGGTGTTTATTCACCTTTTATTGAAAAAAATAAAGGGCATACAAATAAGGAACAACAATGTTATAAAAATTACAAAGAGAAAAAAGAATCCAATGTTGTAGTGGACAATAAAAAAGAAAGAAGTACTAAAATATCATGAACAAAAGTTTCTTGAAAGGAGAAAATCTAAACAATAAGGCATAATCAATTCAATCCTAGCCACACGAAGTATAATGTGTAGATGAAAAGAATAAATAAGAACTCAAGTGTTATTTCTTGTGGTCAAGTAATGCCTTGTATTCCTTATGCAAATTACTTGATCTTGCGATGTGATCAAATGGACCTATCATGTGAAGAGGTCAACTTAAAAAGGGAAGAGAAGTGCCTACACATTGAAGAGGATGGCTACAAAACCACAAATAAAGTTTCATCTATTGATGTGGGTACTAAATTTATCCTAGGAGATCACGATGAATAAGATCATACCATTGCTCATTTCCTCCTTTTCCTTGATCTTGTTGAGGATGTGAATAAAATATAGTCATATGGAGTAAGGAACCAAGTGACGGATATAAATAAATCAAGGAAGCTTTTTTAAATGCACTAGCCTTAGTAAGTTTAGATTATTCTAAAAATTTCTATCTTTTACCCTCTACCAAATCACATACAACCATTATTATTATGCTTCAAAGGAATGAAGATGGGTAGGAAAAACCTATTTCACTTATCAATAGGTCTTCATGTGATTACAAGTGGAGGTATGCACCACGGAATGGCAAAATGATATCCATGAAAGATATTATAGTGTAAGTGTGAATACACAAAAGGTCAATGGGACACACATTATATATCCACCTTTTTCTACCTCAAAGATATTCCAAGGTGTAGAGATGATAAATTTTGCCTAAGAATATAAATTGTCCCTTGGGTGGAATTATAAACAACAAGGAACATATAAGTTGTAGCTTAGAAGATATGTGCTAGTATGGAAAGATTGGAATAAATTGCTACTCAAATGTTTAAAATGGAGAAGAATATGGATTTTGGAATGACCATTTAAATTGTTTAAGAGGTATGGTAATACTACATACTACCTCAAGAGTTTGGTCAAAAACCTTGTGAGGTTGTTGGTTCATGACATTATTGATTAGTAGTTCTTGTAAGTAATGGTTTTGGCCTGTACATATTGTGTCTTCTATTATGTGTGTTGTTTTTTATGTAGTCTTGACACACATCCATCAAGATGTTCAGTGTAATTATCTCAATTCCCTCCTTGTTTTCCCTTTTTGTAGTCTACTCCTAAAGATATCTATATTCTCGTTGTGCCTACAAGAGAAACACATCTACAACTAGAGCTAATGTTGGAACCCCATTTTACCATGTCCAATTTTTCTTAAGTCATAGCCTCCTTATATATTTTGGAATTATTTATCCCATGATTTATAATTTATTTGAGAAATTTTTCTAATGGGTCTCCCTTGGTCAATTTTTGCATATCGCTCTTCACCATTTCCCATATTCTCTTCATGTGTTAAATTTGAAAAATTTCTGAGAATTATAAGGTTTTTTGGTTATTTTTCTAGGTGTGGGTATCTTTTTGGGGTTTCAAACTTTTACATCTAGGTATACCCTTCCTTTGACCCCCACCTTTCCCCCTTTGTCTTGTCCACTTTTTGGATTTTCTCACCCAAGTATGCTTTTCCTGTAATCCCCAACTTTTGACATTTCAGAGTCCATAATGTGGGCATACCCTTAACTTATTTCTTTTGGGAATAAGAAATGGTATATACTTGATCATTGAATCCTGATGTTTTGTCTTATCAATCCTTTCAAATCCAGACTTGTGGAGTTCCCTCTCTTACCTTCCTTTCAAGTAAATATTAAGAGTCCTCAATCCTCAACTCCCAATCTTTTTTATTATAGATCATTTTTTAGAGTTGGAATTTTGAACATCCCTTTGCTTGCATCCTTTATGACATGAGTTAAATGGTGTCCCCAATTTGCAACTCTTGATTTTTTTCCTTATCCATCCTTTACAAGTCAAACTTGCAAACTTTCCTTTCCCACTTTCCTTTTAAACATGCATTAAAAGCCTTTCCCAATCCTTGACTCTTGATCTTTTTTGTACTATCCCATTTTTTAGGGCCAAAGTTTCAACCATCCTTTTTCTTACACCCTTTATGGCATGCTTTCCATGATATCCCTGATCTCCAACTTTTCACATTTCTTTCTATATACTTTATTAGAGTTAAAGAACAAGAATATCCCTATCATGATGTCTTATGCATGAATTACATTGTATTCCCAATTCTCAATCCTCAACTTTTCCACTATGTTATCTTATTTGGGTCCGAATTTTGGACCTATCCATACTCGCATGGCAGATGGGATGAATTCCTTGAAATCCCCGATCGTTGACTCCTAATATTTCCTTTCATATATTCTTTCAAAGTCAGTTATGTAAATATACTCTTATTGGATTCCTTTGAGCATAAGGTATGGTGTGTCCTTAATCCATAATTCTTGACAAGTGGTATAGGTTATAAGGTGTCCTTGATCCTCTATCCCTAACAACCTCAAAACTTTTCAACTCCCACATTTTTTAACTTTTCACTCCTACCTACATCCTTGCATGACCTAGGTCACCATTAATGACCATATTTGATACCACAAATAGTCCAAAGGATTTTACCAGCAAAAAATAGTTGTCCATCTCAAGGATGTAGATTCACATGCAACTTTAGATAGTTGATGATGAGAACACCATGATGTCATTATTGTGGTATTTGAGTTTTAGTTTTAAATGGTTCTCATGTTATATCCTAGCTACCATTTTAGTAGATTTTGTGAGCTTCTCCTTACATTAGTGTTTAATGATTGGAATCTCTATGATTAAAAAAATACTTTTTTTGTGTGCACCAAGGTACCTTTTCCATTTCTAAGAGGCAATTTCTATACAAAGACATTAAAAATTATGGTTTCAAAGACATGGATAGCCTTTGAAATGACAATTGACTTTGTTCCTTTTCCCAATGCTACATGAATATGGTGGGAAATATATATTGTTATATTTTCATTTTAAAAGAGATGTAAAATAGGTTGTAGAGAAAGAATAAGAGAAAAACTATATTACAAAATATTAGGCTTTCAATTTTAAGTAAAGTGTTAAGATATTTTGTGTTGTAATGATATGGGTTTCATCCCAATATGTAATGAGATATTGTTATCCTAGGAGAGTGGACTAAATGTGTAGATTTGATGTCATCTAAATGTATCCATGCGTGTAAATATTTTTTAAGGTATCTTTTAGAGTAATATAATCTATGTATGGGTCCATTCATAGATTAATAAGTTAGATTCTTTTAATATTCTATAATTTCATTAATCTCATTTGTATGTATAGAGACTAACTTATGTGTAGGGTTTGAAGTTATAGTCTTCAGTTACATCTTCATTAAGGTGTTACCAAGTATATCATAGTCATTGTATCCTTTTGTGTTTGAAATGTGATACTATGTTGCCCAATCGAGTATAAGCACTTGCTTGCTACATGCTCAACCTCCCATCACATCAACACATCCAAATCAGTTAGATTTAAACATCATTCTACATTATGTTATAATTACTTCTATTCACTGGGTGTTCCCACAATACTAGTTTACAATTTTTGGGCAAACTGGACACCGAACTAATTGTTTTTAGCTAAATATTCACTTTTGGGCTCCTATAATGGCTAAACCGTGAGGAATTGGAAGATGATGAAAACTAGTGATTTGTGATGTTTTGTTTATAGATTCTAAAAATATTTTTTTCATTTTTTTTGGAATCAAATTGCACTTATTTTTCCATCTCCTTCGAAAATTAGTTTTTTTTTTTAAAACAACATTTTTAAGGAGTGACGCTCACCATATACAACATAAATTTGTTTGTATGAAGGATAAAATTCTATTTTTTTTGAATTTAGATTTGTAACTACGATATCTAGCACTTTCATTTGGTTTTATAGTGTTTTATTGAATATTTTTTCCCTAATCAAATTTTGAAATCAAACCATTACAATTCAGACATAGGCGGACCGTATACAACATAAATTTTTATGTGTGTATCGAAATTCAATTTTTTTTTAATGGATCAAAGACATCAATACCCAGCTTGAACATATTTTTAAAAATTTTATTTTGATAAGCTGCTATTTTTCCACACGTGCAGAACAAAGAACTTGATTTTCGGTGGAAAACCTATGTTTAATAAAACTAAAAAAACACATACATAATAAAACCAAAACATATTAAAATTATATTCATTGGATAGCTCGTTCTGAGGACTACCATCTTCCAGTTGGGTCTGTGAAGTCTCCTCCATTTTCATCCTCAACCCAAGCTTCGAAGGGCAAAAATTTGGAGTCTTTTTGTGTCAGAGGGTGGGAAGGTGGGAAAAGGGGGGTTCGAGCGAACCCCCTTTCCACAAGGGGAAATGTGGGTTCCCACATGCAAAGGGGTTCGCTCAAACCTGGTTCGAGCGAACCCCTTTTGGGTTTGTTCGAACCTTGAGTTCACTCGAACCCCTTAAAACAATTTTTTTTTGCATGGATGAGGTTTTTGGAAGTTTTCCTTCCTCACTTGAATTGTAAACCACTTTTGTGGGTTCACCCCACTACCACCTCTAGATGTGTATAAAAAAATTAGGGGCTATCAAGAGCACATTGTTAGATACTTTATGTAGTAGGCAACCTTCTATATAAAGGTGTAGAACCTAATATTATCAAACCAACATATAGATACATAGTGATATCCTAATAAGAGTGTATTGTACATTGGATATGGTTTGTGTCAAAGTATATATTAATTGCCTATAGTTATATCTAAAATAACGTGTTAAGGAAGCCTTCCTTGGCCAAGTAGAGCCAATAGTGGAAGGTCTTATGTACCTTAGTAAATTGGTCCAAAGTTGCCCACATTGATCATAAATTTGAGAATTTTGTCCCATGTTTGATGTCCATGGCGCTTAAAGAGATGATCATTTTAGGGATTTGGGACCTACAAATCCGAGCACCAACATTTCCTTCAAATGTAATTTTTTCTTCGAGCATGACTATTTAAAAAAACTACTCTGAAAAGCCTTAATCAAATGAGGGAAAAAGAAGATCCCTTAAAATAAAATATAAAAGAAAATCAAGAAAAAAATATTGACTCCCCTTATCCCTTTTCGGCCTTGTCTTAAGAGGTGGATCCTATGAACTCTTTAGGGGCATATGGGGTGAAGCTTGTTGTTCAGATGGCTCAAGATGCAACATAGGCTTAAGAAGAATTTGTAATACTAAGAAAGGTGGTTGTTACTAATGAAACCAAAACTTGAGGAGATAAAACATGCACTATAGAGGATGCCAAGGATGACAATTTTACTACTATTTTAGATGATGATTTTAAGGTTGATGAGGATACTTCTATTTCCCTCACCATTAGCCAAAAAACTAGAGGAAGAAAGAAGAATGCCAAAATCAGATCTAGAGAAGCTTCCAAGAACATTGCAACTAACACACAAGCCACCTCAAGGACAAATTAATCAAAATAAAAAAATTGGGTAAATATTGTTTGAAGTCATTGGTGGGCAATTCTATTGCAAATGTTGAACTTGAAATATTTGTAGCTTTCACCTTTTGATTTTCCTTTTACGAGATTTATTCTACATAATCTTTATACTTTTTATATTAATAAATCACTTATTTTTATTTAATTTTTATATGTTTATATATATGTGTGTAAGTACTAAAATAAAATAACTCTTAAATAAATTAAAATTTATGTGTAATAAATAAAATATTTTTAATTTTTCTTGAAATTTTAAAATCACAACTAAGTCATTCTTAGTTGAATATTACTTTTTAAAAATTATTTTAAGTTTAAAAAAAGGTAAAATCTAATGTATGAATAGAAATGTAATACTTCCAAGATAATATTTTTTATTTTTATTTTCAAGTTTAAAAAAGTAAAATCTAAAATATAACTTAAATAAATAAAATTTTATTTTACTATTTATATTATTTGTTAAATAATGATTTGCATATATTTAATTTGTTGAGAAATTTATTTAATTTACATCTTTAACGTTGAGTTTTTATAACAATGTAAAAATTAAGTTTGAATTATTTATATATTTAGTTGTTTATAAAGTATTATTAAAATGTATTATAATTTGATGAATATATTTTGTTATAATTTGTAGGATGCTTCGTTCAAGTTTAAATTTTGAGAATGAAGAGCAATGCAAAGAACATCAAAGAGAGTATGCTCAAAATTATATAAGACAAAAATGTGAACAAATGGTTGATGCACAAAGAGAGGAAGTAATAAATCTTAAAAATGAAGAGCAATGAAGAGATCAACAAAGAGAATATGCTCAAAATTATACGAGACAATGACGTGAACAAATGATTGATGGACAATCATCATCACAAAATGATAGAGAAAGACGTGTTAAACATAGGGTAGATATAATAGTGAAAGAGATTCTTGAGTAGAAAGGAGACAACACACTAATGATATTATAACACATCATGCACAAACATCTCAAGAGGAGAAGTACATGTTGAGAAGAAGAATGCAAAGAAATATGCATTTAGATCAATTCAATAAGATAGAAAGACAACAAATATAAGCACACAATCATGAATTAGTTCAAAAACGTTGTCGATCTTATGTGAATGTTGAGGTTAGTTTTGAAGGGATGAATTCTATTATAATAGACCATGTGCTATAAAGACCAAATAATAGAGTTTAAGATGCAATGAATTTTGATACTCAAAATTATGTAGAAAATAACAGTTCATAAAATGAGTTGACATCTCAACTAAGAAGATAAAGACAATTTCAAAGAACACAAAATGGAAGGGATAAAGGAAGAGTTAATAATAATAGAAATGTTAAGATTGATTTGAAGACATTACAAATTATATTTCGACATGGACTAGATAAAATTGTTACACCAAGTTTGTGCTATATTTGTCAAGAAAGTTATCCTATAATGAAGGTTGTATGATTGTCTAAAGGACCTATTTGTAATAAATGTTGACAAAAGAAGCATGAACATCAATTTTTAGCATTAAACAACATGGATCTTGGTCCACAATGATTAAAACTTGCAAACTTAACACAAGTTGAGGAAATATCGTTATCATGCATTAACAAAACTCTTCAAGTCACACATGCAACTAGAGGTCAAAATGCTAAATTGGATGTTGAATTGTTAATCTCTAAGGATGCAAGGGTGATGTTAACCTCTAATATATGGATAGAAGTAGGTCTTGTAAATAGAGCTTTAAGATACATTTGAAATATCATATACAAACTTGTAAGTGCCCCACCAGATCCATCAACCTATATTATGGTTGAATTTGATAATTACTCTGGAATTCCATTTGAAGATGCATCTCCAAATTTAATTCCAATTTCACCAATACAAAGGGGGCACACACGTCAATCACCATTATGATTAGCTTGGGCACTAACAATCCACAAATAACCAAGATTGACTCTTTCCAAGGTAACAATTTATATAAGATCAAGAGAAAGAATAGGATTAACATAAATGTTGTTAATCACATGTTAAATCCTTGGATGGACTCAAAATTTCACCACCATTTTCATATGATCGTTATGAAAAAATGAAAACAGAGAAGCAACTCACCAAAAGAAGAGTTGAGGAAGAAAGACTCAAATATTTGAAAATGCAATTTTTTTATGTAATGTATATATGATTATATATAATTCTTCTATTAAACTATAATTACTTAGCATTGAGATTATATTCTTTGTTAAATATGAAACATCTCATTCATTATCTTTTCATATGTTGATTGTATAATTGAAAAAAATGAAATGCTGAAAAAATTTAATAAACATGATTAATATAAAATGCTCATTCATTATTTACAAAAAATAATAATACTTTATTCAAACAAAAGAAAAATATTCTAAATTAATATTTCTGAGAGATATGAGTCTTGAGACACCTATATTTAAATTTTTATTAAGAATAGATAGGCTCTTCAAAACTGATATCTCTCAACGTATTTCAAATAGATGTATTTAAAATATCTATGCTAATATATTTATGTTAGGTATTGTTATTGAGATATACGAGTCTCGAGACACCTATATTTAAATTGTTATTGAGAATAAATAGACACTTCAAGATTGATATCTCTCAATATCTTTCAAATAGATGTATTTAAAAATATCTATGCTAATATATTTATATTAAGTATTGTTATGTTTATAACAAAAAAAAGAAAAGAAGAGTATAAACTGAGCAGTAATTTTTTTATTACATGTAAATTAATAAAATCTCAATAAAATCACTATATTATAATTGTTGATAAAATAATACTAAAATATATTTACGATTTTTTTTAGGAAGAAAACAAAAATCAGGTTATTGGTCTAGGCATATACTTTCTTATTTGTATCTACTGTAAGAAAATCCCTGCCATGACAAGGACCAATAAAATCGAATGATCCCCTCCTCAAAACAACTTTTAAGAAACGCTTTTTTGGTTACTTTAAGCTCAGTTGCACTCCTGGAGTTAGATCAGCTGTCGGTCTATCGTCGTTTGAAAGCTGAACGTTTTTTGAGAGACACATTGTTTTACCGACAACAAACAGCTTATGCGTAAGGTTTGCCCTTTCTCCGTTGAAGGTCTCTGTGCAATTGTTTGGATTTTCGCCATTTGTACAGCTTAAGACACTTCTTTTTGCAGTGGGTGCAAAGGATTTAATTTTGCGGTTTAAGGTTTCAAGCTTCACAATTTGCAGCCCTTAAGAGGATCAGGTTTTCTTTTGGGAAAATATTATGTAAAGAATGGGATAGGGTCGAGGTTTAGTGTGTTGGATAACAGTGAGATGTTTATAAAAGTTGGGAGCCGTGGATTAGGTTGATGTAGGTTGAGAAGGGGAGTCTTACACTGTTAGGTTGGGTTGGCGTTGGTCTAGCAGGGGAGTCATCTTCTGTTATATCAGCATTGGCTAATGATGATGAACCACAAATTGACATATATCTTGACGATGAACCGTAATTAATAATATATTTCTTGGTAATGCAACCGAAACATGGTTCGAAATTCTATCTATCCAGTTTTGTATGCAATGTTTACTTTTAAATTGTATAAAGAATTGGATGGATATATCTTATCACTTTAAAATAAAAGTGTAGTTCAAAATGTGGATCCTATTCAATTCTGGACACGATTCTTTTCTTTTATAAATGTTTTGATTGTTAGAACTTTTTTGCATTTTTTATCATTCTTTTCTTCTATGAACGTTTTGACTGTTAGACTTATCTTCCTCGTATGCTTAGCGCGGTTTAGATTGTTAGACCTGTTTCTTGGAACCTGCAATTCCCTTGAGCCAACTCCTAATAGGGCATTTGCCCAATTGGATAAGGTAGGGCAAGCCAACACCCAATTGGTTATGTGCCCCATAGGTGCACCCATTTGGGTAGTCAAACCCTCTTGCAGGATATGCAGAGTTGAGACTATTGATCTTTTGCCATAATTACGTGCAATCCTAGGAAACCAGGAGGGTAGATAATAATTCACTTTCCAGTGAGGCAATGGCCACTTGATTTTGAGCCTCACTAGCTCAAAATCAGAAAGTCACTATTGTGGCCAATGCTACGAAATTCAGATATTGAACTTTGGTGGGGGCTTCTGTTTGCTAAATGTCCGCAATCCCAGTTACAGCAGAGCAAGCTTCTTAATGATAGCCTTGAGCCTTGAGCCTTGAGCCATAATTTGGAGCAATCCCTTGATGACGGACGGACCACAAAGTTTCATATGATATGTTGATCCTGTCTAATTGGGTATACAATTTTTCTGAATTTTATTCTTGTTTTAAAGGCTTAGACTGTTAGGCCCATTCTTCAAATGCCTAAGCAGGTATAGATTGGTAGAACTGTTCCTCAGAAGGCCTGACTTCTTTGAACCAAGGCACAATTGGGTAGGCCATCCTTCAAACCCTCTTGCTGGATTTACAGAGGTAAGACTATTGAATTTGAACTTTTGCCATAATTAGGTGCGATCCCCAGGGTGCAGAATCACTTGCCAGGCAGGTGCTGGCTTGCTTGTGAACTCAAACTCAAAAAAATCAATATGGCTGATGCCAATAAATTCAAGTATTAAACTTTGGTGGGGAATTCAGCTTGCGAAATGTCAGCAGTCTCAATTGCACCGAGAAGGGAAAGCTTGTTAGTAGTAGCTTTGTTGTTTTCAATATATATATATATATATATTTAATTATAACTAAAATCACCTCAGGAGAAAAATTGCTTTAGAGGAGAATAGTTGAGGAAAATTAATGATCCGTATATATATATATATATAAATTTAATTATAATTAAAGCCACCTCAAGAGAAAAATTGCTTTCGAGGAGAATAGTTGAGGAAAATTAATGATCCATGCTTCACTTATCATAATGATGGGTCACAAAGAGTAGAACTAAAAGTTTATGGTTCATCCAAATTTTAATTACTTATTTTTATTTTTGATAGGTAACAGGTTTTCGCTTTTGATTGGAGCTTTGAACCAGTGAGGCCACAATTTGTGGGAGACCTCATCCCCATGTTTTTTGCTTGGTATTAACACTAGACCAATCTCCTTCTTCCTCTTCTCTATTTCGCCTATTTATTCTCCAGCAGCTGTCGTCAACAGTCGTCGATGGGTGATCCGATCGTGTCTCCAACTCCTGAAAGAACACCCACCCATCCTCCAACGAAACCTTTCCAACCACCTCCTTCCTTCCTTCCTCCTTCTCTTCTCTTCGTGCCACCCTTACTCTGTCGCCCCTTCTTCCTCCTTTCTCCGCCTTCCCTTTGTTCACCCTCTCACCACCTCCTTCCTCCTCCTTCTCTTCTTCTCAGGCCACCCTTACTCCATTGCTCCTTCTTCCTCCATTGCCGCCTCTTCCTTCCTCCTACCTTTGTGGGCTTCCCAAACTCTACAGTGCCTCCACGGACCTTCTTCACCACCTCACCGTCGCATCTTCTCTTCTCCTCCTCTGAGCATCTTCACCACCTCACCGTCGTCGCACCTTCTCCTCCTCTCCTCCTTGGTGCCCTCCATACTCCTCTCCTCCCCTTCGTGGCGCCCCCCGTACTCCGTTCTCCGTCCTTCATTTGTCATATTCCATCCTCCGACCTCCATCCGCCGGTACTTCATTCTCCGTCTACTTCATTCCCCGTCATCCGTCCACCGGTACTTCAATCTCCGTCCTCCGTCCGCTAGTACCTTCCTCCCTCGACAGGTTCCACCAAGCTCCACGCATCGACACACCCGCTACAACTTGGTGAGAATTGAACTTGTGACGCCCTACCAACAGGGCCTTGTGACTTTACCGTCACGTTGCGGGGTGGACCCCCAATTTTAATTACTTATTATGAATTGCAGAATCTTGAAATTATATTTTTAGTTTCTCCATTTTACCAACATCAAGGCTAGAAAGTAGAAACAGGAAACTGTAATACAGAGATATTGGATTGCATAAACCTGAAGTATATTTCTTTGTCTTTCCAAGGCAAAGAAGCAGGAAAACCATGGACCAAATCAAATCTTAATTTCCCATGCAGGATTTGAATCTAGGACATCCCATTTATTGCTTTGGTGCTCCTACAATGACCTTGTTATTCCTTAATGATGAAGAGTTTGAATTGTTCTTCCAAAAGTTCCTTGAACTACACTTCTTTGCGTGCAACTCTTAGTCTAGCATTCCTACCATGTCTTTTTTTCCATTGGCTAGCTAGACTTGAACCTAAGACCTCCCATTTGTTACTGGGGTGCTCTACCAGTGAGCTACTCATCCCTTTAAGCTCCTTTGATGGCATAATCGAGGAACCAATTAGAGTTTCATAGATGGACTTTATATAAATTCATGCCGCATCTGGCTAAGCCACAATAGATAAAGAGAAAGAAATCAACTCAGCTATTAGTTGGCCACTCCTCATGTGATCCTAACACTGTAGAAAGAAAATGCAATAGTAGGAAAGAAATAAATTCTATTAATTCCAAGGATCAAAGTAGGTCAATGGAAAAACACATTAAGCTGTAATAGCTAATGAAAAATCCAATGACTAATGGTGTTCCCATGGAGGGGGTGACCGTTCCCATTCTCACATTGCATGTGGTCCCCAAAAAACAATCTACTTGAGCTGTAGCGGAACATTTGGATCCCCTGTTTTCACAGATGCATATTTGTAGCTGATGCAATGGATGGGGCAGAGGTGTGGGGTTTGGGGGCAGGCATCCTGCAGTCACTGATGGATTGCAATGGAAGGTGGAAGCTTTTGTGTCACTAAATGTTCTCTAAATATTTTTCCTTTTATTCCATTGTCTTGTGAAAGCCTCCTATTTAGTTCTCTGCACAGGTATCACAAAAATTTGAAGAACTGATGGACCAATTGCAATGCATAATAGCCCTGGAATGTTTGTGCAGCACACGCTGTGAAATGTCTGGTAGCTCCCGTCCATGTGATCACTGGTTTAGAATAAGGCATCTAAAACTAAATCCAGTAAAGCAATATACTCATGTACTAGGCAAGTCAGAGCATACAAAATCCATAGAATACAGATCCATTATGTCAATGGGAGGCTCCTAGTCAAAAGAGCCCACAGAAAGGGACTGGTAGAGAAACAAAATTTCTAGTCTGCATTTCAGAGTCGGAAGAAGGGGCAACATCCTTCTCAATCACTAGGAAAGTGCTAGTACCGAGTATGATGATGTCCACAGAAGAATGACCTCAGCTAAGAGGGCCTCTCTTAACATCCACGTCAGATGATCCATGTCAAACAATATATTGAATCCTAAACTCTGCAGGCAAAGTGGATTGACAACAAATCACTCACTTTTGCAGATTGAGTGACCAAAGGGCTGCTTATAGCAATAGCAACTAGAGTTCCAACTAATGATCTGCTACCAAGTATTTGAACTCTGGGAGAAGGCATAGCGTGCAGCCTACAGGTTGAATTGGTTGTAGAGATTACAACATACCCAGACTTTGAACTCTGGGAATATGCAAGCTTTACAGGCCAAATTTGTGGCAGAGATAACAGCATGAAGAGCCTGATACGAATCTCGTCGATGCATTTGTCCCAATGGAGATTAATGTTTCCCCTCAGGCAACAACTATGATTTATTTGCATGGCTGAGACAGACATTCAACAGAAGACAGGTCAAACCAAGACCATGGAAGACAAGAGATTGTTAATCACAGATCAATTGTCATGGATAATGCAAGTGGTCACAGATTGTTCATCTTCATAATTACTGGTACACGGTTAGGGATTGAGGATGATCTCATGCAGCAATATAACTTTACTTAAGAGCACTAGGGCAGTTTTTAAAAAAAGAACTTGAACTAAAGCCAAGATCCATATCTATCTAATTATTCTTGCAAGACATCAACTTAATGGATTTTACTGGGAAACACCAGAGACTAATTGCTGGATGGGCCATGTAGGTACAGGGATATACTATGAAGAAGAGTTGAACATCATTAGATAGAAGGAAAATCCAAGGAGATTGATCTGCACAAGAAGTTGGCTTGCAGCCAGCATTTTGAGTGAAGTCCTGGTCTTGTATTCCTGGTTATGTGATGGTGCTAGCCGATGGAGGATGTTTGTGGAGTGGGTGCATATCACCTAATATGTCAGCACACTTTGTAATTGTCTATACAATTATGTATTCTATCAACGGGCCCCATAATATTATTTGTTTAATGAACCAGACACCTATAATAAATTGTCTTATTTTTTTGTTGCTGTGGTTATACTTTTGAATAGGATGGGATTATCTTGCCTCACATTGTACTATGATACTTGATGATAATATATGGATAACTGGATGCTATGGTGTTTTACCTTTTATCTTTCTTCTTTATATTTCTAATCTGGGATACAAATGTGTTCACTTCATGCTTGAGCCCATAGAATATGATGTGGATGATGCTTAGCATGGATGTTCATTAATGGAGGTTATATATACCTTTGTTATGAATAATCTGCAATATTTGTTTCTGTAGTTATCTTACATATTGCCATATTGGAGTCTTGGGTATCCCATTGCAGACCTTGGGTGAGTGCCCTCAGGTGTTGATTTATTGATGCCATTGAGTGAATGAGTGTCCTAGGCTACACTAAGATGTTGGCAGTTGAGTTAGTGCATACCATAATATGCAAAATTGTACACTTTGGCAACCTTTCTTTCTTTTGTAGATGCTGATAAAAAATGAGACAAGGAGATATACTTATGCAATGAGTTGGGAAACATGCTGATGCTTCTTCCAATGAGGAATATCTAGGTCAAACGTTCTCATAAATCTTATGAAAGGCAACAATGCACAGTGATTATTGAATGCACAATGCTGGCTATGCAAGGTGGGGCTATATGGGTCTGGACTCTGGAGTGATAGGTAGAGCTATGATTGTCTTTTGCTCAGTTTGTTACATCAGCAACATAACATTGCTCCCTGAAGTGTAAGAATGTTAAGAAATATTGTGTTGTAATCTAATTCTAACAATCAAAGGTTCTCCATGGTAACAAACAAATGGGTGTAAAAGTCTGAAACCATTTGTGGTGGGAACTGGTTAAATGTCCTCTCAGCCTGGTTGAAGATGAGGTGAATGGATGTACTATCTGATGTATGTGGCCATAGGTGATTTCACAGAAAGTGACAAGTACTAATAAAAAGTGAATGCACATCAATATAAGACACAATAAAATTACATTCACAAATCTTGCAAGAGACAGGATATGTTAAAAATACTTCTTTGTAGAAATCTTTTGGAATATTTCTATATTTAATACCAAACATTGTACTTCTGTCTAGTTAACTACACATTTACACAATAAGGTGTCATCCTCTCATTTAAAGGATTTGTAGTTGCTTCATTCGCTCTTTGAGAAATCTAGGTTTATTAGGAGTAGAACAAATTAACTTTTCTTGCTTCTTAAGATCTATTTACCTTAAAGCTACTTTTCCTAGAAACAAATTTGCTTTCCCTCTTTTTAAAAAATATCTATCATTTAGCTACTTTAAAGAGAAAAGCTTCCAACTTCTACCAATATGTTACTGCACCATTTCTTCATTATCTGTGATCCAAATGTGTTAAAAGTTCTTGCTTAAGCTCTTATAATGTGATGTATTCTTAGCTTAGATGTTCATCTATGTTTACATCTGTTATGAATGATCTGCATTATTTCTTTTTGTAGTCGATCAATTGTAGTCCTAGAAAGCTCATTGGAGATCTTGGGTGAGTGCCACCAGGGGTTGATATGTTGGTAACATTGGGCGAGGATCCTAGGCTACACTAAGATGCTGGGTTTTGGCCGTTGAGTTAGTGCACATTATAATATGAAAAGCAGTACACATTGGCAACCTTTCTTTTCCTTGTAGATGCTGATGAAAAATGGTAATGAGTTGGGAAACATACTGATGTTTCTTCCTATGAGTAATATCTAGGTCAGCGTTCACCTAAAACTTATGAAAAACATCAATTTATAGCGATTATTGGCTGCAACATGGTGGCTACACAAGGTGAGGCTATATGGATGTGGACTTTGGACTAATAACTTGAACTATGATTGCCTTTATTGTTTGGTTTGTCACATCAGCAATGTAACATCACTCCTTGAAGGGTAAGAATCATAGGTGAAAAACTTCAACTCGGCAATAACTCAGCTGACCCAAATTTTAGAAGGCTTGGGACTTGGCAAAATTTTCGAAAATTAAAAAATACAGAAATTTTTAACAATATTCTTAAAAAAAATGCATATTGTTGAAATTAGGGAACATAATACCGGTTTCCTTCATATATGGATCAAAATTAGAGTTAAATACACATCATAAACCAAAAAAGTTAAAAGTTGAAACAAGTTCAATATATATTGATATTGACTTCAAGTTTCAATATAATTATATAAATAAAAACTAAAAATTAAAGATTATAAATAAAAAATTCTTCTACGACTAAAGCTTAGAAAAGTTTGTGGTTGTTCTCAAATTGGATGTTATAGTTGCATCATCCTCAATAGGAGCCTTAGGCATAGGATCTGTTTACTCACGGAATGAATTCCAACGTACCACAAGAGTAAACGAAATTAACTCACAGAACATAATGCACATACTAGAACACAATGCATAGAATAATCATACTGTCTTTATTGATAGAATGTATGCCAGTACAATCATAACATGAATACTCATAGCAATAGTAACCATGTTTCTTGACTACATGACTCAAGTACATATAGTACGCTAGCGGTGGTTGAGAGATCGACCGTCGCGTCCCTTCATTACAACTAATTACTTCGTTAGGAACTTAATTCCCGAGACAACTAAGATGACAAGTACATACAAAATATTAACTTTAACTAAAAGTCTTATTTATTTATGACTCATGACCGATCAAGTACACTCTTGGCTGACTACATCATCCCCCCCACAAAGTAGTCATCTTCTAGATGATTGAAAACCAAAAATGGGCTAGCCAAGTCTGTCTTTTTCGTTTAGTTGACTCTCCCTCTCCACTGCCATACGCTGTGCATCCTCCAACTGTGTGCCCCTCTTCGCCAACTGCCTATCCCTCTTGCTTAGGACTGCATCCTTTTTGGCCAACATCCGGTCCTTCTTTGTCAATTGCCCCTCGAGAGTGGCAACTCTCGTCCGCTCGGTAACTATCACTTGAGCCAATTGAGCCAACACTCCGTTCCTCTCAGCCAGTACTCGATCCTTCTCCACCAACTCTTGCTTGGTAGTCTCGGTCGACTTCGTAACCGCCAAGATCCTCTCGGTCTCATGTACCGCTAAGGAATCATGTCCCATGTCCAACTCTGATGGTGTTGTGCATGGCTGTGGGGCTAGGTGAATTGATTGTGATACTGGCGACTTTGGTCGTGAGGCTGGCATAACTGACTATGATGCTAGTGACTTTGGGTGTGAGGCTGGCGGCTCTGGCTGTACTGTGGTGGTTGGCTGCACTGGGATTTGGTAATTCAATTGAATCTGATGCGGGTTTGGGGGTAACGCGCCCAATGGGGTTAAAGGGTAGTGCCCCTTGCAGGGGTTTGGGGGTAGCGCCCCCAACGGGGTCAAGGGGCAACGCCCCTCGTGGGGTCCGGGGGCAGCATACAGAACTGCATGGCGTACATCATTTTCATGAGTTTTGAAGACATTCCAATTAATGTTGATGGTGTGGTATTGGTTGCTTTGTACGGTACAAAGTCGTATAGGCCTCTTTTCTCCCCTCCTCTAAATGCTGCTGGTGCCTTTGTTTCACTTCACACCTTCGTACGACCATTGGTTGCTCCATTTGTTGTATGTGTTAGTGTTTTATAGCTGCAGGAGATATTTTCTTGTACAAGGCAGGTCGGCCTTCATGATATTTTAAATAATATTTATTCTTTCAAGTAGTTGACCTAAGTGAAAGGTTACTTGGCTTGGTATATAAGGAGGATAGAGTCCTCCCATTTGAGATTATTACAATCACTTCATCCAATTCACACTATCAAGAAGAAGTTGGCCTTTTGCAGCAAATCATCATTCTTGTAGCAGCAGATCGACTTCAAGGAGAAACATATTTATTTATATCCAATTTGCATCAAAGGAGAGGTGCTATTATTCATTGTATTTATTCAATCTTGTGTAAGGCCAGACTCTGTATGCATAATTCTGCACTTCTATCTGATATATATATGAGATATATTTTGCTGGGTTTTTCTCCCTCGAGTAGGAGGGTTTTCCCAAGGTATTTGCCGTGTTTATTGCTCATTTGTTGCTTTCTGTTAAATCTGATCCTAAAACTAACATGGTATCAGAGTGGGTTCAGGGAAATCCGATCAGATTTGTGAAAGCAAACATTGCAGATTGAGAGGAATTCAATTCAATGAAAAATCTGTGATTGAATATGCCTATGTTCCATGCCCTGTCGGGGATAGGGACGGGGGGTCGGCAGGGGACGCGTTTCCAGGACATTTCCTAAGGGGCAATTTTTAGGGGACGGCAAGGGACGGCGACATACAAAATACATATATATATATGATTTTTTCAAAATTTATTAATATATTAGAGAGAGAGAGGGAAAGAGAGATAGATATGTCAATAAATTAATAATTGATAACAACAATATCAATATGTAAGTAAATCGCGAGAGTAGTACTATAACAGCATAAGAAATGTCATTAAAGCATTATAAAATTTATCACAGCAGTATCAAACATCAATAAAACCATGGTTTATCAATATCCAAATGTCTCAAACTAGTCAAACATGTATCCAAAAGTCTCAAAGTTCAAACATGAAAATCAAAATATTAAATACAACAGTCTATGAAATTAAGCCTCATTCGGGCTATGAATATCCAAAGACTCAGAACTATCTGAGTCGCTATCATCCTCTGGCAAGAGTGGATCATCCAATGGTAGCCCGACCAATCTTGGTTGCGTCTCCTCATCAATTTGCCTAACATCCTCAGGATCAACATCCCATCGTGTTGCTAGAGTTTGCCGATACTTAGTAGTCTATCAATCCTGAAGTCTCAAAGCACTGTGAACTGCAACTAATTTCTCAGCTCATTTTGAAGTAAGCCTGTTTCTCTTAATGGAGTGGATGAAGCCATAGGTGGACCAATTCCTCTCTGCAGCAGAGGAACTAGCAATCTGTGAGAGCAAACGGATGGTAAGTTGTTTCAAATCCAGTGTGTCCTTCCCATGGAATTTCCACCATCCGATGGGGTTGTTTTGTGCAATGGTGGCCCTATTCTTCCTAGCCTTTGGTTTGCTGAATGTAGGACCTTGAAGATCAGAAAACATAAGCCACTGCCTTTTAAGAATGGTTGCCTGCTCGTTGGCATACATTTTATGAAGGGCTGCTATAAGCCCCTATATCACCTCGTCATCATCAGAAGAAAGCATTCGGCCAGGTCTAGGTACATACCACTTCGGATTAAGAGCATAGGCAAGCATATGAAGAGGGGTATTCATTGTGTTCCACCTCTTTGTCACAATAGGCCTAATATGGTCCTCATAAAAACTCATCTCAGAATCCTTTTTACGAATAGCTTGCTTCATTTGGTCAAGCATGCTATCAAAAGTCTCATATATCTCTCCAAGCTAGGAGAGTCTGTATTTGCATACCGAATTGCTGCAACAACTGGTGATATGAAAGAGCAAATATACCTACTAAAAAACAAATTAAAAATTAGAACTTTTAAAATACAAAGACTAAAGTAAAACAAAGTGTAAGTGTAACAAATTCAAAAACAATTTAAATTTTCAGATTTCTTACTTGATATTGGCCCACCAAGTTTCATTCAGTACTCTATCTCTCACTTCCTTGCCTTCGCTTGTCTTCGATAGAGTCCACCTTTTCCATTCTGCACAAACAACCATGGCTTGTAAAACATCTTGGACCTCCAACATCCTCTCCAACAAAATATAGTAGCTAGCATATCTAGTCTCGACTGGTTTGAAGAATTCTTTCTTTGAATAAGTTTGGAATAGTGCACGTGAAGTTTGATGGTTACATACAAACATTTGTATGTTTCTAGCCTCTGCAACTGCTGCCTTCACCCAATCTATTTTGCCAATGTCTTTCAAAGCATGTACACAACATGGAGTCCAAAAAATATGTTTGGAAGCACTCTCAACCATCAAACCAGCTAGCTTACAAACACGAGCTGAATTTGTCACAACCTACACAACATTAGAAGGCCCAACCTCCTCTATGGCCTCCCTCAAAATGCCAAACTGAAAATCAGCATCCTTAAGCTTCCCAGAACAATCAATAGCTCGAAGAAAGTATGAACCAGCAAGGCATGTAACAATAACATTAATGAGTGGCCTATGTCGAATATCACTCCACCCATCCATGACAATGGAACAGCCAGTCCTAATCCATGTTTGCCTCATCTCCTCCATCATCATGGTAGCTTTTGAATATTGTTTGTCAAGGAGGGAGGTACGCAATCTATATTCTCCAGGGGGGGCATAAGAGGATCCAACTGCCAATATTTCTCTCACCATTGTTTTGAAATAAGGTGACCTTGTGTAATATCCCCTTCTCGAGCATGATCTTTCCAGTTGACCGTTGGCCTATTTCGGAGACCCGTAGGCTTTTCGGAAGGTAAAATTAGGGTTTCTTGTTTTGAAGGATGCTCTTGCTTGAGGTTGGTTGATTCAATGGCGGATTCTTTCTGGGTTTTCAGGGAGCTTCGCAGTGATATGTTTTTCTTGGCATTCTGAGCATCTTCAGGAATTTACTATTTTTAGTAAATTCTATTTTTGGCAGTGGTCCTGTTGGCTTTGGCACGGTCGGCTTTCTACTTCAGACAGATCAGTTAGCTTACTCATTTTTGGCTTTGGGGCATAATTGGAGAGATAAGTTCAAATTATTTTAATTAAGTCACGTTTTAATGTTATATTTTAACATTGACTTCCCCTTGGCCTAGCAACTTCACTTTAAGTTGTTTTAAAAGATGTTCTTTATGGGTGGGCGCTTCATTGAAGTAATTAATTATAATCTTTATAAAGATTTAATTCAAGCATAAGTTGGGCGCCAACTTCAAGGGAGAGATAAGTTTATATTAAAAGTCAAATATTGATTGGGAAAATGGGACGCTATCTATTGGAGGATTAGGGTTTGACTCAAAAGAAGATTAGGGTTTCAAGAAGGGTCAACTGAAAATTATAAAAGGAAGCAATTGGCTCTCATTTGGATTATCTTTTGTCTACAGGAATGTTATGTTGGCGAATTGGCTTTGGGATTGCTTCGAGGAATGTAAGCCTCCTAGCTTGGCATTGCTTCTCGCTTGAAAGATAGCGACTAGTGGTGAGGTAGTTTAGTGTTGAGTGATTTGTAGTGGATTTCTGCATTGTAATCATTGAGTGGTTTTGTAGAGCAGATTTATTGCATATTAGTGAGATTCTGGAGTTGCATTTTCATTACAGCAGATTGTTATTTTTATTCATAAATCAAAAAATACAAAAAGAGTCATTCTGGGTACTGTCTAAATCTCGTTGTTTGGTAGGGGCAACCCTTTTCCAAAAGTTATAGATTTTTTAATGAAGGCTGTGATTTTTAAAGGCAAACCGCCTCTTGTTGGGCCGTACCATTTGTGTTTGCCTTGGGATTCGTGCATAAATTAAATAGGGACTTTTGGATCTGTTTTGTGTTCCAATCTTGGGCGCCTTCATCATTAGAGTCTTTTGCTTTTCGTTTCACGCCATTTGGATGAGTTGTGAGAGAGATATGTCCATTTTAGTGTGATCACAGGTTGCTGGTTTTACTGGTAAAGGTGCAGATCTGAATAGAGCAGAATCTTAAATCTGGTTTTTGAGAGAAGAAACCAGTCTCGGCTTTTCTCTTAAGCAAGGGGAA
The DNA here is from genome assembly GCA_007115665.2 of Sequoiadendron giganteum. NCBI lineage: Eukaryota > Viridiplantae > Streptophyta > Pinopsida > Cupressales > Cupressaceae > Sequoiadendron > Sequoiadendron giganteum. Next base: position 972,506,605 of record CM021100.1, read on the forward strand.
TTCTTTATTTACATGCTCTTTGAATTGTTCTAACTCCATACTCTTGGCAGGCGAATTTCTATCATATTGTAAGCTGACAGTAGTACTGACAGCAGTCCTTAATCTTGCTTTATCATGATTTGTAATGCTCATCTTTACATTCTGTAATCGCAATTGTATTTCAATTATCTCCGCTCTGTGGTCGCCTCATTTCCGTATTGGATTGAGTAGCACATACTGGGTGTTGAGCTTGCTTTCAGTTTATTAGATGATAGGGACCCTTTGACCACATGCTCGTCGTTCACCGACACATTTCTTGGTTAGAGTTCTTGTACCAGCATTTCATTTAAGACCCTCTGACCACATGCTCGCCATCCCTTGGCGCAATTCTTGGTTAGAGTTCCTTCCAGCTCTATTTCAGCATTCAGATCCTCTGACCAATGCTCACACCTTGCCTACATCGGGATCCTGGTGTACATTCGGGTTAGAGTTGCTTCAGCATCGTTTCGGTTTAGAGCTAACCCTAACATCTGTGTGTTACTCTACTTATTGTAATCAAAATAAAAAAAAAATTGGCTTGGTATATTTTAGTGGTATCAGAGCCACATTTCCTGCCATCCTGTGAAACAAACCGTCTATGAGTGACAGAAAAAAGAGATACGCAGCAAGGGAAGACAAGAAGGCTGCAAATCAGTTTCAGTTCTATCAGGTTCCAGAAGGTCAGACAACTTCAGAGGTCTTGAGGGCTCATTGGGAGTCTTCTCAGGAAACAAAAATGGGAGATAATGAGAGGACATTGGGTGGTAACAGAGAAGATAGTGGGAAGGGAAGGGAAAGATCAGTAAGTCCGGGGAAGAGATTTGAGAGGAAGATGGATACCAATGGATATGGTTATCTCTCATGATGGGGAAAGTGGGCCAGAACACAACTCCACAAAGCAATCCAGGACATAGAGGTGAACACAGTGCCACCAACTAGCATGATGGACATGCTGCTCAGCCTGCTTCAAACAACACATACATTTCTTCCAGACCATTCAAACCCACCTTCTTGGCACCAGTAAACACTCAACCTGATCCAGAAGAGAATGCTTCATTTGTTGAGCAGTTGAGACTCGGCCGTACTTAATATGATTCTCTACCTGATGAAATTAAGATGGATATGTCATATAATGATTTTATGGATCATAAAAGGAAGAACAGAGGACAAGGAAGACAATATGAACATAGAAGAACAACAGTACATGGGGATTTGCATCAAGCTGTCAACAAGGTCATGCTTCCACACTTTGACGGGAGTGACAACAGCTCAGCCAAAGCTAGGATACAGAAGTTAGATAATTATCTAGCTCTTAGACCCATGGCAGAAGAGGAGGCGATTAAGTTTGCTACGCTACACCTTGATGGGGTGGCGCATGAGTGGTGGCACCATGGCCTAATCACCTTGGGTCATCGGTCTATCACTACCTATGATGAGTTCACCAATAGGCTCATCGAGAGATTTGAAAAAAAAGATCCTGAAATACATTTTAGAGAATTGGCATGGCTTAGGCAATATGGTACAGTTGATGCCTACATAGTTGAGTTTCAGAGACTCTCAATCATGGTCACAGGAATCACTGAGAGGCGTTTGGTGATCCTTTTCAATGAAGGATTGATGGAGCCACTCAAGGGTTGGATTAAAGCTTTTGATCCACCCTCCCTACAGGAGGCCATGAAGAAGGCAAGAAACATGGAGTGGGTTGCTCCTAAGGCAAAGTTTCAACCCAGGCCATCCTTTCACAAAGGGGATAAAGAGAAAAGACCTCATCAAAGACCTCCTTTGAGACTTCAGCATAAGGAGTTCAAACAGCATAATCCTCACGTCGCAAAATTGGATCCTGAGACACTGAACGAACTCAGAAGAAAGGGGTTATGTCTCCGGTGTAGGGAAAAATGGTCTCATGATCATGTTTGCCCAAAGGGAGTTAAATTTAATCAGATTGAATACTATTCAGCTGGTGAAAGTAATTTTGATTTTTCAGACCAGCAATCTGATTTTGAAGATAGTGAAGTGGAAAGAGTTCCAGAAGAGTCCGAAGATGAAAAGGGAAGTGGAGGTACCTTGGCCCAACTTTCGAGCTTCTAGAAGAATGAATCCTTCAAAGTTTGAGGGATGATTAAGGGGCAACGAATAGTTGCTTTGATTGACACGGGAGCAACGCATAACTTCATTGATGAAGTTGTGGTAGCTGCAAACAGAAGAATTTGAAGGCTTCAAGGTTATGGTTGCTGATGGGTTTCACATCTCATGCACTAAGAAGATCTCAAACATGACTATGCAATTGGGAAACTATGACGTCAAGGACGACTTTTATGTAGTCAACATTGGAGATACGGATGCCGTTTTAGGCATTCAATGGTTGCGTTCCCTGAGAGAAATCTCTCTAAATCTGCAAACCATGGAGCTCAAGTTTCAATCCGATGGGAAGAAGGTAGTGCTAAGAGGAATGTCCAATGGTGGTCCTTGGATTGTGTCATTCAAGAGAATGGCAAGGCTGATTCGTAATGAACAAGTTGAGTGGGCTGCAAAATGTATGATTCTTCCTACTAGTCCGGTCGAAACAAAGAGAGACTATCCTCCTGACATTCAGTCTGTACTCACAAAAAGGAGTAAGGTGTTTGCTGATTTACCTCCTGGACCGCCTCCTAAATGGGGTTCGGAGCATGTCATAGAGCTCAATGAAGGAGCTAAACCAGTTATTACAACTCCATATCGGTACCCTAAGAAGCAGAAGGACGAGATTGAGAAAAATATTCAGGAACTCTTGGAGATGGGCTTCATTTGTCCAAGCAAGAGTCCCTTCGCTTCAGCAGTTGTTCTTGTGAAGAAGAAGGATGGTACCATTCGCATGTGTGTGGACTATCGTGCTTTGAATCAAAGCACCATAAAAAATCGATACCCCATTCTGAGGATTGAAGAGCTCATTGATGAGCTACATGGAGCCAAGTTCTTTTCAAAAATCGATTTGAGATCAGGCTACTACCAGATTCGGATGAGAGGATTTGATGTTGAGAAGACAGCATTTAGATGCCACTATGGCCACTTCGAGTTTCTAGTCATGCCATTTGGGTTGACTAATGCTCCAGCTACCTTCCAGTCTTGTATGAACAGAGTCTTTCAGAAGCAGTTGAGGAAGTGTGTATTGATATTTTTCGATGATATTCTAATCTTCAACAAGACATGGGAAGAACATCTCAAGCACTTGGAGGAAGTGCTTAGCATCCTTGAATCAGAGAGTTTGTTTGCAAAAGAATCCAAATGTGAATTTGGGATGAAGGAGTTGTTGTACCTTGGTCATATAATCAGTGCTGAAGGAGTTAAGGTTGATCCCGGAAAGATCAAAGCAATGGTTGATTGGCCAGCTCCTAAGAATTTGACTCATTTGAAAGGATTCTTAGGCCTTTGTGGATTCTACAGAAGATTTGTGAAGGGCTATTCGCAGAATGCTGCTCCTCTTACTGACCTCACGAAAAAGGGGGCTTTTTGTTGGTCAAAAAAGGCCCAAATTACTTTTGATAAGTTTAAAAGAATCATGAGCTCTTGTTCGGTTTTAGCTATTCCTGACTTTTCCAAACCGTTCGAGCTACAGTGTGATGCATCCGGTGAAGGAGTCGGGGCTGTTTTGATGCAAGACAAACATCCCATTGTGTTTGAAAGCAGAAAGTTAAGAGGTGTGGAAAGGACCTACTCCATCTACGACAAGGAAATGCTTGCCATTATGCATATGCATTAGCTAAGTTCAGACAGTATCTGGTGGGGAGCAAGTTTGTGGTCAAGACTGATCATAACAGTCTCAAGCACTTCATGCATCAGAAAGATTTGAACGAAAGGCAACAAAAGTGGGTGAGTAAGCTTCAAGCTTACGATTTTGATATTGAATACGTCAAGGGAAAAAACAATATTGTGGCCGATGCCCTATCTAGGAGACCGCATTTGAACTCATTATGTGAGCTTACTGCTGATTGGAAGGACATGTTGCTTGCTGATTATGCCAAAAATCAGTTTGCAACCAGCACCATTGAGGGCACTTTTCATGATGAAAGGTACAAGGTGGTTGAAGGGCTGATACATTACAAGGGAAGAATCTTTTTGGTGGCTGATTCTAAGCTCAAAAAGAAGATTTTGTTGACATTTCATGATATCCCGCTTGCTGGTCATCATGGGTTCTTCAAGACATATAGGCAGATTCGGGAAATATTTTCTTGGAAGGGGCTGAAAGGGGAAGTCCAACGCTACATTCAGGAGTGTCCCACCTGTCAAATGAACAGGAATGAGCATACTCTACCTGCGGGTCTGCTGCAACCTCTTCCTATTCCCAATCAAAAATGGGAAAGCATATCGATGGACTTCATCACGGGGTTGCCCAAGGCCCAAGGAAAAGACTGTATCTATGTTGTAGTGGACAGATTAACAAAATTTGCTCACTTCTTCGCCATTACCAGCTCGTTTTCAGCAGCCCAAGTTGCAGATCTGTTTTTTCATGAGGTGTTTAGGCTACATGGGTTGCCAAAAAACATTGTGAGTGATAGGGACAGCAAGTTCCTAAGCACTTTTTGGCAAGAGATCTTTAGAATGAGTGGTACAGTACTTACTCCAAGTACTAGTTATCACCCTCAAACAGATGGACAAACTGAGATAGTGAACAAGTGGTTGGAAGCCTATTTGAGAAACTACGTTTCGGAGCAGCAGAGGGCATGGGTGAAATGGCTTCACATAGGAGAATATTGTTATAATTCTAACCTTCCACATGTCAATAATTATGTCACCCTTCTTGGCTCTTTACGGTTATGAAGCTCCTAGCTTTGTTGATTTGGTGTTTGGTGACAGCAAAGCCCCTCAAGCCAAGGATTTTTTGCAGCAGAGTCAAGACGTTTTGAAATCCTTGAAGAACAATCTTCAGATTGCACAGAATCAACAGAAGATGTACGCTGATCAGCGACATGTTGAGCGTTCTTTTGAGGTTGGAGATATGGTTTATCTTCGACTACAGCCCTATAGACAGTTTACTCTCAAGAAGAGTGGAGCTGAGAAGCTCAAACCTCGTTTCTATGGGCTGTTCAGGGTTATCAGAAAGGTGGGAGCTGTAGCTTATGAGTTGGAGCTACCCTCGAATAGCAGAGTGCACAATGTCTTCCATGTGTCTCGCCTCAAGAAGGCCCTTGGACATAATGTTGTTGCTTCATCACAGTTGCCACCTTTGGATGAGGAAGGGCAGTTAGTTTTGATTCTAGAAGAGATTCTTGATTTTCGAGAACGTTCTTTGAGAAAAAGGACAATTCGAGAATACTTGGTGAAGTGGAAGAATTTGCCTATGGAGGATGCGACTTGGGAGAATGATGAGATTCTGCAACATCCAGGTTTGCAATTGCTTGAGGACAAGCAATCTTGGGGAGGGTGGACTGTAATATCCCCTTCTCGAGCATGATCTTTCCAGTTGACCGTTGGCCTATTTTGGAGACCCGTAGGCTTTTCGGAAGGTAAAATTAGGGTTTCTTGTTTTGAAGGATGCTCTCACTTGAGGTTGGTTGATTCAATGGCGGATTCTTTCTGGGTTTCTAGGGAGCTTCACAGTGATATGTTTTTCTTGGCATTCTGAGCATCTTCAGGAATTTACTATTTTTTAGTAAATTCTATTTTTGGCAGTGGTCCTGTTGGCTTTGGCACGGTCGGCTTTCTACTTCAGACAGATCAGTTGGCTTACTCATTTTTGGCTTTGGGGCATAATTGGAGAGATAAGTTCAAATTATTTTAATTAAGTCATGTTTTAATGTTATATTTTAACATTGACTTCCCCTTGGCCTAGCAACTTCACTTTAAGTTGTTTTAAAAGATGTTCTTTATGGGTGGGCGCTTCATTGAAGTAATTAATTATAATCTTTATAAAGATTTAATTCAAGCATAAGTTGGGTGCCAACTTCAAGGGAGAGATAAGTTTATATTAAAAGTCAAATATTGATTGGGAAAATGGGACGCCATCTATTGGAGGATTAGGGTTTGACTCAAAAGAAGATTAGGGTTTCGAGAAGGGTCAACTGAAAATTATAAAAGGAAGCCATTGGCTCTCATTTGGATTATCTTTTGTCTACAGGAATGTTATGCTGCCAAATTGGCTTTGGGATTGCTTCGAGGAATGTAAGCCTCCTAGCTTGGCATTGCTTCTCGCTTGAAAGATAGCGACTAGTGGTGAGGTAGTTTAGTGTTGAGTGATTTGTAGTGGATTTCTGCATTGTAATCATTGAGTGGTTTTGTAGAGCAGATTTATTGCATATTAGTGAGATTCTGGAGTTGCATTTTCATTACAGCAGATTGTTATTTTTATTCATAAATCAAAAAATACAAAAAGAGTCATTTTGGGTACTGTCTAAATCTCGTTGTTTGGTAGGGGCGGCCCTTTTCCAAAAGTTATAGATTTTTTAATGAAGGCTGTGATTTTAAAGGCAAATCGCCCCTCTTGCTGGGCTGTACCATCTGTGTTTGCCTTGGGATTCGTGCATAAATTAAATAGGGACTTTTGGATCTGTTTTGTGTTCCAATCTTGGGTGCCTTCATCATTAGAGTCTTTTGCTTTTCGTTTCACGCCATTTGGATGAGTTGTGAGAGAGATATGTCCATTTTAGTGTGATCACAGGTTGCTGGTTTTACTGGTAAAGGTGCAGATCTGAATAGAGCAGAATCTTAAATCTGGTTTTTGAGAGAAGAAACCAGTCTCGGCTTTTCTCTTAAGCAAGGGGAATTCTTTATTTACATGCTCTTTGAATTGTTCTAACTCCATACTCTTGGCAGGCGAATTTCTATCATATTGTAAGCTGACAGTAGTATTGACAGCAGTCCTTAATCTTGCTTTATCATGATTTGTAATGCTCATCTTTACATTCTGTAATCGCAATTGTATTTCAGTTATCTCCGCTCTGTGGTCGCCTCATTTCCGTATTGGATTAAGTAGCACATACTGGGTGTTGAGCTTGCTTTCAGTTTATTAGATGATAGGGACCCTCTGACCACATGCTCGGTGTTCACCGACACATTTCTTGGTTAGAATTCTTGTACCAGCATTTCATTTAAGACCCTCTGACCACATGCTCGCCATCCCTTGGCGCAATTCTTGGTTAGAGTTCCTTCCAGCTCTATTTCAGCATTCAGATCCTCTGACCAATGCTCACACCTTGCCCACATCGGGATCCTGGTGTACATTCGGGTTAGAGTTGCTTCAGCATCGTTTCAGTTTAGAGCTAACCCTAACGTCTGTGTGTTACTCTGCTTATTGTAATCAAAATCAAAAAAAAATTGGCTTGGTATATTTCACCTTGCCAAATGAAATGGAAGAGCATGTGCATAAAAGAATTTGGTCACTGCATCATCAACTTGCTCACGTTTTTGCACATTCATTAACCCCATGACTGAAGCTTTCTCACTTGCTTTCCTCTTCCCTCTATCACAACTCTCTCCAACTGATACATTGGAAGAGGCTTGCAAATCAGCTAATGACCGTTTTTTATTTTGAATGGTAATCATTTGGTCCTCACTTACTCTAGCCAACTTTGCAAATAGAAACTTTTGCTCCAATGTTATTGCCCCACAAACTCTAACACCCTTTCCACAGTCACCCACTAGATGGCCTCTAATCCTAGTATAGCTCCCATGGTAATTAGTTTTACAAACATGACAAAACCATTTCTTGCTGCCCCTTGAATTTTTTTTCTTGTTGGTCACATCTGTGGCAAACTGACGCAATGGTTTCTTCTTGTTGAAAGGGCCTTTCGCAAACCTTTGACGAGTGGGTATAGGGTATGTAAAATGGTCTGAAGAAGCATGGGTTGGAATTTCAGAGGTAGAAGAAGGGTTTACTGGCATTTTTGTAGCTTCATTTTCACTGTCACTACTCTTAGTCTCATGGTCACTGCCACTATTGCTATTGCTACTCATTTTGGATGCTTTTTTTTGGTTGAAAGCCTGAAAATTTGTAAAACTAAATATTTAAATATATTATTAATAAATTATTAAAGTTTAAACCCTTGCATTCTCTATTATTCTGAGCATAAAATTAAAAAAGCCCTATGGCTACTTTTTAATTTTATGCTTAGAATAACAGAGAATGCAAGGGTTTAATAATTTCATTTTGAAAAAAATTGCATTCTCTGTTATTTTGAGCATAAAATTAAAAAATAGCCATAGGGCTATTTTTTAATTTTATGCTCAGAAATTCAGAATAGAATAAGAGTTTAGAACTTTAATAATTTCATTTAAAAAATAAAATTAAAAAGAGATTAGAAATTTAAAAATTGAAAATTGAAAAACAAAACAAAATAATTAATTTTTAAGCTAAACTACATGTATTGCAACTTCAAATGTTGCTGGAGATGAGCGCCGCTCCCAGTTTGAGTATCCAAACAAAAATATAATAATTATTCTCAAAACTTTGCCCTAGTCGTTGCTAGATTTTTAATTTCTCTAGTCGCCGTCACCAGATTTCTCTAGTCACTTGCGTGGCTGGAAGGTCGCGTGGATGAAAGGCACCAGATTTCAGGCTTTCAAATGGTCGCCAGCTCCCTCAAGGCTCAAACTTGTGCTCAAAGCTCTGTCCCTGTGAATGAATGTCCGATGAAATGTCCGCTGTCAAAAGTAAAAGAGTTCGATTCAATAAAAAAATTACCATTTTTAATGTTTCCATACTTTAGCCCAAACAAATAAAAAATTTACATTTGGTGGGCCCCGCGCATAGGAAACACACTTTAAAAAAATCGTTTTTAATTCATTTTTTAATGTTTTTTGACTTGTAGCCTGCAGAGGACGGCTAGCCGTCCCCGGTACAGATTGGGGACGGATAGGCGTCCCCAATCCGTATCGGGGACGGGGAACCGTTCCCAATGTCTAGGAAACGTATCTTGGCATTTCCGAAGGTTTTTGCATTTTTGGGGACGGTAGGGGGACGTCCCCTTTGCGTCCCCCCGTCCCCGGGACGACAAGGGACAAGGACAGGGGGTTTTGGGGTAGGGGACGTGTCCCCATGTAACCTTGGAATATGCCCATTATGATTCTCCCAGGTCTGTGTAGATGTGTCTTTGAATTTTTACAGAGGGAGTATTTGCTGGGAGAGCAGATTCATGGTTTGCAGATTGGATTATTCCAATTTCCAGATTATTTCAATATGTCAGGTGATATTTGATATTTTTTACTATTTGCATAATTCAGGAGTTTAAGGAAATTTCTAAGGTTTGCAGTTAGAGGTAATTTCAGATTATATAGAAGCAATATTATTCAAGAAGGACTTGTTTTGCTTCATTAATCTGCATTGATAGTTTCAGGCATTATATGCTCAGCTGATTCATATCTGACAATTTACGAAGGATGAGCAAGTATTTTATATACATTGATTATATAGACAGATCGCAGCTTTAAGATATGTGATCAATATTTGCGTCAGAAAATTATGGAGGATTTTTTGGACTCTAGCGCTAATGCATTGAGTCGAACCAGTCTTAAGAAGAAAACGTGGCATATTTTATAACTCTCAGGAAGGATCGCGGCTATCAACAGGGTGGTGAGATCATCGCTAGGTGTAAGAAGCAAAAGGAAGCAGGATAAGACAAATCTGTAAATATTATATGCCGATTTGGAATTGAAAATGGAGGCGGAAGTATAATGAGGTTGTCTCAGAATATAAGGTGATGCCAGGATCAAATCGTGGTTATTGGCTAGCGTGGCAAGAAGTTTTGAATAAAACAATTAAAGAATTTCTATTTGTTATAACCGATACTCATAAGTTTGTCGCCAAGATTATATGAATCGAATTATTTCCAAAGTGTAACGGAACAAGCACATAAGCCTTGTGAGGGGAACGTGTGGCACATACAGTGTCTCCATCAGGTTTAATGAAGCCGGTATTTGTGTTCGAGCCAGTTATATTCTTATGTAGAATCGCTGTTGAAAAATCAATAAGACTAAGATAGTCAACGTAGCTCTCCTTCTTGTTATCGGGTGTTGCCTGCATGGCAGCTATCTATAGGGTCGATCCCTCAAAGCAGCGAATATTTTCTAGTTTATGGAGGTTTGTCAACATTGGCATCCAACTGCAGAGTTTACAGTGTCAGCTAAGAATTGTTGATGATTGAGATCAAGCTGTAAAATGGCTGCAACATAATCAATAAAAGAGAAGTATTTTATGATGAATTTTATGTAGTTCATTGGGAATAGTGAATCATACATTGGTTTGCAAATTTCTCTTCAAGGTAGTTTGACTCTATGAACTTTGAAGTATTATTAATCTCTCTAAAATGCAGGATGGAGAGAGATTGCATAAGGAATTCAAGGGAGGAAGAGCTTGAGGCATCCTGTGAGGAAGTCATGCAGGCTGAAGAATGGAGACATAGCTTGCAGCCATGGGATTGAGTTGGTGGCACATAACTTCACTGGAGACATCTCTCGAAGAGGAAGAGCCTATACAAATTGTCATTGCGATCAGTTTCTTCGAAGAGGAGGAAATAACATTCAGAGGGAGTTTGACAAACCAATAGAGGCAACCTTGGACGAGGAGGTCAGGAGGTTGATGCAAGTACTTGGAACTTTAGAGGGAGTCACATCATCATGAAGATTTGTTGTAATGTATGTTTCTCTAAGACGGAGAAATATGTGGTGAAAGCCCTTGTAGTGTATAGTTCTCTGAGACGGAGAAATATGAGGTGCGAGCCTTTGTTCATCTTTGAGACTGAGATGAGATGTCATGTTGAGAGACTCCATGATGACATCATGTTGAGAGACTCCGTGATGAACCCTTGTGTTTCTTTCCACACATGGGAGTAGCCATGGTGGACGTCATGTTGAGAGACTCCATGACGATATCACGTTGAGAGACTCTGTGATGAACACTTGTACATATGTTTCCTTCCACACATGGGAGTAGCCATTGTGGGCGTCATGTTGAGAGACTCCATGACGAAGGTATCTGGAAAATACATCCCTAGCTAAGAGGGAGTGTTAGTGTTTTATAGCTGCAGGAGCTATTTTCTTGTACAAGGCAGGTCGGCCTTCATGATATTTTAAATGATATTTATTCTTTCAAGTAGCCGACCTAAGTGAAAGGTTACTTGGCATGGTATATAAGGAGGATAGAGTCCTCCCATTTGAGATTATTACAATCACTTCATCCAATTTGCACTATCAAGAAGAAGTTGGCCTTTTGCAGCAGATCATCATTCTTGTAGTAGCAGATCGACTTCAAGGAGAAACATATTTATTTATATCCAGTTTGCATCAAAGGAGAGGTGCTATTATTCATTGTATTTATTTAGACTTGTGTAAGGCCAGACTCTGTATGCAAAATTTTGCACTTCTATCTGATATATATATGAGATATATTTTGCTGGGTTTTTCTCCCTCGAGTAGGAGGGTTTTCCCAGGGTATATGCTGTGTTTATTGTTCATGTGTTGCATTTTCTGCTTTCTGTTAAATCTGATCCTAAAACTAACAGTACGGTTTAGTTTGTTGCTTGATCTGTACAACCTGTAGTGATTGCTTTAATGTGCGACCTGTCTTGATATGCCTTGACATACTACTTTGTTTTGACGTACGACCTGAACTGATTTGCCGTACGCTAACACCTTTATGAGTTCGTACGCTAATGATCTTATGAACTGGTATGAACTTCCTTGCTTTTTGAAATCGTACGTCAATGTTATGATGGAGTCGTATGGCTTTCCTTTTTGTGATCTTCCCCTCGTACGAACCCTCCTCACCACGTACGACCAAATCTCCTTTTATTTGCCAAGTCATACGACCCACTCTAGTACGACCAAATTGTACGGGTCTCCTGATGGTCACTCCTTTGTACGTTTCTACCTTGGGCGAATTGATTTTAGCTTGGCGTACTTTTCTCGATTTTTTATTTGGCGTCTTTAGCGTTTTTAATTTGAATACTTTCTAGCTCTTTGATTTTTTAATTTTTCCATGCCTCTTATTTTTTTCTCTGTCTCTTTTTTCTCTCTTCGTCTCTTTTTTATCTATCTTTTTTTTCTCTCTTCATTTTAATTTTTTTTTAACTCTTCTTTATTTTTTTCATTTTTTCCAACTTCCCACTTTTCCTTTATTTTTTCCAATTTTTCAATTTTTAACTCCATTATTTTCTCCTTAGCTATTTTTCCACTTTTTTCATTTTTTGGCTCTGACACAATTTTTTCACCTCGTACTTGTTCGAATTGGTGGGTTGGTGTATCGTCCAGTTCTGTTACTCTTTCTTTGTACTCTCCATACACGATCGGGAATGTTTGGTTGGACGTGTCCTCCTATTCTCCTTTGTACTCGTCGTACTTGGCCGGAAATGTCTGGCTGGACGTGCCTTTCTCTTCTTCCTGGGTTTCTCCAATCTATAGCATGTTACACTCTCAGTGGAATACCTCGTAATCCTCCATTTGCCAATGGAATAGGCCATTCAATGAACTTATCTCATCTTCCGAGCAACTTTCAAGTTCAAGTACGCTCTTGTCGTTCGACTCCATTGCCTTTTGTCCCTCATCCATATCTGGCTCACCTCCGTCCGATTTTGATCCGAAGGAAGCCAATTCTTCACTCACAGCCTGGTTCTTCAAGTCAATGACATACTTCCACCTATTGCTCTCGAACGAGAGTGTGTTCCTCTTCTAGTTATGATCTGCTTTGGCTGTCACCAACCATCCTCTTTTGAGCAATGCTTCGTACACCTTCTGCAGTGGGATGACTTCAAAGTTTAGTAGGAATGGTTGTGTCCTGATCGTCACCTTCTGCGCCATCAATGTTCCCAACGGCTTGATGCCATGTTGATTGGCACCCACTAATTGGAATGTCGGTGGCCAGAGGGTTGTCTTCCCGAGACTCTTCCATGTGTCTTTGGGCAGTATATTTTTTCCTGATCCTCCATCGATGATAGTGTTTGTTAGGATTTTCCCTCCGATCTCCATTTGCACGACCACTGGCATCTTCCCGATGTTTGTCGTCAACAACATTGGGTCGATGGTTTGTTCACTGTACGGTGGTGGTTTTGCTATCAATTCTTTCCTTTGGCCTTCCTACCATTCGCGTTGGTCATTACTGACAATGTTTGTGATCACCAATCCCAATTGCGGCATAGTCTGGAGAAGGTCAGTCACCCTTATGGGTACGATGGTCTGCAGTACCTGCCGTACAATGTTGTTTTCCACCTCTAACAGCCAAGAGGTGTTTGGATTCTCCAGAGGTGTTTTGTATTCCTTTGCCAGTTCCACTTCTGCTTTTGCTTCTTTGCTTCTTTATTTTTTTGTACGTGGATCTGGGTAGGTGGCCTTCTTTGTTTGTGCTCTCGTGATTGCCAAGACCTCCTTGTCAGCTACCTCCAACATATTTATGCCTTTGTGTTTCAGTTTTGGCATTCCCTAGCGAAGTGACCCCATTCATTGCACTTTCAGCATTGTATCATGGGTCAACCCTTGTTGTACTGGATCTTGCTTCTCGGACTTTTGTTGCTTCGGTAACCTCCAGTGGATGCATTGCTATACTGGGGCTTTGGTGGTGTGTTCGGCAGTGTTGACGGTTCTCCCCGAGTGAAGAGTAATTGCATACCCCTTGCTTTCAGATTGTATGGGCATTCTTTGATGGAATGTCCCATCACTTGGCAGATATCGCAAAACAGCTTCTTAGGGCAGTTTGCTTTTGTGTGACCTTCCTCATTGCAGTCCGTATGCCACAGTTCTCTGGCTTCCCTCGTACTATCCTTGTCAGCCTTCAATTCTTTCATCATTCTTATCATGTCCTTCCTTAGTGCTTGCACAGTTTTGGACTCATTGTCGTTCGTACTCTCCTCGCCGTCCATCTTCCTTTTCCCTCGAGAGGATGTTTTGTTTTCATTCTTTATATCCATCGCCCGATTATACGCTTCATCGTACGACGACGGAGGTACGATTTTCATTTTCTTTCTCAGCGATGGGAGCAACCCTTCGATGAACCATCGCTTCTTCAACCCATTAGCCAACTGAGTCTCCAGTTTTCCCAACAATTTTTTGAGCCTATGGTTGTAGGTTCGCACTTTCTCGTGCTTCCCTTGCTTCGTACTGTAGATCTCCGCTACAATTTCACTGTCATCCCTCAGGAGTTTGAATTCGTCTTGGAATGCCTTCTTGAGTAATCTCTATGATGCCTTGTGTACTTGGTTCAACTTTGTTTACCAATTGATGGCACTATCTCTCAACACCGCTAGAAATGCTTTCAACCAATAGTCCACATCATCTTGCCCGTTGGCTATCCAAACCGTCTCGCATGTCTTACAGTGCCGTATTGGATCTTTTGACCCGTTCCTCGTAAATTTTGGCAGCTTTAGCCTCTCAACTGGCGAAGTCACCATCCTTCCCCAATGCCCTCCTTGTGCGTTGGACCTGACTAGATTGGTTCTCTTGCAACTTGCACTCTCGGCCACATTCGAGTGTTCCCCGCGTCCTCTATCGGCGTCCTCTACACCTTGAGTCTCCTCGGGTTTGTTCCGGTACTCCCTTTGCCTTGGGATCTTAGGCTTAGATCCTCTAACTCTCGGCCCTTTGTCATTCAATATGGACAGCTCTCTCATACAATGTATGTTGTTTTCAAGTTCTTTTGTCAAATCATTTTCATATATTTAGTATATTTCTCTATTTGTTGTTGATGGTGTTTTGAAGTTCCCATCGTCAGTTTCTCCACTAGGGTAGACAATATTCTGGTTTATTTCGTTCCAATCTTCATCTACTCCTTCGGTGGTTTGTTTTAACTTCCTCCATCGGTTCTCTTGTTCTTTGAGTCTTAATGATTTCCGTACTTGTTCCTCGACAGTTTCTTGCTCGCTTGGTACTTGGTTTTTGTCTTTATTGAGATGTACGGGCATTAATTGCCAATCGTACGTGCATTAGTTGCTAGATGTACACCTTCGGCTTGTGTCATGTTCCTCTTCCTCCTAGATGACCGATTGACGGATCTCTCGCACAAGAGACTCCCTCTGTGCATGATCCTTCAACGATATATCCCATAGGTTGACAAGGTCTTGTGTCCAGTCGTCTTCTCATTCCTCGTTTGTCTGTATGGGTTCCTCCGTCGATCAACCCATCATGATGCCATTCTACCATTGGGTGATTTCCCTATGTTCGCTTAGGCAACGACGCCAAATGTTTACTCACGGAATGAATTCTTACATACCACGAGAGTAAATGAAATTAACTCATAGAACATAACTCATGTACTAGAACACAATGCACAAAATAATCATACTATCTTTGTTGATAGAATGTATGCCAGTGCAATCATAATATGAATACTCGTAGCAACAGTAACCATGTTTCTTGACTACATGACTCAAGTACATATAGTACACTGGCGGTGGTTGAGAGACTGATTGTCGCGTCCCTTCATTACAACTAATTACTTCGTCAGGAACTTAATTCCCGAGACAACTAACTAACATGGCAAGTACATAGAAAATATTAACTTTAACTAAAAGTCTTATTTATTTATGATTCACGGCCGACCAAGTACACTCTCGGCCGACTACAGGATCATGCTGTGAATGCAATGAATCTGATCTTGGTGGCTCATGAGCCTCACCTTTTGCCTTCTCAAATGTTGCATCTTTTGCTTTCCATTCCACTATTTCCCTCTCCAAATCAGCAATATCATCAACAATAACCAATGTATTCACATCCTCTATAATCCAATTTGAATATGGATCAATGGCATTGAGGTCAAGCACATGATGTCTCTTGTTCCCCTACCTTCTTTGCATGTAGAAAAAGGTTGTAATGCACAAAAACAAGGTCATTCAAACACTTTTGAATCAATTTGTTGTGCTTCTTTGTGTCATATCCTCAAAACACTCTAGTTGCACTCACAACCAAAAGCGCTATAGGGGTGGTGGAAAGCTTTTGAAGACTAGATATTTTTACACTAGAATCTCCCCACCAGAAATCTGCACGAGCAACATTTATAACTTTGTAAGGATTTTAGTAAACTTAAAAACTAAAAGTTAAAGTAAACAAGGAACTGAAATTAAACATATATGTTTTTTATAGAACTGCAGATTAGCCCTCTTTCGAATGCAGAAAGGTGAAGAAAACAACCTACCCTCTTATAAATTCGCTGATCATCATGTATGATATCTTAAGGTCCTCGTTGGTGACCATCCTCTCAATATATGTGTTGAGATCAAGCTCCTCATCTGCTTTGAATGAAGTGGAGAAGAAATTAAAATGGAAGGCAACAACATCAATATGTTGGGGTTGTCGATTCTACCTTCGATCAATGATGTGCCACATGGGTTCATATTTGTTTCTATTCTACCCATAGTTGGAAAACTTAGACTAGGCATCCCAAAATTTTTAACTCAAACTTGAGACAAAAATATCTTGACAAAATTCAACCAAAAAACATAATTACACAAAAAATAGAAACTAATGCATTTAGAAAACACACAAGTCCATTTTGATCATCAATTTATCATAATTTAAAGATTGCATATGTGGAATGGCCCTCAAACGAATAAATTATGCCTTCATTATAGGATTTGGCAACCAACATGTCCCCAATCTCCACCCTTGGCCATCCTCTCGAAATAAAGCACTGAAAGAATTCGCTCTCGCACCCATGTTGCATAAAGGCAAAGATTCTCTTGGTCTCCTGCGTCACTAGAGGATCGAGCCTTGTGACCAACTGCTATCCTATCTCTTCCACCTTATACATAACGCGAGCCATCCCCTGCAACTCACTCAGATATCTCTGCACCATACCAAGGGGGTTGTGAGGGTTGGGCTGGCTGATCTAAAAGAGCCCCTCTGACTCGTCCTCACTCGACTCTGCCTCTCCTAGATGTGTCTGTCTCCATGCTAGCCGTGAAGGTGAAGGTGTTGTACAGCTCGATCATGAGGGTGGCCGAGCTGGCCGTGAGGGTGGCCGAACTGTTTGTGCAACTGATCGAGGGGCTGGTTGGGTTGACTGTGAGGATGGCTGTGGAGGTGGCTGGGCTAGCCTCATGATGAGTCGAGCGAATTGTGGCTGCGACTATGGATGTGTACTTGGCTGCTTCGGTCGTGTACTTGGTTGCTTCGACTGTGAGGGTGGCTCTGCGTGTGGAGCGGGTGGGTGAGTGGCCTTTATCTTAGTCGACTCACAGGGTGGCTCTCGGGTGGGCTCTGGTGATGATGGAGGGGTGCTTGCCGGTGCACCCATCTCCCCCAACCACGCATCAAGCTTTGGACCCTTC